>OY759217.1:2547583-3292604 GCA_963662175.1 Aradus depressus | reverse complement strand
ATGGATCTATTATATATATATAATATAACGGAACTATTATATATGTATTATATCTACAATCTATTAAATATGCTATTTAATGTAACTATTATGTCTAATATATATATTGTAATGGGAATGCCTATGAATGTGACTCTAATTATACACCCCACCCTTTTCAATTAATCTCATATGAGTATGTTTATGTTTAAATAATAATAGATAGAAAAAGAAAATAAAGAGAAAGGAATGCAGTTCTGTTAAACAAATAAAACAAGACATGTTTTCAGTTAACTGTCCGGGTTAGGTATACTTAAATCCATCTATATTTCAGACGATTGTATTTAAAAATTCAATAAGACGTTCTGTGACACACAAAAATGCCAATATGACCTCTCATATTGATCAATATGTCTGGTCCAATATGACACACCCTCAGATCTGCGTTGATATGGTAGTTTATTTTTGTAAAAGGTAGGAAAACAATAGATGAACACTTTCTACATATTTGAAAAAATAACGTGGTCTCTATTTAGGGAAGGGAGGAACTTAGGGTATGCCTGGTGCGAGGACACAATATGTCCCCCCCCCCCCCCCCCCCCCCCCGCTCAGATCTCAGTTACTAACGGGAGGGGGGGGGTATTATTAGATTTTCGGAATCTAAATTTACAAGCGGGTTTTGGGCATCCTCATAATGTAATATGTTCGAATTTGAAATTTGAAAAATGTGAAGAAAAAACAACATGAACCTCATTTTACTTTCCGAATGTTATGTAATCGGTGAGAAATTCGAAGCTGAGTTTTCATCCGAATATCATGTTTTGCGACACTATTAGATTAAAAATTAAAAAAAAAAAATCTGTGTGTGTGTGGCTGTGAACTCGATAACTCCCGACAGAATTAATGCATCGACATGAAATTTTATATTTGTATCCAGAATCGTCTATGGATAACACTTATTTATTTTCACATTTCAGCCAAATTGGCCAAAAAAAAGGGGTGAAAAGGGGGATGCTTATCATAAAACAACTCGAATACTACCGTTTTAATGAATGTACTGACATGAAAGTAACTTCGAAGCCCTACAAGGACGAGACCTATCGGCTGAAGGGAAGGGCGGATTTAGGAAGGGGGGTCTCAACTCAAAAAGTCTAATAACTGTCAATGTAATGACATGGGGCGCTATCGCCCAGGCCAAGCACCCCCAGTTGCCCTCCACCCTCCCCCACCCCTAGATCCAGCCATAATTACGTGCATCTAGCGCAAAATAACGTAGAGAAAAAAATTGTATTTTCAAGTTGACGCTTTAGGAATTCCGAAAGAACACCTGAAGTCTCGCTTCAAATAACGTTTATATTCAATTTTTTTGTTCATATATCGAACTAATTCGAGGTAAAAAATTCGGGAGGTAAAAAAAACTTAAGCATGCCGTCCTTCGAATGGGCTGATGAACTTGTGATCAATGGATAAAAAATGAAAAGTTTTTCATCGTTGGATGTTGTTTATATTGACGTGTACTTTAAATAAACAATAATTTTCATAAAATATATTTAATCATTGTGGAGGAGTTCGTGGACAAACATACAGACAGGCATAAAGAGTGTTACTCAACTATTTTAAAATCTATTAAAAATAGATTCTATATGGCGAGGAAAGTCTAAATTAATAGACAAAACAATCTTATAATTTTATTTATATAGATACGATAAGGAATGATTTGATAAAGAAAATAAGAAGAAAAATGAGGAGTGTTACCAGAGAGTTGAATGAGGGTGAGGATGGCTAGGTGGTGTTTGTGTGTCGAGCTGCCATGACCCGCGCTGAAGGGCTAAATCTTACACTGTTCTGCAGCGGCCCGGATCAGACCAACAACTGTCTGGATTTCACTCCAGGAGGAGAAGGGGGGATTCCACTTCCAGGGCCCCTCTATCTGACGTCACTCCAAGAGGCACTTTCCCCTCGACATGAGTGCAGAGATCCAAAGCGTACCACCCTTGGACCACTTTGTTTGTGACGAGGTTCATATCGCCTACTACCATAGAGCTCTTTTGTCGCTCTGGTGACATGATCTCGCCCCCTACTATGGTAGCTCTATCTAGCCCTAGCCAGGTTTCAATAGGGTCAAGTTTTCTAACAAGAAACTGACGTCCCACAGCCTTCTCATAGTTTGGTCAAAAATTCAATGCAGAGTTTTCAACTTAATTTTATGTTTTCCGACCTCTAGATTACAAATATGAAAAAAAAAATGTATGTCTTGTGATGTACACTACGGAACATTTTTTTAATGAATATTTTAATGAAAAGAGGTAATTTTTTTTATTATAATATAATATATATCAAGGTGTTTAAGAAAACAAAACAAGAAAACATATAAAACAGCTGTAAAAATAGTGTTGAGTGGAATGGAGTCGTGAGCTAGTTCTTAAAAACGGTGCACTGTGAATTGATATGTTTTAAATAAAAATGAAGTTGAACAATTAGATGAAAGTTGACTGGGGTGAAGTTGAGATGATATTTGGTAGAAACTTGAAAAGAAGGTACATTTAATTATATATATATATTTTTCAATATGCCCAAATAAAAAAAAAAAAAAAAAAAAGAAATAGTTTTTTAAGTATTAATTTAATGATTTTGTTCCATTGTAAATTTTTGTTTTGTTTGTTCAAATGTTAAGTTTTTTTTAAAATTTAAATATGTAAATATAGATAATAACCCAATTATTTGTCCTCTTCAAATTATATTCTATTCATCTTCCCTGTTGGCCCAGTAGTATCATTTAAAAAACCTTTGGATTAGAATTAATATTATTTAGAATTATTAAAAAATTGGTATCTCTTTGTGAATCCAAGTGTAAAGTTTGTTTAATCGAATTTTTTGTTGTATACGTGTACTTTCTTAAAAATTGCACGTCTTAAATTATTGATAATATTTTTTTAGGACAATTTTCGGCAAACTACTGTAGAAATCAAAATTTAAATAAACAAAAGAGATCAAATTTCTACAGGAAATGTGGTAGCAAACAAGCTTTTATCACATTTTTGGCATATCCCTTGTGTGGACGATTTTCGCCACAAAGCCCCATCATATTTTGGCAAAACCTTGATGGGAGAATTTTTTTATATTAATTAAAATAGGGAAACAGGTTGAAAAAGATGAAAAGGATAGAATAGAGACAAATAAGGGTTACATTTAATTTTGAGAAATAATATATTTTTTTTCCAACTCCAAAAGAAGGTTACTATTTTAACATTGTTTTTGTTTAGTATTAATATATTTAATAAAGTAAGAAAATGCCAATTACCAGAGGAGAGGCGAAGAGATTGGAGGAGGAAAGTAGAGAGGAAGGGTCGAGTTCGGATATGGAAGTATCGGAAGATACAGGAAGGGAGACTCCAGCCGCAATGGAGTCCACGGAGGGTACAGGTGAGGAGAAATCAGATAAGCTAGATAGATTTATGGAATTCATAACCCAGAAATTTACAAATCTAGAGACAAATTTAAGAGGGGATATAGAAAAGCAGGGTAATAAATTAGTAAATCTAGAGAAAAATTTAAGAGGGGATATAAAAGAGCAGGGTAGAGATTTAAGGAGGAATATGAAAGAGCAAGGAATAGAATTAAGGGGGGATTTGGAAAATATAAATAAGAGAATAGAAGAACAGGGAAAAGAATTAAAGGGAGAGATGGGAAATTTAAGGGGCGACATTAAAAATTTAGAAGTTAAATTAAATAAAAAGGTGGACAATTTGATGAACCAATTAGAGAAAAGTCAAATAGAAAATGAAAGAGTTGAAAGTAGGATAAATAAAGCAGGAGAAAACTTAGAAAAGCACTTTATTCAAAAAATTAACAAGTTGGATGAAGGGAATTCTGAAGTAAAAAAAGAGGTTCTTATTATTGACAGTCAGTCACAAGTTGATGAGGTAGAAGGAACAGAGAATAACAGTGGGGAGGAACAGACCCAAATTTTAGAGAAAGAGGTGGAGGAAGAGAGTCAAAAAGTAGAAAAATTATTATTAAGTGAAATTCAAGAAAATAGGATGAATGTTGATGTGGATGGATAGAGTGAAAGGAACATTTGGATGTTATTAGACAAAACAAACGAACAGACTGAGGACAACAAACAAAAGACAAATTTTAATTTTAAAGAAAATATAGTTAAAACTTACAGACAAACTGGAAATAGAAAGGAGGTTAATAAAAGACATAAGAACAATTTTAAAAAAGGAGTAAGAGAATTTAAACAGGTATTAAGGAGAAAATTAACACTGAATGAATATTTAGAGAAGGGGGAGGGGGTTTTTAAAGACATAATTCGCCGGGGCATCCGGAAAAAGATAAAATTAAATTTGGGCTTTGCAATATAATTGCATTAGCCACTTTTTATAGTGAACCTATTTTTTTTTGCAACTCGGATGAGTTTGAGGAAATGACTGACAGACTAACATGACAGAATTAGGATTAATTTAAAATATGAAGAAGTGACCATGGACTAATATAATAGTATGGATGATAAATTTATTTTTTGAATGAGAGAATTTTGGTACATGAAGAGTATGAATGAATTTTGGTATAGTTCTGTGTTTAAAGTAATTAGGAATTATATTTTTTTTTTAGGATTAGATTATATGTTAGGATCAGTATAAAATTATCTGAGAATTATATTTAAGGATTAGTCACCCAAATTTAATATGTGAAAGTTTTTTTATTTAGAAGTTACTTATTAATAATGATTATTGAAAATTAAAACATATACATACAACTGATTTTTTTAACGGACATAATATGCAAGAAGATAGATTTTTTTTATTATATTTTTTATTACAAAATTGTTGAAGGATTAAAATCAGCAGGCTGAGAGATGCCTAGATCTCTTTGGAGACATGACGAACTTCCTGAAGCCGAGTCAAGGGGACAGATTTTCTGTTTTGGAACTGTTCAGCTAGGATACCGGACGTGACTAAATCATAATAATATTATAAATTAGAAAGACGAACGAAAATGTATAGAAGCCTTGAAAGGATAATATATTATATAAATTGTATGTATGCATAGGTTAGTAAATTTTTGTTATTATAAATTCTATTATTTAGACAATTTCATTTATTATTTTGAGTAACATTTTTCTACGTAAATTTGTTTAATAGAGAGAGTAGATGAGAATGAGAAGAGTTGTAGGAGCACATTATATAACTTTAGGAATAGGAACAAACAAAGGGTAATATTAATTAGAGAAATTTGAAATTAAATTGCTGATGACATTCTTTTAGACGTCGGGATTATATAGATTTGTTTTGGGAGATATTATTTTTAATTCTAGTAAGAGCTAGTGATTAATTAGAGATATATATTTTTTTTGATCTGTGCGAGATGATTTTTTTATGTCGACTAGAAAGAACTAGCGATATATTGGAGATTTATATTGTAGTGTTGGTTGCGTACCTGAGATAGGAGGAATCGTAATTTTGCTACATCGACGAAAGTATTCTTAGGGTGTAATTAGTTAGGGAAGTAAATTGAATTGAAATATATGTAAGATACATTTTTTTTAGTTAGGAAGTATGAAGGACGTCTCAAAGAATTTAATACCTCAAAAGACAAGTACTATATATATTAAATAAATTAAATTTGTATTCCTTATTACCCGGCGTGAGGCCTAATTTTGATTGTTAAGTAATATTTTGGAAGTGTGATGAAGTAAATAAAAAAAGGATTTATTTAATTTTTATTTCAAGTAAATTTTTTTATATACAATCTTTTTATATAATTATTTTGAATACATACAATTGTATATTGGATGGTAAAGGCGGTAAATAAAATAATTGGCAATTTCTTAAATCTGCATCCAACTTGATTATTTCCAAACTTGATTTCATGACTATGACTGATCCTGTAAATATGTAAAAATTTAGTATTATATTTTTTTTATGTTCAATTAGTTCCAATTTTTATAAATTTAAGTTAACATTTTCTTTAGGTTAAGGATTAATTGTAAATTTTTAGATTAATATTTGTTTTTGTTTATTAGAAATTAGGTACATATATATATAAGTTTAATAATTGTAAATAGTTATAAAAAAATAAAAAATGGGCATATATGTATTAAAAGAGCGTCGAATTGGGCATATAAAAAATAAAAATAAATCAGTGAGTGTAAGTGAGAGAGAGACTTCGATACATCGTTGAGCAATGAGTTGAAGACACCAAGGAGCCAGCCAACATGTGCGTTATAGGAGGAAGCTAATCTACCTGTGTATTGGAGGAAGACGTTAATCCATCTGTGTATTGAAGGAGGAAGCTTATCATGTGGATTCGAGGAAGAAGCTAATCAACCTGTGTATAGGAAGAAATTAAATTTGAATGAACTTATAAAAAAAAAAAAAAAAAAAATTTTGTGAACAAACATTTTTTTTTAAAAAGAAGGAAAAGGCAAATGTGATGTACACTACGGAACATTTTTTTAATGAATATTTTAATGAAAAGAGGTAATTTTTTTTATTATAATATAATATATATCAAGGTGTTTAAGAAAACAAAACAAGAAAACATATAAAACAGCTGTAAAAATAGTGTTGAGTGGAATGGAGTCGTGAGCTAGTTCTTAAAAACGGTGCACTGTGAATTGATATGTTTTAAATAAAAATGAAGTTGAACAATTAGATGAAAGTTGACTGGGGTGAAGTTGAGATGATATTTGGTAGAAACTTGAAAAGAAGGTACATTTAATTATATATATATATTTTTCAATATGCCCAAATAAAAAAAAAAAAAAAAAAAAGAAATAGTTTTTTAAGTATTAATTTAATGATTTTGTTCCATTGTAAATTTTTGTTTTGTTTGTTCAAATGTTAAGTTTTTTTTAAAATTTAAATATGTAAATATAGATAATAACCCAATTATTTGTCCTCTTCAAATTATATTCTATTCATCTTCCCTGTTGGCCCAGTAGTATCATTTAAAAAACCTTTGGATTAGAATTAATATTATTTAGAATTATTAAAAAATTGGTATCTCTTTGTGAATCCAAGTGTAAAGTTTGTTTAATCGAATTTTTTGTTGTATACGTGTACTTTCTTAAAAATTGCACGTCTTTAATTATGGATAATATTTTTTAGGGCAATTTTCGAAAAACTACTGTAGAAATCAAAATTTAAATAAACAAAAGAGATCAAATTTCTACAGGAAATGTGGTAGCAAACAAGCTTTTATCACAGTCTGTGTGTCTGTGAACACGATGACTCCCGATAGAATGAATGTATCGACACGAAATTTTATATGTGAATCCAGAACCCTCTAAGGAAGACACCTACTGATTTTCAGTCAAATAGACCAAAGGAAATGAGGGATTTAGGAAGAGGAATTAAATTGCCAATGTACTGAATGTATCGACATGGAATTTTATATTTAAAGTAAAACCCCAATGAGGATATAACATGTCAAATTTCAGCAAAATCGGCTGAACGGAAGGGGGGTTCAGGGGAATTTATTGACACAAAATTAGGTTTGAGAATTTAGAAGTCCCTATGTAAGTCAACTGTTGAATAATAGCGCAAACCGTCGACTGGTTTTGAAGGGGGGGGGGGAGGCGAAAAGTTGATTGATTAATTTATTTTGGGGAAGTACATTGAAGACTTTTTATTCTATATTAATAAAGCTGAAACGGGGTTTGTGTGTTTGTTTGTTTGTTTGTATGTTTGTTCCAGCATCACGCCGAAAGGGCTGGACGGATTTTTATGAAACTTCCCATGCAGCATCCTTTTGAGCCCGATTGAATAACAGGCTATTTGGCGTCCCAAATTTTGAACGGGAGGAGGGTTATGGGGGGGCCTAAGTATAAATATAGTCCTAGCTCATTAACGGTTGGTCGGATTGTCACGAAATTTCACATGTAGTATTCCTGAAGGCCAAATAGAAAAATAAGGTGTGTGGCGACCCAAAATTTTGAAAGGGAGGGGGGGTTTTGGGGATAGGCCTAAGTATAAATATAGTGCTAACTCTTTAACGATTGGTCAGATTGTCACGAAATATCACATGTAGTGTTCCTGAAGGCCAAATTGAAAAATACGCTACGTGACATCTTAAAATTTTGAAATGGAGGGGGGGAATTGTGAGGGGGGGAATTGTGAGGGGGAAGGCCTAAATATAAAGATACCGGTAGCTCATTAACTAATGTTCGAATCACCATGAAATTTCACATGTAGTATTCTTAAAAGCCAATTGAAAAATGGGGTGTGTGGCGTCCCAACATTTTGAACGGGAGGGGGGGTTGTGGGGTTAGGCCTAAATATAAAGATACCGGTAGCTCATTAACTAATGTTTGAATCATCATGAAATTTCACATGTAGTATTTTTAAAAGCCAATTGAAGAATAGGGTGTGTGACATCACAAAAAATTGAACAGGAGGGTGGTTGTGGGGGTAGGCCTTACCATAAATATAGTGTTAACTCAATACCGAATTTTCGTATTGTCATGGAATTTCACATGCAATAGTAGTAACTACGTACTAGCTGTGGGGTTTGCCGTTGCAAGGCACAAACTTGCTGTGATGCCCAGGGGTCCTAACTACATACCAGCTGTGGGGTCCGCCGTTGCAAGGCACATAATAGCTGTGGTGCCCTGCGATCCTAACTACGTACTAGCGGTGGTGCCCAGTGATCCTAACTACGTACTAGCAGGATTTAGAATTGAGCAATCTGTTAACTCGCCGTTCTCTTCCACCCACCTCAATCTACTACATCTATATCAATAAGATGAGATGTACAAACTGTGAGAGGAGTGTTGGGTGATGTCATCAATATTGGGATTTTGAATTGAGCAATCTGTTAACTCGCCGTTCTCTTCCACCCACCTCAATCTACTACATCTATATCAATAAGATGAGATGTACAAACTGTGAGAGGAGTGTTGGGTGATGTCATCAATATTGGGATTTTGAATTGAGCAATCTGTTAACTCGCCGTTCTCTTCCACCCACCTCAATCTACTACATCTATATCAATAAGATGAGATGTACAAACTGTGAGAGGAGTGTTGGGTGATGTCATCAATATTGGGATTTTGAATTGAGCAATCTGTTAACTCGCCGTTCTCTTCCACCCACCTCAATCTACTACATCTATATCAATAAGATGAGATGTACAAACTGTGAGAGGAGTGTTGGGTGATGTCATCAATATTGGGATTTTGAATTGAGCAATCTGTTAACTCGCCGTTCTCTTCCACCCACCTCAATCTACTACATCTATATCAATAAGATGAGATGTACAAACTGTGAGAGGAGTGTTGGGTGATGTCATCAATATTGGGATTTTGAATTGAGCAATCTGTTAACTCGCCGTTCTCTTCCACCCACCTCAATCTACTACATCTATATCAATAAGATGAGATGTACAAACTGTGAGAGGAGTGTTGGGTGATGTCATCAATATTGGGATTTGAATTGAGCAATCTGTTAACTCGCCGTTCTCTTCCACCCACCTCAATCTACTACATCTATATCAATAAGATGAGATGTACAAACTGTGAGAGGAGTGTTGGGTGATGTCATCAATATTGGGATTTGAATTGAGCAATCTGTTAACTCGCCGTTCTCTTCCACCCACCTCAATCTACTACATCTATATTAATAAGATGAGATGTACAAACTGTGAGAGGAGTGTTGGGTGATGTCATCAATATTGGGATTTTGAATTGAGCAATCTGTTAACTCGCCGTTCTCTTCCACCCACCTCAATCTACTACATCTATATCAATAAGATGAGATGTACAAACTGTGAGAGGAGTGTTGGGTGATGTCATCAATATTGGGATTTTGAATTGAGCAATCTGTTAACTCGCCGTTCTCTTCCACCCACCTCAATCTACTACATCTATATCAATAAGATGAGATGTACAAACTGTGAGAGGAGTGTTGGGTGATGTCATCAATATTGGGATTTTGAATTGAGCAATCTGTTAACTCGCCGTTCTCTTCCACCCACCTCAATCTACTACATCTATATCAATAAGATGAGATGTACAAACTGTGAGAGGAGTGTTGGGTGATGTCATCAATATTGGGATTTTGAATTGAGCAATCTGTTAACTCGCCGTTCTCTTCCACCCACCTCAATCTACTACATCTATATCAATAAGATGAGATGTACAAACTGTGAGAGGAGTGTTGGGTGATGTCATCAATATTGGGATTTTGAATTGAGCAATCTGTTAACTCGCCGTTCTCTTCCACCCACCTCAATCTACTACATCTATATCAATAAGATGAGATGTACAAACTGTGAGAGGAGTGTTGGGTGATGTCATCAATATTGGGATTTGAATTGAGCAATCTGTTAACTCGCCGTTCTCTTCCACCCACCTCAATCTACTACATCTATATCAATAAGATGAGATGTACAAACTGTGAGAGGAGTGTTGGGTGATGTCATCAATATTGGGATTTGAATTGAGCAATCTGTTAACTCGCCGTTCTCTTCCACCCACCTCAATCTACTACATCTATATTAATAAGATGAGATGTACAAACTGTGAGAGGAGTGTTGGGTGATGTCATCAATATTGGGATTTTGAATTGAGCAATCTGTTAACTCGCCGTTCTCTTCCACCCACCTCAATCTACTACATCTATATCAATAAGATGAGATGTACAAACTGTGAGAGGAGTGTTGGGTGATGTCATCAATATTGGGATTTGAATTGAGCAATCTGTTAACTCGCCGTTCTCTTCCACCCACCTCAATCTACTACATCTATATCAATAAGATGAGATGTACGAACTGTGAGAGGAGTGTTGGGTGATGTCATCAATATTGGGATTTGAATTGAGCAATCTGTTAACTCGCCGTTCTCTTCCACCCACCTCAATCTACTACATCTATATCAATAAGATGAGATGTACAAACTGTGAGAGGAGTGTTGGGTGATGTCATCAATATTGGGATTTTGAATTGAGCAATCTGTTAACTCGCCGTTCTCTTCCACCCACCTCAATCTACTACATCTATATCAATAAGATGAGATGTACAAACTGCGAGAGGAGTGTTGGGGGATGTCATCAATATTGGGATTTTGAATTGAGCAATCTGTTAACTCGCCGTTCTCTTCCACCCACCTCAATCTACTACATCTATATCAATAAGATGAGATGTACAAACTGTGAGAGGAGTGTTGGGTGATGTCATCAATATTGGGATTTTGAATTGAGCAATCTGTTAACTCGCCGTTCTCTTCCACCCACCTCAATCTACTACATCTATATCAATAAGATGAGATGTACAAACTGTGAGAGGAGTGTTGGGTGATGTCATCAATATTGGGATTTTGAATTGAGCAATCTGTTAACTCGCCGTTCTCTTCCACCCACCTCAATCTACTACATCTATATCAATAAGATGAGATGTACAAACTGTGAAAGGAGTGTTGGGTGATGTCATCAATATTGGGATTTTGAATTGAGCAATCTGTTAACTCGCCGTTCTCTTCCACCCACCTCAATCTACTACATCTATATCAATAAGATGAGATGTACAAACTGTGAGAGGAGTGTTGGGTGATGTCATCAATATTGGGATTTTGAATTGAGCAATCTGTTAACTCGCCGTTCTCTTCCACCCACCTCAATCTACTACATCTATATCAATAAGATGAGATGTACAAACTGTGAGAGGAGTGTTGGGTGATGTCATCAATAAAGCTGAACCGAGGTTTGTTTGTGGGTTCGCTCCAGACCTGGGCATACATAAAGTTTGAACGGGAGGGGGGGTTATGGGGGGCTTAAGTATAAATGAATATCGCCCCCTCCCCGGAACTCCCCCCTACCCTCAACCGATATCGCTGAACGTTGACTGGTCATGTCCGCAGTGGATGTTAATTTTAAATACGAAATTTGATGTTGATACATTCATTACTTCGGCAGTTATTGGGATTTTTGAAAAGGGCCCCCACCCCGGATCTCCCCCCTCCCCTCAACCGATATCGCTGAAATTTGACTGGTCATGTCCGCAGTAGATGTTAATTTTAAATACGAAATTTGATGTTGATATATTCATTACATCGGCAGTTATTGGGATTTTTGAATTGGGGGGCTCTTATCTTCCTGTTCTCTTTGACTGACTTCTATATTAATAAAGCTGAAACGGGATTTGTTTGTATGTTTCTTCAAGCATCATGCCCAAACGGATGGACGGAGTTTCATGAAACTTCACATGTAGCATCCTTTCGAGCCCGATTGAATAATAGGCTATGTGGTGTCCCAAAATTTCGAACGGGAGGGGGGGGTTTTAAGGGGGGGCTAAGCATAAAAATAATGCTAACTCATTAATTAATGGTCGGATTGTCATGAAATTTCATATGTAGTATTCGTAAAGACCAATTAGAAGAATAGAGTGTGTGGTCACAAAATTGTGAACGGGAGGGGGGGTTGTGGGGGACGGCATAAGTATAAATATAGGAAATATTATTTCAGACTTGAATTTCCCACATGAAAGTCCTTCAGAAAAACGTATTTTCATATAAGAAAATTTACCCTTGTCGAACAGTGTATTTTGGGGAAATAATAAGATCACATTTTTATATATTGTAATTCAATTAAATGAAAAAAAAAATGAAAAAGTAAAACTAGATGTTTTGGAAATAAAAGTGTTTGTTCAAGTGACTGATTTCTTTAAGTTTCTTTACTCTTTATCAAAATATTTATTTTTTACACAATTTAATATACAATTTTCAACCGTGAGAACAGTGTAAGAATGTATAATCACGAGAGTAGAATAATAAAAACAGTTGAATCACTTGAAGAAGCGGCTGGTCAGCACAACCACCTCAGTTCGAGGTCACGCGGCCAACTACTCAGTCGTCGAGGAGGACCCACATTGCTTCCACTAGTGTGACTTGTGGCTTCATTTAAGAATGGTATGTCTAGATGGCGGTTTAATGTTATGTTGTACTTCCTGAATTTCTTATACCTACTAGGGTTTTAGGTTTTTTTTCAAATGGTATTACTGGCTAAAAGAAAGTCAGTCTCAGAATTACGCTGTATCTACAATGAAATAAAGGTACCCACTGATGCCATACTTGCATATAACCCGAAATGCACGTTTCAGATCAAGAAGAAATTAATCCTTGGAATATGGTTGATATAGATAGATAAACTTTTTATTGCACTAAACCTAACAACTTTTATGACAATGAGATACAAATAATATTAAAATAATAAATATGGACATGCTCTTTAATATAAATAGTGCAAGCAACCAGGGTAGAAAAACTATTCAAATGATATAAAACTAAATATGATTTTGATAAGAGAAAATAGTAAACTTGTGGTAACCATAACACAAAAATAAATAAAAAAACATGGTTGTTATAAAAAGTCACGTTATGTTAACATCATTATACCGTTCACATTGCTCTCTTCATGTAATTATACTCTTGTTTGGAGTTTGTGATGACTCTCTTAATGTTTTACCAATTAAGACATTTTGTTTATATTAAGGACTCTGTTATAGTGAATATAAGCCTACCCATGATTGAATACGACTTACAGTTTTATTTTCTTGTCATATTATAGATATTTCAAAAATATTTATTTATTTATTTATTTACATATTCACAACGACAACATTTGTCACTAGTGATCGTGATGATGTGCTGTGGCAAGTGTGTCGCTGTACTGCTGAGGTACGTGACCGAAGAGGAGTCCAGGCTAGTCCTGGAGCAGGTCCCTCTGCCATGCCCGCTTTAGACGTCTTGGTGGGTTTGTGGGGAGAGTGTTCATGGATAATTGGAGAATAAGTGGATTGGCGTGATGATGGAGTTTGTCGTGAAAATTTTGATATCGTGTCTTGATAACAGAAGGTATAAATGGGATGTTGAGGTCATTATGTAATGTGAGGTTGGAAACGTAAAATGGGGCATTGGCAATGTGGCGTAGTATGATGGATTGTAATGACTGAAGGCGTTGTATGTTTGATTTTTTGGCTGATCCCCATATCTCGATTCCGTAAGTCCAGATGGGTTTTAGTATAGTGTTGTAAATGTGAAGTTTGTTTTCAAGCGATAATGTCGATCGTCGTCCGATGATTGATTTCAGTTGTCCAAATCGTCTTTTGAGGTCTGTGCGTTTCAGTCTGATATGAGTTGTCCAATTCAAAAATATAATTTCTTAAATGTTATTCCCTACAAGGGCATGCTAAAAATATTCAATTAGGCTACTAAGGACACTTTTCTTCAAGTTTCTAAAAATAACATTCTTAATACGGTAGGAACCTCTATAAGTCGAACATCAAGGGAGACGCCAAAAAATTCGAGTTATAGAGTTTTCGACAGGCGGATTTTGATTCGACTTGTAGAGGTTAAGATTCATTCTAACTAATTTTGAGTTAGAGAGGTGAAATAAATAAAAATTCAAGTTACAGAGGTAACAAACATATTTATATTTATTATAAAACAACATTATTTCAAAACATCCTTAAAATAAAAAAATCATAGTATTTGTAGGTATTAAAAAAAGTCAGTAATTTTTTTTTGCTTTAGATAATTGGTAATCCCATTTATTGTATACTCCTAAATTGTTTAGAGGTAATAAGTTTCAAATAATCGAGTTGTAAAGGTTGTAAAATAAAACATTGTTATGTTCGAGATACAGAGGTCCAATTTATTTTTTCGAGTTATAGAGGGAAAATATGTACCAAAATGGCTTGTAGGGACTCACTGATTATTTTGACTAATAGAGGGTTGAGATTTCGAGTAATGGTGGTTTTGGGGCTCGAAGGGAAAGGAACAAAACGTTTTTTTCGAGTTTTGGAGGTTTTCGACTTAAAAAGGTTCTACTGTAGTTTTGGGATAGTCTAGATGCAGTAGTCCACAAAAACCCACCCCTCCGGGCACCGGTAGCTCAGTGGTATGCGTGCTTGACTTCTGAGCTCAAGGACGTGGGTTCGTAACCCGACCGAGGCCCTTAGTTTATTTTATCTGGGAGGTAAAATAAACTTAAGCACGCCGTCCTTCGGATGGGACGTTAAGCGATGGTCCCGAGCCTGTACGATGTCAGGTAACTCGTTAAAGACCCCTGCCCTAGGTGAATAAAAATTTAGGGTAGGCAAAATTTAGGACTCCCACAGTAGAGTCGGGCTCATGTCCACCAGCGTGACGAAAGAGCGCTCTGGTAGTAGGCGATATGACCTCGTAGTTAAAGCCCGGGCATGAGTCATAAAACCTAACCTAACCTAAGTTTAAAATAATCGAGTTGTAAAGGTTGTAAAATAAAACATTGCTATGTTCGAGATAGAGAGGTCCAATTTATTTTTTCGAGTTATAGAGGGTTGAAATTTCGAGTAATGGAGGTTTTGGGGCTTGAAAGGAACAAAACTTTTTTTCGAGTTTTGGAGGTTTTCGACTTATCGAGGTTCTACTGTAGTCATATCTATTATTTTGTTAACACAGAACATTATCGCTAAGCCAAGACACTGAAGTTACTTTATATATTCTTCTCAATCTATATACTCTATATTAGCTATTCCAGATTTCTACCATCCAGAACTCTTCCGAAAAGTCTTTTCCGGATTGCATTTAAATTTGCTTTATACTAAAATCCATATATTTGTTGCTTTAATTTTTGTTTGATAAGTATGCCTAAAAATAATGAAGGGCCAAAATTAAAATAAAGAGGAGCAAATACACACAATTAGTGTCTCAGTCACCTTGATCGATAACAGTGATCAGTGAATCACCGGTGGTTCCTAGTTCACAGTTATTATCCACCAAACTTCTTGTTGCTTGTTATTTTTCTTTTCTACTTCCACAGCTACATTCAGTTTTCACCAAAATTTCATCTTTTCCCAACAGTTATCCCAAAAATGAAAAAAAAATTTCTTTGTGTTTCTATAGAATGAATGCATCGACAGAATTTGCATCCATAACCGCATAAGGACGACAGAGGAGGAAGAAGCGGCTGACTAATATCTGCAAACAAAAAATCAAATCTACAACGCCTTATACTACGCTACATTGCCGATGCTCCATTTTACGTTTCCAATCTCATTGCATAATGACCTCTACATATACAATATCGCTGCCTAAGTTCTAACAATGGATATCACATTTTTCACAACTTTTCAGGAAAGCATTTAAACTATTTCTCTGGCATCCCTAAAAGTAAAATAAAATGATAGATAAAAACACTTTTTTGAACACTTATATTGTCTAATTCCACAAACATATACTTAAATGTGTACCGGTTTCGGCTTACGCCACTGACGATGGCGTAAGCCTAAACCGGTACACATTTAAGTATATGTTTGTGGAATTAGACAATATAAGTGTTCAAAAAAGTTTTTTTATCTATCAATTTATTTTATTCATTAGTATTTCCACTATATCAACAAAGAACGCAAAAAATGTATTCGGACATCCCTAAAAGTATTTTATTGCCCTTTTTAGATTTTATTTTTTATAAATATTTCTTTTATATTATAAAATGATTAACGAACAAAAATAATATATTATTAAAAAAATGAATGAGATATGCAGTGTTATAAATACTATTACAAACTTAGATATCCATTGTTGTCATTTTGGCCTAAAACAGCGCTTTCTGTTGGTCAGAAGTTGTCACCTCACCAATCAATTCGTCTTGTCATTTTACATAAGATAGCGCTCTTAACTCAAAACCCCCAAAAAATGAGATATCCACTGTTAGAACTTAGGCAGCGATATATTATATCCTCTGTTATCAGTTCGCGCTAACAGAATTTCTAACTCCATTATCATGCCAATCCGCAATTATCCATAAACGCTCTCCCTACAAATCCACTCCGAGGCTTTAAGCGGGCATGGCAGAGTGATCTGCTCCAGAACTAGCCTAAACTTTTCTTCGGTCACGTACCTCAGCAGAACAGCCACGCACTTTACACAGCTCAACTTATCGCAACTACTAATGGCAAATTTTATGTCGTTGTAAATATGTAAATCAACTTTTAAAAAAATATTAAAAAATTCAAATTCCTAAATGGACTATATCCATTGATTTCCAACCAGATCGGCCAAAAGAAAGCTGAGGTCGATTGAAAAATCATAATAACTGCCGATGTAATGAATATATCGATACAAAACTTAGTATGAAGATTCACAAGCCCCTAGGTAAAAACTGTTATTTTTACCTCAAACGGTCCATTAGTTTTTGAGGGAGAGCGAAAACTTAATTGATTAATTCGTACTAGGGAAGTAGGTTACCGATTACCTTGTTTTTGTGACTCATGCCCAGGCATTAACTATGATATCAATATGATCTTATCGCCTACTACCAGAGCGCTCTTTCATCCCTCTAGTGGACATGAGGCCAACTCTACCGTGGGAGTCCTACATTTCCCCAATTTTTTTTTTTTCTCTCTTCTTGGCCTGATGATATATGTAAATGGCGCGCCGGTAGCTCAGTAGTATGCGTGCTTGACTTCTGAGCTCAAGACCGTGGGTTCGAAACCCGAATGAGGCCCTTAGTTTATTTTATCTGGGAGGTAAGATAAACTTAAGCACGCCGTCCTTCGGATGGGACGTTAAGCGATGGTCCTGAGCCTGTACGATGTCAGGTAACTCGTTAAAGACTTCTACCCTAGGTGAATAAAAATTTAGGGTAGGCAAAATTTAGGACTCCCACAGTAGAGTCGGGCTCATGTCCACCAGAGTGATGAAAGAACGCTCTGGTAGTAGGCGATATGACCTCGTAGTTAAAGCCCGGGCATGAGTCATAAAACCTAACCCAATAGTTACTATTATATTAACCTTGCATTTTCCCTACCCACGTTGTCTGTTAAGCTAGGGGTTCAATACAACGGCTTTTTTTTTAGTAGGTCGAATACCATATCGCACAATGTGTATGTGAAGACGACATATCTAACAAAATTGGAATTAATTGTTTAATTTGTATATAATTGTTTAATTTATTCTAGTTGATTACTGATGTATATTTTGTAAAAAGGGTTATTCATGATTACATGTCATAATTAAACATTTTAAGTACAAGTAAATATTATTCTAACATAAGTTTTGTACTATATGTATCTGTTTTTAAATTTATTTTTAGCGCCAAAACTAACTACAATGCACTACTTTCCCTAGAGTTTTATGGCGCCAATGCACAAAGCAATAAATAAATAAAATATGAAATAAGGCATAAAAAATACATTGAAGAGAGTCAATTGATTGTCAGACAAAACGTGTTTGAAGGAACGAATTGATAGTACAGCTGCCATGAACAAACAACGCAACACACAAATTTCACTTGAAACTAAAACCGTAAAGATAATTAAACTAAATGAAGAATACAAATGTAATAATAAATATCTATTATTGAAATGTATCGTACTTTTCTTAGATAGTCGTGTAAACTGCATAATTTGTAATTTTAGTAAAATATTGCAAAGGCAGTGGCCAAACGATAGTGGCTGTGGATGTCATATGTTAAGTTCCGCGGTGCAGTTCTGATTGTATATTACGTTTTAATCTTCAGTTTTTCATTTTTTTACCTTTATTTTACTTCTTGGGTGTCCTATCATCGGTGATGGATACTAAGTATAAAACCGAAGTTTATTTAGTATTTTTACTGGGGAATGTGACTGTCTGGAGTTAATAACAAGAAATATCCCTTCAATAAGTGGCGTCACAAGACAATATATTTCTGATTTTGTGCTATTTCAAAGATCTTGGTCTTACTGTTTTTTTTGTTGTGTATCATGAAATTTAATTTTATACAGAAGAATGAAACTTGAAAGATTTTACTATTATATTCAACTTGAGTGAAGAATGGTGTAATAAAGGAATTATAGGGATAAGTTTCATTTTAATGTAATATGTGAATAAGTGAAGTGAGTGTTCTTATCCCATTTAATTTATTTTCATTTTATCATTTTTTGAAGAGTATTATCCTCTGTAAAATATGGCCGAAAGTAGGGATTCTACAGAACCTACAAATAATCAAATTAAGTTGGATCAAGTTCGAAACATAACTGGGGTGAATAACCAGTTCTTTATAATTTGTCATTCAAAAGCGGTGTTTCTTATTTAATATTTGTTGCTTATATCAATGAATTTGTTGTTAGAGCGCCCTTCTGCGGACTCTGCCTGCAGGGGGTCCCGCTAGATTTATGATGGCAACGCCAGTTCAGTCGACGGCTGCTCTCATTAGCAGCACGACCACCATTCACACTCAAGTTCTTCCTAAAGGTAATCCTATAGATTTTGATTCTTGTCAAATGTCTCATTTGTTTTTGATTTTGTTGTCTAATATCTTGTTGCTTAGTTACAATTTTAGGTATCCTATTTATCTGTGTGTTGCGTTTTCTTCAGTCTTACTTTACTAATGTGTCTGAGAAACTTTTCTCTTTTTTTTTTTCCCCAAATTATCCCCAAATATATCCGATATGTTACTTTTCGTTATGTCCCAGTTAATTGGTACATTCTGGTGATATGGTAAAATGAATTAAATAAATTTATGTAAGTTAAATTCCTTTTCCAACCTATCTAGATCAGGCTTAAGTCGTATTGAAGAATTGTGAAAGTTGATTATTATTTTAGTTCGTAAGTGTGTCGTTTGAAAGAAAAACTGACCTTCGAAATTTCGAAAAGTTTTAGAGGACTTTTTTTCCCCCAAGAAAAAGGAAGGAGATTTTTAATCCGAAAGATAGATATTGACAGGGATGGGCTTTCTGGTGGAAGGGGCTCCAACCTGGATGACTTCGTTCTAAACAAGAGGAAAGAGATTCTTCTCATTAATCCGAAAGTTAAAAATTTCAGCATTTCGGGGGAAGAAGGGATTCGTGATTTGTTATACTATATATTTATAGTTCGCGACAGATGCTTCTCTTTAATCAATATTTTTTGGTGATAATATTATATATACTCCATCAATTACCACTGAATGGAGATAATTGTTTTGTTATTTTTCAATTTAGTTAACTTGACTGAGATTATAAGTTCCTTGAAAGCGAAAACAATACAAGATCGTCGTATACTTAATATTTTTGTGGCCTTAACGAAGTTGTTTTGACTTGTACTAATTGAACCTTCGAAAAAATAACATATATGTTATGCTGAATCTGTGTAATATCAATTACTAACTATAACATCGAAACAATCAATAATATGGAAAGGCAACATCTTTACTGTTGATATGACTTGAATATCTAGTGTTTTTCAAAATGGCTGTATTTGATCTTATCTAAGTTTCAGGACAAGTTGGGGGAGCTGGTAACGTGAGCCGTCTGAGCACGATCCCGATACAGACCTCAACCAGCACCGGATACCATGTACCTCGAGGTAACTCTTTATATTACTTGGAAACTCATAAAGGTGAAATACAATATTGTATAGTATTGAAGGTAAGGATTCAAACAAATAGAGCGCCGCGGTAGCTCAGTGGTATGCTTGCTTGCTTACTGAGCTGAAGTTAGCAGGTTCCAAACACCGTCCTTTGGATGGGACGTTAAGCGATGTTCCCGAGATTGTACGATGTCAGATACTCGTTAAAGACCCCCTACACTAGGTGAATAAAAATTTAGGGCTCCCATAGTAAAGTAGGGCTCATGTCCACCAGAGCGACGAAAGAGCGCTCTGGAAGTAGTAGGCTATATTACCTCTCATCCCTAGTTAAATGCCCGGACATGAGTCATAATAACTAGCTAATCAGTTAGCATTATTGTATTTAAAGTGTTATTTATTATAGTAAATTATTGATTGGTTAGTAATTAAATGTTGTATAACAAATTTAGAAACTGATGATGGTAGTATGGGCCCAAACCTCACTGTATTAAGTACGGTTTGTACACAGAAAATAAATGAAGGGTAATACAACTGCCATATATATTATTATTATTTTATTTTTTGAATTTTGATCTCAATGGTTATATTCTGAATATAATTATGTAAGCACTCACACCTCTCTTCAGCAAATTAGTTGCTTATTTTTCAGTTCTTATAATCTTTGGATATGAGATTTTAGTTACCTAACTATATAGAAATAGGATATATATAGGATAATTCCTATCGATGATATATTATGTTTATATGTAGAGGAGGGGAGGGGGGAGGGTATGTACAAATTGCAACATTTGTAAACATTGTATTGGCGCATGTGTTGTAATGACGTACAATTGTATGTGGTACTTTTCTTTTTTAATTTGATGGTACGCCAAATAAAAAAAGTTGGGAAACCGCTATTCTGAGATGTTTTCTACGTGTATTTAGAAGAAGAAGAAAATATGCATAATAATCGTGATGAAAGTGTACCGGTGAAGGGGTGGGGGTCATCTTCTGTTAACCTGGTCTGTCATAGCTTGTCTTCTATACTTTGATGCTGGTCTGATTATGTTGATGTGTTTCAGGAGCAGCAGCGGTTGCCAACATCTCAGTGCCTCGGTCCACTGTGGCCACCCCTATAGTACGAGCCCCCTCCAGTACGACACTACAGCCGGTAGGAGTGGCCTCACAGTCACCTCATCCCAGCTCTCTCCCTCCAGGGTAAGTAGCACACACCCACTCATCTCTGGTATATATGTAGATACACATGGAAAGTGGGGGTTGAGACCCCCCAACATTTAGGCAAATTGAACAGTGATATTTGTGAAGTTTTTGCGATGTATAAGTAAATAGTAGGTAGAGCTAAGAGGGAAAACAGGTGGGGAAGTTAAGCCTGCGCTTCTGGCTGCTCCCCCCCTCCCCCCCCCCCCCTCCTCTCTTGCCCCTATCACAAGGAGAGAGAGATTTTCTCACTCACTATCAAACTTTCAGATCAATCGAGGATTCCAATCAGAAAATGATAAAGTAATGAAACTGAAATTATATCCTGCAATATTGTTGAGGAGAGCGATAATGTGCTCACCTTTTGGCCTATGGCTACGGCCGTTGTTCGATTCATTTCGATTGAATCTGTTCAACAAGTACAGACTACACAAGAGGTGTGCTCGATCCCGACTGTGACGTAAGAAGGCGCATGTTCTTTCCCTATGCAATGCCGTTTGTCTTTCACAAACTCGACTTATATAAATAAAACTCAATACATTTTATAAGAAATAAGTCTAAATGGAGAAAGCGAGAACGGCATTGTGCAGGGAATGAGTGAATTCTCATTTTTGTATTTTTTTTTTATGCACCTGGTAACTTAACTTATTTATTATTCGTTTTAAGAAATACTTGAAATGAAATTCAACGATGTGGTTCATTAGGGGACATATTAATTGTTACAAGTCTAAGATGTGTGTTGTATTGGCAGGGTTGGTGGTGCGAGCTGCGGCCGCTCTCTGGTCGGGATGACCTGCCACCCAGGACAGCAGCGGCCTCCTCCCATACCAGGTAACGTACCTAGATCAATATATAATTTCTCTGTATTATGCAATACACGAGGCTATTCCTCTCTTCCAATCACCTTAGCCCATCATCTCTACTTACATCATTTATATCTCTTCGGATTACCAAATTAATACCTACGAGTATTTAGAATGGAATGGTACCCTGCTGGTAACCTCAACTGTACAATGTAATTCCCCAACATGATTATTCAGCTAAATTTTCACTTTTCCCTTTGAAATCACCGATGTGGCATAAAATTTCTAGTATCATTAATTCTGAATCTTCATTTAAAATTTCGTGTCGATACATTTATTACATTGGCCGTTGTGGAGGCTGTGGTGAAGAGTGAATGGATGTATAATAATGTGGTACATTGTTTCAGTTGGAGCTCGGCTGCTGAGCGGACAGATGCGGCCTCTGACGGGGGATGCCACCAGACCAGTGCTGCTTCATGCGGCTACCACTCACAAACAGGTCACACTCACCCAGCAGGCCCAAGTACAGGCAAGTAGACTGGCAGGACAGTAGTGATGTATGCAGGATGGCCCAACCCTTACCTAATGCGCCACTCTTTTTTTACCTGACTTTAAATCCATCATTGAACCTCCTATTCCTTGGGCCCCGCGCCCCAACCCAAACTTTTTTTTCGCTGTTTTCTTTTCAAATTTTGCAACTAGATTTTTGCAAAGAGAAATGACACAAACAATTATATTCATTGGATAAGTATTTCTGAAGATATTCGCGGTGAACTTAATTTCAATAAGGTCAGGATCCTCTCCAGAGTAAGGGAAGGGGGGCAATTTAAAATTAGGACAACAAATTACCAAAATAGTTATTTGATTCATGACTGTGAATAAAAATGAATATTGTATTGAAATTTGGGCCACCCTGAATATTTCGAGGAATATCCCATCAATGTTATTTTTGTTCATTTTTCTTTTCAAAAATCTAGTATCACAATTTGAAAAGAAAACCTTAGCATTCCATTGTGAAAGAAAACGTTAGGTTTGGGGCATATCCTCCTAATTGGTAGAAGGTTCTGTCATCAATTTAAAGTCAGGATTAACCACTTTTCTCCCAGATTTTACATTTACCAACATGAAACTAATACCATTTCTCATCGTTTGTAGTGCTAACTTTAAATGGGCCAGTCAGCCTCCCCCTCTCCTACTGACCTTATTGAAATTCGTGCCTCCCTCATTAGCTACACAAATAGTTATACGATTAATATTATTTTTGGGTCATTTTTCTATTTTTCTAAGGGGTAGGACGAGGTTCAATGATGGATTTAAATCCAGGATAGAAAATAGGAAAAGTAGTGTTTGTTTTATGTCTCTAACTGCAACCAAGTGCAAGGTGAACATCATTGGATGTCGCACTGAACTTAGGCCACCCTGTATACGTGTCTGAATTATTTTTGGTTATAATTAATTACACTTGTGTACTTGATGCTATTTTTTTTTTATATCAAATACATTTTATGTTGCGGATTTGATTGAATGTTGACATACATTGCAGGTTGGAGGTGGTGGGGGTGTAGTCAAGTCCTACTCGAACCCTAGCCGGAGTGTGCCGGGTGCTGCACCCTCCTTGTCTCGGATAGCCACCCTACCGGCAGGCATGGTCAGTCTACATCCGGCCACTGCTGCCGTCCTTCTGCCCTCCCAGCCCATCAAGCCAGCCTCACCCGCCCACCAGAAGGTAGGACCTCGGGAAATACTCTCATCGAGTATAAGCATTTGCTCCAATTCTTAAGAATAACCTTTAACTTATTCTCCAAGCAGGCTGTTGTGAAGGATTTGCTCCATAAAAGTTGATGTTTTCTTAGCTGAGTAATTATTTTTATTACTTTATTCCAGATTTTGTTTAGCTAATTGTATTGTGTTTCACTAAACCGGATGGTGTAATATCGAAACCCGTAGTTCATGCACACATTTTCTCTGGATTAGGCAATATTTCTATAAAATAATTTTTTTAAATTTATTTATTACGAGTTTCAACAAAATGTCCGCGTTTCTCAACTCAGAAGTTGTAATATTATTTATACTATGTTTTTAATATGGATGAATTCTGAAATGATTTTCAATTATCGTTGTTAACAATTGCATTTTGCAAAGAGCCTTCTCTGGTACACTTTTATAAAGCATCAAATAAATAACAAAATAATGTTCAAAATAGAATACCAGGTATTTGTTGTAAGGTTGGTGGAGACCGGCTCGCTATATCGCTACGAAAGTAGCTGAATTGTAGCATATATTTAGTTTAGACAGTAGATGTTGTGTGTCTGTCCGGAGCTGTAACTGTTACTGTTCTAGGTGGTGACAGGGCCTTCTCACGGATCACAGGTCCAGCTGCCTGCAGTCTCAGGCTCGGTCCCACAGACTATCGCTATCAGCTCTGTCGTCTCCAGACCTGGTGGTAAGTAGACCGTACTAGGTATTAGACACCAAACTGCTCCTGTAGGTGTGACTGTTATATAGAGCAAGTAATACATGTAATCGATCAAACATTTGATGTTGAACTTATACATATATGAATACACTACTCCACAAAAAGACCGGCGCTCTTTGAAAATTTAATTTTTTGTTGTAATTCTGTTTTTTTTTTTTTTTTTTATCAAATATACTTTAGAGTGCAGCAAATTTCATATGGAATTAGGAAAGAAAAATCAAAATGCTTGGAAAAGAAATTTATTTTTTAATAAAATTAATGAAAAAAAAAACATTAAAAAATTGGTTGTCTGTGGTGAAAACCTCTAAAAAAACACAAAAATTCAAAATGACCTTCAGTTAAAAATTGAAGAAAAAAAAAATAAAAACATTGAAAAATAAAAGGTAAATTGGCTAAAGATTTTAACACTCTAATTATTTGCGCAGAGAACAATTCATTCCTGTACAATTTTATGTTAAAAAAAAAAATCTGTGTTAGTTTGGGTACTATAAACCTATCGATAAGACATTTGATGGCTGATAAAACTGATTAGGTCAGAAAATGTGTGCCATTAATTATTGTTCAAAAGTAATTATACTTAAACATATTCAAATGAACACTCAATTTAATAATTTTCAATTAAAATTTACCGAAATAAACCTCATCTTGGAATTGAAGGAATGATCCAAGATTGGAAACCCTAGTTGGAATGCACCATGTAGTAGTGGAGGTACTGGACAGACCTAACCGAACGAGGCAGGTGATGTTGTTACAGTGGTACTGGGCGGCACAGCTGGAGGTGGCGGCATGATAGCGGCTGGTGGAGGTGGCGCCGGACTCCGACCTACCGGACTCAAGTCTCCCCTGGGAAGCGGGGGCATGGGGACCCAGCCCCAGCTGTTGGTGGGAGGCTGCCGAGGCACCATCCTGGTGAGGGAGCCTGGAGGCGGGGCCGGTTCTCGGTCAACAGGGCCTACAGGGATCCTGGTAGGGGCCGCTAAGGAGGGAGGCGGCACTGAGCTCCTCCATGGTCATACTCCTGCCACCACCCCAGGTAATCGTCTGGCAATTTCAGTTGAAATTTCCCTTTATTTGATTCCAAATGAATTGAATATTATTTTTACAAGTTTGAGTTGTAGATAACAACTCATTAGAAAGTTCACTTCATGCTGCATACTCCCCTACCGAGAGGACTGATTCGGCGTTACGTCGAATCAGAATTCGCCCCTGAACGTACGCGCGAAATTGAGCACTTATTATAAACTAGTGGAATTTGAATGTTTCTCTGCAGCCGCTTATAGAGTGCAACTTTTCATATTTACACGATTTATCTGTCTTATATAAGAAAATCCAAGCTCTGTCTGCCTGTTTGTGTACTAATATCTCAAAAACGCTGAACGTGCATTCACGGTTCATTATTAGTTTGTTGTTGGTAGCAAATCTAAGAATATTTCCGTGGTCTAATCTTCTTATATCTTTCTATGTGATCATATTTCTACGGTAAATATGAAATATGAAATCTCGTCTGAGCGTACACCCGGGGGTCTACCCAGGAGTTGCGCGGGCGTCTCATTTTCTCCACTTGTGCCACGTTCCTTCACTCCTCGTATAACGTCTCTTCTCTTTATTATGTGTCGCCTCTGTTGTCAACAAAAAAGAACACCCCATGATGTGGGTTTTTAAAAATAAAATTCTCTATTTCAGTTGTGGGTGGTCAGAGTGCGCCGCCGTCGACTGGGAGTCTGTACTCTCTGGGGGGAGGTGGAGCTACCTTCCTGGAGCAGCAGACTACGGGGGCGGCATTGGCCTCGAGACCTCAGGGCCTCCTTGGCATCACCCCCTCACCACCAGCAGCTACATCTCCTTCAGTCCCTCTCGTCAAACCACCTCATCCCATGCCACAGCTTACTGCCACGGCCACACCTCAAGGTAACATTATCTACATTTAGTTATCTCGGACCAGTAGGTCTCCAAGTTTTGAATTCAAGCACAAAAATCTCAAATCTCCCTTTTTTTTTTACTTTTTGGCAAAAAAAAAATTATTTAAAAAATTGCTTAAAATTAAAACTCCGGACCGAAAGAGTGGAATACATTCGTTTTTTTTTTTTTTTTTTTTTGTAAAAGTACATTTATGGAGCTTTAGAAGTTCTGTTAAGAAATAAATAAACACATCAGTTACTAGCTTCATCAGCGTTAATGTTTTTTTCTTACAACATTTCCGTACTACATTTTTTTTTAAATGTACTATAATGAGTGATTTGTTTTGTCTGTATTGTGAGGTGTGGATGAGTTGGCTCGCCTAATCTACATTGTGGTTTATGTTTGCAGTAATCCCTGCCTCGTCGCACCAGCCTATGCGGCTCAACCCCATGATGTTGCTGGAAACAGGCCGCGGCATACCGCTCTCTGCTTCTTCGGCCTCCGATTGTGAGTTGGCCTCTGCCCGACTATTGTACAATTAACTCATTAATATTTTATTTATTTTTTTAAGGGGTACAATATCTTTTCTTCCAAGGTTTCAATAATAACGCAAACAGTTGATTAGAAAACGTAAAATAATATTTCAAAATAGGAAAGAAAATATATAATTTACCACGAAATTTGAGTATTATAAGTACTTTTTAATAAAACAATAATTAAATCCTTGAATTTGGTTAAATGGGCCACAGATAAGATATGGAAAAAAAAAAAAAAAGAAATTTATAATAATACTGCAGTGGGGGGAGGGGACCGTCTAGCCAGTCTAGAAATATTAAAAATATATGCAAATTCACCAAATCACAGTTCATTCATAGTGACATTTTAATATTTTAAAAAAGGAACAAACTACAATAAACAAAAGTAGAGTTATTTATTAAATGATTGTGAACAAATATGTATATAAAAACATTAAATTAAATTATATTAATCTTCAAGCATATAGATAACAGTTTTTTTTTTTTTATTCAAACGGACTTTCAGCTAATTTATCAATAATTATGTGTGCATTAGAGATAATTCTGGTTCTGCATTAGAAATATTTAGTGATTCTAATACATTCTTCATTTACAAGAGTTTTTTAGTGTATCTTTAATAATTTTCAATTTTGAGAAAACTCACAATTTACTTGTATGTATGATGAAGCTATTTAAACATGACAGAGTTAGGCATGTTTTCAACAATCACAATATTCTTGTGTTTGAAAATCTCTGTTAGATTTTTTAATTTTTGGGAGACGAATATAGAGAATTTTTCCTATTGTACGCCTCATTTGTGCTTGTAGTTTTATAATTTGATTCTTATATTTAAATAAAAAATAAAGAGGACGCCATTAGCTCAGAGGTAGCGTCTAGCCTACTGAGCTCAAGATCGCGGGTTCGGAACCCGGCCGAGGCTCTTGGGTGTTTTATTTGAGGGGTAAAAAAAACCTTGAAAAATCCATCCTTCGGATTCCGAGTTTGAACGATGTCAAGTACTCGTCTAAATTAACCTGAATAGGCAAAATATAGAGTCTGGCTCATGTCTACCAGAAAAGAGTGCTCTGATAGTAGGCGATATGACCTCGTAGTAAAGCCCGGGCATCAGCCACTAGTATCTAACGAATAAAACATAATTACGTTTTCTATATGTTTCAGTGTCGTTGACGGGGGGGACCGATGTGCCTCCCCCCTCCCTTCTTCCCAAGCAAGTCACGTCGCCCCGACCAACCATACTCAGGAAGAGAGATCCCGATGGGTAAATTAAATTTTTTTATTAAAAATATGAGTAACACAAAGCTGCACTGTACTTTCCCAGAGGCTCTGAGTGGGCTTTGAAAAGTTTCAGTAATTCTCCTAATTAAATGAATGTTAGTTCACATACACAGTGAGTGTGTCTCAATTTATTTGTCTTATTAAAACAATTAAACCCTGGACAAGGGATATATTTATATTAGATTAATTTGGGAGGGGTTGAGTGATGTCTCTTTTTACATCGCACCCCCGTTGTGAGAATTCTAGCTACGCCTATTCGGCATAAAAAAAATGTTGTGCAAAATTGTCATTCTTGTAACTTGAAAACTGAAACGACTACAGCATACAACGCTGTGTAATTTACAAACCGCTCGTGTTGAGATTTACACCATATTACTAGAATTGGTTCGAAATCGATTCATTAGTTCCTGTGAGATGAGGAATAAGGGATATTTTGATTCTAAAAAAGGAAGAAAAAGAATTAAAAAAACTTGAATTTTCTCATGATCACCTCATCCTCCCTGTGGGAAAGTAAATGAGAATTCCTGTAGTAAGGTGAAAAAATGCCATCCATCCATACTATTGTATGTTTCTTTGTCTGTTAGATGTTCTCCGATGAAGGGTCAAAAGAACCTGACGCCGTTGTTGTCGAGTCTTAGCTCCGGCGGGGCAGCACACCAGCCAGGAGGGGGTGGGAGCCCCCCACTCTCATGGCCACCCTCATTGCCCCCCAAGCGGCCTGACTCCTCATCGGGTGGTTCCACGACCGTCTCTGCCAACAGTAGCCCCGGGGATAGTCCACCTTGTAGCAGCAGTCTGCAGCCTCAGCCATCAACAGAGGGAGGTCCCGCCTCTGTGCAGAGCCTGGGGGCGGCTCTCCTGAAGGAGGCAATAGCCCCCCAGGAGGAAGAGCCACCTCGCCCCCTCACTGCAGAGGTTAGCCCAAGGAAGAAACCCAGGAAACAACAACTGTAAGTCCTTTTGGTCAACCACTTCAGTGTACGGTGAAACATCCCCTCCACAGACAAACATACACACATCCATCGCACAAACACCCCACAGGCTCATATATACCCCACATATACGCACGAACCCCACAGTCACACATACAAACCCACATTAAGTACAGCTGTATCAGTGTAGATGTTTCATTACTTAAAATAAAAAATAAAATGTATAATTTTTATTAATAACTATTATTGTTTTATAATTTCAGATCGGGAAACCAAATGACAGAGCCAGCAGCCTTCAGCGAGGAGGAAATGGAGTTCATATCCGAGGAGAAGATAAAGAAAGAACACATTCTAAAAGAGGGTATGTTGTTAGTTATTCTTATGATAAAAAGTAAATTTCGGAGGAATTCATTTAGTCCAGTCCAGTCCTCTAGAAACCGGGGAGGTGGAATGACTGGGGGATGGAAGAAGTGGCCTGGTTGAGGCTACCTAGGAGTGGCTACTGTCCTTCCCTGTGGCATCAGTGGAGGATGACGAGTGCCCACCAAGGATCCCTCAGAACTGGGCGGCTATTAGTTTTCTTTTATATTTCCAAAAATGCAAGTATCTGTTTTTTTTTCTTTGTATTCAAAAAGTAGATTTATGTAAATAAAAAAAGAGACCTTTTGGAGGAGATTCCGTAAGAACTCGCTGAAATACTAAGCCTAGTCGTCCACTGGGACCGGAAAGTTGCGAACTGCGAAGCAACGAAATCGGACGAAGCCGTTCGTCCGAATGCCGATCGTCCATTGATCCACTCAGTACGTCCGAATGCGTAGACGGGATGGCTCTTCGGAACGGTTTTCTCGAAGATTCTGACGACGAATTTTTAGCATTGGAATTATCACCTTTGATTTATCGACGAAGGCGATATAGACGTAGACGGGAAATGTGGGTGAATCCCATTTTCGAAAAAAGAGAAGAGTTTGGACCATTTCAGCCTCAAGCAAGTGATAATGTTTCGATAACTAATAATAGAGGCAACAGATTTACTACTTTAGGTAATAATAGAAGTGCTTCAAGAGCATGTGAAGTCAGAGAAACTTTAAAAACTTATTTTGTTAACTACAGATAAGATTAGGAAAGTAGCTACCTATTATATCCAACTTCCCTTGTTTTATGTACTATTCCTGGTTTAAGTTATTATTAAACATTCATAAAATAATAGATAAAAATGAATGAGGAACGAATTCATAAAAAACAATAAAATGAGAAACGAAAATAATGATAGAAAATAATAAAAATTGTAATGTTGTGAAATAAATAATATAACGTTCCTACCTGGTAATTTCATTTCAGTTGAAACCTCCTTCCACAATTGTTTTTGTACATTCCGCATGTGATAATTGCTTTCCCTTTGGTCCCACAGGTATTTTCTTTCTTGCACAAGCAAAATTAACTTTTCACAGTCCATGTTTTTTTTAGCTCGTTCGCACCTGTTCGTCCGTAAAATCCCAGCAGAATGGGATCACTTCGCACTTCGCACCTGTTCGGCCGAAAACTGACGAACGATACGGGTCTAGTGGACGCGGTCCCCCACCTTGCCACATGTTTGGATCGTTCGTGCATTTTCGGCCGAATTCTGACGAACTGATTTCGTTACTTTTCGCAACTTTCCGGTCCCAATGGACGACTGGCCTAAGCTTTGCAAAGAGCTATCTTTTTCCTATTTTTTTTTTCTTATTAGGCCCATCGACTGCAGAGGCCATTAGCGCCAGCACAACTAACATTATACAAGATAGGGTGACATAATGTCGCTATGTCTATCTCTCTGGGTGGCTCCAACTGGCAGCATCCTGTCCACCGTACCTCCGTCCTCCTGGTAGTGTGTCTCTCTTCCATCCTCTATCCCTGGGTTAGCTATTCCTCCGCAAATGGCACCATACAATTTGTTGGTGATACAGTCCGGTGTTTCGCCAGAATTGCAGCAGCTTGGTTAACCCTTTTTTCCTGTTCCTGCTTACTGTAATTAATTTTTACTGTATCAATCGAACAAATTGTATGAAATAAAACTTACATAATTACATACTTTTGTTCAAATAATGCAACAATTTTTTTAATTTAAACATTCATTTTTGACAAATTGAGTAGTAATAACAATCTGTGTAATGTAATCACCTCATATCTCTTATGTTGATGTTTATCAGTCAGTATTGAAAGATTTTTTTTTTTTTACAATATAATACACAGATTGTTACGACTATTTGTCATGCTAAGTATTAAAATTTAACATTTCATATAATTTTTTTGAGATAATCAACTTGTGCAAGTAGGAACAGGAAAAATTACTTATTCCTATCTATTGAAATAATTTCATCAATAATATACAGCTAAAATTACAGTTTTCCTGGGCTGGAGTATCTTTGAGTGAGATCAAAGCTCAACATTTTAAATTTTTCTAATTTTCTAATATCCTAAGATATGTGTGTATCTCCTTGCAGATGAGGGTGAGGAGAAGATACAGCCAACGAAGAAATCCATGTCTCTGATGACTACCTACAGGCACCCCTGGAAGTCAAAGAACAACCACTTCTTCAGGTACCTCCCTCTACCCCTAGCTCTCCTTCCTCATGGTTGGATCATTATGTGTATAATGTTTTTTTCCCCCACTACGTGTAAAGAACATCGTAGAATATGTTGAGAATATACTTTTCTTTTTTTTTTTGGCAGTATATCATTGAAATAATGCAGATAACAAATATTGAACTATTTTAGAAGGAACAGCAGAAGGTTGGTTCATCTCCGTTACTTTCCCATCAATCAATCTCCTGTATTCTAAGGGCTCAGTAAACAAACACAATCTCGTGTATTCTAAGGGCTCAGTAAACACAATCTTTACATATTTGCTGACTAAAATCTAGTTCAAATTAAAAATATTGAACGAGGAACCAACGGTGGAGATGTTAAACAGTAGTGGAGGCGAGGCTTCATGGGATGAGACAGGCATTATGAAGTTAAAAAAAGTCGGTGAATCACCTGATATGTACTTCCCCAGCACGAATTAATTACGTTTTCGCTCTCCCTCCAAAGCCAATTGATCGTTTGGACTAAAACTCAAAATTTGACTTGTGTCGATACATTCAGTTATTTTAGGGTATTTGAGCAACTCTCCTTCGACCTATTTTTCGGGAAATTAATAGATGCCATCCTTATGAGGTTTTTAATTTAAATATAAAAATTTCGTGTCGTTACATTCAATACATCGGCAGTTATTAGTCTTTGTGTTTCCTTCGGCCTGCTTGGCTGAAGATTAATAGGAGTGGTCCTTAGAGGGTTCTGGATACACATATACAATTTCGTGTCAATCCATTCATTTTATCAGGAGTTATCATGTTCACAGATAAACACACACACACACAGAAAGACCGACATTTTTTTTTTTTTTTTTGGAACCTAGAGGTTGGGAAACATGAAATATCGTTGAAAACTGCACATCAAATTTCTGACCGATTGCATAACTTCCCCTGTACTTCGTATAGGTGGGGGAAGTAGAAACAGTATGTCGGATCCATTTATGTGGTTGTGTAATCACACATGAAAAATGAATAAAAACGGAACTTTTCGCTTTACTAGTAGGCATTATTCTAGCTTTTTTGATCCTTTTGATGACTGAATAATCGAAACTTGGATCAAGAATTATTATTCAACTTTGTGGTGATTACATGGGCTAATTTGTTTTTTTTTTTCTTATCTGTTTTTGACTTTAATCTAGGAAATTTTCCTATTACTAAAATTTATACGGTTTTTTCAAGAACAGAGCCACTCGTGGAGCTAAACGTATTGTTTATGCTCATCACTCTTTTTTTTTTTTTATGACGAAATTTAAAATAGTGTTGATATTGTTCCAGATACACGGACGTGAAGACGAAGGAGGAGAAGACACCGACCCTGAGTGAGTTGGCCAACCAGAAGAATGCCCTTCAGAAGCTGAACGGGTGGAAGCTGCACCACCTCGGCTCACAGATGGAGGACGTGGTAACTAACCTAACCATCCCATTTACCTGGTTTTATTTTGTTTTCGTTTAACCTTATTTTCAATTGAAGAGAAATAAAAGAAAATACGGCATGTCTGGGTACCTTCACGTCACTAAGCAACTACCTTAGACACTATGCCACGAGGAAGGTTACTGTCTTCCTCTAAAAGGCCATTTCACACCAGACAGTTGTTCCTTTATGGAGACGCCGTCGTTTCCATTGACACTTCTGCACGTGGAATAGCCTGAACCAATTCACACATAATGGACCAGACCATGAACGGATTGCGACAAGTCTGTGTAAGGACAGTACTAAAACTAAACGTAGTTGTCTAGCCCAGTCCTATATACGGATGAGGAAAGCAGCCTGTGGCTGATCCTGCCCCAGTCCCCGTCTATTATGTGTTCTCACGGCCCAATCTTAGCCCAACTATTTTTTGGTTTTTGAACTGAAACTGGTATGGTATTGTAATTCGGTTTGCTTTCTTTTTTTCTCTTATGTAAATACTAAATTCTTCTGGGCCAATTTTCAAGAAATTTTGCACGAACATGAAGAAATAATTTTCAAAAGTAGAAAAATTGGACTGTTTTTCGATTATTGATTTAAATGGGTACATCTAATGGGAAAACCCCTCCGGCTGAGGAGGCCCTTAGGTTGTTATCTGGGAGGGACATTAAACAAAGTTGGAGCCTGTACCATGTCAGGTACTCGTTAAGAACCCTTACCCTAGGTAAATAATAATTTAGGGAAGGCAAAATTTAGGATTCCCATAGTAGAATCGGGCTCATATGTCCACCAGAGAAAGAGAAAGAGCGCTCTTGTAGTAGGCGATATGACCTTGTAGTTAAAGCTTGTGCATGAGTCACAATAACTAACTATAATGGGAAAAACCTTTCCCTCGAAATCGAAATATATCAATAAAATGAATAGTAAGAGTAAGGATTAATTTTTTTTTTTAATATATTTTTTATATTTCAGGTGAAATCCGAGACTGAATTTTTTGGCCTTTACACTGGACTCTTAACAGTTCTTGAGATAAAACAAAAATCAAATAAGAACAAGGAAATTGACAAAGAAATAAGTCGAATTAACGAGAGAGTGAGGGTAAGTTATAGTAATTAATTTATTTTTTATATTTCTTTAATTCAGGAGAAGTTAATAATAATAAATAATTATAATATTTTTTATTGTTTAAAGGGATCACCCCAGGAACCTTTAACAAACTAAGTAAATAACATAAATAAATTTTAAAAAAATATATAAATAAAATAAGTAATTACAAATTGATAATAATAATGTAACATAGACAGTAAATATGGAGTGGAGATTTAGGTATTGATTATCAATATAATATGTGAGTTGAAATACATTATTCGTTAACAATGAATGCTCTAAGTTTCAGAGCGCTGATCAAATATTAGAAAATGTTTGAGATATCATTTTTATTATGGGCCAGGAGTAATGTATGAAAGTTGGATAGGAGAAGTTGAATGAATTCTTATTTTACGTGACAATAACCTTGCCTAAAAGAGGATCAACAGATCATTTTAGGAGGGTTTATCCAAAAGATAAGTTTGTTACTCGGTTCCAATTGTACCGATCAAACGGGTTACTGTAACAAAGTCCTTTTTGCTAGTCTCATTTTAAAAGATAAAACACGAGAAGAATTGATTACATCCATGCAAACTCGAATCTACCTTGTACAAAAGGGTCTCCGTACTTGAGAAAAAAAAAAGTGACATACTCTTCTGCTACTAGCCAAATAAACGTCCAGATTTACAATGTTTTTTGAGATGGGCAATACAATGATGACAATACAAAAGTAACATTTTTGTAAAAGGGCAAATAATTGTTGGAAGACTGTTTTTTTTTAAACAAGAAGGATACATTTCTTTTGTAGATACGAAAACAACTATAGTAAAGCTATGAAATAACACAGAATCTTGATGGCTCATGAGAAGAGAGTTCTTTGAATAGATGTAGTCAATTCTTCTCGCAATGTCCTTATATTTTTAAATGCGACCCAACGATTAAATAATATCATGTCTCGAATGAAGTTTAAATCAACTATTTAAAATTTCAGAAATACAGCGCCTGCTCAGTCAGATATATTAGATTTTATTTTTTAAATTGTTGTTTTTTAGATAGTTGATTATTTTTTCAATTCTGTTTTTGTATTGTTTTTCTGCTAGTCCCATTTTAAAAGATGAAACACGAGAAGAATTGATTACATCCATGCAAACTCGAAACTATCTTGAACAAAAGGGTCTCCATGCTTAAGAAGAAAAAAGTGACATACTCTTCTGCTACTAGCAAAATAAACGTCCAGATTTACAATATTTTTTGAAATAGGCAATACAATGATGACAATACAAAAGTAAAATTTTTGTAAAAGGACAAATAATTGTTGGAAAGCTGTTTTACCGTAAATCAAGCAAATTTCTTAAAAAATGTGTTTCGAGGTGTCGTTTCAAGAACAACTTTTATTTGAAGATATTTTTGATTTGATGATAAATATAAGCAGTATCGTGACAAATGTAGTTAGGCCCAAAGTAAAGTGGCCTCAATTGTCTTCTGGTTTAGGCCATAATCTATTCAGATATAAGTTAGCACATGCACATGTAACATATTCATCTGAAATTTTTATTTCATTACTATTATAATGTATTTGTTAATGCGCTCAGAAAGTTCGATCACTTATAAACAGACAGACATCGTCGCGAAAATGGTCAAAACCTGTTCGAGTACCTTGAAACATGAAATTCCGTTGAAAACTCGATCACAAATTGCACAATTACAATAATTCCTTATACTAAATAAAACGTATAATAAAATTAAGTAAAAATATTAACAAGGCTATAATGAAAACATTTATTTAAATACAATTGTATATCCGGTTGTTAACAATAAAACTATTTTATTCATCTAAATCAGATTTTAAATTAGTGTTTTGAATATCTGTAAAGTATCTAATTTTGTACCTAGAATTTTAAGGTACTTTTATTATGTACCTGAACATATATCTCGATCATTCTAAAAAGTGTAACTATGCCTGTAACTATTACATGTGATTATTACTCATTGTTTTTTTTTTTTTTTTTTGTTTTTTCAGGCAAATTTTCAGAGGAGCAAAGTCGTCAAAGATCAAATGCTAGAAGCGAAAAATCAAATGATGAAACTATTTGAACACAAAACAAATGTAGCAGATATAATAACAAGAAATATGAACAAAAGGAATAGTTCTATGAAAAAAAGAGATCGAATATAATTTTTCTATCGTGTATATAATAATTGTATATACTAATTATATAAAATACAATAAAATTTGTAAACTCTTTATATGAAACGTACTTCATAGGCATTGAAGTTTTTTATTTATTTTATTGTTTCAAGTAAAAGTTGATCTGATTTTTTTTTTTTATACTGTCAAATATTTTGAGTGTTTCTTTAAGATTGTATCAATGACGCTGTTTGTCTGTTCTACATATTTTATTTATGTTTTTCTTTCTTTTAACCAACTGAAACATAGTGATAACTATCAATTAATTATTTAAATATTAATAATAATATTTACAAATTATTATTTTTTTATTATTAATTTGACCTTAATATCTGGTATGTTCGGTTTGCCAGTCACTTGGGGAACTCGGAGCCAAGTAAAATACAGACAATGAAGTGGAGGAGGTGTGAGCAGGCCGATATCCTATATGAAGAGCACGGGGAAAGAACCAGGTTTGTCACTTTTTTCTCGAATGTGAGATATCGCCACTACAGTATAGTATATTAAACATATTTCACGATTCACCATCGTTACGGGCTTCAAAAAGACGGTTTGTCACTCGAAAACGGAAGCTGAAAATATGACGTGCGGGGAGTTGATAGATACGGACTTTCAAACATTAAATTTCAGTTTTCTCAATTTCAACATCTGATAACAAACCTGGTTTTTTGCCCGTGCTCTTCATATACACTTGGTCCGTGCCTATTTAGGTCCCTATTTAGACTCATCTGGTTCCAAGTTCGCATGTTTTATGTGACCTCAGACTTCTACAAAATGTTTGTTAGACCCTCAATACAATCGTATATAGTTTCTATTAATGATTCTACAAGAAGTCTCTTGTACAAATTATTAAAGCAAAGGAATTATGGTCAGACAATTTTGGTGAAACTCAATGGTCAATGTTGCCACATGTAGATTTTTTTAAATTAAAAAATTGTGTTGCATTCAAAAGATTTTTTTGAGTAGACAATTAAATTGTTTACTATCTAGAATAGTTATGTGTGTAACATGTAAAAAAGTGGATTGACACGGAGTGGAAAAAAGCTACCGCAGGTGTTTATAAAAAAATTATAATTATTTATAACTAACTAGTCGAATTATATCCCTTAACATTTCAATCAAGTACCGATGTAACTTTCTGAGATTTGGTTTTGAATTATATGAGAAAATTGTTAGAGTAGATCTAAGAAGAGTTAACGGATGGTGAATTGGAGCCCGCACATGTGCCTAGCCCCACTCCCGCTCCTATCACAAGGAGAGAGTAACACCGGACAGGTTATCCAAGTCAATATCAAATTCTACACTAATCGCTGCTCGAGGATTCCAACTCTGAAAATTATAATGTAATTACTATTTCGCCGACATTGTTAATTGCCGTTTAATTTTTTAAAATATTTCTCGCATTTAAGAGAGAAGTCATGTACTGACTGCCATTGATTAGGACTACACTTTGAATAGAATTCATTCTTTCTTCTTCCTGCGGCGCTATGGTCCTGAAAGAACCCGGGCCTCCGTCACAATCCTCCTCCATTCGTCTCGATCCAAAACCTCCCTCCATCCTCTGATGCCCAACAACGGAGATCCGCATCGACGTCGTCCAGCCAACGGAGTCTCTGTCTTCCACTTCTCCTGGCACCGCCTGGCCTTCCGTAGAGGTCTTATTTAGAGAGTCTTCCTCCTTCCATTCTCTCTACAGGGCCCAACCAACGTAATCTCGCCTGCTTGATCACGGACACCAGGTCGGACTCCCCATAGAGGTCTCTTAATTCTCTTAGAATTCATTAAAATATATATATTGTGTTTGGTAACATAGTCCTTATGTTATCTAAAATATTGAACAAACATTTTATGTTTAGAGATATGTGCTATTTCATTCCAGTCTTAAAATATTTAGAGAAAAAGGTCAATTCTTTTATTGTAGTTAGTTTAACAAATTACAAAATGATAGACAGGATGGTGGGGATAGCCTCGGCTACTGAGCATCCTTCCTCCATTTTACTCACCCGTTTTCTCTTCTTAATTCTACTCTAAAGAAATTGTTAAAATAGGGCTGGGCCCTCTTCTGAGATGGGGATTTGTATCTTTAAGAATCATATCGACAATACAATTTATTATACTCCTGAAAATTTAAATTTTGAATCCACTACATTCATGTGTGAAGTTGGTATTACTTCCTTTTATATTCACGAGGTCACTGATTTTTGGATCAAATTTACTATTATGTTTATTGTGAATATGTATATTTGTAAATATTTAACTATAATAAAAAGGTTACATATTTCTGCATATTTGTTATTTCTTTTATTCTGAACCCTATCCCATTGTATTGGGTGCTTAGGTCTCTGGTGTACACATACCATCTCACCCACTATATATATAACTTGCAACCGGCGTTGCCCCGGAGTACCTTCGTGTCTAGTAATTGTATTGGCAATTACTTAAAATGATAGGCAGCCACTCTAACCACAAAGCCCGATGCCACCGACTGTAAATAGCTCTGAACATCCAACCACTGAAGTCATCTATTCAATACTGCTCCCCAGTAAGGGAAGGAAATACAATGAATAAGAGGGATTCGGTCGCCCTCGCACTCTTTATTTGCTGGACTCATTAACTTCTGTTTTTGCACTTTTGAGCTTCATTCAATTTTTGAATTTACGGCTACACCCCAGTTCACATCTACGTTTCCGCGCTCTCTTTATTTGGTGGTCTCTTTCCTCTGTTTTTCCTTTTTGGAAGGTCCCTCGACCTACAAACAGTTTGTAAGTGACTCTTGATAATGCCTTAACACGGCGAAACTAGTTGAGTATTTGAGAATATATAGTGAGTGAAGTTTGACAAAGAAATTGTGTATTTTAATTATCTATTCCTAGAATGGAGCTTCACAAAGTTAATCTGGAAACCATACATTATTTAAAATAAACCTCTTTTTGAAATATTGTCTGTTTCACAAAAAATTATGTAGGTATACACTAACGGTTTTAGCATTAGACCATCCTCAGGTTCAGTTCGAAACGAAGAGTCCGCTGAGTGCGAATCGTTCTTATATATTAGGTAAGAAATGGGATTGGAATAACATCTTGAAAATCACCGTGCCTGATAGAAATTTGGTGGTCAGTTGGTTCAGCCCTTTTACGCTTAACGGCCAATGTCCTTCTCTTAAATTTTTATCCATCTGTCAAATTTCAGGGGGGATGGAGGCGTTCGGACCCCCTGCCTCCCTTTCCTTCGTTAAGTCTCTGATGCTTGAATGGTTGAAGTGACTATTCTGAAGGGACAATGTGACACCAAGGGCTTTACTGTTACAACCACTTTTAAATCGCGACTTTCGATTATATTTGAGTCAAACAATCTTTGTATTGATCATCATATTGAACAGTTTCGTTTATTGTAGAGATCATGACTAAAAAAAAAATCACAAAGATCTTGGCAAGCGAAAGATGCAAGACATAAATTATCTACAAAAAGTTCCAGGGAACTCTCTCAATTTTCTTATTGTACTTCCTTAGCTATAAAAAGTATTGGGGAAGTTATTTAATCGGTCAGAAATGCTATGTTGATTTTCCAACGGAATTTAATTTTTTTCCGATCCTTTCAATATAAAAATGAAACAGAATTCCCTACATGTCTGTGCTGTGATAACTCCCAGTGGCATGAATATATCTATATCCACACAAGAGTTCCAGATCCCCTTAAGAACGACGCTAATTGTTTTTCAGCTAAATCGGTCAAAGGGAAGAGGAGGGGGGGGGGGGGGGGCACAGGAGGGAGGATGAACTCAAAAACCCTAATAGTTGCCGTTGTAATGAATATATGAACACTATTTATATACAAAACCAAAATCCCATAAGGACGACTCCAGTTGGCTTTCAGGAAAATTGGCCGATTGATTTTAGAGAGAGACCGAAAACTTAGTTGATTAATTCGGACTGGGGAAGTACATCGCCGGTGATTTACCGTATACTTTTTTTATTCATCAGTTGCCGTAAACGAAATATTGCTTTTGGTTACATTAATATAGAAATACAAAAATCAGATATGATGTACTACAACTATGATAAAATTACTTTTTCCACCACGAGACAAATAGTGGTCTCTTCAGTCTAAAATAGACAGAACCATCTTTAAACCGACGTGTAACATTGAGAATATTTAAGATCAAGACGTCCAAGAATACCCGCGAATTTCATTCTGCTTACTATAAAAATTGTTACAAACATATTTCTAAAAATAGTTATTGTGTTGTGACTTTAGTATTATTTTCGATATTTGTGTGAAAGTCGATATAATCATGCGTACTTTGATATCAGTCCTTGGATTGTAGTCATTGTATTCATTCTAACACTAAAATATTATGTTTTTTACATATAATGTATGGAATGATTGCGTGAGAATTGTATTCTGTGTAGATGAGGACAAGTATAGGATTATAAGGATGTGCTCACTTCCGAATCACTTTTGTGTCAGCTGTCAACACTTGATAAGTTTTCGCAACACCTTACCTAAATTAGGAAGGTAAGTTGTAGTTTCTATTCGACTAAGATAACTGATATTTATTTTTGATTTTTGTTGTATTAACCATTCACGTTTCAATCTTATTATGAATATTTTAACATGAATATAACAAAATATTGTTATAATATTGTAATTTGGGTTTTTTCTATCTCCTTAGATTAATGATTTCGTGATTTTTTTGTCATACCATCAGTAATGTTGGTGATTCCCTCTGTTAATTCTGAGCTATCTTTGTAGCAGGCTAATATATTTGGTTCTATTCGTATCAACACAGTGTGTACCTACTTCATGTTTTTTTTTTCACGAATTATCTTAGGTGTCTTCTCCATTCTTTTTTACTCCACTCTGATTTTTTCACCCAGAACTCTTGATATTTCATATATATATATATATCTCATTATTTCTTTTAGCCATGGTTTTAGCTTGTCATATCTATTGTCTCCCCCCCCCCCCCCCCCCTCCGAAACCTTATTTGTAGAGTATTGTACAATTCATAATTTTTTGATATACAAACAATTATTTTTTATCGTTTTATAATGCGTATATTTTTACAATCATTTAAACTTTGTTTGTACGAGTGTTAATGTTTTATATAAATTATGTGAATTGGTAACATTGAGGAAGGCCAAGGGTTAACTACGTCATTGTAGATTGTTCTCATCCATGCTTTTGGATTAGATATTTTCTATTTGGATTTGTGCTGAGGATTATTTCTTAACATGTCAGGTAATTATAATTAAAAAATAAAATATATTTCCTATATGTGATATTATTCTATCGCTATTTGTTTTCTATTATCCATGGTAATGTTCCGGGTAAACTAGGCTTTCCAATATGGCGAAAAAAGTTATTTTTTTACATTTTATTTGCACTATACTATAGTTTCAATGAGTGATTTATTTTTTTCAATGATTAATTTAACTAATTTTCATGTTGAATTTAGTTCAGCATGAAATTGAAGTAATTCAATACGATAAGGCTTGGTAACCTAACCTCTACAAGGGGTTTATATCTTATAATGCATACATGTTATCGTTATTTCCGTGAGACTTTTCAAGACAATTGAGACAATTTCAAGAAATGAATAATTGAGTCGACGAACTATTGTTTGTTTAATTTTTTCTGTTTTTCTTCACTTTTTCATAATATTATACCAAGGCCAGATACCATATTATCAATTAGAGAAGATATAGACCTATGTTACGAAGTCACGTACATATCCACAAACTTAACCCTTGATGCAGGATTTTTATTACTTTATACCCAAAAATTTCCTGTTAGACTGATCTAAATATTAAGTAGTCATTCCTAGTATATAATTAGCTGACCTTACTCATTTTTTTGGCCAAATACTCCAATGCATAGGGGATTATACTTTCCTTCCTAATTTTCAAATAGTGATCATTATTAAAAGTGCCTCTGTTGAAAGTTGCTAGTTTTGTCTTGAGTTTATAGGAAGCTTGTAGTTAGGAATAGAGAAAACAATGTATATATGTTGAAGTCATCCCGAAGTTTGATTCCCTGAAGTGATCCGGGGTTGCTTGGTTTGAAAGTAATCTAGAAATAGGAGGCTATCGAATATCGAAGTCCAAAGTTCATTAGATCGTGCTTGAAAGCTGTCGTGTCGAAGGAGTCTCCTTCATCAGGACGATATTGGAACATCATTTAAGGAATGCTACTGGTAGTTATTACATTCCTCGTTTTTAAATTTATTTTAGAAGTCGTTTTCAGTTTATATTGTTGTAGGTGATTCATAGTTATTAGATAGTAATCATACTGTTGTGGGTTCTTGTTACAGAAGACCTTCAGGGTTTTGTTAAGCTCGAACGATGCCCAACTCTAGCTCCAGAATCTGGTTAATAATTTATTCTGTTATATTTTTTCATTCTGTCTTCCGTACAGCTCCCAGTTTCAAAGCCAATATTCTTCTTAAAAAAATTATGACAAGTAATAATCTGTACATCGTTTCCAAAATTAAATTCGTAACTTTTATGTGTAATTAGGAAATTTTTCAAAACTAATTAAAACATTTAATATAATCCGAAACAGAAGAAAGAAAAAGATAGGGGCTGTAAAGAGGCTTAGGATATGAAGGGCTGTATGAAAGTACACCCTTCTATTCGATATTGTCAGGATTGAGACAGAAAAGAAAATGGGTCATATTGGTGCGCACTTTTACATCCGAATCTAGCGTCAAAACGCAGGAGAAAAGCGTAATATTGGTGCGCACTTTTACATCCGAATCTAGAGTCAAAACGCAGGAGAAAATGCGTAATATTGGCGCGCACTTTTACATCCGAATCTAGCGTCAAAACGCAGGAGAAAATGCGTAATATTGGTGCGCACTTTTACATCCGAATCTAGCGTCAAAACGCAGGAGAAAATGCGTAATATTGGTGCGCACTTTTACATCCGAATCTAGCGTCAAAACGCAGGAGAAAATGCGTAATATTGGCGCGCACTTTAAAATCGAACCTAGCGTCAAAACACAGGAGAAAATGCGTAATATTGGTGCGCACTTTTACACCCGAATCTAGCGTCAAAACGCAGGAGAAAATGCGTCATATTGGTGCGTACTTTTACATCCGAATATAGCGTCAAAACGCAGGTAATAATGCGTCATATTGGTGCGAACTTTTACATCCGAATCTAGCGTCAAAACGCAGGTAATAATGCGTCATATTGGTGCATACTTTTACACCCGAATCTAGCCTCAAAACGCAGGAGAAAATGCGTCATATTGGTGCGTACTTTTACACCCGAATCTAGGGTCAAAACGCAGGAGCTTGTAAACATTACAGTAGCGACCAACTTATATGTTTCTAGTCATTGATAGTGATAAAAATATATATACTTCGTAAAAAGAGCAGTAAAATACAGGGCAAGGTAATATAATCGATCAACGATTCTGTGTGGAATTTACACCAGAATATTCCTGATTTACACCTTTCATATTTCCCGAAGAATATCATATCTGTTTGGCTGTATAGAGTTGACAAATCCCGATAGAATGGATATGTCGACAGGGAATTTTATGTATGGATTCAGAACTCTCTGAGTAACACGGGTATTGATTCTCAGTCTTACAATTTATTTATATTTAGTAATATTGATTGATTTTTAGGTAAAAAAAGACAAGTTTTGAAGGGTTCATTTTTAAGCCCCCAACACCTGTCCTACCTTGTGCAGAAAAGAAAAAAAAAATTGTGAATGACCGCCAGTGTGCTCAACTAACCCTTCTCTTCTGTCTGTATTAATTATATATAATTTTATATAGATAAATTATTTCACGAGTTGACCGTAGATACCCCCACTTATACTAAATACGTAAAATTCCGATGAAAACTCAAGAATATATCGTCGCTTAAGCAGCAACACGGCATATCTCAATTTAGAGAGGTTTACAGGAAAGAGGAAAAACTTATTTTAAATGATTATTGTAGTAATTTTACTTTATCAACGAGTGATCCAATGTTTATTTGATGAAATATTTATTATTTGTTTGAACCAAAAGTAATTTAATTAAAAAGGCTGGTATTTATGGTGTTGAGTTATGCGCTGTTTGCAGGTAGGGTTGAGATGTGTGGTGTTGTCTTTTTTACGTTTTTCACGCTCCTAATGGCCGGTAGAGTGAAACTAGTAATCTGAGCTTGTTTCCCGCGAAAATACGAATCCAACGATATGCATAACTCAATTTGGACAAAAATTGAGTTATGCGGTGTTGCTGCTTAAGCGACGATATGTTCATTGGATTATCCTAACTTCCTAGTTTGTTAGTTATTATGACTCATGCTCGGGCTTTAACTATGAGACCATAATCGCCTACTACCAGAGCGCTCTTTCGTCACTCTGATGGACATGAGCCCGACTCTACTGTGGGAGTCCTAAATTTTGCCTACCCTACATTTTTATTCACTTAGGGCAGGTGTCTTTAACGAGTCCCTGACATCGTACAGGCTCAGGACCATCGCTTAACGTCCCATCCGATGGACGGCGTGCTTAAGTTTATTTTACCTCCCAGATAAAATAAACTACGGGCTTCGGCCGGGTTTCGAACCTACGATCCTGAGCTCAGAAGGCAAGCACGCATACCACTGAGCTACCGGCGCCCTCTCGTAACTTCCTAAGTACGACTTATAGCTGGGGAAGTGACATTGTGCAAAGCTATATATTCTTTAATTTTTCTAAAATGATATTTATTTAATTGTTTCAGGTAGTGTTGATACGACGCAGACTGAAAACTGGATTTCCCCATGGGATTTAGGTAAGTTTATGTTGGATGCTTGAAAAGTGAGAAAGACCGAAGTCCAAGTAGCCTGAGATTCGAACAGTTGTTGTTTTCATGAAGAATAACAGCTAGAGTTGGTCGGTAGAATACTCCGTATTTTAGGCGTTTTATCTACATATAATTTTATGTAGATTATTCGGTTTTGTTTAATAATAAATGATAATTAAAAGATTTTCCGCGACCGGACCAGTTTTATTGAATAATTTACATGTGAAATGTTAGCCCATTGCCGTTGTTATAATTGTTAAGAAGCTGCCGCAAGTATACATATACGTATAGTGGCTATTTGTCGCTATGTCTGAATTCGATGTGTTTATCAAATTTTTTATGTTTATGATAAAGTGGGGTTTCAAATGAGAAGATTCACCTCAGTTTTACTTCCATTTGGAGTTTTTTAAATTGTTTTTGAAATCGAGGAAAAAAAAAACATTTCTGCTGAACTTGATGTATGTAAAAATATATAGGCCCAGTTGAATACGTTGAAAGGTTTCCCATCAAATTTCTAATGCAATGCTTTTTTTTTTTTCTTTACCAGGGTGAGTAGAGCTGTAGCGAGTAGAAATTATGGAAGGTGACCATTTTCAGGTTGTTTGGTTGCCAAATTTGATTCAAAACTTGCGAACTATGGCCTACGGACAGCCACCATTTGGGAAATTAAAGAAAATCAAGTTCCTTATTCTTGTCAAGGACTCGATATCTTTAAATGTGTGTCACATTTGATTTCTTTTTAAGTTTATTTTTTCTCTGTTTTAAATATTTTCGTCAGAAATCTATTTAGGAAAAGAATAAGTAAAAAATTATTGTTTTAGGCGCTACTATTCTGAACGCCATATCTTAGCTTCTTCCTAATAGACGTACATAAATGTTTCTAATAAAGTTTCGAAGCTACAGTGCGAAGAGACATATATATATTTATGTAAAAATAAGAATGTGAACGACCCCAAAATTGTATTCAGGGGGCATGTTTGATAAAAAGTATGGTGATAGTGTTTCCATAGTTTTACCAACCATCATCCGTTAGCTAATTTCAACAAAAATCCTCTTGGAGAAAAAAAAAAATATATATATATATTTATTTTTTTTGTTGAATGATGTGTACCCAAATGCTATTAGATGTCTCTTAATCTCATAACTCAACAATGCGGCAAATTGTTACTAAGCACTCAGCTCGCAGCGAATGTGCTATTGTTAGCGATCCTTCAGACCTAATGGAAGCAGCAGGACGAGCGAACAGCTGACTCTCCTCATCTATGGAGCATCGCTAGTGTGCCAATCCATCGCACGTACGGTGGCTCAGCGTCGTCAGGGGAAGGGTGTCAATTCACCCTAACGAATGTTTCGAAATGCACTTCCAAGACTGGGCGGTGAGTGGAGGCTCTGTGAGCAGGCCAACTCATGCTCTGCAACTGTGCGCTCCCTGAAGTGAAGGAGGCCTGCAGCTGGTTTCCTAACTGCCAAGTCAGTTTCGCTTCCATATTGTCTGAACGATCGCCAACAATAGTTTTCAACAATAAATCAACCTACAGCGACATTTCTACACAAGGTTTTTCCACTGTGTACACTGGAAGTGCCTCACAAATTTCTCATCAGCTCATACCATTTAGATATTACAAATGAGACTTTATTGCAACGTGAGGTCAGCTATATTTTTGGAATCCAATGAGATTCGCATTGTATGTAAATATGTATTGTATTGTTTAATTCGCTGCGTAGAACAAGAAAGAGACACATCCAAATGTGTGTTAATTATGTTGGTTTTACCAATGCTAAAAGGTTTTTAGTCTTAAAATGTATTGTTGGCATGGTTTTTAGAACATTTCCAAAAGTTAATGAAAGTGCAGCTGTCTCTTTTATGTAAGTTTTTCAATTTAAGTGATGCGATATGTTTCTAGTGAGCAGTACGTCGTCTGTCGAGTCTTAGTTGAGACTTTAGGAATGGTGGTTAATTGGGAGCCAATCAGAGGCCCGCGTCCCTTGGTTTCCAATGCAACCGCTCTTCGAGTGGGAGGAATGCATCATTGCCATACTTACCCACCCTATACATGTTTTTTAACGAAGTAATTATTTCAGGGTTACTTGATAAAATTATTTTTATTGAAACTATGCTTAGGTTAAATAAACATTTGAGTGGCGGGAAAGGAAGCTCTAGAACCGTTGTTAGTCATATTGCAGAACGGGCAACACCGCTCTCCCCACCAGCCAGTCTCAACTATGAGTGGAGAGACCTAGGTGTGCAATACATTCTGCTGTTTGCAAAAACTGAGCTCTGAGCTGAAAAAGTGTACTATAACTTTGAATATTGTATAATGTTTTCTACGAGTATATGGAAAAACAATATTCTATCCACAATGGCGCAACGTCAGTGAGTATTTTGATGATACTTTCTAAACGAATCTATCGGTTCTATCTCATGTTTTGTTACTCACTGGGTCCTTCTCAATGTTTCATGTCTGTAGTATGTAGTTATATGTCTCCTCTATAAGTGGCCTCTTGTGATGTGACTCATGTTGTTTGTTGTTGTGTTGCAGTCTCTCAGTTGAGCTCGTGCACTGTCAAGCTTGAACCTGCCCCACTCTCCAGTCTGTCATTGAGTAAGTCAAGTCTCCACAACACGCATCTTCTGTATTAGTGCATTAGTCCAGTACAGCCTTGGCTGCCATAGAGGCTGTGCTTGCAACGCAAACTAGCTGACTTCGAGAACTGAACTCACTAAAATAAAAGTACCGTCGGGAGAGTGAAAATTGTCACCTTTTGTTTTCAAGCTCGGAGGCCACTTATCAAAATTTGATATTTAATCATACACTAAGATACACACAGACACGATTTTTATATGGCCTCTTGATTCAAACAAACCCAAGTATATTGCAATCTTTTTCCGCAGAATAAATCCATTTAAAACTTTTTTTTTTTGCTGAGAAACTGTAGTTTTTCTTTTTCGATTGTCGCAAAAGGTCTTTGAATTGAATGAGGGCCACGAGTTGCTTACCCCTGTTATATGGCATCAATTTAAAATATTTTGTTATCGCGGATGCGGCTCATTTTTAAAAATCAATTTACTGATCATGGTTTCATCTTGTATAATAACTGAGGCTGAAATAATGGTCATATTGGTTCGAAGAACAGTTTTGTTATAATAGAGTTATGTTGCGTGAAATGCAGATATTTTTAATGTATTTGCTAGTTTTTCTCTTATTCAACATGGCTGTAAACTTCACGAGAACTGATTCAGGCATTGAAGGAATCAATCGGTCGAGACTCGTGGAGAAGATATATGTCAAAGAAACGCGAACAATCTGAATGCCCTTTTATTCGGTGGGTATGAAAAATATCAGGGAAATGAACATGGAAAATTGGTAAATATTAGTACGTATTTCTGGAATGATTTGATTGGTTGGTTCCTTTCTCTGACCAAGGGGGAAGCTCAAGTGGGGGACATTCTTTGGTTCTATCTTCAGCGAAACCTGTCTTGGACGATACTCGGTTAACTTTCAAAGAGTATAAATTGGAAAGAAGGGAAAAGGGTGGGAAAGTATCTCGTGGTTGGAAAAATTTACAGACGAAAATCCTTTCGAGAATAGTTGGAAAATATAGAAAAGGAACTGGCTGCGGGCCGAGGAGTAGTACGGTTGGAAGATGGAATGGCAAAGGTACATGGGGAGGAGTTCACATATGGCAGATAGCGCTAGTGTCGACACATTACTGCCGACTAACAAAAAAAGTAAGGAAATCTGAAATGGGGGGGATAAGGCCCTTAACATAGCTCCCGTCCTATATCATTGGTTTATGAAAAAAAAAAATTCGAAATATATTTTCGATGTTTTGTCAAATTTGTGATGAATTACTTGCAATAGAACTTATGAAGTAATAAAGCAAGCGTATCATATGCACTGAACGAGGCAGACATTTTGACTTGAAATTTATCCATAAGCGAGACGTTAATTCATTCTTTCAATTGATAAACGGATCCAAAGTACTTTGGTTAACTGTTCTAGACGAATTGTAGAATTCAGTTGAACGTCTTTGCTTTTTAAGAATATCTCAAATCTTCCTGTTCTGTCTTCCCCCATCATGTGTGAAAATTATTGTAAAAGAAATAAATAAATTTCTTGCTCGGTCCAAATTGGAAAGGAGTGGAGAGAGCGAGGGTTATCATTGATTTTACGAATATCATATTGTTCTCGTTCTATATTTTATTCCTTTGAATATCAATACACAAAGTTTCTTAGTCTTCTTTCGAATGCCTGTAGGTTCATACTTTTCCGGTAATTCTTTAAAAGAGTCTTCTTTCTGAGGATATTTGGGGGCGAATACTCGTTCCGCATTCATCTGAGGAAGGGAAGTGTAACCGCCCGGAATATCGTCGGAAAGAAGACACCCCCACAAGAATTTACGAAAAGAACCGACGAAATATAATATTCATGAATATCAAAACGTTTTATTGAATTTACATTATATTTTTCAGATCTTGATGAGAGCGAAAGAGGAGGGAAGATACTAGAGTGTTATCATTGTGGGTATGCCTCAGACAGTTTAGGTAGGCTCAGGAGGCACATTGTCCGAGGCCACTTAAACGAGAAGGGGACAGTAGCAACAAAGCGAGTGAGGAGACGCAGGTCAGGGAAGTACCACTATTGCAGAGCCTGTCCGTATAAAGCCGCCACGAAGGGCATGCTGAGAAAACATCGGCATAGGCTCCATCGACCGCTGAAGCACAAGTGTCCTCATTGCAACTACCGGGCCAAGTACAGAACCAGCATCAAGTACCATGTCACCTCGCAGCATCTCAAACTGAAGCCTTTCGCATGCTCCTTGTGTAGTTACCGGAGCGCCACCAGTAGCTGTCTGCGGTGCCACTTCAAGTCAAGACACACCACTGAGAGACCTTACAAGTGTACTTTATGTGATTATAAGTGCGTTCAGGCCGGCACATTGACGAGACATTTCAGGGGTAAACACTTGGGGGAAAAGCCCATCAGTTGTACTTTCTGTTCTTATAAATGTCTTTCCCCAAACGCCCTGAAGGTGCACATAGCTTGCAGACATAATGATAACAAGCCGTTCAAGTGCTCCTTGTGCAAGTATAGCACTCTGACATCATCTCAGCTGAAGAACCATGTCATATTGCAACACACTATGGACAAACCATTCAAATGTCTGTTTTGTTACTACAGTTCAATACGGGCAGTGAAGTTGGAGAAACATATGAAGGACAAACATCCGGAGGTGAAACAGTACAAGTGTTCTTTATGTGACTACAGTTGTTTGCAGCCAGAAGACCTGAAGGCCCATTACAATAAAAACCATGTATTCCAGAAGCCACACAAGTGTTGTCTGTGCTCGTTCGACTGCACGGAGGCGGGCCACCTCAAGACACACTACAGCACTGTCCACCACATTGAGATACCGTACGAGTGCTCTCTGTGCTCCTACACATGTCTAGAAAACGACAAACTGGATATTCATATCAACAAAGTTCATTCAACGGAAGAAAAAACATTTGTATGTTCCTTTTGTGACTTCTCCTGCAGCCGATTTACTCATTTGAAATTTCATATCAGCACAAATCATACAAGAACAGATAAACAGTACATTTGTAAAGTGTGCAATTACAGTTGTAAGAAGTTCATCAATGTCAGAACTCACATTAGGGGAAAACATACTGGTGAAGAGAACCATCGGGAGTGCACATTGTGCAACTTCTCCTGCGAAAGGTCCATTCAGATGGAGATGCACATCTGGGAGAAGCATATTGTGGAGGAAACACAGCTCAAGTGCAACCTCTGCGGATATACCTGCGAGAGGTCGGAAACTTTGAGAACTCACTTCACCGAGAAACACACTGTAGAGAAACCAACCTCGCTTCAGAAGTGCACTTTGTGTGACAATCACTTCAGCAGTCTCACCCTGATGGAGACTCACATTAAAGAGAATCATGCTGATGTAGAAAAACCACTACAATGTGGCCTGTGCAATTTCAGATCTATGGAAGCCCTCCAAATGGAAATACACTTGAAGAAAAAACATAATCTGAAAGGCAAGATGCTCAAGTGTAATAACGAATATTGTAATTTCTATTGTATTGAGTATGTCCAATTACAACTTCACTTAAAGGAAAAACATCCATCGAAAGAGAAAACACAGAAGAAAAACAAAAAGAACAGTTCAGAGGTGATGAAGTGCACTTTGTGTAGTTTCAGGTGTGGGGAAGAAGAGCAGCTGAAGTTACATCTGAGGCAGAGACATGGGGAGGGCGGCGGAGAGGACGAAGTGGTGGAGAAAAAGCAACTGGAGTGTACGATGTGCAAGTTCAGGTGCGAACTGGCAGAGGACATGCGAACCCACTTCAAGACAAAGCACATGAAGAAGAAGCCGCACAACTGTTCTATCTGTGGTTACAACTATACTTACTTCGGCAACTTGATCTACCACATGAGGATCAGGCATCCTGGCGTCGCGCTCGTCTATTAGTTCTCTCTTCATTCTCTTTTAAAGTGAAACTTATAGAATGGAGTGGAGTTATTATTCAAATTTTTTCATGTCAATTTTTTTCTTAATTCAAATTTGCGTTATTTTTACAAGAATGTTTTTCTTATGAAATTGTTTGAGAGCATTCATTTACAATTATAAAATAATTGTAATTTCAAATATTATGTTTTTGTTTTTATTTTTATTAGTCATTACAGTTTTGCTAGTCCTGCAGCAGGAGCTGAGGGGACAGTCCAGACCAGAGCGTTCCAAGGACATTGTCCAGGAATGAATAGTGGAAAATGGCAACAACGTTGGTCACGAAGTTCGGATGGCCCAACGACTTATGCATACTTTACCGAGTACGACTCTACGTGGATACAGCCACGTTGACTTTAACTCCAAACTCTTCTTCTTTAGGAGGAAGAAAAACCCAAACTGTTCATGTGGGGGCATCGGGACTGCAGAACACGTAGTTCTCGATTGCCCGCTGTATGACCAGGCCAGGGTAGAGTTGATTTGCAGGACCGGATCATACCTGGGACTGGATCTGCGGCAGCTGGTGACGGAGCCCGGCTACCCAGTGTTCAGCCGGGTTTGTCGGCTCCTGGCGGGAGCAGAAAAAAGCGGTGTGACGGGCTGGGGCGACCACCGATCGCCAAACGTTAGTCGACCAGTGGTCGCCACGGCCCGCCATAACCTCACTTCAGCACTAACCAGATCCCTAGCTCCTTCTACAAACGGGATATATTTTTTGATATTTATTACGCAATCATATGAAGTTTATTTATTGCGGCATTTGCTGAACAGTTCAATTTAGTTTGAATGATTAGTTCAAATAATTTTGATGAAACATTTCATTATTAGTTTCATATTTGTTTCAACAGCTTACCTAATACAATTATTTATCTTCTTTTTTTCCCTTATTTAGTTTTATTGATCTCTTGTATAAATGATTTATTTCAAATAGTTGAAAAATTGACTGGGTTATTGTTTAATATTTATTTCATTATGTAAAGAAAAGTTTGGTTTGTTGAACTGTATTTATTAGTAAATTGTATTTATGTAAATTTTATTTTGAAATAAAAAAAAATATACATGTATAGTCTTAATTTTTTACCAGGGTCTCCTGCTCGTTCGTTTAGCGCTTATGTGTTTCGATTTCCGGAAGCTTGAGGTTCGGTTAACTAAATTTTTCCACGTGTCAAACATATCAACGTTAATCTAACAACGTGTACATTTTGGTTATAACATATTTTCTGGATGTATGGCACCTGCTTGAAATGGTGCACTTTATCTATAATCTAGCTGTAAAACAGATACAAAGAACATTTGATGGGCACTCAGGCACAACATATATCCGCCACACATCTTAAGCCTAGTCCACAGTTTGACATAAAAGGTTAGCAGGCAGTTTTGTATATCCGTACGTGATCGTACATGAATATTCGTTATTCTCATTGACATGAGCGTAGAGTGGATGGGGTGTTCGTAAACTATTATTCGGGTCTGTGTATGAATAACGAACAATGTTCAGCTTGGCGTCGGTAAACTAGCCGAAGTTGAAAACGTTCCGTATAGTGAAAGAGGTTGTCCACACTTCGTACCCGACTCTTTCTATTCGACAAGATATCAGCTTTTGGGATAAATAAATGTTTAAAATAACTAAATAAAAGTAATGCCCCCCGAACTCTCTGGATCCCACTGTTCTGTCCCTTCTGGATCCCACTGTTCTGACCCCGCACCCCCTTTCCCTTGGCCGAAAACTGATGTGTCTACTAGCCTAAGAGGAGCTATTCTAATAGACCCAGAATTAGAACCCGAAAAGACAACTGGCAGCTCACCTTTTGTGCCTAAATCGGTGTTAAATAGAATGGGCAGCAATCAATTCGTTTAAATCATTCAAATCAGCTGGATAGATGAGATCCAGCCGATTCTTCTTCAGAAAGGCCTGGACCTCCTTGCAAGTCCCCTGTGTAGACTTTTCTTTTTTTTTACCCTGGGTTATCTTCCGGACAAATGTAGATCTATAAGAGTGATTTTTTTACCAAAACCCTGAATCTTGTAAGCTGACCCAGAATGTGCCTAGGGAGCCTTTCTTGACATAGAGGGCGCTTTTGACAATACCTAGATATGAACAATAATCAGTTCTGCCCATATCCGCTGAAAGCGTTACAAGCTGTCAACATATATTCCAAAGTCGTCATGGAATGCCTTCAGACACTGAAATCTCTAGCTCACCTAATCAGAGAAGAGTTGAGATGGATGCCAGGATATCAGGGAATTTAGGTCAACGGAAGAGCCCTCTGTGTAGGAAATGTGGCAAAGAAAATGAGATTCCGGTCCTTAGTTAAGTCAGTGTACACTCCAGAAACCAAGAGGTTTTACAGCTGCGGATCTGTTATAAGAGAACCAAAGCAGGTTGGAAGGAATCTGGCAAAAACCCTGAACTTAATAAAGATATAAGACAGGGCTGCTGTTAGGGATCAGTACATGGGGCATACAATAGGCCTACCAATTGTCATAAATTTCTCCTGATCTCGGTCTTCCATTAGAGCTCTCTTGAAGTAATCAAAGCCGAGGAAGAGGATAATATTTTTATGTATTTCTCTGGCCGAGAAAAACTTAAGGATTTCCTCCTTTTTATTTTTAGTATATGATGAGGATGTGGAACCAATCTGAAATTCATTTCAGATTGGTTCCACTATACCTTAAATATTCAGATTAACCTTTGTAGGTAATGTCAAAATAAAAAAATAAAAATTACCATTATAAGGTTATATGAACGAAAAATTTACTTTATTAAAAATTAACTTCTTTTTTTTTTTTTAATCAAAATTTGAATTTGACCTTTATGGTTAATCTGAACTTCAAAAATGTGCAAAATCAGAATAAGACCAAGGTCTCTGGAGTGGGCTGTTCTGCAAGATAAAGAAAAACAAAAAACATGATTTGTCTTTTTCTCTTCTTAAATATTATTACACAATATAAACAATTGAATTTTTATTATTAAGGCTATCTGCGGTTCTCCTCTTTACTGAGTATGAAATCTGCCTTGTTAATCATTCAAAACTCACATTGTCCAGTCAACAATGGCCCTGGGAAGTTTGCACATTTTCGGGATATATCTTTTTTATTTCTTTAAGTGAAGGAGGGAGTGTATTCTAGTAAAGCAAGAGACGGTACTGTCGTGAAGTGTGCCGCAGCTATGAGACCTCTGCTTCGCTCTGTGCAGCTTATATGTAAGTATACCTACTCACTTCTCTGTACCTGTATCTAGGTCATCCCATAAGTAAAGTAGGTTTTTCGAAATTATTTATAATATTGCTCACTATATTATGATTTGTGTACAAACATTGTTTGAAAAGGAATTAATAGATAACTCACTTTTTCATCCTACTATGATGGGAGAGATAATAGATTTTATCTGGAAGTGACATGTGTGTACCTTCGGCATCTTATGGTGCTTCTACTTACCAAAAAGTAGAGGAAATGCATGGAGAAGAGCACATAGATTATGGCAGTGACTTAATCCCGGGGGAACGTCAATGCCGCAAGCTAGAAGAGGTCTCTCTTCTGCAGGAGTACCTGCCCGTCTCCTGATGTCGCTCACCTCTCTTGACACCACGGATTGTGATCGTTGGAGCCGATTTGCGATTTCCCTCTAGCTGAACCCCTCATTCAGAACCACCACCCTGATTGCTTCCTCTTCACTTCTTTGGGCCATGGAACAGTTATTTACTTTCACTTATTCTCAAGTAAACATATTTAAAAAAAAAAAATAATAAATAATAGAAAAACGAAAACAAACGGGAATGATAGACTGGATCACTGGAGTAAAGAAAAGTCCATTTCTTTAGTCTCTAATGGTAAATGAACATTAAAGGAAGATACAGGATTATAGCAGACATACTGGTGAGAGAAATAAACGCAACAAACCTATTAAAATCGCAAAAACTGAAATGATCCTTTCAATTTTGTCCGGGAGCGTAAATCATTATTTTTCATGTAATTAAAATTAAACTCTTTTTCGCCAATACGATATCAGGTGCTTGTTAAACATATTATTAGTTATCCTAGGTATGCAAAATTTAGGACTCCGACAGTAGAGCGGAGAAAGAGCGGTTCGGTAGTAGGCGATATGACGCTCGGGCATGTGTCACAAAAACTAAATAACATTTCTGCCATTTTGACTAACTTCATTCGTTGGTTAAATTTGATATTTTTCAAGATTTTTCCGACATAACTTAATGACTTAGACGCTTTCTGATTCCTATAACGATTTGTAACTAGACGAGTCAGCTGCGAAAGTAAGCCCTAATTGGTTAGGTAATTTATTCATTAATGATAATTTGCTACACATTTTCAGTTATAATTTCAGTTAGTTATCCTTAAATTTTTGGTTAATGCGGACCAAAACCACCTATACAATTTCTTACTAAAATATTCATTCTTTCTCAAGTTATTTGGGATATTCGAGGATTGAAGAAAGATTAAACCAACTGATCTGTGATGAAGTCTTTAATAGTTTCACTCTGACTTTATCTTAATCGCACTTTTTTTTATAATTTCCTCTCCTCTTTATGTAATTTTCAGTGCTGTACCAATGTTGTCTTACCCAAGGAGAGGAACGAAGAGACACAAACAGCGGTCACTGTATCAGTTCCGATAGAAAAGAGTATTTGTTTGAAAACTGGAATTTTTCAAGAGAATGCAAAATGGATACGAATGATGTGAAATCAAATTTGATCTCAACAACAAATGTTTTAGCAACAAGTCAGGTAAATATAATAAAATATATAGTTGGTATGTCATTGTTTTAGAATGGGTCTAAGATTAGTAATCAGTGGCGTAACTCCAATTTCCCCCTCCATACATTTTTTTTTAGAATTTAGACTTTAAATTTAATCCTATTAAACGAGTGTTTTGACATGTCTGCTCCCCCTGGAGAATATTGAAGCTATTACTGAAACTTTGTTGAAAGATGGATAAAACGACGGCGTAGATATATTTCTTCGCTGGGGGCGCGCGGTTTGCGAGATCCAAGCCGACAACCGTCCAAATGTCCCAAACCCATTCTTTTGACCGTTTGCTTGATTTACGCGAAAACAGTTAGTCCTATCGAAAAGTTTGTTCTTACCAATAATGTTCGTTGTTATATTTCTAATCGCTCATATGATCTCAGATTTGAGATATGAACCAAGTTATAGCACTCCAAAGAACGTACAATTAATTTCTCTAGTAAATATTTTTAAGTTATGTTTAAATTGTATCATATAAAAACGAATTTTAAAATAGGTTTTTATTATTGGTATATTTTTTATTATAAAGCACTTTTTTAAAGCAGCCACTTTTTACATATCACTCTCCCTCTCCTCTCAAGTTTATATATTTTTTAATAGTTGTCTTTATTTTGCCATTCCTCGGAATCGCCTTGTAAAATAATTATGATATTTTCATTCAGGAGCTCAACATTCATCTATATATTCATCGAATCTGAAGCGGACTAGATATGGAACTTTTACCAAAATATTGTATTTTCTCTTTACATACACCCCCCCCCCCCCCCCCCCTTCACAATTTGAGCACTGTGATTGATAAAAAAAAACATAATAAGTGAATCACATGATGTGTACTTCCCCATTTCGTGTTATTAGACTGAATTACGTTTTCGCTCTCTCGAAACCAGAAAATAAATAGGTGTTTTACTCTGGGGAGGTTCATATCCAAATACAACATTTCGAGTCGATATATTTATCACAGCCCAGAGCCCAGACGTTTCAGAGAATATCGGAAAAAATGGAATTCCGCGGAAAACTTTACATCGAATTTTTGACCGATTACATAACTTTCTATGTAGGAAAATAAAAATAATTAAAAACCTTGATGAAGGTTTAAATGTACTGAATGGAGTTATTTTCTCATAGGCGTTTCTATGTTAAAGAGGCTCCCATAAGAAATAATGTCGGTCTTGCCTCAACGTTCTCACATCTCATTAAATGGAATTCTAACATGGCCTCATTGAAAATACAAGTAGAAAAAACCTTCGGTGAAATATCGGTAACGTCAGGGGCGTGTCCAGGATTTTATTTCGGGGGGATAATATATATATATATATATATATCCTCTAGGTACATGAATATATTGTTTTAGGATCATTGCAAAATTAATTCAAGTCTTATAGCTTTTAATTGTGCAAGCTTGTTTAAAACTGTTTCAGCGTCTAGATGAATGTCTCTGTGTATTGACATCAGAGCTAATCCATTCAATCTGTCTTGGCTAGTAGGTACTATTTCTGATATAGCTTTTCATACGTCTAAGGGTTGAGAAAGACCTTTCACTTGTTGCTATAGAAACTGGAAGTGTAGCTCCAATTTTCAAAAACCTGTCAATTGTTGGGAAAATGTTCTTGTCACATTGTTTTAGGCTTGAAATAAAATATTTTCAAACTGCTTTCTCTGCCCAAAGTTAAGCTTCACCGGGATGCGCACGACCTTTAGTAGAAAATTATGTTTTATGTCAATAAATTATTCCATGAGAGTAAAAATAGTTTTATTATTTACAAAAAGGACAATTTTGTTTTAAATTTCGGGGGGGGGGGTTGATCTCCCATACCTTCCCCAGCTCGAATTATATGTAATTAATGATTTAGGTTTTCGCTCTCCTTGCTAATTCTTCTCGAATATCAACAGAGGGCGTCCATTATGGGCTCCTGGATGTTACGTTGTCCAGATGTTACGTTCACAGCACTCTTACATATATATGCGCATGTACGACATTTATACTTTCCCAGCTGTACGAAATCTAGGGAAAACTATATTATCGAACAGAAATTCGATGTTGATTTTTCACCGGAATTTCATCTATATAAACATGGATTCAAAGTTGACATTTAAGACGGTTTTTGACTTATATCCCGCAAAGCGAGCGAACTTAGAAAACAGGTATTTAAGATAAAATGTTTCTTTCAATTATCTGTATAACTTTTGTTTGAAGAAATTTTTGATTACATCAGTAATGTTTTCTTATATCGTATAATACTCGAACTTTTAGGCCTCCGAGTGATCTCAGTTTTTCATCTAATTTCGGTCAAAATCTAATGAGATCTAACTAAGGACAGGTGACATCTTCATCTCAAATTCCATACTTCATTGCTACAAGCGTTTCTGAGTTAGACTCCTCGCAAAATTTCATTCACATACACACACACACATAGACATCGTCACTTTCAAAACCTGTTCAGGGGGCCTTGAAACATGAAATTTTGTTTTGATTGGATTTTGTTTTTACATGATTACAATACTTCCTTATTCTAAAGGCATAAGAAAGTAAAAAAAAAAATTCCCATCTGTATTCAAAACCGTTCTCAAGTCTCAATGGAATAAACTTCTATATAATTGCATCAAATTAAATAAAAACAATACTACAATATCTTATAAAATGAGAAGAACAGAATAAAAAACAAGAAATTATTTTATATAGAGAGTAGATAGTTAATTCAAAATTTTACTCCACGAATTACCTGATGACATTGTTCATAGTTTTGCCGAATTAAAAGCGAAAATATCAGGTAATGTTTAAGTAATAATAATAATAATATTAAATTTGAAAAGTGTGTAATAATTGTCCACAGACTTATATTGTATATTTCGTTTATTTCTTTACATATTTAACTCTACAATGTTACGATTCTATTAGACGCACAAAAAAACAAATTTAATTTTTATATAATATAAATTTTAAGTTTGAATTCGATTTGAGACTGTTGCTAACTCACCCAGCAATGTCTTCCCTTGTTGCAGGAAAACTTGGCCCCAGAGAGGATGAAGGGCAGATGGATCCACGAAGTGGTGGAGGAAGCGATGAGACAGTTCGCCCCAAGTTCAGACCACAGCCCATTGTGCAATGTTCAGAGCAGGCTGTTCACTGAACATCTGGCCAACCTCACCTTGTGGGCAGTACAGAGTAAGCAGAATTTATAGTCAATGAGGGGTTATAATTATTGCATTATTTATAGTCATATTTTTTTTTTCAGTGTTTGATTCTTGGGGATTCAACCATCGTGGGATTTTGAGTGGAGATAATTTTGGATTTGGGAATTATGATCAATGTATGGCAATTGATGTGCCTCAGTTAAATGTAAAAGGCAAATATTGTCTTGTTGAAATTAAGTTTTTAAATAAAACTCCTAAATCGAAAAAACATTATTCAAAAGAATCGGGGCCACTTGATACAGTCTGGAGCCAATTGGAGGTGAGTTGTTTTAAAGAACCTATTTGACAATTCCAATCTGTTATTACAAGTTTATATTATTTGTAGCAACATTTAACACTATTTCAAGGGGTTTTTGTTAAACTTATTTGGCGAAACCTAATATTTTAGGGGCTAATATAATTGGAATTTTTGCTTCGCCATATTTGGGGAAAGTATATGGAAATGAACCTGCTAAAGAACATAATTTAAGTTTTTTGTATTCTTTTCTAATTAGTACGGAGCAAAATAGTATGTTTATGCGCAGTAAACCTACCCTTGTTGTAAATAAATTCCTTGCATAATGTATAATAAATAACATATATGTTTTCGCCAAAAATAAGTCATAGTAAGACATATGCTATGTTTTGAAGCGAGGTGGAGATCCGAAAAAGAAGTGGCTAAACAGGGTGTACTGGGCACTGTGTCTGCCTGCAGACTGTGACCACGAGGACCTACAGACCTCCCTGACTGCAGTTCTGCAGCCTGCCTTCAGACATCATCCTCTCACTCCACAGCTGACCGTGAAGCCCGGCTACTGTCAGGTCGCCTCCCAGTACAGTCAGCCCTTCAACAGCCAACAGTGGAGCCTTCTGTAACTACTTTATCCAGGCGACTTCTAGTTGATATATCTCTTAATCTTTGTGTTGGTGGCTGTGCCGATAGCCCCGGTTCAGCTTGTAGAGTGTAAGGTCGGTTAGTTGCATCTAAGCAGAGGTAGGGCGCCGGTAGCTCATTAGCGTGCTTCCTTACTGAACTCAAGATCGAGGGTTCGGAACCCGGCCGAGGCCCTTAGATTATTTTATTAGGGAGCTAAAGCACGATGGGACGTTAAGCGATGGTCCCAAGCCTGTACGATGTCAAGTACTCGTTAAAAGCCCTACCCTAGATGAATAAAAATTTAGGGTAGGCGAAATTTAGAACTTCCGAAGTAGAGTCGGGCTCATGTCCTCCAGAGTGACGAAAGAGCGCTCTGGTAGTAGGTGATATGACCTTGTAGTTAAAGCCAGGGCATGAGTCATAATAACTAACTAATTAACTGTAATCAGAAGAAAGGGTTCCACCATCGTTTTGTTCTTGATTAATGGCAGATCAACAGTGGTAAAAGTAACCACTCATTTTTGAACGATTAGGTGACTTCAATCATGATTAAAGCTAAGTGCACGCACTTATTTAACGAAGGTACAACTTCGGAAGTCGGTTTTTCACTAAACCTGCATGTAGGACACACATTTATGACAAACGAATCCTATAAGGCCTACCGTGTTCGCACTGCGATCAGACAGGCAGATATGAAGATAAACCAAGTTATATTTTTATTTGTATATTTTTTTGTTTTCAATATGAAACATTGTTTTTATTTGATATCTTTGCGGTTTTTGTTTGAAATAATTGTACTACTCATATTCGTTATCGCTCGCTCAGTCGAATCGTCAATAGGTTTTGGTTCAAGTTTAAAGTATGCACGGTCAATCAAATGAAAGGGCGTTATTTTAGTGTCTTATACAAAATTGAATACTGAACAGAAAATTTCCTATTAACATGGAGCTCACAAAAGCTTCATAAAATTGTTATTATATATTTCAGCATATATCTGGAACACAACTTATCGAATGAAAAGTGTATTAATGGGTTAGATATTATTTAGTGGAAATGTAGTAGATATTTTCAATATTGAAATTTAGGTTATTTTGCCATTAATTTACCGTTCACCGTTTGGTTTACCCTATTATACTCACAATGTTTTAATTGCAGACTCTTCCTGGGCACTTTGTTTGTGTTGGTCTTAGGCTCTTCACTGGCTCACTCGGACCTACGAAAGGAGACTCCAGAAACAGACAATAACAGTTAGTATATTTTATATGTTATGTTACTATATTCGGTTCGTTGAGAGCTAGTACCAAAACGAGTCCTGGCCCCGCCCACACTCTTCTTCAGTTAAGGTCCACCTTTCTCTCTAATTTTGGTTAACCCCTCAACGAACCTGATCCACATATTCATATTATATTTTATTACAATTATATATATTTTTAGGCAGTTTTTTTCAAAAATTGTCACTTCAGTATAATATTAAAAGACTGATAGAAACGAGACGTTCAGACTTAAACTTCACATCTGTATTGAAGTGTGCTCTCATGGTGGTATTTATATTATTTCATCGAACCTTTGATGAATATAGAAGACCCACACAGAACATTATAGACGTGGAAAAAGTAAGCTATTTTATTATTTAAATATATAAGTTATTTACTATTGAAGCTACATAAAAGTGTACATAAAATCAGCTAGTATAATGACATGGAAAGATTATAGTGTGAAACGCAGAAATTACCCAATAGTGACATTCCATAAACACTGAGAATCTCTAGTCCCTCTCAATTTGTAGACATTGTGAATGAGAAGGTGTCTGGGTTTTGAATATTCCTTTTTATTTGTGAAATAGATTATTAGAGAGGTATGTACATATATATTCTCCTGATAGCATTGTCGGAGTTTTAGACCGGGGGTCGACCGGAAGCTCGCAACCCCCCTAGGTCCGACCGACACCCCGCGACTCGTTTAGGGCCGACTGGCACCCCGCGACCCGTTTAGGGCCAACCGACACCCCGCGACCCGTCTAGAGTCGACCGGCAGCCCTTTTGCAGATTCCGTGAAGTATCACTGTACAATTATTTTCTTAAGCAACAAGATTTTTACAATTTTTACCATTATAAATCTTATAATAAAAATGTACTCTCAACAAAAACGTTTTTCAAAAATCGTTCCAGTCTAAGTACTCTTACTTATGACACGATTTGACTAATGTAAGTGCAAATGGTACCATCTACATGCAAAACCGAACTTATATTAATCGTATTATAAAAATATGTTCTATGGCGTGTGAAATGACTTCAGGGGCCGACATGGAACCGAAAGGGATCGTTTGTTTTACCTGAAACCGAAAGATCTAAAGGAAATGTTGAAATCTAAGACAAAAATGTTTGGCCGTTCAGAAATGATCGAAAGCTTCCTCTATCCTTTGCCTACATAAGTTCTTCAGTACAATTTACTCTTTTCTAACCCATCCTTGTATTGATTTTTCTATATATAACATTTATTATTGTTTGCAGCAACACAACAGATCCGTGGCTATTTTCTACAATGGAACTGTTTCAGTCAACTCGTTCACATTTTTATCAGCCTTCATAACTTTTATACTTATCCAGCGGGACCTGAAGCGAGGCAGAGGAGTCAACATTCTTCGGGACATAATTCACAGATGGGGAAGGTAATCCTCGTTCTCTGACGTGTAGGGTCAACGATAGACGCCAAACACTCGTTAATTGGGTCTCTAATTAGACATTCAGTTTCATCGTCCTACTATGTAGTTTTAGAATTCATTTCCTATTAAAATGACCCTGATTTTCTTTGAGAATAAGCCGAAAATGTAGGACGTTACCAATATTTTTGTACTCAGAGCTTGATTGAATTGAATAAAATGGAAATGGAATTTTGAAGGAGCTCAGTTTTTTTTTTATAAATAAAATATTCTATGCAACTTAAATATTTACTTTGCTTAATATATATTTTTTTTTGCCAAAATATTTTATTGTCTTATGGATTTTTTACTAGACCTTCACTCTTAAAATATCACTCATTAATTTAATACCAAGTTTCACTTATATAGATATTATAATAATAGATATTTCATTGAAGAATAACATAGTCATTGGGTGATGTATCCTTTGTACCTTATTATTTGTACATTAAAATAATTTATAAATTACTTACCTACATCAACCGACATTAAATCTGAGAAAACAAACACATATGAGATGAATAATAATAATTTTTTTTAAATAAATAATAGAAGATGGTACATGAATATCAAATTTCTAATACAATAGATACTACCTATATATATATATTTTACGGTAAAAAATGTCTGTCTTAAATAAAGAGTTTCTCACCGTAGTCTCGATCTTTTATTAAAACTTTTAATATGAATAATTTCGGTGTGTTACAGGATGGTTACCACGTACACTACCTGCATCCTTATCTGGATCTACCTCGTTCCTGTCTTCTTCCAGGATCCTCTACAGAATATCTCCTACTCCTTTGAATCCTGCAAAAAAAACTTTTGGTCTCATCTTTTTTTTCTCAACAACTATGTTGCTGAGGGCCAGGAGGTAGGCATGGCGGTTTTTCTAAGAGAAATAATATAGTTTAACCACTTTCATCTTCCTCTAAGATAGTTCTTACTATGCCATTGTTCATTTGTGTCAATTTTTAAAATTATGTAGGACAAAGAATTTAGAAAAATATCAAAAAGGCCTATTAATTAAATATAATTTGAGATGTGAGAGAGCATCATTCAATTGTTCATAAACATTAGCTGTCGTTGCCTGGCAGATATCGATTGCATGAAAAGAGATTCATATTGATATTTTCATGCAATTCATTTAATTTAATTTTTTAGATAAAGCTGTAAGTTAACTGTAAGAAAACTTCGAAATACCTTTACTTTTCTCCGCTAAATTTAGAAATAAAATAGATAAATAACATTTTCGGGCTGCAAAGTAGGCGAGAGGCAGAGGTGGTGCGGACGGAGGAGAGAGATGCTTCACTCACTTGATCAGCCTAACCTCCTCATTCTCTACATCCCAGCGTGGATATAAGCGTATATGTGTTAACCGTTCTTTCTCACTGTCTACTCTTCATCTCCGTTATATTTTCTGACAATATTCAATTCATTTTCTGTTGAAATATTCTCACGCAATCAATTGACGGTTAACAGCTAATATTAAATATTTCCTTTGAAAATTAATAGATAAATATCTCGCTAAATATAACGGAGATTAGCAGTAGACAGTGAGATAGAACGACGTACATGCAAGGCATGGGTTATAGAGAAGGCGAGGATCTAGGCCGATCAGGTGAGCAAAACGTTCCTCCATTTTCATCTCGCTGCCGCTCACCTCCTCCGCTACTTAAAAATTCTATTTAACTTTTATTTTTAACTTTAACGAGAAATAAAAAATGTCAATATAGGATCAAAAGTGGCTTAAAAATCCTGAAATAACGGTTCCTTTCTCCAAGTAAACGCCTGCTCTTTTCAGTGATATCTATCCTAAAAACTCTCCTGAATATGCGAATTCAAAATATGAAGCTAATATTTTTCGAAAATTCTCAATGTACAAACACTCACCTCTTAAAGTTTTATTTATGAAGATTCAATTAATATCAACATATTTTCACACAATCGGATTCTGTCAGTCAACCAAGTTGTTTTCTAATATTTCTCAAAAATATCCAATGTTCAGGACTGTACAATTGTACAGTTTTATCTATAAAATAGTTTTAAAATTTGATTTTATTATTCAAAGTCATTCAAGAGGCCGCAGATTTTTTTTTTCAAGATTACTATCAATATGAACCAAAATGCTCTGCAAAGCTGGGAAGTTTTCAAACCCATTTTCAAAGATAAGACATGTTCAACATTACGATAAAGAAGCTATAAAAAAGATCTTCAGTGACGCATTGCCAATGTACTTGCCCAGTCGGAAAATTATTTATAATTTAATGGAGGATAATAAAAGCCGGGGCTTATTCATATATATATAATTTTTGAACCAAGCCAAACCCCCCCGAAGGTCGGTAAACGTGAAATTACACTGTACACTTCATATTCTGGGGAAGTATTATTGGAGACAGAGCTGAGGTCGTTGTCCCATTGCCCTCAAGTCCTGTTGGGGATGGAGACACTTTTATAAAGGTTCTTAATTCATTGATTATTTCAGTGCTTTATCACGAGTTGGTATTTGGGGGTCGACATGCAGCTCCATGTTCTTGGCATTGTTCTTGGATTCATAATGTGGAAGAGTAAACGACTCTTCACCTGGATACTGAGAGTCTTAATACCAGTCTCGGTGGTCATTCCAGGAGTATTGGCCTTCAAGTACGGCTATCCGGCCGGAATAAGAGCAACCATGAAGTGAGATTTATTATAGTAGTATTAGTGGTATATTGTAGGTATGATGTTTTATAATACCCATCATTATAGGTACCTTATTAAGCTCAAGATCGCGGGTTTGAAACCCGATCGAAGTATTTTAATGTGGGAGGTAAAAAAAAAACTTGAGCCCATCGTACTTCGGATGTGACGTTAAGCCATGGTCCCAAGTCTATGCGATGTCAGATACTCGTTAAAGTCCCCTACACTCTGTAACTACGTCTGAGTTGGTAGAATTTAGGACTCCCGCAGTAGTCGGGTCATGTCCACCAGATCGGGCTGGAGTCACAAAACAAATAAACTAAAAAAAATACTATAGTTATTATACTACGATATGGTTTTGGTATTACAGTAGTATAATACTACTGCTAATGTTTACAATACTGTACCATTTTCTCAATTCCGGTATTTCTGGATACTTTTCAGCTGTACGTCGTTTTGGAGAAGTTATTCTATCGGTCAAAAATTCGACATTGAATTTTCACAAGAATTTCATAATTTCTGATCCCTAAATTCAAAAATGAAAGTGTTGTCGGTGAATCACGGGCTTATATTTATTATACTATTCCAGCATGTATAGTGCTACACTAGCATGTTAATCTTAACGTCAGTGATCCGATTTGGGTTGGATCAATAAAGTACCATCCGGGGCTTAAATAAGTCGATGATAATATGATAGTAAAATAATAAAATAAGGCACAAAAAAAATAAATAAAGAAATAAGAAAAGAAATGTGTGACTCTGAAAAATATCACATGTGAACCAAGATGTCCTGGCTTGAGCTGCAGAACTGTTGAAGGATTGTCCGGTTGGTAGTAGGTGAACTGTGTACATCCCGAAATCTTCCTGGAGTTGTTTATTCCTTGTCCTTGTTTTTGAAGGTTTCTTGGTGGAAGGAATGTTCATAGTGGATTATATTGTTGTTTATTTTATTTAAGTAATTTATTTTTTACATCTGTATTTGGTGTTTATTTACAGTTATTATTTGCATGTAGTTTAGTAATAATAAATATACTTTAACATAACTAAATAATATCATTTATTCTGGTGTATGTTGTTCCTTCAGCACGAATCGTGATTACTTGAACTCCGAGGACTACCTGAAGGGCTACAGGGTAACCCACCTCCGAGTGACGCCCTACCTGGTGGGCATTGTGGCCGCAGTGCTATTTGAAAAGGCCAAACAAAACAAATGGCAACTGACCCAGGTGAGATACTGACAAATATACTGTTAGAAGCAGATTAGGTCGACCCTATAAGGGTCTAGGGCCTCACTATATTAATGGCGCGGCCATTTTTCATTTAATGGCTATCTTTGCTCTTCTCTTGAAATAACCTATTAAATTGTTACCATAATATGACTTTCTATTAGCCACCATGTTTTTGCATATTACTCCTCCTCCCAAATTTATTTTTCCCTCATTTCTACCATTACTGGATATAAGAAGTTATGGCATCAGTCAGTTCATTTATTTCATTGAATGTAGACTGTAATATTGTGAGAGTGATTCCTTTACAGCCAGTAAGTAATGGCAGACTGGAATGAGGGAGAAATGAATATGAGAGGGAGGGAGGATCTGTAAAAATGTGATGGCATAAGAAAAGTCATGTTATGATCACATTTGATATAAGAAGAAGCATATTTGAATTCCAAATGCGGAATAGCTCCATAGCGCTAATTAACAAATTCAAATAAATAATATAATCTGAATTCGATAAATAACTATGTGAATAATAATATCTGAATTTCATACTGGCTTATTGCTTTAGATCCTTACAAAATACTAGAATCTAAGGCTTCACACAATGAACTAAACCTTTTTCTTTCAAAACAACCAATTTTATTTTTTCATTTTTTTCCCTCATCTGAATATGTATATATGAATTTCAAAATACGTTTTTATTATCGGTAGTTTAGAAATAATTATACATATAAATATATATATATTTGAAATTCGTTGCCATGTCTTACAATTTTAATATTACTTCGAACTATTTCCTATGGCAATTTAATGTACATTCTTTGAAGTTCTATAACTTTGTTAATATTGGTCCTATCTCAAATCTGAGGTAATTTTGCTGGTTGGAAATTTACACAAAGAACGGACCAATTTTCGACAGGATTAACCGTTTTCCCCTAAATTATTCAAACTTCTTCTTCTTTTCGGGTTCCGAGTTGTCATTTCAACACGGTTTTAAGCATAAAACTCACAGAGTAGCCCTCGACAACATTTATTCAAAATAAATGTCCGTTTCAGTTTTTTCTACAACTTTTATCTAAAGAGATTTTTTGAAATAAGAGGTATCTTGTACAATGTAGTTAGACCTGCAGTAAACTGGTCTAAATTTTTGTCAGATTTCGGCCAAAATAGAATAAGATCTAATTTAACACTTGACATATTTCTCTAAAATGTCAAGTTCTTTGCTACAATCGTTGCTCAGTTAGAGCGCTAACAAAATTCCAGTCAATACACATAGAGTCATCAGGAGGCCTTAAAACGTTGAATTCCGTTGAAAAATCTATCTGAAATGTTTGCGTGATTACAATACTTCCTTATACAAAGTGCAAGAAAGTTAAAATTAAATTAGGTTCTTGTTATTTATTGGAATTTCCCCAGGTGTCAGGGTGTTAGGTAATCTCAGATAACCTGAGAATTGTATAAATATGACAACCTAGCAAACTTGAATGTCACTTTTAAAGTTTGTGCTGACGCTGGTGTAAGCCGAAACCGATACAGTTATGTTTATATTTTTGTGGAATTAGTTATGTGTATATTTTTGTGGAATTAGTTATGTGTATATTTTTGTGGAATTAGACAATATAAAAGTTAAACAATTTGTTTGTTTTAATTTATTATTGTACATTAATTATAATAATGTACATTTTATAATGTATTACTGTTGCGACTACCAGGTGCAGAGCAAGGCAGCCTTCTACCTGTTGGTTCTGGCTATCTACTACACAATAGTGAGCAACACATGGTTCTTGGATGAGGCCGGTGTGCTTGGACATGCGTTGTACGTGGCACTACATCGAGTGGTTTGGTCCCTGATCGCCACGGCAATAGTCTTCATACAGGGAACCACTGGCTTCGGTAAGTACATCCCTCAAACACTACAACACTTTTATTGGGACATCTACTACTTTCCTCTGGTCACAGCATCAAAATTTGGCAGGGACTGGCTTCGGATTCTGGTGCCGCTTGGATGCAACCACCCCATAGTACAATTTTAGCTAAGGCTATGAAAACCGGCTGCCTCAGGGTCCAGAATGGTGACTGAACCGGGATGACAACAGTGCCTTTTTTCATCCATGCGTTTTCCACCTTCAGGATAATTATATACATACGATAGGAGAACCTGCATTGCTTCATTAAAAGACCGATGGGAGGGTCAAAATATTGTATTTTTTTTGCATATATGATTTGTTCATTTTAATGAAGCAGTAACAGGTTCTCAGATTAAGAATCTTAATATATTAAGACTGTATAGTACAAAAGCCAGCAGTAATCTGTCCTTTTAGTTACTGGGATCGTAAAGAGTTTCGTAATTTGCTTGTGTCACCGCATGAATTGCCTGAATTCAGCTTTTGTCGGTAACGTAGATATATTTATATATAGACCATTTTATGATTGTGAGGAAAAACAGCTAAAACGCTGAAGCTTTAACAACATTGCCTTGCTAAGTCAAAACACCGCAGCCTCTGTTAACAATAACAAACAACTTCAATCTGTGAATTTTTCTTTGATGCATTTAATGAAATCCCCATACTGAACTGTAAAAAAATAATTAATGAGTCCTGAATGTTGTCATTTACTTAACTTACATTTTAAAATTGACATTTTTGGTTTAGATAACTCCTCAAATTGCTAAACCTCATTTGATTCAAAAGACCCTCACTCCATCTGTGATTTGGAGATAGTGGATCATTTTGTGTTTGCATCGTATATATAAGTTGATTCTTAGAATAATGACCAAAATAATTTAAAATTGAAGAAAATACATTATATTTTAACAGAAAACAACTGGAAAACGTTTTCGTGAACATGAGCTAGACTCTGCTGTGGGAGTTACACATTTGGCCTAATCAGGTGTGATTACCAAGGATAGGGGACTGACGAGTACCTCACATCGTATAGGCTCGGGACCATCACTTAACTTCCCATCCGAAGGACGGCATGCTCAAGTCTTTTTTTACCTTCACAGATAAAAAACCTACGGGCCTCGGCCGGGTTTCGAACCCGCAATCTTGAGCTAAGTAGGCAGGCACACTACCTCTGAGCTAGCTTCTAGATGCACATATAAAATTTCATATCAAAATATTCACTCTGTTGGGGGTGACACACACAATTTTATTCTTCCTTCGGGTATTCAGTGGATCGGAACACATTCCTGTGAAAACGTAACTTTCTCTACACTTCGTTTAGCTGAAGAAGTTCAAGACCATCCCACTGCCAAAACTCCAGACCACGGAGGCTTTTCTGTTAACTTAAAAAATTAACCTTTCTGAAGACAGGTTTGATTAGAACACCTTTATTGTGTTGTCTAGGAGTGTTTCCTTGGTTGTACACTTTGACGGAAGGGCTGCTGCTGCGGCTGGACAAGTTGGCTCTTTGTGTTCTCATAGTTCACAACCCGATCCAGGTTATGTACTTCAGACCTATCTCGACGTACTTCGCTTCAACCAATCTGGTAAGTACCGCCTACTGTAATAATGAACAATTAGATCAACCCCTTGGCAAATACACCACAATGTCCATTAACACCTGCCGACAGACCAATAGATACTAGTTTGATACAGTTTAAAAGATATATATATAGAACCTCGATTATCCGGGGTAATGGGGGGGGGGGGGGGGGGGGGGGAGTGGTCGCACAGATAAATGAACGAATTACATATGTGTGTACAATGTTATACACACATGTGTGTACATTGTCATGTTATAACGTTATCAGGGCTTGAAATATGAAGTAATCCTTCTTTGCTTTTTGCGGTTTGAAATGATTTTCCTTACTTCAGTTCTAATTTTTTTCAAATTCATGACGTCATGGAAGTCAAAATTTTCCTGTTCGCAGAAGTTCTGTAGGACATCAACTGGTTCCATTGCTTGACTTGTCTCAATGTTTTCTTCTTTAGCACCAAAACTGTCATCATTGTCACTCTACTCTGTCTCTAAGTTTCTTGGAGCCAATACTTACTGCTTACAAACCACGGTTAATCGCGAACACGGATAATCGAGGTTCAACTGTATATGTATGTATATATATATATATATAATGTATAGTAAATAAAAAGTAATACACATATGTTTGAAATTTTATAAATGTGATTATTATATGTCAATGAATGAATATAATATTATTTACAATTCTTTTATAAAATTTCAAACATATGTGTATTACTTTTTATTTACATTTAATGCTCATGATGTACAAGGTGCACCTTGCAAGAGTGCAACACGACCTTGTCATAGGTCGACGGAGGAACTCAGGTCAAAATAGGGGTTGGGATCAGCCACCGGCGGACCAATCTGCGACCGCAGCTCGCCTTACCCTGCTTTCTTCTTCTGCTTCCACCATCAACGAGAAATCAACTGAACACCAGGTAGCTGGTCTCCTAACACCAGCTGACTTAGGTCCAGTTGCCAGAAAGGATGCTGTCCCATGATTCAACTCCACCCTGGAGCTGGCCTGGTCGTGAAGCGGACGTTAAAGGACTACAAGTTCTGCAGTCCATACCATCTGTATCACTGTAATGAAAATTAGAAGTTAATAAAAGAAAAAGTAACAAAAAGGACTTATCCAAAAAATAGTTGCTATTTTCTAAATGCTCTAATTTACGATGTAAATTACTTTTTGACATAGTATTTTTGAGAAAAAAAATGTTGTAACATTCAAAATCTTTTAAACGCTTTACCTATCAACAGGTTCAAAGTGTTATTATTATTATCATACCCTTGAACTAATATTTATTTTTAAATATCTATATATATTGTATTTTTATGATTAATTGCATTGTGGTGAGCGCCAATATGATAAAATAATAGTTGGGAGAAAAAAAAAACAAGAAAAAAACTAAATGTCTTGAAAAAAATTTGCGTTTTCATTATTTCACTCGTTATATAGTTAACTTAAAGAAAATGAATGTCACTTTACGGAGGAGTAAAAATGTTCGAAATTTGCGTCTATGAAGGTCCTTTTTTAAGTCTAAAATCGACGTCATTTTTTCTTTAATCCTTTCAATTTGCATTTGACTTGAACAAGTTAAAGAAAAAATAAAGGGGAACATAAAATTAATAAAATGAATTATACCAAAGTAATTAAAATACAAATAAAATGTTTAAAAGCTTATTAGAATTGGATTTGAATGAAAAAAATTGATTAATTTGTTGTTGTGTTTCAGCTGTGGTTCTTTGTGGGAGACCTGGCGCTGTCCTACACAGCTGCCCTTGTCCTTCATCTGTTCGTACAAGCACCTTTGGTCAACCTCCAAGAGGTCATCGAAACTAAACTAACATCAAGATCGCCATCTTCCAAATAGACTAGTTCCAATTGTTATTATATTTATGTTAACCTCCTTTGCTACTCCCCACTTGGGCAGAAAGTAACAACTCTCTAAAGGTTGCAGCCTTTTTCTTGCTACACTTTTATTGCATCGGAAGTTTTAAAAAAAATGTATTCAACTTATTTTCTAATTGAAGAAATGAATATACTTTCCCAGCGCGATTTCACTTTCACTCCAAAACCAATCAACTATTTAGGCTAAAACCAATTGTTGACTTATTGGATTTAGTATGACAATACAGAAGCAATTGGGGGCTTCTAAATTCTCATATTAAATTTCGTCTCGATACATTCATTACATCGAAACAAATTCATTTTTCTGGGGTATCATTCTTGATTCTTTTGGGAAATTGCCTCCTGAATTCAAATCTGTAATTAGTTTTTTCTGTGTCAGGCATAGTTTTGAAGTTATAAGCAATTTCAGTTTTTTCAAAATAGTTACACTTCTTATTTCCACGCTGTGTATTTGTAAAGGCAAAACATGCAACTATCAATATTTTAGTCACTTATAAAATTATTTAGAAACATTTTAGAGAGTATAAAACAAAAACATGAAGGAGCCCATAAATTATCATCATAATATATTATATTGTATAAAAAAACTTATTTAAGATTAGAAAATATGAAAAAAATCATCTTTTACCCAAGAATTTGAAAGGCTCATTTTTTTCTCTTGTGTTCAATTTTGCAGTCTCGAATAATGTTCCAGCAGTAGTCAGCAAGCATTGCAAAGATCCATTTCCCTTCATACCACTTTTCCATGGGAATTATAATCAGTAGGTGTCATCCTTATGGGGTTCTGGAAACACAAATAAAATTATGTTTAGATAAATTAATTTTAATGAGTTCACAGACACACACAAATATTTTTTTTTTTTCATTTTTGGAATCAGGTGTCGGAAAACATGAAATTTCTGACCGATTACATAAAACTTCTCCTATACCTACTTCATATAGTTGGGTAAGTAAAAATCAACTAAATTTAGTTATTCACAATAAGGCAAAACGTACATATGACTAATTTATGAAGAAATTAGGACTGTTTTTTTAAATTCTGGAAATGTAAATCATTAATTATTATTCACTAGGGATTATTCAACTCTCATCTTCCGGACACTATTAGATGATTCCCCCCCCCCCCCATAACATTGTATTGATGCACTTTTTGTAAATTCCTTTGAATTGTAATCTATACAAACAGACATAAACATTGGTAATGTTTACCTGACGTGTATCCTCCAATGTGTACCAACCACACTCAAGATTTAAAATACATCTATAATGTTGAACATTTTGGTGAACTATTAAGTAGTTTTGTTATAATTATAATATAAGAAAATTTTAATGTATTAAATAAATGTATATATTGTATAATCCTATCTGAAACTGTTCTTTATTATTTCTCACACCTATTACATCATTCCAGTGGCGGACAGAGAGTATTTAACCTCAGTGCTGCCTTCCATTTTGAGGCTCTTCATTCTTAGGCTTACTTAATTGCTTGGTTTTCTTTTTTCTCCAAATTTCAGACATTTTATATTTTTTTTTAGAAATATATTACATATATGTCTTATAAAACAGAAAAAAATAAAAGATATGATTTTGAAAAAGTTAAAAAAATATATAACTATTACTTTTTTAATTTAAAAAAAATTACATTTAAATTAAATTGGTGTTTTCTTCTAGCCTTCATGGATAAAATGACCAAGTTATCAACAACCGACGGATTGATTACTACTTTAAACAACCATTAACACAAATCGACATAATTATGTCTAGAAAATTTTGTTTTCCGTTATTAGTAGACTGTTCTAAAATAAACATGTTATAGGAAAATTTGTTGTAATAAATCTCATAAAAATATAAAAGAAAATTCTTGACAAGTGAATGTAAATTATTTATGCTTTACATCAGGCACTTTCCAAGATCTTTCTGAGTTTGTTTTAGACATATTCTTTAAAATGAGCGAAACGTTTTCACGAAACAATCAAGATAAAGTTAATTTCACCTCGGGGGGGTCAACCATTTTCGAAAATTGCGTTGCGTAATTTATGACGGTCCCTAATAGAAACACACAGAAATAAAGACAGAAAAAAACGTCATCCATAAGTTTAGCTCACAATGACAACCAATAAAATATATAAAGAAAAACGAATGTTTTTAAAAAATATTGTCTATTTCACAAAATATAAGGGAGTACTTTCGGTATTCCTACAATCTTCAGCCACGACTTAACATATACTGATCGGTACTCTCATACATTTTGTGAAATAGATAATACTTTAAAAAAATCATACATTATTCTTTATATTTTTTATTAAATCTTTCACAATATCTCTGCAAAAATGTTAGTATCAACCTACTTAGCTCAAAAGCGCAGGTTCGAAACTCGGCCAAGACCCCTAGGTACTATTTGAGGTAAAAAAAAAACGTAAGCCTGGCAACAATATTTTTTGTTCTTTTCGAGGAAGATATCACTGCTTAAAAATGTGCCCACTGTGCCATTCACCTTCCAAAATAACTTTGATGATACGGGAGGAAGAGGCTGGAGACTGAGGTGTCTGGACGGAAGTTCAAGTGCAGATAAGGGGCACAAAGACGTTACTGTACTGCGGGCTGGAAATGGAGTTCTCCAGAAGGGTTAGTAGAACAGCACTTCTAACCATCTCTTTATACTTGGTCAAGTTCGTACGGGCGCCGGTAGCACATAAGTAGCGTGCTCGCTACTCTGCTCAAGATCGCGGATTCAAAACCTGATCGAGGACCTTAAGTTTTTAATCTGGGAGGCAAATTCCTCGGATGGGATGTTAAGTGATGATCCCGATGTGAGGTACTCGTTAAAAACTCCAATCGTAAATAACTAAACTTGGATAGGCAAAATGTAGGACCCTCAGTAGAAATGGGCTAATTTCCACCAGAGAGACGAAAGTGAGTTATCATGACTCATGTACGAGGTCGCCTACTACCAGAGAGCTCTTTCGCCGCTCTGGTGGATCTGCGCCCAACTCTACTATGGGAGTCTTAAGTTTTGCCTACCCAGGTTTAGTTACCTGAGGGGTCTTTAACGAGTACCTGACATCGTCCAGGCTCGGAACTACCGCTTAACGTCACATCCGATGGACCTTATAGTTTAATAAAGTCCTGAAATGTCACACATACAAAAAAAAAAAAAAAACAGGTATCATCTTCTGTATTGGTAGCACTGTCACTTAGCTGGAAAGATAAAAAAGGAATTTTAAAACAAATAACATAATTTAAATAATTATAACATTTATTCGGAATAAACATACAAAATTCATTTTTTAAGGATGTTATGGCTACTATAACATCCATTATAAGTATGGCTTCCGAAGAGATAAAAGGTTTTTGATATATAAACAATTATAGGATCTTTAAATGGTTCAACTAAACTCTTTCTTTCCTCAAAACCCAAAACTTTATTTTCTTAATAAACCCATTTTCTTCAATCAATTTTAAGCTATTGAGAGTTGAAATAAACTTATATTCTTTTCTCAAAGCAAAAAGAGACAAATAAACAATTCATTTTTCAACATATCTAAACATATCACCATATAATTTTTAATATATAAAAAAGATATTTGAAAAATAATGGACTGAAATTTTCACTATTGTAATATTCATTTTAAACAAATTTTGTAGGTATATACATATTATTTCTTTAAATATGAATAAAACTATCATTGATATAAATAAAACGACATGGTGGCTTTTTGTCTTCGTGCGGTGATCCGCTCTCGCCTATCGCTCATATAGACCCCAAGTAGGGTGGATATCTCATCATGGAAACCAAAACCAATTCAAAAAAGTACAAAGAGAATAAATTTAGCCATTTGAAAAAATATATTTTATTTCATACAAGAACATTTCCACCAGCTAACAGATTGGGCTAACAAATGGAGAATAAAAATGAATAGAGACAAATCTGTGCAATCTAAATTCACTCTCAGACACAACACTTGTCCACCAGTTTACATTAATAATCAGCGATATCTAGGACTTCATTTAGACAAACATTACTACTTAACTTGGACAACCCACATCAGACTGAAATGCACAGACCTCAAAAGACGATTTGGACGACGAAAGAACAGTATCATTTGAGAACAAACTTCACATTTGGATAACTGTATCGAGATATGGGGATCAGCCAAAAAATCAAACATATATATCGAAACAACATTTTGTATGTGTATCCAGAGAACCCCATAAGGACAAAACCTATTGGTTTTAGGGCTAATCAGCCAAAGGGAAGTGGGGAGGGGGCTTAACACAAACACCCCCAATAACTGAAAGGCAAGTTGACATCTGAGTGCAAAAGAACTGCAGGCCTCAAACTGAATTTGTGAAACTTACGGTTTTGAGAATATTGTCATATAATAATTTTTTTTAGTCATGTTGAGAAATGATTTTGAATTATTGCATTGAGATGTCGAAATAAACAGATACTTATGGACTAACATCTAGTAAGTTTTTATTCATTTAATAAGTTGACTACAATACAACATGGTAGGAGGTTATCAGGATTATCACTTCTTACGTCGCTTCTTTCGCTTATCGGAGGCCCAGACGTCGCTCTTCTTGTTGATACATCGGTTGCAGAACCAGTCCGACTCAGGAGCCACCTGGATCCCCACACAAAAGTAATGGAACCAAAGGTCACACATGTCGCAGGCGATCATGGGGCTCCCGTCGTCAGGGTGGTTGCAGGCCGGGCAGATCCAGATCTTGGTTGGCTCCAGGGGCATTGAGGCTGGGGGAGGGACGGCCAGGGGCGGGATTGATGGCGGGGGTACCACCACGGGGGCGGGACACACCTCCACAGCCACAGCCTTACTTCCGCCCTTGCTTGTTCCCTTGTGCCCCTTCCGGTGCGGGGAGCTATGTCGGGATGTTTTCGCTACTGCCTCCTGTACTTCCTCTTCCTTCCTCTCCACCGGTTTTATCACTATCTTCCTCGTGCCGCTGTCCACGTTGGCCTCCACCGGGGTCAGTTTGAACGTTATCTTCGGCACAGCCCCTCCCGCTACCACCTCCGCTGCTGCAGCCATCTCCCTCTCCTTCTTCTTCTCCTTCTTGCTCTTCTTCAACTTCTCCTTCTCTTTCTTCTCCAGTTTCAACTTCTTCTTCTCACTCTTATCCTTACTCTTACTTTTCTCCTTTTTCTCCTTCTTCCTCTTTAGTCTTAGCCTCTTCTCTTCCTTGTGTAGTTTCTTCTTGCTGATCCCCTCACTCTTGCCCTCCTTAGGAGCAGAGCTCGGGACAGCCACCTGGGGTGGCACCAAGGCAGCACTGGGCGGTATGGCCAGGGCCACGGGGGGCGGTGGAGGGACAGGGTCCTTGGGAGGGACTGGAGGTGGCAGCGGTGGGGCGGGGACTCCAGGACTGTTGGAGTACAGAAAAGAGATGAGAGAGGGGTTCCAGGGAGGGATGAGGCCTGCGGGTGAGCTGCTGAAAAAGTCCTCATCCCTGGCCGCCACCTCCGGAGTCTTGGGCTTCTCCACACTCTCCCCCACCAACCTGGGTTTGGGGCTCAACTCCTGGTACTCTGTTACCTCCTTCTTCTCCTTATGTTTGTCTTTTTTCTTCTTCTTATGCTCTGAGAACCGCGGTAGGTCGGGGGTCCTTGGTGTCTTGGGTGTCTCCATCGTGAGTGGATCTTCGCTGAAAGCTAGACTCAGGTCACACGGGGACAGCTCCCCCATCTCCATCTGACTTCCTCCTTGGACACTCTTCTCTTTCATAGAGGACTCACCCTGGGACGGTTTCACTGGGACTTCTTCAACAGGTGGAGCCAAGTCACGGTGTGAAGGAGAAATTGCTTTTTGTTCGTCGTGTTCCTCTTTTACTTTAGTTATTTTTTTGAATATATTCAGTTTATGCTTGTCAGGCTCTGACGACAACTTGACATCAGTCTCGAAGTGAGATTCCTTGAAGATGTCTACAGAGACCCGGGAAGTCGGGGATATCACCTTCTTTTCACGTTTGGGGGACTTCACTTTGCTCACTTTGTGACTATGATCGAAGAGTGAAACATCTTTCTCTTTTCTCTGTTTTTGACTCCTATGCTTTGAGGAAGTCTGTGAACCAGTCGGAACCTTTAATGCACTGGTTTTCAAGGGTTTAAGTTTCGAGATGTCTTTCATTAAACTTTTGAAGATGTCATCCTCTTCCTGTCTCTCTTTGTCTTCTATCTCTTTCTGAGTCTTCTTCTCTATTTCTGACTTGCTCTTCTTCTTCTTCTCCGGCTTGGGCTCGGTCGGAGGAGGAGGCGGTGGTGGGGGCGGCTGCGGCTCCGGCGGCAGTTCCTCAGCCTCCTCCTCCTCTTCCTCCAACGGCTGTGTCCTGGCCTCCGGCAGCTTGCCCTCTCTAGCGTGGCTGAGGAATCCCGAAGTAGTCATCATGACGCTGGAGATCTCTCGCAGGGGCCGGGCTTCCTCCTCCACCTTGATCCGCCTGGCCTCTGCCCCCGGATCCTCCGGCTTCTTGAAACAGCTCTGGGGGCTGCCTAGGGGCGAGATGCCATCACCACCTCCCGCCTCGCCCGACAAGGGGCTCTGCCTCAGCGGGTAGCCCTCTTCCTCCAGATGCGGGTGCATCGGCGGCAGATGCTCATGGATGTGCACCGGCCGTGTCACCACCTCCCTGCTCCCGGGCTTTAGCAGATTCAGGTGGGAGTCTCTCGGCAGCGGGTATTTAGGTACCTCCAGCACGGCCGAACTGTCAACATTGGCCACGTACTCTTCCAACTCAGCTATTGAAATTCCCATATCCTTGAAAGCTAACCCTAAATGATCCAAATTAGGTTCACACTGACCAAATAACTCTGCATAATTATGTGAAATTTTAGCTAAACTATTAATATATACCGATAGAAGATCCTCTAAAATATTCAATGAAGTTGTTGTAATTGAAGTCCATCCAATGTTTTGACATATTTGTGCAACTGATAATTTAATAGCATAATGGCTGAATTCGTCAATCATAGTGAATTGATTAAAAAAAAGATTCGTCAAAAAGTAAATTGAAATGCAAAACAACCTAATAACCCAAAATCACACTTTAAAAACTTAAAACTCACTAAAAAAACATTGAAACCACAGACAACTAACTAACCAAGTGTTTAGAACACAATCACCAACTGATACAACAATCGATTATATCGTAAACAACTATCGACATAACGACATGGAAGGAAACTGATAAAAATTAATCATTCCTCAGCACAAAAATTAAGCGTAATATTTTAATTTTGATTATACTGTTGCACCGTTTTTTTTTTAAACATTTTTTCACACTTTTATTTAGTAATTATTAGTGCATTATATATGCAGGTTACTTAAACATATAATTTAAAAACTTTCTCTGCTCTCCCCGCCTTCTCAACATTTTTCATATTACTAAATAAGTTGTATTTTATCAATATTACATGTTTTCAAATAGTTCGAAGTCAAGTCTGTTGAGTAAATAAATTTGTCTTGTTTTTGATTTTCGGACCCATTGTTAGGCGTGTTCGGCTATTCACTATAGTGATCCTAACAAACTGATTTCAGAACTAGCTCACTAAGTTCCTGGACTTTATTTACTTTGTGAAACTCTGTTGTTCGGGACCTGACATCACACGGTTAAAGCACTTTTCATGTTCCACTATTTAAATGTAGCCCCTTAGGTGCATGGTTAGACACGAATATCATAATTCAACAATGCTTTAATATCATCTCGAACAGACCCCAAAAAAAAAAGGTTCGATTGTGAATATAACAATCGAGTTATCATAAATCAAAAGCAACAGCTGTGAAGTTTTTCAGTTTCTGTTTAGTTTGTCAACAGTTAAGTGTATTTCGTAAATATTATTTTCCAATATAAAAGTACTATATAAAGATGACGACTGCAGCTAGGCCCACCTTCGAGCCAGCCCGAGGAGGACAGGGTCGTGGTGAGAAGGATCTCAGCGCTATTTCTAAACAATATTCAAGTCGCGATCTTCCTGGTCATACTAAACTTAAGTTCAGGTAAAGATTTATATTTATTCCTTAGAAATATTTATTTGATTGTAGTTTATGTCAAAATATTTACACCAGTGATTCTGGCTTTAACAATTGATATTCAAGAGTGATTGCTGGCTTGGTGCAGTTTGGCATCTAAGCACAGGAAAACAACCTTGAAATAGTCCTATTTACTTTGTAGAAAAAAAAATAAAAAATAATTCGGAGTGGAAAATTATGATGTCGATAATAACGAAAACTAACAAGTATCGTACAGGTTTTTATAATGAGACAAACACTAACAGAGGGACAGACGTAAAGGCAAGGAAAGGCATCGAGTCCAAGCCAGTTTCATACTGAAGATAGATCCAATAATAAGCAATGCGAAACTGTCCTTAAGAGTACCGAAATGGAATGAAATTTCTCAATTATTCAATGTTTGTTTATTTTATAACTTGATTTATTCACTTATTTATTTAATTGTAATTAAGTAATTACACAAATGAAGGAGGATTTGTACTGCATGCCTCTAAAGATGTGCAAACACATAAATTTCATAAAAAAAAATTAATGATAATTACTTTTCCATGGTATTCGTTGCAATTAGTAAAGCCTTAAAAACCATTAGAAAAACATCTGATACAGCTTTGCAGTTCCTTGTCAATTAGGCATTATCCACCAGAGGGACGAAAAAGCGCGCAGGTAGTTTGCGATGTGACCACTAGTTGAAATGTACCAACTCTTAGGTAGTTAGGTTATCTAACTTAAGATCAATTTCTAATTTTTCAGAGAATGTACATTAGTGTTAGTTGCAAGTTACTGTGCATCATCTTTTATGAGATACTGTTTTTTCCCCGTTTGGGTGTATTATCATTAAAATTTTTAATTTTTGACGTAGAACTACGTTTTTGCTGGCGGTATGGGGAGTTGAAGTGCATCACGAAAATGTGTCACACTTTGAGAGCTTATATCATTATAAGCTTGTAATGTATATATCGTATTTTCATTATTATCTCTAAAATCCCGAATGATTGTGTCTCAAAGTTCGTAGATGAGTCTCAAACCGCCATCTATCCGTAATATACCAAACTTTTGACCGACTTGTATCCTTCTCTTCAAAGAGTTATGTATTTATTTTATTTGTAATATATACTATTTATGAAAGATGAAGGGTTGAAACTTACTCAATAATAAATCGTACAACACAATTGACAACAATAATACAGCTCTTCTACTTCTAGTAAAATAAATAAATAATCGATTATGATAGTTACCATGCATTGTATATAGCATACATTTATATGAAATAAATAAAATAAGAAAGATTTCTTTTGTTTAATTTGAAAAACTTGATGTACTCAACGTAGTTCTACGTCATCGGTTGCGGCACAGTCGTAGCTGTGCATCTTTTTTTTTGTATTCAGCCAATTGAGGGAGAACACTTGTTAAGAGGTGCTGCATTTTGATCTTTGGTATTGTAGTAAACTGTTAATTATTTTAATAATAATAATAAGTGTACGTATTTTCTTGCGAACAAACAAAATTATCTGCCTTTTAATATTTCTATAAAAGATTTAGTTAGTGAGTTTCGTTAAATGACCTGAATATCTATTATGTTTGCAGAGAGCATGGACAGGGCACTCTGGACGAGCTGCGCAGCCGGGACTTCCGTCGGGAGCTGGAGGACAGAGAGCGGGAGAAGACAGCCCGTCTCAGAGGCTCCGACACACATCTCCAGTACGTACAGTATCACCAGAGCATGACTCAACAAACAGTATATCATGCCTCCACCCTGGGTTCTTATATCTTGTTCTGCCTTAGTTGAGACTTGGGCTGGTCCAAGAGAGCGGAGTTGTCAATTCGGCAGTATGGCATTAATGATCTCAAATGAAATTACTAAACTGCTCCACAAAAAAAACCTGCGTACTCTGAAATTTTCATTTTTTGTTGTTTTAATTCAGTTTTTTGGATCAAATATAGTTTAGAGTGCAGCAAATTTCATAAGGAATTAGTAAAGAAAAATCAAAATGCTTGGAAAACTAAAGAAATTCATTTTTTAATGAAGAAAAACACCATCAAAACTTAGTCTTAACATTTTCATAGCACATTTGTTTTCAGTACTTTATTGTACCACCTCTTGCCTGAAGAACTTCTTCTAGCCTCTTTGGTATACTCCTTATGAGATTTTTGAGGGTGTCCAGAGGTATGTCCTCCCAGGTGTCGACCAGAGCAATTCTTAGCTCTGCTCAGCTGCCGGGAGGGTCATGACGTGTCTCCTCAAATGACGTCCGAGCTCGTCCCAAAGGTGCTCGATCGGGTTTAAGTCCAGGCTTCGAGCTGGCCACCTGAGGGTTCGAGTACCGACTTCTTGTAGGTACTGCATAACACATGCAGCGACATGGGGCCTTACGTTTTCACGCATTAGCATAACATTTTCAGCAATGGAGCATAGGACACCACATAATGTTGGAAGATTTCTCTTATGTACAATTCAGCGTTCATTGATGCTACTTTTGGATTATGGTGTTCGGATTATCGAGACTCCACTTTGTTTGCTTGTAGTCATGAAAATGTACATTAGACCAGTTTCCGATATTATTTCGATTCTGTTGGAAAAGCTTACTGTCCTGATTTTTCTCTTATTTTTTTGTTTTCCTGCAGAGCGAAGCGGCTGAAGATAGATCAGGCCCCTGCAGCCAGCCTAGACGCTGACGACCCTCTGGACGACGAGGACTCCGACGATCCTGACTCTGAGGACGACACCGCGGAACTGTTAGCCGAACTCGCACGGATCCGAAAGGAGAGAGCCGCTGATCAGATCAGAAAGGTATGGTTTTTTTTTATAGAACCACCCGAAGCAAAACATAGCCGGTAAAAATGTTATAAGAACGGAATCAAACAACTTTAACTTTTTAAAGAATAAAGATAGGATATATAAAAAAATGCCCTAGGAAACATTTTCGCAGAGATATTGTGAAACACTTAATAAAAACAAAAAGAAAAAACGAATGTTTTTAAAAAATATTGTCTATTTTACAAGATATGTATTTTATATATTTTGTGAAATAGACAATATTTTTTAAAAAACATTCGTTTTTCTTTCTATTTTTACTTTAGTTCTAGTTAAAAGTAAAAATAATTCTCAAGTTTAGGGCCTCATACCTCGGCTTCTACAATATACATAGAAAAACTGATTGCTGTTTTTTTGTTATTGACATTTTTTCTACTACTTTTAAAAAACATAATAGAAACTAAGTGGACCATGTTAAACTGGAGCATTTTCTTGACAAAAGTCTCCGGTTTGAAGCAGACATAATTTCTTTTGTTTAATATTCCCTTCATATAGTATGTATAAATACGATAATAATAAAAAATCCCACATAGTTACCAGCTGCCCCTTCTGCCGCCAATCTCACACTTGACACTGACCTCCAGATACCATTTGTCACCAGACTCGCACAACAGAGATACACTACATTACATTTCAGAATGTCAATACAACTCACTTGTCATGCTAAAATAAAATTTGAAAAAAAAATATATATATGTATACGGGGTCCAGATAAAATGTCTCAATCGTAAATATGTCGCAGGGAAGGGAAATTCCAGGTAAAACATATTTTCCCCTCAACTTCTAGTTTATAAATATGTAAATTTTTAAGTTTTAGTTCAAATATGACTTTAAAAATAAACATAAAACATGTTCCCTATATTGATTATGACCTCCATTTTTATCATCAAGTTTAAGAAAGGTGTTCAACAGAAAACCATCCCCTTGACAGGTTTTCATATCTGTCCAGTAATAGCCCAATTTTTCTACCCTAAAGTTGAATTATCGGCTTATTTCGTTTATAATTTCTAATAATTGTTTTTCATTATCTTATTCCAATTTCCTTGAAATTAAAGAATGCTTTCCCATCTACATCTTCGCAGACTTATTTTCAATGTATCCCAAGAGAATTTGTCTCGATTTTCCTACCCTGACGAGATTTTTCCAATTGAATCATTGAACTCGATGGTTGCCCTCTCTTCATGGGTGTCATGACTTCTGCCGGTAGGATCGGTCGAGGTGACTTGGTCTCTGTCTTCCTCTGATTTAACTCCACTAGATTTTTTCATTTGGTGAACTCTGAGAGACTTAGTTAATGCAACTCAACCCAATTCCCCTGAAGAATACTGATGGCTTATCAATCCATTTTTCCTGCGACCATGAAAATTGACAGCTTGAAATACGCTTGGTAATTCCGCTTTCGAGTGTCTAAGAACGGGAGGGATTTTTGAAACATACTTGGTTAGTTGTTTTTTTTCCATCACTTTAATTTGTTAAAAAATTTAATGATTTTATAATTAAACTCATATTTACCAGTAAGCACAAATTGAACAATACGCCGATAATTCAGCTATTATTCTACAGAAATGAACACCGATCACGGGGTTGGCTTTCTGCCTCTTTAAATTTTTTTTTTTTTTTTAATATCGATGACAAAGATCTTATTTCAACTTAAAACATTATAAATTTATGCACTAGAAGCCAATGGGAAAATATTTTTCCTCTGGAATTTAACTCATTTTTTCATCCTTAATGAGATATTCGCGATTGGGTCATTTATCAGGGACATCCGGTATATATGCAAAATTATAGAAATCCAATCTCTCTCTATTCAATACTAATGGGTATGTGTGTGTTTACAGGATCAGGAGAAGAAGGCTGAGGAAGAGCGAATCAGGATGGAGAACATCCTGAGTGGAAACCCGCTACTCAACTACAGCGCCCAGGCTCCTAAGACAGACCTCAAGGTACATTGGTGGGTGGGGAAGTGGATACCGCGCATTCTGTTTACCCGCGCCCTTCCTATATCGCAATGAGAGAGAGGCCAAACACTGGTCACGTTATGTCACTCACTGTCAAATTCCACAGATTAATCGCTGATCGAGGTTTCACACTTCTTTTACTGTGATGTCAGCTGTTTTTGAGCATTTCTATTGTATTTTTGCAACTGGATCATAGTGATCCTAGTGAATTTAACTAAAATATCAATATTACGAACTATAAAATGATCTTTCGGTAAGAAACTTTTAGGTTAAGGTGCTTCCATAGCTTAAATTTGTCACAATAAATATAATTTGTGGTAAAAGAAAAGAATATAGAAGTGTAAATCTAAAAAAATATAATATATAATATTTCAATATATTATTATATGATATTATATAATATTGTTATAAATATATAATAATAACTGCTGAAAATATCGATCAATAAATAATATATTTGTTGTCATATTGTCACAACAAATAATATAATGTTTTTACCTATTTCAGGAGATACGGAACAGATTATTTCATTTTTAAATTACAAATCGAATCGAAGCTTTTCAACAACAAAGTCGAAAACTACCATCGACGCGGTATTTAGAGACACTACAATCACAGTTGTATATATCTTATTTTAGCTATCATAAAGCTATAATTTCATGTATAAAAGAAATTGAAGAACAATAAATTTGGAAGTTTGATTCCTCAGAATACTTTTCTTTTTGTAACTTTTTAAAAAAATTTTATGGTTTTATGTACGATGCATATAGCCATGTCACTGTGTTATATAGTTATTTACGACATCCATGGCCCCTGGAGGGAGTTCTATCTATGAAATTATTGTAACATTATAAAACAAATTTTAATCAAAATCAGTGCACGACAGCAAATTTTAGAAAATAAAGCAGATGTTTACACTTCAATTCTCGTGAGTATCGCGTCACTCATACATTTGCTTTTTATTTTTCAATATTTCTTCTCGAATTTAAGAAACAAGTCAAACACTTTCTTCCATTTATTAGGATTATTATTTAAACGGAATTCATTGTTGCCCAAATATTTTAAATTATGTTTAAAGTCTTTATAAAAGAAAAAAAGTTGTCAGTGAATCACTGGCTAGGTACTTCCCCAGCACAAATTAATTAGTTAGATTTTCGTTCTCCCTCCAATGCCACTTTCGATTGGAGATTTTGAAGTTGGTTTGCGTGCAGCGCCTCTGGTGGAGGACTGAGTCAATATAATGGCACAACCCATCGGATAGAGATCTCATTCATCTTGATGGTTGTGGAAGATGGTCACTTTATTCTAATACACTCCGTATTATATTCATTAAAATATTTCCAAGTTCTGCAGCTTGACTTTATTCTTATTTATTCTTGTCTTTTGTAGGTAAAACGGCGATGGGACGATGACGTTGTCTTCAAGAACTGCGCCAGGTCGGAGCCGGATAAGAAGACTAGTCAGTTTGTCAATGACTCGTTAAGATCCGAATTTCATAGAAAATTTATGGAAAAATATATTAAATAATGCGACATTAAATATTTAATTATATTTGATGATTTTTTTTTAAACAAATTAAAATTCATTTTGGACTATGGTCCTGTTTGCATAAAAATTGTAGAACGGGATGTTATTCCTTTTTTTTTTTGGAAGATTTTTTTATAATATTGTATTATTTTATATATTATATTTGAAGTTTTGTAACCTTTCATGATGAGAGGTAAAACGTAAAGTGAGGAATCATTTTTTTATGACTAAAAATTGAAGTATTGTACAATGAAATAAATGAATATTGTAGTACTAATGTTGTATAATTGATTCACTCTTCACCAGATATCCATCTAGTTTTATCAACATTAATTTACGGTCTGTATACAACAATGTTATAAAATACTGTGACTTTCTCCGGCCACGCCAGTTACCACAGCTAGTATTTAGATTCATTTACAGTCTGTATACAACAATGTTATAAAATACTGTGACTTTCTCCGGCCACGCCAGTTACCACAGCTAGTATTTAGATTCATTTACAGTCTGTATACAACAATGTTATAAAATACTGTGACTTTCTCCGGCCACGCCAGTTACCACAGCTAGTATTTAGATTCATTTACAGTCTGTATACAACAATGTTATAAAATACTGTGACTTTCTCCGGCCACGCCAGTTACCACAGCTAGTATTTAGATTCATTTACAGTCTGTATACAACAATGTTATAAAATACTGTGACTTTCTCCGGCCACGCCAGTTACCACAGCTAGTATTTAGATTCATTTACAGTCTGTATACAACAATGTTATAAAATACTGTGACTTTCTCCGGCCACGCCAGTTACCACAGCTAGTATTTAGATTCATTTACAGTCTGTATACAACAATGTTATAAAATACTGTGACTTTCTCCGGCCACGCCAGTTACCACAGCTAGTATTTAGATTCATTTACAGTCTGTATACAACAATGTTATAAAATACTGTGACTTTCTCCGGCCACGCCAGTTACCACAGCTAGTATTTAGATTCATTTACAGTCTGTATACAACAATGTTATAAAATACTGTGACTTTCTCCGGCCACGCCAGTTACCACAGCTAGTATTTAGATTCATTTACATACTAGAGAGAGATTATGGCTTTAGAGCAAAAAACTACAATTGGTATCCATCGCCTGGTTTACATTTTATCACATTTTAATTTGTGCTATCTCTATAGTAATCCGAATTTTTCGTGAAATTTTGTTAAACTGTTACAGTATCATCTCCACACTACAATCCACCAGTGCCTTCATCATTTAAAACAAAAAATCTCACAATTCAGGATCTGCAATAGCGAATATACTCAAAATTTGAATTTTTTTTTAGATTGGAGTCAATAAAGTGAGTTTTTAAAAATGTTGGACTACGTTTTCTTATTATTTCATTTTTACTTCACCAGCTATATGATGTATAGGGGAAGTTATGTAACCGGTTTAAAATTGGATGCGGAGTTTTCAACATAATTTTGAAAATGAAAAGAAATTTTATTATTCTGGGACCGAGGTCCCCTAAGAATAATTACATATAGAGTAAAGGAAAGGAACAATGAAATATGGTATCAGTAAAAAGAAATAAAAAGATAGGTAAATAAAATTAGTGCTACCTTGGAGAAAAACTATACAATTGAAAAATTGATAAACAAAAGATTAACAGGAAAAAACATAAAATTAACAACTTCATTATGATGAAAAAAAATAAATAAAAGTATCTACAAAAATAAAAGAGAATAAGAAAAAAAGAAAATCTATATAACTAAGAAAGTAAAATAAAATTGAGAACATAAATCGACCGAGCATAATACTATGATGGTTTGAAATGAAATGAAAATAAATTTTATTTGAAATTAAAATAAATTTTATTCTGGGACCGAGGTCCCCTAAGAATAAAAACATGACAGTCACTGGACAGAGTATCAAATACAAATAATAATAGTAGTAAACAATAAACAAAAGTAAACAATAAAGATGAGAACAGAAATCAAAGAGAACTTGTAAGAGATACCTAAGAAATAAATGCAAATACATTTGTAAAAGAGGGAAACCAAAAAATGGTGCATGCAGAGAAATAATTGATAATAAGCAGAAGTGAAAAGACAAGTATAATAGAATGGGAAAAATTAAAGGAAAAGAGAAAAGACAGTATGAAATGAGTAAATATAGACAGGTAACAAGGAGAATAATGAAAATGGGGGTAAGATTAGAGATCCATTAAGTAGAATGAAGATAATAATATAGAAGACAAAAAAAGAAAAGAACAGATCCCAGCAAAAAAATAATAATCTATATTAATAAAGCTGAAACGGGGTTTGTTTGTTTGTATGTTTGTTCCAGCATCACGCCCAAACGGCCAGACGGATTTTTATGAAACTTCCGATGTAGCATCCTTTTGAGCCCGATTGAATAATAGGCTATGTGGCGTCCCAAAATTTTGAACGGGAGGGGGGGTTGTAAGGGGGGCCTAAGTATACAAATAGTGCTAACTCATTAATTAATGGTCAAATTGTCATGAAATTTCACACGTAGTCTTTTTAAAAGCCAAACAGGAAAAAAAGGTGTGTGGCGTCCCAAAGTTTTGAACGGGAGGGGGGGTTGTAAGGGGGGCCTAAGTATATAAATAGTGCTAACACATTAACTAATGGTCGAATTGTCATGAAATTTCACACGTAGTCTTTTTAAAAGCCAAACAGAAAAAAAAGGTGTGTGGCGTCCCAAAGTTTTGAACGGGAGGGGGGGTTGTGGGGGGGCCTAAGTATAAATATAGAGCTAACTCATTAACTAATGGGCGAATCGTCATGAAATTTCACGTAGTATTTTTAAAAGCCAAACAGGAAAAAAAGGTGTGTGGCGTCCCAAAGTTTTGAACGGGAGGGGGGGTTGTGGGGGGGCCTAATTATAAATATAGAGCTAACTCATTAACTAATGGGCGAATCGTCATGAAATTTCACGTAGTATTTTTAAAAGCCAAAGAGGAAAAAAAGGTGTGTGGCGTCCCAAAGTTTTGAACGGGAGGGGGGGTTGAGGGGGGCCTAAGTATAAATATAGAGCTAATTCTTTAACGGTTGGTCGGATTGTCACGAAATTTCACATGGAGTATTCCTGAAGGCCAAATAGAAAAATAAGGTGTGTGGCGTCCCAAAGTTTTGAACGGGAGGGGGGTTGTGGGGGGGCCTAAGTATAAATATAGAGCTAATTCTTTAACGGTTGGTCGGATTGTCACGAAATTTCACATGGAGTATTCCTGAAGGCCAAATAGAAAAATAAGGTGTGTGGCGTCCCAAAGTTTTGAACGGGAGGGGGGGTTGTGGGGGGGCCTAAGTATAAATATAGAGCTAATTCTTTAACGGTTGGTCGGATTGTCACGAAATTTCACATGGAGTATTCCTGAAGGCCAAATAGAAAAATAAGGTGTGTGGCGTCCCAATGTTTTGAATGGGAGGGGGGGATGTGGGGGGGGGCCTAAGTATAAATACAGAGCTAATTCTTTAACGGTTGGGCGAATCGTCACGAAATTTCACATGTAGTATTCCTGAAGACCAAATAAAAAAATAGGCGGTGTGACGGCTCAAAAGTTTTTACTGGAGGGGGGGTTATGGGGGGACCAAAGTATAAATATAGAGCTAACTCATTAACTAATGGGCGAATCGTCATGAAATTTCACATGTAGTATTTTTAAAAGCCAAATAGGAAAAAAAGGTGTGTGGCGTCCCAAAGTTTTGAACGGGAGGGGGGGTTGTAAGGGGGGCCTAAGTATATAAATAGTGCTAATACATTAACTAATGGTCGAATTGTCATGAAATTTCACACGTAGTCTTTTTAAAAGCCAAACAGGAAAAAAAGGTGTGTGGCGTCCCAAAGTTTTGAACGGGAGGGGGGGTTGTGGGGGGGCCTAAGTATAAATATAGAGCTAACTCATTAACTAATGGACGAATCGTCATGAAATTTCACGTAGTATTTTTAAAAGCCAAACAGGAAAAAAAGGTGTGTGGCGTCCCAAAGTTTTGAACGGGAGGGGGGGTTGTGGGGGGGCCTAAGTATAAATATAGAGCTAACTCATTAACTAATGGGCGAATCGTCATGAAATTTCACGTAGTATTTTTAAAAGCCAAAGAGGAAAAAAAGGTGTGTGGCGTCCCAAAGTTTTGAACGGGAGGGAAGGTTGTGGGGGGGCCTAAGTATAAATATAGAGCTAACTCATTAACTAATGGGCGAATCGTCATGAAATTTCACGTAGTATTTTTAAAAGCCAAATAGGAAAAAAAGGTGTGTGGCGTCCCAAAGTTTTGAACGGGAGGGGGGTTGTGGGGGGGCCTAAGTATAAATATAGAGCTAACTCAATAACTAATGGGCGAATCGTCACGAAATTTCACATGTAGTATTCCTGAAGACCAAATAAAAAAATAGGCGGTGTGACGGCTCAAAAGTTTTTACGGGAGGGGGGGTTGTGGGGGGACCTAAGTATAAATATAGAGCTAACTCATTAACTAATGGGCGAATCGTCATGAAATTTCACATGTAGTATTTTTAAAAGCCAAATAGGAAAAAAAGGTGTGTGGCGTCCCAAAGTTTTGAACGGGAGGGGGGGTTGTAAGGGGGGCCTAAGTATAAATATAGAGCTAATTCTTTAACGGTTGGTCGGATTGTCACGAAATTTCACATGGAGTATTCCTGAAGGCCAAATAGTAAAAAAAAGGTGTGTGGCGTCCCAAAGTTTTGATCGGGAGGGGGGGTTGTAAGGGGGGCCTAAGTATAAATATAGAGCTAACTCATTAACTAATGGGCGAATCGTCATGAAATTTCACGTAGTATTTTTAAAAGCCAAATAGGAAAAAAAGGTGTGTGGCGTCCCAAAGTTTTGAACGGGAGGGGGGGTTGTAAGGGGGGCCTAAGTATAAATATAGAGCTAATTCTTTAACGGTTGGTCGGATTGTCACGAAATTTCACATGGAGTATTCCTGAAGGCCAAATAGAAAAATAAGGTGTGTGGCGTCCCAAAGTTTTGAACGGGAGGGGGGGTTGTGGAGGGGCCTAAGTATAAATATAGAGCTAACTCATTAACTTATGGGCGAATCGTCATGAAATTTCACGTAGTATTTTTAAAAGCCAAACAGGAAAAAAAGGTGTGTGGCGTCCCAAAGTTTTGAACGGGAGGGGGGGTTGTGGGGGGGCCTAAGTATAAATATAGAGCTAATTCTTTAACGGTTGGTCGGATTGTCACGAAATTTCACATGGAGTATTCCTGAAGGCCAAATAGAAAAATAAGGTGTGTGGCGTCCCAAAGTTTTGAACGGGAGGGGGGTTGTGGGGGGGCCTAAGTATAAATATAGAGCTAACTCTTTAACAGTTGGTCGTATTGTCACGAAGTTTCACATGTAGTATTCCTGAAGACCAAATAAAAAAATAGGCGGTGTGACGGCTCAAAAGGTATACGGGAGGGGGGGTAGTGGGGGGGCCTATGTATAAATATAGAGCTAACTCATTAACTAATGGGCGAATCGTCATGAAATTTCACATGTAATATTCCTAAAGGTCAAATAGAAATATTAGGTGTGTGACGGCCCAAAGTTTGAACAGGAAGGAGGGTTGTGGGGGGGGGCTAAATATACATATAGAGTTAGCTCATTAACGGTTGGTCGTATTGTCACGAAATTTCGCATATATTATTCCTGAAGGCCAAATAGAAAAATAAGGTGTGTGGCGTCCCGAAGTTTTGAACGGGTGGCGGGGTTGAGGGGGGGGGGGGGACTAAGTATAAATATAGAGCTAGCTCATTAACGGTTGATCGTACTGTCATGAATCGGATTGTCATGAATTTCACATGTAGTAGTAGTAACTATGTATTCGCTGTGGGGTTCACTGTTGCAAGACATTTACTAGCTGTGATGTCCAGCGTTCCTAATATCGTACTAGCTGTGGGGTCCGCTTTTGCAAGGCACTTACTAGCTGTAGTGCTCAGCCCCAGCGTTCCTAACTATGTACTGGCTGTGGGGTCTGCTGTTGCAAGGCGCTAGCAGTGTGGCCCAGCATATTTAACTACGTAGGTACTAGCTGTGGGGTCCACCGTTGCAAAACTCATACTAGCTGTGATGCCCTGTGGTTCTAACTACATACTATCTGTGGGGTCCGCAGTTGCAAGGCACCTACTACCTGTAGGGCCCAGCGTTCCTAAAAACGTACTAACTGTGGGGTCCGTCGTTGCAAAAGCATACTAGCTGTGATGCCCAGCGTTCCTAACTATGTAAAGCTGTGAAGTTCGCTGTTGCAAAGCACTTACTAACTGTAATGCCCAGCGTATTTAACTACGAACTAGCTGTGGGGTCCGCTGTTGCAAGGCACTTAATAGCTGTGATGCCCAGCGTTCCTAACTTCGTACTAGCTGTGGGGTCCGCTGTTGCGAGGCACATACTAGCTGTGGTGACCAGCGTTCCTAACTACGTACTAGTGTGGGGTCCGTTGTTGCAAGGCATTTACTAGCTGTAGTGCCCAGCGTTCCTAACTATGTACTAGCTGTGAAGTTCGCTGTTGCAAAGCACTTACTAACTGTAATGCCCGGCGTATTTAACTACATACTAGCTGTGGGGTCCGCTGTTGCAAGGCACTTAATAGCTGTGATGCCCAGCGTTCCTAACTTCGTACTAGCTGTGGGGTCCGCTGTTGCGAGGCACATACTAGCTGTGGTGACCAGCGTTCCTAACTACGTACTAGCTGTTGGGTCCGCCGTCGCAAGGCACTTAATAGCTATGATGCCCAGCATTCCCAACTACGTACTAGCTGTGGTGCTCAGCGTTGCAAGCCACCTACTAGCTGTGGTCACAAACGTTCTTAAGTACGCACTGACTATGTCGTCCAGCGATGCTAAGTATTCACTAGGTGTGGCTTCCGCCGTTGAAAGGCGCATACTAGCTGTGGTGCCCAGGAGTCCTAAAAACTTACTAGCGTTACAACAGCTGAAGGACTATAAGCCTTATTCCGTATGAATAATTGAAAATTATAACATCATGAATGTACTGTCGAGGAACTGAATAGCGTTATAGAAGATATTGGGAGAAAAATCAAAGTTCCCCGGGCAACGCCGGGTATAACTGCTATAGATTTAATATTTGTTAAAACTGATAGAGAACGATCGGATTATCTGAATCCTACACAAAAATCAAAATAAAAATGTTTTTCAAAAAATTCACGCTATTTAACGGTTTATAGGCTTAATAATTGTTAAAACTGATACGACAGAATCAGATATATCCGAAAAGTCCCATCCGACGGACGACGTGCTCAAGGCTATTTTCAACCTAAGTGAAATTTCACCTAACCAGGTTTATTTACATAACAAACGTCTCATTATCGAGTACTTCACATTCGAAAAAGCCCTGGATCATCGCTTAAAGTCCCATCCGAAGGACGACGTGCTCAAAGTGTTTTTTAACTTCCCGATTGAAACATCTGACCTAAGTGCCTCAGCTAGATTTCTAAGTGGCGATCCTGAGCTCGGTAGACTCCATTCTTCAAATTTCTCGCTTTTTAACGGTTTATAGATTTAATATTTGTTAAAACTGATAGAGAACGACCGGATTATCTGAATCCTACACAAAAATCAAAATAAAAATGTTTTTCAAAAAATTCACGCTATTTAACGGTTTATAGGCTTAATAATTGTTAAAACTGATACGACAGAATCAGATATATCCGAAAAGTCCCATCCGACGGACGACGTGCTCAAGGCTATTTTCAACCTAAGTGAAATTTCACCTACCCAGGTTTATATACATAACATACGTCTCATTATCGAGTACCTCACATTCGAAAAAGCCCTGGATCATTGCTTAATGTCCCATCCGAAGGACGACGTGCTCAAAGTTATTTTTAGCTTCCCGATTAAAACATCTGACCTAAGTGCCTCAACTAGATTTCTAAGTGGCGATCCTGAGCTCGGTAGACTCCATTCTTGAAATTTCTCGCTTTTTAACGGTTTATAGATTTAATATTTGTTAAAACTGATAGAGAACGACCGGATTATCTGAATCCTACACAAAAATCAAAATAAAAATGTTTTTCAAAAAATTCACGCAATTTAACGGTTTATAGGCTTAATAATTGTTAAAACTGATTCGACAGAATCAGATATATCCGAAAAGTCCCATCCGACGGACGACGTGCTCAAGGCTATTTTCAACCTAAGTGAAATTTCACCTACCCAGGTTTATATACATAACATACGTCTCATTATCGAGTACCTCACATTCGAAAAAGCCCTGGATCATTGCTTAATGTCCCATCCGAAGGACGACGTGCTCAAAGTTATTTTTAGCTTCCCGATTAAAACATCTGACCTAAGTGCCTCAACTAGATTTCTAAGTGGCGATCCTGAGCTCGGTAGACTCCATTCTTGAAATTTCTCGCTTTTTAACGGTTTATAGATTTAATATTTGTTAAAACTGATAGAGAACGACCGGATTATCTGAATCCTACACAAAAATCAAAATAATAATGTTTTTCAAAAAATTCACGCTATTTAACGGTTTATAGGGTTAATAATTGTTAAAACTGATACGACAGATTCAGATTTATCCGGAAAGTCCCATCCGAAGGACGACGTGCTCAAGGCTATTTTCAACCTAAGTGATATTTCACCTACCCAGGTTTATTTACATAACATACGTCTCATTATCGAGTACCTCACATTCGAAAAAGCCCTGGATCATCGCTTAAAGTCCCATCCGAAGGACGACGTGCTCAAAGTGTTTTTTAACTTCCCGATTAAAACATCTGACCTAAGTGCCTCAGCTAGATTTCTAAGTGGCGATCCTGAGCTCGGTAGACTCCATTCTTCAAATTTCTGGCTTTTTAACGGTTTATAGATTTAATATTTATTAAAACTGATAGAGAACGACCGGATTATCTGAATCCTACACAAAAATCAAAATAAAAATGTTTTTCAAAAAATTCACGCTATTTAACGGTTTATAGGGTTAATAATTGTTAAAACTGATACGACAGATTCAGATTTATCCGGAAAGTCCCATCCGAAGGACGACGTGCTCAAGGCTATTTTCAACCTAAGTGATATTTCACCTACCCAGGTTTATTTACATAACATACGTCTCATTATCGAGTACCTCACATTCGAAAAAGCCCTGGATCATCGCTTAAAGTCCCATCCGAAGGACGACGTGCTCAAAGTGTTTTTTAACTTCCCGATTGAAACATCTGACCTAAGTGCCTCAACTAGATTTCTAAGTGGCGATCCTGAGCTCGGTAGACTCCATTCTTGAAATTTCTCGCTTTTTAACGGTTTATAGATTTAATATTTGTTAAAACTGATAGTGAACGACCGGATTATCTGAATCCTACACAAAAATCAAAATAAAAATGTTTTTCAAAAAATTTGCGCTATTTAACGGTTTATAGGCTTAATAACTGTTAAAACTGATACGACAGATTCAGATTTATCCGGAAAGTCCCATCCGAAGGACGACGTGCTCAAGGCTATTTTCAACCTAAGTGAAATTTCACCTACCCAGGTTTATTTACATAACATACGTCTCATTATCGAGTACCTCACATTCGAAAAAATCCTGGAACATCGCTTAAAGTCCCATCCGAAGGACGACGTGCTCATAGTTATTTTTCACTTCCCGATTAAAACATCTGACCTAAGTGCCTCAGCAAGATTTGTGAGTGGCGATCCTGAGCTCGGTAGACTCCATTTTTCAAATTTCTCGCTTTTTAACGGTTTATAGATTAAATATTTGTTAAAACTGATAGAGAACGACCGGATTATCTGAACCCCACACAAAAATCAAAATGAAAACGTTTTTCAAAAAATTCGCGCTATTTAACGGTTTATAGGGTTAATAACTGTTAAAACTGATACGACAGATTCAGATTTATCCGGAAAGTCCCATCCGAAGGACGACGTGCTCAAGGCTATTTTCAACCTAAGTGATATTTCACCTACCCAGGTTTATTTACATAACATACGTCTCATTATCGAGTACCTCACATTCGAAAAAGCCCTGGATCATCGCTTAAAGTCCCATCCGAAGGACGACGTGCTCAAAGTGTTTTTTAACTTCCCGATTGAAACATCTGACCTAAGTGCCTCAGCTAGATTTGTAAGTGGCGATCCTGAGCTCGGTAGACTCCATTCTTCAAATTTCTTGCTTTTTAACGGTTTATAGATTTAATATTTGTTAACTGACAGAGCCATAGAGTGTGCTGGTTTCGGATTATGCCAACGTCAGCACAACGTTCAGACTGACTTTAAATATGGTGACACCGATCCACTATGGAAGAAAAATGCCAAAAAAAAAAAGATGTATGTATAGATATGAACACAAATTAAAACTTGTGTACATTGTGATATAATCTATATTAATAAAGCTGAAACGGGGTTTGTTTGTTTGTTTGTATGTTTGTTCCAGCATCACGCCCAACCGCTGGACGGATCTTCATGAAACTTCACATGTACCATTCTTTTGAGCCCGATTGAATAATAGGCTATGTGGCGTCCCAAAATTTTGATCGGGAGGGGGGGTTGTAAGGGGGGCCTAAGTATATAAATAGTGCTAACTCATTAACTAATGGTCGAATTGTCATGAAATTTCACATGTAGTATTTTTAAAAGCCAAATAGGAGAAAAAAGTGTGTGGCGTCCCAAAGTTATGAACGGGAGGGGGTGTAGGGGGGCCTAAGTATAAATATAGAGCTAACTCATTAACTATTGGGCGAAATGTCATGAAATTTCACATGTAGTATTTTTTAAAGGCAAATAGGAAAAAAATGTGTGTGGCGTCCCAAAGTTTTGAACGGGAGGGGGGGTTGAGGGGGGCCTAAGTATAAATATAGAGCTAACTCATTAAATATTGGGCGAATTGTCATGAAATTTCACATGTAGTATTTTTCAAAGCCAAACAGGAAAAAAATGTGTGTGACGTCCCAAAGTTTTGAACGGGAGGGGGGGTTGAGGGGGGCCTAAGTATAAATATAGAGCTAACTCATTAAATATTGGGCGAATTGTCATGAAATTTCACATGTAGTATTTTTTAAAGGCAAATAGGAAAAAAATGTGTGTGGCGTCCCAAAGTTTTGAACGGGAGGGGGGGTTGAGGGGGGCCTAAGTATAAATATAGAGCTAACTCATTAACTATTGGGCGAATTGTCATGAAATTTCACATGTAGTATTTTTCAAAGCCAAATAGGAAAAAAATGTGTGTGGCGTCCCAAAGTTTTGAACGGGAGGGGGGGTTGAGGGGGGCCTAAGTATAAATATAGAGCTAACTCATTAAATATTGGGCGAATTGTCATGAAATTTCACATGTAGTATTTTTAAAAGCCAAATAGGAAAAAAAGGCATTTACTAGCTGTGGTGCCCAGCGTTCCTAATATCGTACTAGCTGTGGGGTCCGCCGTCGCAAGGCACATACTAACTGAGATGCCCAGCGTTCCTAACACTAGCTGTGTACAAGACACTTACTAGCTGTGGTGCCCAGCGTTCCTAACTAAGTACTAGGGGTGGGGTCCGCCGTCGCAAGGCACATACCAGCTGTAATGCCCAGCGTTCCTAACTTCTTACTAGCTGTGGTGCCCAGCGATGCCAAGTATTCACTAGCTGGGGTTTCCGCCGTTGAAAGGCGCATACTAGCTGTGGTGCCCAGGGGTCTTAAAAACTTACTAGCGTTACTATAGTTGAAGGACTATAAGCCTCATTCCGTATGAATAATCGAAAATTATCACATCATGAATGTGGTGTCGAAGGATTGAATAGACTTATAGGAGATATTGAGAGAAAATTCAAAGTTCCCCGGGCAACGCCGGGTATTACTGCTAGTGTGGAATATAAGTGGGCTTTGAGGTACCATTTTGACATATTTTCTGAAAAACAAATTAATACAGCTATGTTGGTAGATAGGCAGCATCCAGAAACGAAGATGGTCAACCAAAGAAAGATTCAGATGTATCGGGAAAGTCCCATCCGAAGGATGACGTGCTCAAATTTATTTTTAACCTAAGTGAAATTTCATCTACCCAGGTTTAGATACGTAACATACGACTCATTATCGAGTACCTGACATACGAAAAAGCCCTCGATCATAGCTTAAAGTCCTAACCGAAGGACAACGTGCTCAAATTTATTTTTATCTTCCCGATTAAAACATCTGACCTAATTGACTTGGCTAGATTTCGAAATGGCGATCCTGAGCTCGGTAAACTCCATTCTTCAAATTTCTCGCTTTTAAACGGTTTTTAGATTTAATATTTGTTAAAACTGATGAACAACCGGGATATTTGAATCCTACACAAAAATTGAAATACAAATGTTTTTCGAAAAAAGTCGGACTAAATACCATTCTTCAAATTTCCTGCATCTTAACGGTTTATAGATTTAATATTTGTTAACTGATAGACAGATTTAGATATATCGGGAAAGTCCTATCCGAAGGACGACGTGCTCAAGGTTTTTTGAACCTAAGTGAAATTTTAGCTACCTAGGTTTAGTTACATAACATAGGACTCATTATCGAGCACCTGACATACAAAAAGGCCCTCGATCATAGCCTAAAGTCTAATCCGAAGGACGACGTGCTCAAATTTATTTTTATCTTCCCAAATAAAATATCTGACCTAAGTGCCTTGGCTAGATTTCCAAGTGGCGATCCTGAGCTCGATAGACTCCATATGTATGATAAAATAAGTTACCGTTTGGTTCCAACTAAAATTATCAAGGAAGAAATGTGGAATATAAGTGGGCTTTGGAGATGGTAGTAGGAAGTTGGCAGGAGTGTTGGGTGATGTCACGTACCCTATGTTGAGCGGAACGTTTAAGTCTATATTAATAAAGCTGAAACGGGGTTTGTGGGTTTGAGTGTTTGTATGTTTGTTCCAGGATCACGCCCATACGGCTGGACGGATTTTTATGAAACTTCACATGTAGCATTCTTTTGAGCCCGATTGAATAATAGGCTATGTCGCGTCCCAAAATTTTAATCGGGAGGGGGGGTTGTAAGGGGGGCCTAAGTATATAAATAGTGCTAACTCATTAACTAATGGTCGAATTGTCATGAAATTTCACAAGCCAAAAGCCAAAAAGGAAAAAAAGGTGTGTGGCGTCCCAAAGTTTTGAACGGGAGGGGGGTTGTGGAGTAGGCGTAAATTTGAAGATAGTGATAGATCATTTACGGATGATCGGATTGTCATGGAATTTCTTATGTAGTATTCTTGATGGCCAAATAGAAAAATACACTATGTGACATCTTCAAAAATTGAACAGGGGGGGGGGGGGGGGGCAAAGCATAAAAAAATGCTGACTGATTAAAGGGTAATCGGATTGTCATGAATTTCACATGTAGTAGTAGTAACTATGTATTCGCTGTGGGGTCCGCTGTTGCAAGGCATTTACTAGCTGTGGTGCCCAGCGTTCCTAATATCGTACTAGCTGTGGGGTCCGCCGTCGCAAGGCACATACTAACTGAGATGCCCAGCGTTCCTAACACTAGCTGTGGGGTCCGCCGTTACAAGGCACTTACTAGCTGTGGTGCCCAGCGTTCCTAACTACGTAATAGCTGTAGGGTCCGCCGTCGCAAGGAACATACTAGCCGTGGTGCCTAGCGTTCCTAACTACGTACTAAATGTGGGGTCCGCCGTCGCAAGGCACATACTAGCTGTGGTGCCCAGCGTTCCTAACTACGTACTAGAGGTGGGGTCCGCCGTCGCAAGGCACATACTAGCTGTAATGCCCAGCGTTCCTAACTTCTTACTAGCTGTGGTGCCCAGCGATGCCAAGTATTCACTAGCTGGGGTTTCCGCCGTTGAAAGGCGCATACTAGCTGTGGTGCCCAGGGGTCTTAAAAACTTACTAGCGTTACTATAGTTGAAGGACTATAAGCCTTATTCCGTATGAATAATCGAAAATTATAACATCATGAATGTGGTGTCGAAGGATTGAATAGACTTATAGGAGATATTGAGAGAAAATTCAAAGTTCCCCGGGCAACGCCGGGTATTACTGCTAGTCTATAATAATAAAGCTGAAACGGGGTTTGTTTGTTTGTTTGTATGTTTGTTCCAGCATCACGCCCAAACCGCTGGACGGATTTTTATGAAACTTCCCATGTAGCATTCTTTTGAGCCCGATTGAATAATAGGCTATGTGGCGTCCCAAAATTTTGATCGGGAGGGGGGGTTGTAAGGGGGGCCTAAGTATATAAATAGTGCTAACTCATTAACTAATGGTCAAATTGTCATGAAATTTCACACGTAGTCTTTTTAAAAGCCAAACAGGAAAAAAAGGTGTGTGGCGTCCCAAAGTTTTGAACGGGAGGGAGGGTTGTGGGGGGGCCTAAGTATAAATATAGAGCTAACTCATGAACTAATGGGCGAATCGTCATGAAATTTCACATGTAGTATTTTTAAAAGCCAAATAGGAAAAAAAGGTGTGTGGCGTCCCAAAGTTTTGACCGGGAGGGGGGGTTGTGGGGGGGCCTAAGTATAAATATAGAGCTAACTCTTTAACAGTTGGTCGGATTGTCACGAAGTTTCACATGTAGTATTCCTGAAGACCAAATAAAAAAAATAGGCGGTGTGACGGCTCAAAATTTTTTACGGGAGAGGGGTAGTGGGGGGGCCTAAGTATAAATATAGAGCTAACTCATTAACTAATGGGCGAATCGTCATGAAATTTCACATGTAGTATTTTTAAAAGCCAAATAGGAAAAAAAGGTGTGTGGCGTCCCAAAGTTTTGAACGGGAGGGAGGGTTGTGGGGGGGCCTAAGTATAAATATAGAGCTAACTCTTTAACGGTTGGTCGGATTGTCACGAAATTTCACATGGAGTATTCCTGAAGACCAAATAGAAAAATAGGCGGTGTGACGGCTCAAAGTTTTGAACGGGAGGGGGGGTAGTGGGGGGGCCTAAGTATAAATATGGAGCTAACTCATTAACTAATGGGCGAATCGTCATGAAATTTCACATGTAGTATTTTTAAAAGCCAAATAGGAAAAAAAGGTGTGTGGCGTCCCAAAGTTTTGAACGGGAGGGGGGGTTGTGGGGGGGCCAAAGTATAAATATAGTGGTAACTCATTAACGGTTGGTCGGATTGTCACGAAATTTCACATGGAGTATTCCTGAAGACCAAATACAAAAATAGGCGGTGTGACGGCTCAAAGTTTTTTACGGGAGGGGGGGGTAGTGGGGGGGCCTAAGTATAAATATAGAGCTAACTCATTAACTAATGGGCGAATCGTCATGAAATTTCACATGTAGTATTTTTAAAAGCCAAATAGGAAAAAAAGGTGTGTGGCGTCCCAAAGTTTTGAACGGGAGGGGGGGTTGTGGGGGGCCTAAGTATAAATATAGAGCTAACTCTTTGACGGTTGATCGTATTGTCATGAATCGGATTGTCATGAATTTCACATGTAGTAGTAGTAACTATGTATTCGCTGTGGGGTTCACTGTTGCAGACATTTACTAGCTGTGATGTCCAGCGTTCCTAATATCGTACTAGCTGTGGGGTCCGTCGTTGCAAGGCACTTACTAGCTGTAGTGCTCAGCCCCAGCGTTCCTAACTATGTACTGGCTGTGGGGTTCGCTGTTGCAAGGCACCTACAAGACATTTACTAGCTGTGATGCCCAGCGTTTCTAATTACGTACTAGCTGTGGGGTCTGCTGTTGCAAGGCGCTAGCAGTGTGGCCCAGCGTATTTCACTACGTAGGTACTAGCCGTGGGGTCCGCCGTTGCAAAACTCATACTAGCTGTGATACCCTGTGGTTCTAACTACATACTATCTGTGGGGTTCGCAGTTGCAAGGCTCCTACTACCTGTAGGGCCCAGCGTTCCTAAAAACGTACTAGCTGTGGGGTCCGTCGTTGCAAAAGCATACTAGCTGTGATGCCCAGGGTTCCTAATATCGTACTAGCTGTGGGGTCCGTTGTTGCAAGGCATTTACTAGCTATGATGCCCAGCATTCCCAACTACGTACTAGCTGTGCATAAAAATAATGAATGATTAAAGGGTAATCGGATTGTCATGAATTTTTTATGTAGTAGTAGCAACTATGAATTCGCTGTGGGGTCCGCTGTTGCAAGGCACTTACTAGCTGTGATGCCCAGCGTTCCTAACTACGTGCTATCTGTGGGGTCCGCTGTTGCAAGACACATACTAGAAGTGGTGCCCAGGGTTTCTAACTACGTACTACCTGTGGGGTCCGCAGTTGAAGGACACTCACTAGCTGTGAAGCCCGGCGTTCCTACCTTCGTACTAGCTGTGGGGTCCGCAGTTGAAGGGCACTTACTAGCTGTGGTGCCCAGCGTTCCTAACTTCGTACTAGCTGTGGAGTCCGCTGTCGCAAGGCACATACTAGAAGTGGTGCCCAGGGTTCCTAACTACGTACTACCTGTGGGGTCCGCAGTTGAAGGGCACGTACTAGCTGTGATGCCCAGTGTTCCTAACTACGTACTAGCTGTGGTGTCCGCTGTTGCAAGGCTCTCATTACTTGTAGTGCCCAGCGTTCCTAACTTCGTACTAGCTGTGGGGTCCGCTGTTGCAAGGCACATACTAGATGTGGTGCCCAGCGTTCCTAAGCTTTTACTAGCTGTGGGGTCCGCTGTTGCAAGGCACATACTAGATGTGGTGCCCAAAGTTCCTAACTAGGTACGTACTATTTGTGGGGTCCGCAGTTGCAAGGCACTTACTAGCTGTGATGCCCAGCGTTCCTAACTACGTACTAGCTGTTGTGTCCGCTATTGCAAGGCACTTAATACCTGTATTGCCCAGCGTTCCTAACTTCGTACTAGCTGTTGGGTCCGCCATTACAAGGTACTTACTAGATGTGATGCCCAGCGTTCGTAACTACGTACTAGCTGTGGGGTCCGCCGTCGCAAGGCACATACTAGCTGTGGTGCTTAGCGTTCCTAACTACGTACTAGCTGTGGTGACCAGCGTTCCTAACTACGTACTAGCTGTGGGGTCCGCCGTCGCAAGGCACACACTAGCTGTGATGCCCGGCATTCCCAACTACGTACTGGTGGGTGTGGGGTCCGCCGTTGCAAGGCATATACTACCTGTGGTGTCCAGCGTTGCAAGGGACATACAAGCTGTGGTCACAAACGTTCTTAAGTACGCACTGGATAGGACGTCCAGCGATGCTAAGTATTCACTAGCTGTGGTTTCCGCCGTTGAAAGGCGCATACTAGCTGTAGTTACCAGGGGTCCTAAATACTTACTAGCGTTACTATAGCTGAAGGACTATAAGCCTTATTCCGTATGAATAATTGATAATTATAACATCACGAATGTACTGTCGAAAAATTGAATAGACTTATAGGAGATATTGGGAGAAAAGTCAAAGTTCCCCGGGCAACGCCGGGTATTACTGCTACACAGATCCCAGCAAAAAAATAATAATCTATATAATAAAAATGAATGCTAAATTTTGCTAAGCGCAAAACTCGAGAACGGCTGGACCAATTCGGCTAATTTTTTTTTTCAAATATTCGTTGAAGTCCGAGGAAGGTTCTTATGAAGAGAGTTCCTAGCGGTCAACTGGAGAGTGCGGGGGGGGGGGGGGGGGGGGGGGGGCTAAGCACAAAAATTGCTCTAACGCATTAACGGATGGACGGATTATCATGAAATTTCACATTTAGTATTCTTAAATGCCAAGTTAAAAAATAGGCTATGTGGCGTTCATAAATTTTGAACGGTAGGGGGGGTTGTGGGGGTAGGCCTAAATATAAAGATAGTGTTAAGTCATTAACGGATGATCGGATTGTCATGGAATTTCATATGTAGTTTTTTAAAGGCCAAATAAAAAAATAGGGTGTGTGAAGTCACAAAATAGTGGACGTGAGGGGGGGTTGTGGGGGTAGGCCTAAATATAAAGATAGTGCTGTCATTAACGGATGATCGGATAGTCATGGAATTTGACATGTAGTATTCTTAAAGGCCAAATTGAAAAATACGCTAGGTGACATTTCAAAATTTTGAACGGGAGGGGAGGTTGTGAGGTAGGCCTACATATAAAGGTAGTGATAGGTCTTCAACGGATATGTGACGTCTCAAAATTGTCAACGGGAGGGGGGTATGGGGGGGGGGGGGGGGGGGGGCAATCATATGCCTAAATGGTAGTTTCAAAAGCAATATTTAAAAATTGGCTGTGACCCTTTTGGACAGGAGGGGCGGGGGTGCATTATTGCAGATGAATCTCACATGGAGCTTTCTTAAAGATGGGATATAGCTCTAATTTTAATATGGTGGGTTTTCCTAAGCATGTATTACCTTGAAGGTCCACCGTTGCACGGTAAATAATAGCTCTCACCAGTGTTCTTAAGCACAAAATACCTAGGGCATCCGCTGTTGCAAGGCACATACTAGCTGCGGTGCCCAGCATTCCTAACTACATACATACTATCTGTGTTGCCCAGCGTTCCTAAGAACTTCTTAATACCTGGTTGCACGGAGTTGCAAGGCGCATACTATCTAAGGTGTCCGGCGTTCTTAAGCAGCATCCAGAAACGAAGATGGTCAACCAAAGAAAGATTCAGATGTATCGGGAAAGTCCCATCCGAAGGACGACGTGCTCAAATTTATTTTTATCTTCTCGATTAAAACATCTGACCTAAGTGACTTGGCTAGTTTTCTAAATGGCGATCCTGAGCTCGGTAAACTCCATTCTTCAAATTTCTCGCTTTTAAACGGTTTTCAGTTTTAATATTTGTTAAAACTGATGAACAACCGGGTTATCTGAATCCTACACAAAAATCGAAATAAAAATGTTTTTCGAAAAAGTCGGGCGAAATCCCATTCTTCAAATTTCTGGCTTTTTAACAGTTTTTAGATTTAATATTTGTTAAAACTGATAGACAGATTCAGATATATCGGGGAAGTCCCATCCGAAGGACGACGTGCTCAAGGTTATTTTTACCCTTAGTGAAATTTCAGCTACCCAGGTTTAGTTACATAACATACGACTCATTATCGAGCACCTGACATACAAAAAGGCCCTCGATCATAGCCTAAAGCCCAATCCGAAGGACGACGTGCTCAAATTTATTTTTATCTTTCGATTAAAACATTTGACCTAAAAGCCTTGGCTAGATTTCTAAGTGGCGATCCTGAGCTCGATAGACTCCATATGTAAGATAAAATTATTTACCGTTTGGTTCCAACTAAAATTATCAATGAAGAAATGTGGAATATAAGTGGGCTTTGAGGTACCGTTTTGACATATTTTCTGAAAAACAAATTAATACAGCAATGTTGGTAGATAGGCAGCGACCATAAATGAAGATGGTCAACCAAAGAGAAATTCAGATGTATCGGGAAAGTCCCAACCGAAGGACGAAGTGCTCAAGGATATTTAAAAAAATTAATAATATAAGTCAGTTAAAACAACTAAGAGCCCCGTCTAGATTTCCAACTTGCGATCCTGAGCTCAGTAGACGCCAAATATAAAGAAAAAATACGTTTCCGTTTGGCTCCAACTAAAATTATCAAGGAAGAAATCTATATTAATAAAGCTGAAACGGGGTTTATTTGTTTGTTTGTTCCAGCATGACGCCCAAACGGCTCGACGGGTTTTTATGAAACTTCACATGTAGCATTCTTATGACCCCCGTTGAATAATAGGCTATGTGGCGTCCCAACATTTTGAACGGGAGGGGGGGGGGGGGGTGGTGGGGATAGGCCTAAATATAAAGATACCGGTAGCTCATTAACTAATGGTGGGATTATCATGAAATTTCACATGTGACCTCTCAAGATATTGAACGAAAGGGAGGATAGTGGGGGTAGACTTAAGTATATAAATAGTGGTAGCTCATTAACTAATGGTCGGATTATCATGAAATTTCACATGTAGTATTCTTAAAGGCCAAATAGAAAAATAGGGTTTGTGACCTCTCAAGATATTGAACGAAAGGGAGGATAGTGGGGGTAGACTTAAGTATATAAATAGTGGTAGCTCGTTGTGACGTTTCAACTTTTTGAACCTGAGGGTTGGGGTGCATTAAGCTGAAGGAATTTCACATGTAGCTTTCTCTTCTTCTGTACACCGGTATTAAGCAGATACTAGCTGTGGTGTCTGCCGTTGAAGTACTATAAGGCTTATTCTATATGAATAATTGAAAATTATAACATCATGAATGTACGTCGAAGAATATAATTGGATTCGAATGAGAGATATTAGGTGAAAATTCAAAGTTCCCCGAGCAACGCCGGGTATTACTGCTAGTCTATATAATAAAAATGACTTAATTTTGCTAAGCGCAAAACTCGAGAACGGCTGGACCAATTCTGCTAATTTTTTTTCTTCAAATATTCGTTGAAGTCCGAGGAAGGTTCTTATGAAGAGTTCTTAGCTGTTATTTCTAGGGATGGCGATCTGAAATAGATTAATCGGAAAATCGATGTTTGGGGTCGTAATGATCTATTTGAACAATGAATCGATCAAGTGAATCGATCTCAGACACCCGAAAATCATTTACTTACCGTTTGTTTTATTCAGTTTTTTATGCATGTTATTTTCTTGGTTGTTTTTAAATCTTCGCTCTGGCAAGTTCCTCGATTTATCTTTGGTTGTCATCTTTGTCATTTACTTACTGTTTCGTTTTATTCAGTTTTTAGTGCGTGTTATCAGTTTTTAGTGCGTGTTATTTTCTTGGTTGTTTTTAAATCTTCGCTTCTGGCAATGTTCTGGCAAGTTTCTCGATTTATCTTTGGTTGTCATCTTTGTCATTTACTTACAGTTTCGTTTTATTCAGTTTTTAGTGCTTGTTATTTTCTTGGTTGTTTTTAAATCTTCGCTTCTGGCAATGTTCTGGCAAGTTCCTCGATTTATCTTTGTTTGTCATCTTTGTCATTTACTTACGGTTTCGTTTTATTCAGTTTTTAGTGTGTGTTATCAGTTTTTAGTGCGTGTTATTTTCTTGGTTGTTTTTAAATCTTCGCTTCTGGCAAGTTCCTCGATTTTTCTTTGGTTGTCAGCTTTGTCATTTACTTACTGTTTCGTTTTATTCAGTTTTTACATATCTACATCTATATAATAAAAATGATTGGCTAAAGTTTGCACCGGAGCGGGGGTTGTGGGGGTAGGTCTTAGTATAAAGATACCGGTAACTCATTAACTAATAGTCGGATTGTCATGGAATTTCACATGTAGTATTCTAAAAAGCCAAATTTAAGAATAGGAAGAGTGAAGTCTCAAAATTGTGAACGGGAGGGCGGGTTGTGGGAGTAGGCCTACATATAAAGATAGTGATAGGTCTTTAACGGATGATCGGATTGTCATGGAATTTCACATGTCGAATTTTTGAAAGTCAAATTGAAAAATAAAGTGTGTGACGTCACAAAAGGGAGGGGGGTTGTGGGGGTAGGCGTAAATATAAAGATACTGATAGGTCATTAACAGATGATCGGATTGTCATGGAATTTCACATGTAGTATTCTTAAAAGACAAAAACAAAAAAAGGATATGTGACGTCTCAAAATTGTCAACGGGAGGGGGGTATGGGGAGGGCAAGCATATACCTAAATGGTAGTTTCAAAAGCAATATTTAAAAATTGGCTGTGACCCTTTGGACGGGAGGGGCGGGGTGCATTAATGCAGAATGAATCTCACATGGTGCTTTCTTAAAGATGGGATATAGCCCTAATTTTAATAGGGTGGGTTTCCTAAGTATGTATTACCTTGAAAGTGCACCGTTGCACGGTAAATAATAGCTCTCACCAGTGTTCTTAAGCACAAAATACCTAGGGCATCCGCTGTTGCAAGGCACATACTAGTTGCGGTGCCCTGCGTTCCTAACTACGTACTATCTGTGTTGCCCAGCGGTCCTAAGAACTTAATAGCTGGTTGCACGGAGTTGCAAGGCGCATACTATCTAAGGTGCCAGGCGTTCTTAAGTAGGGTAGTGCCCAGCGGTTTTAAGCACACACAAGCTGTTGTGCCCAGCTGTTCCGAGCACTTACTAGCTGGGGTGGTACGCCGTTGCAAGGCCGATAGGTAGGAACTTGCTGTGGTTCCAAGTAAAAAAAAGAAATTAAAAAAAAAATCCAGTCCAATAGCTTTAGACAGAACGACGTCTGTCGGGTCAGCCAGTAAAATATAAATTCTGGTAGAGATACGATAAAACAAAACAAAAACATATAAAATAAACAGAAACCGAATGAAGGGCGGAGGCCAGGAAACATTGTACAGGATAGAGGGATATCGTAGCGTGGGTGAATGGAGGCAGCTTTCTTAGAGCCGATTGAGAACATTAGTAAGAGAACGAAAAGGAGTGGACGGGGGTAAAGAGGAGTGGAGGGGGGATGAAGGGAGGGGAGAGGTGGTGGGGGTCAGTGGAGCAGGAGTGAGAGAGGTTAACATGAAAATATCAACTAAATAAACTGATGCAAGTCGGGAGGCTTAGTGATCAAAACAACTGGAAGTCCTACATCCTTCCTCATGAGGACTTTGCCTCCATTCACCCAAACAAACTTCACCTTACCTTCCCTTTTAAGTTTTCTGGCCTCGGCGCACAGTTTTTTGTTATAAAGAGTCAGAGACTCATTAATATAAATTGTATGGTTGGTGTTGTCCGTCCAGCCAAGATGCCGCGTACCAAAGTCCCGCTTGATTTTCTTCAAGCGTAGCACCTCGTCCCGGACGGACTGTCGCACGAACCGCACTATGACGGCAGGAGGCTGGGGAGGGTCTTCCGTCGTTGGTCGGACCCGTTGTCTAAACGAGTAGTCAACGTCTTCGGGCGCCAATTTGAGCCCGAGTCCGAGTACAACGCTGACCACTAGGCTCACTGGTGACTTACCTGGCTTCACCGGGATCCCCCTGATCTCCAGGATGTTCCTTCGACTGTCCTGATCCACCTTGTTGAGCCTAGTCTCGAGGTCGGTCACCCTTGAGCCCAACGCCAGGTTGGTCCGCTCCAGCGCCTCATATTTTTCGTCCAGTGCGGCAAACTGACCCTCTATGGACCCGAGCCTCCAGTCCTAATGAGATCCCTCTGCTCATCCTGCATCTGGGTCACTCTGACAAGCAGCTCCTTGAGAAGGGAGTCCTCGGATCGTGCTTTCTGGGGGGTGGCAGGTCGCTCGTCGGTTGGCACCGCACTTTTGGAGCTCCACGATTTCTTCTGGGACTTTAGACACTGCAAATCTGAGTCCTTTAGACCAGCACAGGACCCATGAAAAATTCTCGAGCACACATGGCATTCAATGCCAGAGGCGTCGCGGGGTACGGTCAAACTACACTATGCACATTTGCCCATTTTGAGGGGGAAAAAAAACAAGGGGAGAAGAGAAAAAAGAGAGAGAGAAAAAAAATAAATAAAATAAAAATAAAGGGGTTTCACACAAGAAATTAAATCAACAGGAGTAAATAAACTGAACACTGGGAGAAATAATTAGATAAAAATGGAAATAAATACTTGAGACGGAGCGCACCAAGTGGGATGTATACGGAACGAGAGCTGGACTGATACTGTTTAATTTCAGGTTGAACTTAGAATTTCATGAAAGAAAAACATCTGTATATGAACACAATGACTCCAGATAGAATAAATTTACCAACAGGAAATTTTATATGTGAATCAAGAACCCACTAACGACGACACTTATGGTTTTTCAGCTAAATCGACCAATGGGTAGGGGGGAGGTTTAACAAAGAAACTCTAATAACTGCCGATAGAATGAATGTATGGACATGAAATTTTATATGTGTGACCAAAACCCCATAAGCAACACCTGCCGATTTTCAGCCAAATCGACCCCTGTCGGATTAGGGGAGAATCAAAAACTCAAATAACTGCAGTTGTAATGAATATATCGACAAAACATTTCCAGCGGAATCGGCAGAAGTTTTTTTTTTTTTTTTTTTTTTTTTTTTTTTTGGACGGCATTTCAACCGCTAAGGGTCATGAGTGCCCGGTACAGCGATATTAATGTCAGGGTTTAGCTCTTCACCAGGAGACCAAGAGGTGCGAGACAGAAAAGCCAGGCAGGGACAAGGGGCCACCCCACGAGCGGCGAGGCCCGACCAGGGGACAAAAGGAGGCGCGACCAGGCCTCCCCAATCGGCAGAAGTGAAGGGGGCACAACTAAAAGACCACAATAACTGCCCATGTAATGAATGTATCGATATGAAATTTCGTATTTAAAATCAAAACACATTGAGGACATAACCTTTTTTAAAGTTCTTATGACCGCGTTGTTGTGCGCCAGATTCGAAACTAAACCTATAATTTTCAAATATTTTTCGGTTTAATATTTTTATTGTCTTTTATTAACCTAAAATTTACCTACCTATAATAAAAATCAAATAAAATGTATATTTATATTTATTAATTTGTTTATTTAATTCGCATGGTTAATGAAGATTGAAGAAGTTTCCCTTCAACCGTGCGCTGATTTAGGTGAGGCACATCTTTTTTTTAAATACTTTTATGTACTGAACCATTCTATATTACAAAATTCATATTTGGTTGAGAAATAAAGAATATTATCCATATTTATGTGTAATGGCTAACATAAGTAAAGATGAAAAGTATGTTTTGGTTCGTTCTTACTAAAATAGCACTAGAGATAATGTAAGAATTAGGTTGGATGCAACACCGCGGAATCTTCGTATTCCCCTGCTCAAAATTCTGGCTACGCCCCTTTCAATTTCACTCTTTTCATATTGAACCAGTTATGTACTTTCATACTTCCCCAGTTATACTTAATACTTTAACTTTCTAAGGAAACTTAACATTTTTAGCCGAGATATTATGAAACACTTAATAAAAAATAAGGAGAAAAAGGTGAAAAAAAAAAAAAATAAAAATATTGTCTATTCCAAAAAATATATATAATATGGGAGTACCTTCGGTATTGATATCATCTTCAGAGGCGATGTACTTAAAAAAGAGGACTGTTGGGTAGGTTCCATAACAAATAATACATTATACAAACATCTCAACAGCACTAAAGAAAAAAGAAAAACATAAGAAAAAAGTGGGGTTTACTGTCTAAAATGTAGTTGTTGTAATTTTGTTTATGTAAGTCAAACTGGGAGACAATTTGAAAATAGGGTAAAAGAACACGTTTCAGAACTAGGCTTAAACATTGACACAACACACACCTCAGTGAAAATAAATAGTTAAAAAAATTAATTTAAACAAATTTTTAATTAGGATTTTCAGATTCTCCACAAAGAAACAAGGTTTTCCGGTTCTTTTAGTTTTCTTGTACGAGCAATAGTTTTCGAGATATTGATCTTTGAAAGTTGCGTTTTATTAAAAACAATTGAGAGTGGTGGATTCATACAGATCTCAGCCCGCTAACCAGGCGAAGAGTGGTGGTAACCCCCCCCCCCCCCCCCCCCCCCCCCCCCCCTGCTCAATATCCCTGCTACGCCCCTGTCAATTTCACAAGTATCTTTTCATATTGAACCAGTTATGTACTTTTATACTTCCCCAGTTATACTCAATACTTTAACTTTCTAAAATAAACTAAAACCAAATCGTAAAAAAAATTAATTTTAACAAATTTTTAATAAGGATTTTCAGATTCTTCACAAAGAAACAAGGTTTTCCGGTTCTTTTAGTTTTCTTGTACGAGCAATAGTTTTCGAGATATTGGTCTTTGAATGTTGCGTTTTATTTAAAATCAATTGGAAGTGGGTTCAAAGAGATCTCAGCCCGGAAACCTGGCGGAGAGTGGGGGCGACCCTCCCCCCTGCTCAATATCCCGGCTACGCCCCTGTCAATTTCACAAGTATCTTTTCATATTGAACCAGTTATGTACTTTTATACTTCCCCAGTTATACTCAATACTTTAACTTTCTAAAATAAACTAAAACTAAATCGTAAAAAAAATTAATTTTAACAAATTTTTAATAAGGATTTTCAGATTCTTCACAAAGAAACAAGGTTTTCCGGTTCTTTTAGTTTTCTTGTACGAGCAATAGTTTTCGAGATATTGGTCTTTGAATGTTGCGTTTTATTTAAAATCAATTGGAAGTGGGTTCAAAGAGATCTCAGCCCGGAAACCTGGCGGAGAGTGGTGGCGACCCTCCCCCCTGCTCAATATCCCGGCTACGCCCCTGTCAATTTCACAAGTATCTTTTCATATTGAACCAGTTATGTACTTTTATACTTCCCCAGTTATACTCAATACTTTATCTTTCTAAAATAAACTAAAACTAAATCGTAAAAAAAATTAATTTTACCAAATTTTTAATTAGGATTTTCAGATTCCTCACAAAGAAACAAGGTTTTCCGGTTCTTTTAGTTTTCTTGTACGTGCAATAGTTTTCGAGATATTGATCTTTGAAAGTTGCGTTTTATTAAAAACAATTGGGAGTGGTGGATTCATACAGATCTCAGCCCGCTAACCAGGCGAAGAGTGGTGGCGACCCTCCCCCCTGCTCAATATCCCTGCTACGCCCCTGTCAATTTCACAAGTATCTTTTCATATTGAACCAGTTATGTACTTTTATACTTCCCCAGTTATACTCAATACTTTAACTTTCTAAAATAAACTAAAACTAAATCGTAAAAAAAATTAATTTTACCAAATTTTTAATTAGGATTTTCAGATTCCTCACAAAGAAACAAGGTTTTCCGGTTCTTTTAGTTTTCTTGTACGAGCAATAGTTTTCGAGATATTGGTCTTTGAATGTTGCGTTTTATTTAAAATCAATTGGAAGTGGGTTCAAAGAGATCTCAGCCCGGAAACCTGGCGGAGAGTGGTGGCGACCCTCCCCCCTGCTCAATATCCCGGCTACGCCCCTGTCAATTTCACAAGTATCTTTTCATATTGAACCAGTTATGTACTTTTATACTTCCCCAGTTATACTCAATACTTTAACTTTCTAAAATAAACTAAAACTAAATCGTAAAAAAAATTAATTTTACCAAATTTTTAATTAGGATTTTCAGATTCCTCACAAAGAAACAAGGTTTTCCGGTTCTTTTAGTTTTCTTGTACGTGCAATAGTTTTCGAGATATTGATCTTTGAAAGTTGCGTTTTATTAAAAACAATTGGGAGTGGTGGATTCATACAGATCTCAGCCCGCTAACCAGGCGAAGAGTGGTGGCGACCCTCCCCCCTGCTCAATATCCCTGCTACGCCCCTGTCAATTTCACAAGTATCTTTTCATATTGAACCAGTTATGTACTTTTATACTTCCCCAGTTATACTCAATACTTTAACTTTCTAAAATAAACTAAAACTAAATCGTAAAAAAAATTAATTTTACCAAATTTTTAATTAGGATTTTCAGATTCCTCACAAAGAAACAAGGTTTTCCGGTTCTTTTAGTTTTCTTGTACGAGCAATAGTTTTCGAGATATTGGTCTTTGAATGTTGCGTTTTATTTAAAATCAATTGGAAGTGGGTTCAAAGAGATCTCAGCCCGGAAACCTGGCGGAGAGTGGTGGCGACCCTCCCCCCTGCTCAATATCCCGGCTACGCCCCTGTCAATTTCACAAGTATCTTTTCATATTGAACCAGTTATGTACTTTTATACTTCCCCAGTTATACTCAATACTTTAACTTTCTAAAATAAACTAAAACTAAATCGTAAAAAAAATTAATTTTAACAAATTTTTAATTAGGATTTTCTGATTCTTCACAAAGAAACAAGGTTTTCCGGTTCTTTTAGTTTTCTTGTACGTGCAATAGTTTTCGAGATATTGATCTTTGAAAGTTGCGTTTTATTTAAAATCAATTGGAAGTGGGTTCAAAGAGATCTCAGCCCGGAAACCTGGCGGAGAGTGGTGGCGACCCTCCCCCCTGCTCAATATCCCGGCTACGCCCCTGTCAATTTCACAAGTATCTTTTCATATTGAACCAGTTATGTACTTTTATACTTCCCCAGTTATACTCAATACTTTAACTTTCTAAAATAAACTAAAACTAAATCGTAAAAAAAATTAATTTTACCAAATTTTTAATTAGGATTTTCAGATTCCTCACAAAGAAACAAGGTTTTCCGGTTCTTTTAGTTTTCTTGTACGTGCAATAGTTTTCGAGATATTGATCTTTGAAAGTTGCGTTTTATTAAAAACAATTGGGAGTGGTGGATTCATACAGATCTCAGCCCGCTAACCAGGCGAAGAGTGGTGGCGACCCTCCCCCCTGCTCAATATCCCTGCTACGCCCCTGTCAATTTCACAAGTATCTTTTCATATTGAACCAGTTATGTACTTTTATACTTCCCCAGTTATACTCAATACTTTAACTTTCTAAAATAAACTAAAACTAAATCGTAAAAAAAATTAATTTTACCAAATTTTTAATTAGGATTTTCAGATTCCTCACAAAGAAACAAGGTTTTCCGGTTCTTTTAGTTTTCTTGTACGAGCAATAGTTTTCGAGATATTGGTCTTTGAATGTTGCGTTTTATTTAAAATCAATTGGAAGTGGGTTCAAAGAGATCTCAGCCCGGAAACCTGGCGGAGAGTGGTGGCGACCCTCCCCCCTGCTCAATATCCCGGCTACGCCCCTGTCAATTTCACAAGTATCTTTTCATATTGAACCAGTTATGTACTTTTATACTTCCCCAGTTATACTCAATACTTTAACTTTCTAAAATAAACTAAAACTAAATCGTAAAAAAAATTAATTTTAACAAATTTTTAATTAGGATTTTCAGATTCTTCACAAAGAAACAAGGTTTTCCGGTTCTTTTAGTTTTCTTGTACGTGCAATAGTTTTCGAGATATTGATCTTTGAAAGTTGCGTTTTATTTAAAATCAATTGGAAGTGGGTTCAAAGAGATCTCAGCCCGGAAACCTGGCGGAGAGTGGTGGCGACCCTCCCCCCTGCTCAATATCCCGGCTACGCCCCTGTCAATTTCACAAGTATCTTTTCATATTGAACCAGTTATGTACTTTTATACTTCCCCAGTTATACTCAATACTTTAACTTTCTAAAATAAACTAAAACTAAATCGTAAAAAAAATTAATTTTACCAAATTTTTAATTAGGATTTTCAGATTCCTCACAAAGAAACAAGGTTTTCCGGTTCTTTTAGTTTTCTTGTACGAGCAAAAGTTTTCGAGATATTGGTCTTTGAAGGTTGCGTTTTATGTAAAATCAATTGGGACTGGATTCATAGAGATCTCAGCCCGGAAACCTGGCGGAGAGTGGGGGCGACCCTCCCCCGGCTACGCCCCTGTCAATTTCACATGTATCTTTTCATATTGAACCAGTTATGTACTTTCCTACTTCCCCAGTTATACTCAATACTTTAACTTTCTAAAAGAAACTGAAACTAAATCGTTAAAAAAAAATTAATTTTACCAAATTTTTAATTAGTATTTTCAGATTCTCCACAAAGAAACGAGGTTTTCCGGTTCTTTTAGTTTTCTTGTACGTGCAATAGTTTTCGAGATATTGGTCTTTGAAAGTTGCGTTTTATTAAAAACAATTGGGAGTGGATTCATACAGATCTCAGCCCGCTAACCAGGCGAAGAGTGGTGGTAACCCCCCCCCCCCCCCCCCCCCCCCTGCTCAAAATCCCTGCTACGCCCCTGTCAATTTCACAAGTATCTTTTCATATTGAACCAGTTATGTACTTTTATACTTCCCCAGTTATACTCAATACTTTAACTTTCTAAAATAAACTAAAACTAAATCGTAAAAAAAATTAATTTTAACAAATTTTTAATTAGGATTTTCAGATTCTTCACAAAGAAACAAGGTTTTCCGGTTCTTTTTGTTTTCTTGTACGAGCTATAGTTTTCGAGATATTGGTCTTTGAAAGTTGCGTTTTATTTAAAATCAATTGGAAGTGGGTTCAAAGAGATCTCAGCCCGGAAACCTGGCGGAGAGTGGGGGTGACCCTCCCCCCTGCTCAATATCCCTGCTACGCCCCTGTCAATTTCACAAGTATCTTTTCATATTGAACCAGTTATGTACTTTTATACTTCCCCAGTTATACTCAATACTTTAACTTTCTAAAATAAACTAAAACTAAATCGTAAAAAAAATTAATTTTAACAAATTTTTAATTAGGATTTTCAGATTCTTCACAAAGAAACAAGGTTTTCCGGTTCTTTTTGTTTTCTTGTACGAGCTATAGTTTTCGAGATATTGGTCTTTGAAAGTTGCGTTTTATTTAAAATCAATTGGAAGTGGGTTCAAAGAGATCTCAGCCCGGAAACCTGGCGGAGAGTGGGGGCGACCCTCCCCCCTGCTCAATATCCCGGCTACGCCCCTGTCAATTTCACAAGTATCTTTTCATATTGAACCAGTAATGTACTTTTATACTTCCCCAGTTATACTCAATACTTTAACTTTCTAAAATAAACTAAAACTAAATCGTAAAAAAAATTAATTTTAACAAATTTTTAATTAGGATTTTCAGATTCTTCACAAAGAAACAAGGTTTTCCGGTTCTTTTTGTTTTCTTGTACGAGCTATAGTTTTCGAGATATTGGTCTTTGAAAGTTGCGTTTTATTTAAAATCAATTGGAAGTGGGTTCAAAGAGATCTCAGCCCGGAAACCTGGCGGAGAGTGGGGGCGACCCTCCCCCCTGCTCAATATCCCTGCTACGCCCCTGTCAATTTCACAAGTATCTTTTCATATTGAACCAGTTATGTACTTTTATACTTCCCCAGTTATACTCAATACTTTAACTTTCTAAAATAAACTAAAACTAAATCGTAAAAAAAATTAATTTTAACAAATTTTTAATTAGGATTTTCAGATTCTTCACAAAGAAACAAGGTTTTCCGGTTCTTTTTGTTTTCTTGTACGAGCTATAGTTTTCGAGATATTGGTCTTTGAAAGTTGCGTTTTATTTAAAATCAATTGGAAGTGGGTTCAAAGAGATCTCAGCCCGGAAACCTGGCGGAGAGTGGGGGCGACCCTCCCCCCTGCTCAATATCCCGGCTACGCCCCTGTCAATTTCACAAGTATCTTTTCATATTGAACCAGTTATGTACTTTTATACTTCCCCAGTTATACTCAATACTTTAACTTTCTAAAATAAACTAAAACTAAATCGTAAAAAAAATTAATTTTAACAAATTTTTAATTAGGATTTTCAGATTCTTCACAAAGAAACAAGGTTTTCCGGTTCTTTTTGTTTTCTTGTACGAGCTATAGTTTTCGAGATATTGGTCTTTGAAAGTTGCGTTTTATTTAAAATCAATTGGAAGTGGGTTCAAAGAGATCTCAGCCCGGAAACCTGGCGGAGAGTGGGGGCGACCCTCCCCCCTGCTCAATATCCCTGCTACGCCCCTGTCAATTTCACAAGTATCTTTTCATATTGAACCAGTTATGTACTTTTATACTTCCCCAGTTATACTCAATACTTTAACTTTCTAAAATAAACTAAAACTAAATCGTAAAAAAAATTAATTTTAACAAATTTTCAATTAGGATTTTCAGATTCTTCACAAAGAAACAAGGTTTTCCGGTTCTTTTTGTTTTCTTGTACGAGCTATAGTTTTCGAGATATTGGTCTTTGAAAGTTGGGTTTTATTTAAAATCAATTGGAAGTGGGTTCAAAGAGATCTCAGCCCGGAAACCTGGCGGAGAGTGGGGGCGACCCTCCCCCCTGCTCCATATCCCGGCTACGCCCCTGTCAATTTCACAAGTATCTTTTCATATTGAACCAGTTATGTACTTTTATACTTCCCCAGTTATACTCAATACTTTAACTTTCTAAAATAAACTAAAACTAAATCGTAAAAAAAATTAATTTTAACAAATTTTTAATTAGGATTTTCAGATTCTTCACAAAGAAACAAGGTTTTCCGGTTCTTTTTGTTTTCTAGTACGAGCTATAGTTTTCGAGATATTGGTCTTTGAAAGTTGCGTTTTATTTAAAATCAATTGGAAGTGGGTTCAAAGAGATCTCAGCCCGGAAACCTGGCGGAGAGTGGGGGCGACCCTCCCCCCTGCTCAATATCCCGGCTACGCCCCTGTCAATTTCACAAGTATCTTTTCATATTGAACCAGTTATGTACTTTTATACTTCCCCAGTTATACTCAATACTTTAACTTTCTAAAATAAACTAAAACTAAATCGTAAAAAAAATTAATTTTAACAAATTTTTAATTAGGATTTTCAGATTCTTCACAAAGAAACAAGGTTTTCCGGTTCTTTTTGTTTTCTTGTACGAGCTATAGTTTTCGAGATATTGGTCTTTGAAAGTTGCGTTTTATTTAAAATCAATTGGAAGTGGGTTCAAAGAGATCTCAGCCCGGAAACCTGGCGGAGAGTGGGGGCGACCCTCCCCCCTGCTCAATATCCCGGCTACGCCCCTGTCAATTTCACAAGTATCTTTTCATATTGAACCAGTTATGTACTTTTATACTTCCCCAGTTATACTCAATACTTTAACTTTCTAAAATAAACTAAAACTAAATCGTAAAAAAAATTAATTTTAACAAATTTTTAATTAGGATTTTCAGATTCTTCACAAAGAAACAAGGTTTTCCGGTTCTTTTTGTTTTCTTGTACGAGCTATAGTTTTCGAGATATTGGTCTTTGAAAGTTGCGTTTTATTTAAAATCAATTGGAAGTGGGTTCAAAGAGATCTCAGCCCGGAAACCTGGCGGAGAGTGGGGGCGACCCTCCCCCCTGCTCAATATCCCGGCTACGCCCCTGTCAATTTCACAAGTATCTTTTCATATTGAACCAGTTATGTACTTTTATACTTCCCCAGTTATACTCAATACTTTAACTTTCTAAAATAAACTAAAACTAAATCGTAAAAAAAATTAATTTTAACAAATTTTTAATTAGGATTTTCAGATTCTTCACAAAGAAACAAGGTTTTCCGGTTCTTTTTGTTTTCTTGTACGAGCTATAGTTTTCGAGATATTGGTCTTTGAAAGTTGCGTTTTATTTAAAATCAATTGGAAGTGGGTTCAAAGAGATCTCAGCCCGGAAACCTGGCGGAGAGTGGGGGCGACCCTCCCCCCTGCTCAATATCCCGGCTACGCCCCTGTCAATTTCACAAGTATCTTTTCATATTGAACCAGTTATGTACTTTTATACTTCCCCAGTTATACTCAATACTTTAACTTTCTAAAATAAACTAAAACTAAATCGTAAAAAAAATTAATTTTAACAAATTTTTAATTAGGATTTTCAGATTCTTCACAAAGAAACAAGGTTTTCCGGTTCTTTTTGTTTTCTTGTACGAGCTATAGTTTTCGAGATATTGGTCTTTGAAAGTTGCGTTTTATTTAAAATCAATTGGAAGTGGGTTCAAAGAGATCTCAGCCCGGAAACCTGGCGGAGAGTGGGGGCGACCCTCCCCCCTGCTCAATATCCCGGCTACGCCCCTGTCAATTTCACAAGTATCTTTTCATATTGAACCAGTTATGTACTTTTATACTTCCCCAGTTATACTCAATACTTTAACTTTCTAAAATAAACTAAAACTAAATCGTAAAAAAAATTAATTTTAACAAATTTTTAATTAGGATTTTCAGATTCTTCACAAAGAAACAAGGTTTTCCGGTTCTTTTTGTTTTCTTGTACGAGCTATAGTTTTCGAGATATTGGTCTTTGAAAGTTGCGTTTTATTTAAAATCAATTGGAAGTGGGTTCAAAGAGATCTCAGCCCGGAAACCTGGCGGAGAGTGGGGGCGACCCTCCCCCCTGCTCAATATCCCGGCTACGCCCCTGTCAATTTCACAAGTATCTTTTCATATTGAACCAGTTATGTACTTTTATACTTCCCCAGTTATACTCAATACTTTAACTTTCTAAAATAAACTGTAACTTGGTCTTTGAGTGTCATATCAATTCTACATTAATTTGAAGTACAAAGGAAAAAAAAAATGTTTAAAAGTTAATCCGTTTAGTCAAAATACCTTATAACTAAGACTAAAAACGATGATAGGTAACCATAAGTTCGATACTTCATTCTTTTGACACATGCCCGGGCTTCAACTACGAGGGACAGAGTGCTCAAGGTATTTTCCTTGCCCAGTTACTTTGTCTAAGGGTCTACGAGTACCAGACGTCTAACACGTTGGTCACCATCACTTATGTCAGTTCCGAAGGACGACGAGCTCATGATTATTTTTACTTTCCAGTTACTTTGTCTAAGGGTTTTCAACGAGCACCTGACGTTTAACACGTTCGTCAACGTCATATAAGTCTCCTCCGAAGGACGACGTGCTCATGATTATGTTTCACTTCCCAGTTAACACATCTAATAGTCCCGTCCAGATTTCCAACTCGCGGTCCTGAGCTCATCAGACACCAGATGTAAAGATAACATAAGTTTTGTTTGGTTCCAACTAATATTGTGAAGAAAGAAATATAGAGTACAGGTAGGCTTTGTGGTACCGTTTTTCACATATTTTCTGAAAAACACATTAGGACAGCAATGTTGGTTGGCAGATATTGACCAAAAACAATGATAGGTAGCTGTAAGTTGGATGCTTCGTTCTTTTGACACATGCCCGGGCTTCAACATGAGGGACAGCGTGCTCATGTTTTTTTTTCTTGCCCAGTACCTTGTCTAAGGGTCTTCAACGAGTATCTGACGTCTAAAACACGTTCGTCATCATCACTTAAGTCCGTTCCGAAGGACTTCGTGCTCAATTTTTTTTCCTTTCTCAGTTCCTCAGTATGTAGATATAGATTCAACCAGATATGATGAATGTCAACTATAAATAAATAAAAACATGTATTCTAGTTGGTTTTAACAAAAATAGTCGAAGAAGGAATACAGTATTAAGACATCAAAGTTTATAAGTCTCTGTCCATTGTCGTTGCTGACCCCGTGAAGGCTATATGTCATATGGTTAGCAAGTAAATCCTTTCTCAACCCACCTTGGGCGTTAGTTCACGGTCCTATAAATATCAGCACAGATTAGATTGATACTGGTACAAATGAGGTGATGATACTGATAACAACACTGATACTGATATCAAAACTGATATATAAGTGTATATATATTTATATATATATATACAGTGTGTGTACCAGAATAAAGTGCCCACCTTCCATAACTTTTGAACGAATGGTTGTAATGAGATCTTCGTTGGACCAAGAGGCAACATGGACTGGCAAATTAAGTTGACTCAGACCACCACAAGGAGCGCTGCACGCTCACTAACTTTCAAATCTCCACTAGAAAGGGTGGATATAACTTTCCATTTTCCAAAATTTTCCATTTAAAAAAAAAAAAAAAAAAAACTTACTCTATTCTAGAAATTTTACATAAAATTTGTTTTGTTCAATGAAATATTCAAAATGCGGGCGGGGTCAAGCTGTGTATCATTTTTAACGTCTTTCAGAAGCAACAACGTTTTGTTGCAACATTCTTCCATATCTTTAATTTAAGTTTCCTTTCTTTAAGGAGATTCCTGTCAAAGTTTAATTTTCTGATTGTTGTTCTTTGTCTTCCAATTTATTAAAAACTTATTTTTATTATACAGGGTGTTCATTTTATCTTGACCCAAGTAAATAACTCAAAACATAATGATTTTCTCAAAAAAAAGCTTCAGACAAAAAATGTAGAGTAGAATTGACCGCATTATTTGCTGTAATATAATTTTTAAACAAATGACAATTTTTAACGTTTTTTTATGAATTTAAAAAAAATGTTTTTTTTACTGTCAACCTATTATTTTTTTGCATATTTAGATTCCTCGGGAAAAATTAAGGAGAGGTTAAACGAGACATTTTTTTGTTAGACCAATATTAAAGCTAATAAATGAATTTTATTGTAGTAAATGTTCCAACTGACGTCCTGCAACTTCAATACATTTATCGAAGTCGTTCCGGAAAATTGCACAAGGTTCTTCAATATTGGTCTAACAAAAAAATGTCTCATTTAACCTCCCCTTAACACCCTGTATATATTATGTCTCGGGCCACCAGCCCATTTTCAGTATCTTCGTTCTCTTCGTCCATTTCATTTCTATTTCCACATTTCTATTATCCGAATATATCATTACTTTATTTTTCCGAATATATCATTCCGTCCGTTGTTTTATTTATTTTTTTGTTATTAACAGTTTAAGAAACAATTCACAGGAAGAGCAAGGTTTCGTTGGAATGAAATAGAGATGTGGACAGGAAGAAGAAAATACTTACGTAAACAATGAAATAAAATAAACAGAACGACAGACCTACTGAAAATGGTGGCCCGAAACGTCTATATAATAAACAAACATTCGGAAACAAAGAGCTGTAGCTAAAAAATATAAAAATAATATATTATTTTATATTTTATAAATAAATATATATATTTTATATAAGTATCCCTGTTTCAGAATAAAGTAAGCTCCTCCTGGCTTTTGGAGCCCTTGAAATGAACTGTCGGAGGATGTATTTCATGGCGACTTTCAGAAAACCCGGCTCTTTTCCGAAAATGAAATATTTTAATGAACGGTAAGCTCCTAAGCATTAATGGAGGCAGAGTAATAACTCATTTTGAAAATCTCATTTAAAGAAAAAACTTTAAATAAAATTTGTGAAATCAAGTAGTTAGTGTGAGTGAGGATTTTTCTTTTTTTGTTAGAGCGATATTTTACTTTCTTGAGTTGCCATCCTGAAACAATGAAAGATATGTACAAAATGTTTCGGACAAAACTTAGTTGTTCCATTGGAGATTTGAAGGTCTGTGCGAGCAGCGCCCATGTTGGTGGTCTGAATCAACCTGTACCTACCCAGGTGTTGTCTCTTGGTCCAATGAACATCGCACATTGTCTCATCTCGTTACAACCATTCTCATGTACATTGTTTAGAGCGAAATTTATAGATGGAAAAGTGGATGTTTTGTTTTCATCAGGGTTTCATGGACCACACTATATCTCTCCTTTAGAATGGATATATTGGTACATAATTTTATATGTCTATCGTGAAGCTCATAAGGATGACAGTTATTGATTTTCAAACAAAGCAGCCAAAATGAAGAGGGCTTAACTCAAAAATCCTAATCCTCGGGGCGAGTGCGTCTATTAATACAATAACTCCTGACAGAATGAATATGAGATGTGACTAGTAAATAACTGGAGTTTGGTTCCTTCACCCTTAACTCGAGAACGACTCAATCAATTTTCTTTAAAATGTGATGATATATTTGAAAAAAAATATATATATTGTAGACCGCCGAAACTCTTATCAAATCTGTAGAATGGGTGGAGTGAAAAAAAAAATGTTTGTATTTGAAAACGCCTGGGGGCGAAAAAGTTGACCATTGGTGACAGTAACATCCATATAAAATTTGAACGAAATTCGACAATATCTTCTACGTTCCGGAAGGTTTTTTGGCGATAACTTCATTCTTTGCAGAGCTACAATAATTTGTAATATATCAAATTACTCGTATTTTTACGCTCTACCAAAAGGGCAATGATCTGAAATTAAGAATTCTTAATTTGTTGCCGTATTTTGGACGAAAATATGATTTTTTTCGAAATATACAATTTTTTCGGGGTTCACTTCATTTTTCTCACATTAAAATTAATTAAACTGTTTCCATACATTGTTTCCATGCATTTTGTTTTATACTACTGCTCAACTGTTCTTTTCTTTTCTGATTCCAGTAACCACCGTAATCTGTCGTAGCTCGTCTACTCTTTGTTAGGCCGTTGGTAACATAAGACAGCAAGCTAGAGTACAATGAATATAACTGGAACCAGAAAAGAAGTGAAACGTTGAGCAATAGCATAAAACAAAATGCATGGAAACAGTTTAATTAATTTAAATGTGAGAAAAGGATGTGAATCACGAAAAAATTGTCTATTTCGGAAAAAATCACATTTTGCCCGAAATATGGGAAACAATTTATAGGAATTCTCCATTTCAGATCATTACCCTTTTCGTAGAGCGTAAAAAGTAATTTGAAATATTACAAATTATTTCAGCTCTGCAAAGAATGAAGTTATAGCCGGAAAACCCTCCGTAAACCTGCAGTAAGCTATAGTGAAACATACGCTGGTGGGGACAGAAGATATTGTCGAATTTCGTCCAAATTTTACATGGGTGTTACTCTCACCAATGGTCAACTTTTGCGCCCCCAGGCGTTTTCGATTTCAAAAAAAAATTTTAAAACCCCCATTTTCACTCCATCTCTCCAAATACAGGAACAAACAATTGCTTCCCCTTCTTCTTCATTATTTTTTTTCAAATTAATACTGAGAGTAATGTAGTAATTCCTAGGTTTTTTCAAAAAGTTTTGTACTGCCAACTAGGGCAGAAAAGATGAGCCCTCTACAAGTTGCTGCCCTATCCTTAAATCTCTCTGTTGCAACGGCTGTTTTTTTCTTAATTAAATTGAATATATTTAAAAAATAATCGTTATTCCCAAGAATCGATTATACTTTTATAGGAACATTTTTGTAGTAACTAGTAGGCTTTTTTTAAATATAATATAAAATATAACATCTAATTCAAATCAAAATCAAAGGGAGAATGGTGAAACAGGTTTAGTGGAATTGATGACCGCTAGATGGCTGCCCGGTCTCTGCCGTAGCTCGGACCGAGGCACTCTGGGACAGTAATGCCGGAAAATGAATCACTTTCCAGACCTGAATTGTTTCTAAATTTTTTCTCTTCATTCATTATCGACATTTTGGATTAGTTCATTTTGAAAATGTTTACGGTTGAATTCAGAAAGATAAACAATGGTTCTTCAGTTCAGTGTATTATGTTTTTCTGGTCATTCAGTGATTTTTCCTCCAGGTGTTCGTATATAATGATCGGGGCGTAGTTTTCGTCTTACGCAAAGTATTTTAACTTTTTGTACATATGTGGTTTGAATTATTTTTCTTCAATACACTACAGAGAGGTTTGTGTGTTTTTTAACTTTTCAAAGTATTCGATTGTCTGAGAACGTTGAAGTTGTGTATAGATTGGTTTCTGTGTCCTGTGTCGTGTGTGAGATGACAAAATACGTTAAAATTGTTCATGTGGGGTGCTATATCTCGTATTTTCCATAAACCAAATGATAAGTTAAACCATTCTAATGAAGACAAAGCTATGATGGATAGAGGGGAGGGTAGGAAACTTCAAGATCCTGAAAATGAAACTCATGCTAGTAGACAGGTAAGTTTTTCTTCACTTTTATTATTTATTTATTTGAACATAATCTTCTTGTTAGTTTATTTCTACACCTCAAAGTCAAATCAACAGTTTTGCTCAATTGAAAGTTACATTCTTTTGAGAAAGTCCTATCTTAACATAACCTATATGAATGAATTATTTGTTGGCTGGAATAGTGATAAATCAATTTTATTGAAACTTTCAGCTGAATTTTATATTATTACTTTCATTTCATGTACTTGTTAGGTTTGTTATGTTATGGAAAGTCCTGTTTCGAGATTAGTGAACATTTTATGTTTATTTATTTTTAAAATTCTATCGTTTTTGTTTTGGTTTAATGATTAAGAGAAGCTTCGTTTGAACTTTGCAATATGCCAAAAGATGTTTTGATTTTAACTTTTACACCGATGGTTATTTCTGATGTCAGAAAGTGTATTTAAATGTTGTTGATCTGAAGGAATATTGATATTTGTGTTGTTAAAAAGGAGTAATGTGTACAGTTTGTCTTGAGTAATTTGTTTATTTGAGAATTCCATCTTCCAAAAACTTTATAATGTCATATAATCATCGTGCCCTTGAATCTGTAAAGAATGTGTCCTCCAAACCAGATTTAGTCACTTATTGCAAAGCATTGTCGAGGCGGTTAACATTAACGAGTAAAAAGATGAGAAGTTAACTTATTTGTCTAAAGGCAAATCTCGGCTTGTTGAATTGGCGAATAGGGCCATTGTTGAAGAGTTATTGTGATGTTAAATTGCCTTATAAGGATCTGTACTTCCAGTCCTACTTACCAAAGGACAGTAGTGGGTGGATTTCGTTTATCTCATGGAGATGATTTTTACCTTTGTTGCGTTTTTCATTGTCATTGCCATGATTAGAAAATATTTTCGATGAAAGGCATCTCAGGACGTGTTGACCAAGTGGGAGCCTCTGGTCACAAATATTAGAATCAGTTGTTCATTATTTTTGTTTTCAGTTTAATCTAACCTCAAGATATTTTTCCAGAAAGATATTGACTATTTATTCATTATATTTAGCTCCCTGTAAGACGGTATGCCAACTTAGGTACAAACACGGGACTTCTGTGTATGGTACCTAGACAGGGGTGTCCTCTGTTGCGGAGCATTTTAAAAAATTGTATAGACTAAAGCGGGGTGGTCAACCCAAATGATCTTGCGGGCCACTTTTAAATGCATCATAATCCCGCGGGCCGCATATAAAATTATATATCCTCATATTAGATTTGGAACCACTACAAAACTTTTTTGGAGTGAAAATTTAAAACAGAATGAATTATTATTATTGTTTTTTATTATTATTCATGCAAATAAACATAAATACTATAATAATGATAATTATAAAATGATCGAATAATATTTAATTTATTTAATTAGTGAGATATTTGTTTCTCAACTCTTTCACTTGGCTTTTGCAAGTCGATCTCAATGCACATGTTTTGTGCAAAAACATATTTTGTAAAATTGTGATGAATCTCGCGGGCCATAAAAGTAATCACCAGGACTGAAGGGAGACGTATCGTATCTAAACTAGTTTTGTGCAAGTCATTGTTTACAACTGATTTCATTCTATTTGAAAATGATGTGAGATAGTCGACATTGAACACAACATGTCGTGAGGTCATTTTATTACCTTTGAATGTTGTTATTTTTCTGCAATAGCTCCTTGTCTGACATAAGTTTATTGATAACAATGCTTAAATATCTTTGCAGGTTGTTTTATGTAAATATTAAACACAATATAAGTAAAATTGTACAATTTAACTAAATAAAACGAAATTTATACCAATGGCGTTTTGCCTGGACAATATTGTTAATGTCGGAGACTTTTAAACAAAGTTTTGCTTTTTGAAATATTGTCATTGATGTTATGGCGAAACCGGTAGTTTTTGAAAAAAAAGTTTTTTGTGGAATAGACAATATCACAAAAAATACGTTTATTATTATTTTTTTTTTGTTCAATGTATTTATTATAAGTTCCCATAATATATAATAAGAAAACTTCACATATACAAATCATATTATAAGGAAGAGAATGGATAGAATCATATTATGATTTGTATACGTGAAGTTTCCTTAACCCAGGCCAGTTGTTCATATCATAACATGTATACAAAAAAAAATGTTGACCCTTCCTTCCGTTGTTATAGTGAAGTAGTACAGGTTCTCCTATCGTATACGTCCCCTCTCAGACATTTCGGCATTAGTTCAGTCGTAGGGTTGCCATAATGAATGGAACCCCAGTTAGGCGCGTTTACCTCACTGATCGCCCCATTGGTTGCTTTCGAGATATCGAGGTGTGTTCTGGACATTAGTGTGGAGATATCGAGTTGTGTTCAGGACATTAGTGTGGAGATATCGAGTTGTGTTCAGGACATTAGTGTGGAGATATCGAGTTGTGTTCAGGACATTAGTGTGGAGATATCGAGTTGTGTTCAGGACATTAGCGTGGAGATATCGAGTTGTGTTCAGGACATTAGTGTGGAGATATCGGGTTGTGTTGAGGACATTAGTGTGGTGATAATTTTAGAACTTGAACATATGAAAATATGCCTGCCTATTTACCTTCTAATTGTGTCTTTAAGGTGTCTACGGATGGAGGATTTTCATGAAAAATACGCAAATATCAGGGTAAATAAAATTTTAGGTCCGCACAAAATAATTATAATAGACAAAAACAGTATTTTCTCTACTGTTATCTGTTGTCAGTAAAGAATTCAAGAAATACAGACTACACAAGAATCGATCCCAACCCGACCATGATGTTAATATATTTTTAATAATAATAATAAAATTTAAGGTAAAATAAGTGTTTCTCATTGTGTAACTGTGAAGATTGTGACAAGTATATCCACTTTATTTAAAATAAGTAATAAGCAGTTATTTCTGTACTAAGGTAAAAAAACCTCGAGCACATCATCTTTGGGATGGGACGTTGAGCGATGTCCCCGAGCCTGTAGAATGTCAGGCACTCGTTAAGACTCCTAATCTAGGTAAATAAACCGGGATGGCCAAAATTTAGGACTCCGACAGTAGAATTGGGCGCTCACATAACCCAATGTTTTGTATATATCATAACAACCTAAATAAATACAAATTCGATAAACATTCACTTTTTTTTTATTATTATTTTTTTTTTTGGTTTTAGTTTCCATTTAACGTCGCATCGACTTCAGGGTCATTAGTGACGACTATTGTGTCTACATGTCCTCGTAGAGTTTTGCATCTTTAAGGAAGTGGATGATGAGTCCGTTGTATTCGTTGTTGGATATTTGAAGTAGTTTTTTCATGTCAGTCTGTAGTTTGTATTTGTTTCTTAATGTGGTGTAGTTTGTGCAGTCAGCCAATGTATTTTGTACTGTGAGCTCTGTGTAATCTTGGTTGCAGGAGCATGTCGGCAAGTCTTAGGTTTAATCAACTAGGGTAGGGGTCTTTAACGAGTAGGTACCTGACAACGCACAGGCTCGGGACCATAGCTTAACGTCCCGACCGAAGGACGGCATGCTCAAGGTTTTTTTCAACTTTCAGGTACAAAAAAAATAAGGGCCTCGGCCGGGTTACGAACCCTCGATCAGTAGGCTAGCACGCAACCGCAGTAAGCTAGCACGCAACCTCAGAGCAAACCGGCGCCCTCTACATAGCTTCTTGCAATATGCTCGCAGTTCCAGGTGTATTTGAAGATAACAACAGAAAAATGGCAGAGAAGTATTGTAAAACTTGTTCTCAGCTTTACAGTTGTTTTAATCATGATTAAGTCATCTTATTGTTCGAAAATAGTTGATTAGTTTAACCGCTGATAATCTATGTTACTTTAACCCTGATTAAGTGCAAACATTGATTGATAGAAAAACACCGGTGGATTTACAAACAGTTGATAGGTAATCCTCGATGATTGCTCCAATCACAGTGATAGAGTAGCAGTGATTACTGATCACTAACCGACCTCTTAGACAGTCTCTGAGTGTTCAGTGTTGCGCTCTCCTTCAAACCGTCCACTTCTCACTTCACCTCCCCGCCTCCAGTTCTAGAGTTGGCAACTCTTCGTGCTAGTCTCCTCCCATCCCCAGTGTCTTGTGTGTTATGATACTTGTGCTGAAGGGCTCAGATGGTGCTACGACTGACCACAATCCTCCAGTCCCCATCCCCCAGACTTCTTGAAGATAAACCCTCTGATCCTTCCGAGCAGATATGCCCTGTAAGTATTTATTTAAAAAAAAAAAAAGCTGATCTACCAAATGATGTATGCGATTAAGTGACACGATATTAAATTATTAATTATTATTTAGTTATTTCGAAAGAAATAAGTTTTTCCCACTATTTGTTAAGTATTATTTTCCTCAATGTCAAGAAAAAAATATCGGTGAATCACTGTCTCCGGCACGAATTAATCAATTACATTTTCGCTCTCCCTCCAAAGCCAATCGACCGTTTATGATAAATTTCATGTCGATATATTCATTACATCGGCAGTTATCAGGGTTTTAGATTGAGCCCCCCCCCCCCCCCCCCCCTCTCCCCTCAACCCTCTCTTCCTTTCTTCCGATATCGCTGAAATTTCACAGATTATGTCCACATTCGGTTTTGACTTCATATATGCAATTTCATGTCGATACATCTATTACATCGGCAATTATTTGAATTTTGTGTTGAGCCCCCTTCCCTTGTGAATTTCGCTGAAAATTAATAAGTGTTCTCCCTTGTGCGGTTTTGAATTCACATATGAAATTTTGTGTTGATACATTCATTACATGGGCAGTTATAGGGTATTACAGTCGAGTTGCTCGTTTCGGGTCCCCTCTTCCCTTCGAAGATATACATAAGGTTAAGTTTTATGACTCATGCCCGGGCTTTAACTACGAGGTCATATCGCCTACTACCAGAGCGCTCGTTCGTCACTCTGCTGGACATGAGCCCGACTCTACTGTGGGAGTCCTAAATTTTGCCTACCCTAAATTTTTATTCACCTAGGGCAGGGGTCTTTAACGATATACCTAAGAAATTTCGTGTCAATACATTCATTCTGTCAGGATTTTTTTTTTTTTTTTTCTTTTTTTAATCAGGATATCGCAAAACATGAAATTCCACTGAAAACTCCGCATCAGATTTTTTAACCAATGTGAATAGGTGTCTTAATGAGGGGTTTCTGAATCATACTAAATTAGATGTTGATACATTCATTACATCGACAGTGTTTCTGGGTTGACGCTCCCGTCCTTCCATCGATTTATTTTATAATCGACATGTGTCGTCCTTATTGGATCCACAATTCACATATGGAATTTCGTGTCGATTTACTCATTACATTGGCAGTTATTAGGTATTTTGTGTTAAGACCCCCCCCTCACTTCTTTCCTTCGGCTAATTTGGCCAAATCGATAGTTGCGTTTCTGGATACACATAAAAGTTCTTCTCGATATATTTACTTTTTTTTACATTTCTCGAGAAACATTATCTCCTATAGAATAATTAACATTGTTTATTAATTTTATTATTTAAATGTGGGTGGGGTGTAGATATCATGCAACTTAGATGACGATATTGAGTAGATAACCTGTTGAAATGTTTTTGTGTTAGTGTGCGGCTACGCCTAGGTTCAGATAGTTTACGTTGTATTTTACTTCTCATTGTAGCCAGCCACATACATATTAAATTTGGCCTTCACAGACAATGTCAGAACAGTGTCCATGGAATAGATATACATATATTTATATCATCTACATACATTTTATGGGAGAATTTGTAGTTATTTAATTGTTCTACTCGTATTTTATTATTTCCATACTTGGTGTGCTTGAGTATACCCTGTCTGTTTACTGACTGAGTTTCCTCACTATTGCTATAGTAAATATCGATATTGTGTTCGGGGGAGGGGGGGGCTTAAGAGAAAATGGGTTTAGAAGAAGAGTGAAGACTTTTACACAAATAGTTTGAGCTGGGAAAATACATTAAGATTTTTTTTTCATAACTATTTTAAGTAGAGGGGAAGTTATGTAATCGATCAGAAATTCACCTGTTCTTCAGCTCTCTGATCCCAATAATTAAAAAAAAAAAAAAAAATAAGGAACATTTCAATTTTCAGCTAAATCGGCCGAAGGGAATCAGAGTGGGGAAGACGAAAACTTAGTTCATTTATTCACGCTGTGGAAGTATATTGTCTATGATTCATCTACAATTTTTTTTGGTGCTATGGCGTGGAAAAGGGCCTAACTAGTTATTATACAATAAAAACAAAAAACTGTTACTAGTTCTGCGGCGCTCCTTAGCACGTCGAGTGAGCTCTGGATCACTGTGGGGCATTGGTTCCTTGTTCTACTGTGGAAATTACCGGTAATTCAAAGACGACCCATTTTTTTTATAATTAATTAATTCCCAAAACATTCCTCTTTTTTTTTTCGATAAGTATAAACCCTTCTTCCTTTAAAGAGGCATCACTCGACCCAGACATAGATCGTAGTGCCAGAGAAAGCAACTAAACAGGGCGAAATTTGTAGAAATAATAACCCTTATAGGATATATGGACGTCACCGGCCTAGCTGCAAGCTAATGGTCGGCAAAATTTCGTCAGGTTTTCGTATGGATGCCGCTTATTGCAAAAATATAATGGCTGTACCTAAAGTGAGAAGAGAGTTTCTCATATCTCGTTCATTGATTAGGAAGGCCTTCACCCCAATTTTAGTATTTAGCTATCATACCGTCGTTAGTATTCAATTATTCTGTCCCTATTACTCATTTCGCATTGCTTCATTTTGGGGGAACTTAAGTACTATTTTTTTTTAAAAATCAAAGTTGAGATTTCACAGGAATTTTATATTTTACAAAATATATCCAAGAATGACAAAAAAGGTCTGTTTTTACTGGACAGTAGAGGGACGAGATTAGTATTTAATGCATACCCAAATCATGCACTCTAATCTGTTGAGATTCTTCAAAGACAATAAAGGTTGCTCATTTAAAATGAATTGGGTGATAGATGTTGGCCCAATTGGGTCCTCCACTCACAGTCCCAACATAAGAAGAACAGAGCATAGTAAGTAACTAAAACCAGATGAAAATGGAAATTCGAACAAGGTTTTTTGTAGATTCAAACACAAATTAGAAGTTGCCCTAACGGTCTGGTGTCGAACCCTCCCATCTTGAGCTCAGTAGACTAGCAGACGACCTCTGAGCTAACACCGCCCCCTCTGGACCCCCCCCCCCCCACACCCCCCTCACCCCTATCAAAAATTTCTGAAATTTCTGTACAATATTCATGTATATGCTATGTCGGTGATACACTTATATATGTTTAAGTGTGTGTAGTTGGTGTGTATAAAGTGAGTAGGTATTTGTGAAAGTAGTTCTCCCGAATCGGGGCTATGTATTAAAGAGGGCGTGCCCCGAGGTCCCTCACGTTGTATCTACATAGCGAGTTGAGGTGGTCACTTTCTATATCTACAGCCTCTTGGATGTTGGAGAAATTTAAAATTAGTTGCAACGAAGACCGCTTATCCTAAACTTTCTGCAAATTTTGAAAAAAAATAGTCACATTTTAATTAAATTAAATATATATATTTTACAAATGAGTTCAAGAACGCATGTGATTCAGTATGGTGTTAACTGGGGGGGGGGGGTGGGGGGGGGGGAGATATGAAATGAAAGGCATTAAAGAGCAGTGTAAAATTTTATTTTTTTATTTTTTTTGTTTTTGAAATGTCGGCCTTGGAGGGGGAAATGTGTGTGCGAAAGTTACCTTCATATAACAATAATTGTTCGAGTTATATGTGGGTAACTATTGTTCCGAATTCAGATGAAATCGGAACAATAGTTATCTAAGAGAGGGGGCTAATTGTTTCTAACTTTAATTTAATTTCAAGAAGGTTCCATTAATGGAAAAGAACATTACACGATAATTACTAAAGTAATTATAAATATTATTATTATTTTTTTTAAACGCCACCCTCATATGGAAATTTCTTTTTTTGTGCTGTTAGGAGGCGGGGTTATTTACAAACATTCAGAGAAGTTCTATCTATGAAATAAAACACTACCCAGACGCGATTCGAACCCGCACCCGTGTTAAGTCCATCTAACCAAAGCCCTACGCTCTAGCCCACATAGCCACCATGATCCCTAGTATGTAATTATAAATAAGAATATCCTTCAAATCCTATTTAATAATAAAATTAAATATTTATTATGAATATTAATTTATTTATATTTATTTTATACGAAAAAAACATTGAAGGTAACTATTAGCAACCAACCTTTTTTACTTATTAACCTAGACTGAAATCGTCTATTCCAATTATGTCTGTGTGGGTCTGGTGAACACGATAATTCTCAATAGAATGAATGTATCGACACAAAATTAGGGCTTTGGTCGCATGGTCTTTCACCATGGTTTGCGAGTTCGAATCCCGTCTGGGAGTGAGTTTTATTTCGTAGATAGAACTCCCTCCCGGGGCGATGGATGTCGTAAATAATTAGATAATACAGTGATATGGCTAATATGCATCGAACATAAGACCAAAAAAAAAAAAAAAAAACTACTGTAATAAATTTATGAACACAACATTTAGTATTAGGATTTAGGAGCCACTTTGTAAGTCGAGTATTGAATATTAGCGCCAATGGTCGGTGATGCACCGACGACTGCTTTTTTGTTTTATCTTTCCTTTGTTAACGTTTGAATGTTGCACCAGAGTGCAGGAGACTGGCTTGCATATCTGCTCGCTCTCCTATGAGATTCGCCGCGCCTATCTACTAAATACATTTAAGATTGCGTTATTTCTTGACTGTCTGTTAGTGTTAGTGTTTGTAGCCCTCTACATACTGTTTATAGTCGCAGCATCAGACCTTGTTTGTCTCTGTGAAGGCTGTTCGTGGGATAACCGGCCGGAACACACCCAACAAACATCATACCAATGACATCAGATTCCATTCTTTCATTTACTCATAAATTGATTAACTTATTTATTTTATTCCTACGTTTACAATATTTACGAACTGAACCATTTGAGTTTGTCAATATGTGTCATTTCATGTGTTCATTGTTGATCTAGAATGGCCCAGTACAAGTTCTACTTTGTAACCTCAATATTCGAACTTTGTTCATAGATTTATTGAGTTACATGTTCATTTTGTTTATTTTCATTCAAATAACCTATTTGCATGTTTGGTGTTTAAAAACTGTTTTCTTTATGTTTTAAAGTTATTTGAATCTTTTTATTCATCTAGAAGATTTGTTTTAGATCAAATAATCACTTGGTAGAGCTTCTAAGCAGTTCCAGTTCAGTTAAAATTGTATATATACCGGATTAGAGATTGGACCAGTCAGTCAGCTGTTCTATAGAGTTATGTACATACATGACTAGTTGGTAAGTTTAGATGTAAATAGTTGCATTTGAGCCAGTTTTCTAGTTAGGTTAGGTTTTCTGACTCATGCCCGGGCTTATCGCCTACTATCAGAGCGCTCTTTCGTAACTCTGGTGGACATGAGCCCGACTCTACTATGGCCTAAATTTTTATTCACCTAGGGTAGGGGTCTTTAACGAGTACCTACCTTACGTACAGGCTCGGGACTATCGCTTAACGTCCCATCCGAAGGACTGTGTGCTTAAGTTTATTTTCCCTCCCGTATAAAATAAACTAAGGGCCTCGGTCGGGTTTCGAACCCACGTTCTTGAGCTCAGAAGACAAGCACGCATACCACTGAGCTACCGGCGCCCTCTATTTTTCTAGTCAATTGATTTTACCTTCCCCAGCTATACGAAGTATAGGGGAAGTTATGTAATCGGTTAGAAATGCGATGCGGAGTTTTCAACGAAATTTCATGTTTTCCGACCTCCTGACTCTAAAAAATTTTCTCTGTCTGTATGTGAGTGTGTCTCCCGATTGAATGGATATTTCGAGATGAAATTTTATATGCGTATCCAGAGCCTCATGAGAATGATAGCTCCTGATTTCCAGCTGAATCAGCCAAAGAGAACTATATAATAACTGCTAATATAATATATGAGCGAAGGGATGAAGAGACTGCACATATTTTGGCTGGGGAAGTACATTACGGTTGATTCACCGACACTTTTTTTTCCGCACTGTTGTGAGTCAACAGCTGGAGGTTTCTCTTCCGTTCCGTTTAGTGTGCTGTTTTTTTTTGTTTTTTATTCTACCCCGCCTTGCTAAAACACAATAATTTTTTACTTTACTCCCCTCCCATGGCCTGTTGGAAAACCTGTCTCATTCCTTGGGGGAGAGGATGGACTTCACTTTCCCTTCTTCTTGAGGAATGTTGGAAAATTTACACAGTTGACTGCTATCCTAAATCCATGCGGAGGGAGAGACCTTTCACCCAACTCAACCTTGCCGCCTTTCTAACTCTTCGAGGATCTAACCTAACCTAATCTAATCTGTCTAATGGTCCGACAAAAGTGTACCTAATTTCTAGGAAAATGTCTGCCATTTATCATGGAGGCCCTTTGGTAGCCTAGGAAACTAGGCGTTGTTCTTACTCAACAGTCTGGTACAATATTCAATATAGTAACGGCTTAACTAGTCGCCGATTAGGGTCCTTAGGACCTTGGTTTATTAGAGTATATACCGTGCCTATACAATGTCAGGTACTTGTTAAAGACCTCGTAGCTAGAGCCCGGGCATGAGTCACAATAACTAATTCAGTAACTATAAAATATTAAGTCCATTGCTGCCAAAGCCTTTTGAAACTAATTAATTCCTTATTCAGTCCATCCCTTGAAGCCTCCACTACTGTATAGAGGACCTCCTCCTTCAGTTCATAGTTCAATATTTTAGTTGGAAGTAGCTTTCAGTCAGTAAGTGAGTAAAGGTTATGTTTACTGAGCTCTTAATCAAACACAACAGAAACGAACCAATCTTCTCTGTATAATAATTCATGCCCGGGCTATATATACAAGGTCATATCACCTACTACCAGAGAGCTTTTCCGTCACGCGGTAAAAAAAATTAGAGTGACAAAAATACTACTTCCACCCAACACCTCACATTTATCCCGAGCTCTCTCGGCGCGCCAAGCAGCGCCGCCAATAAAATTATAATTTAGAAATTGTATACGAAGGTAATAATATCGATAAATCGGTCATCACGTATCGATATATCAGTAACCCTGTGCCTGTCGAAGGCTCATTGATAGATAGGAACCCTCTCCATCATTGATTACGTTTCTGGGTCAGGAGGCTGTCAGCTTCATCTGGTGACTTTCAAAACTACCTTACTTTCTTTCTTATTCACCCCCCCCCCCCCCCCCCCCCCCCCGCCATTTTGTCGAAAGGCATTTGATCTATCTATTGAACCAATAATTCCAATTTTTCTTTATTCCTATTAATGTTATACATTTTATGAAAAGTTGGTCGGTGAGTCACCGGCAATGATCTCCAGTGCGATTAATCAAAACTGGTGTTGACAGATATTCCTCAGCTGTACGATGTATAGGGGAAGTTGTGTAATCGGTCAAAATATCGATGCTTTTACAACGAAATTTCATGTTTTCTGACATCTAGATCCCAAATATGAATAAAAAAATGTATGTCTGCCTGTGTGTGTGAGTTTGTGTGTCCGTGAACTAGAACAGTAAATTAATTAATTCGTTTTGTGGAATTACATTGCCGGTGATTCATTGACAAGTTTTTTTAAATTTAATTTCATGAATCTGAGGTCAGAAAACATGAAATTTAGGCAAAAACTCAACGTAAATTGTCTGACTTTTGGTTATAAACATATGAAAAAGTTGCATTATTGGTTGAAAGCAGGCCGGTGTTGTCCGGTTAGCGTAGTCCCTTGTCAGACTACAGATGGTCCTAGGACAGTCAGTTGGTCATTCAGGACTGGAACCTGGACTGGGTTCAGAATAGTCTAGTTAGTTGGAAGCAGACCGGTGTTGTCCCGTTAGCATAATAGTCCCTTGTCAGTCTACGGACGGTCCTAGGACAGTCAGTTGGTCATTCAGGACTGGTACCTGGACTGGGTTCAGCACAGTCTAGTTGGAAGCAGACCGGTGTTGTCCCGTTAGCATAATAGTCCCTTGTCAGTCTACGGACGGTCCTAGGACAGTCAGTTGGTCATTCAGGACTGGAACCTGGACTGGGTTCAGCACAGTCTAGTCGCGGTCCGGTCTAGTCTTATGGGTTAGCGTAGAGGTCCTGCCAGTCCTGTAACACCTGTTTGCGGTAACCCCTCCTACAGGAGGAAGATGAAGTAGGACCCTGTCAGCTGGGACAGGACTGGGGTATGCGACCTTGCCTGGCCCCAGCTTCCTTGCTTCAGACCCGGCACTTGCCACTCTCCAAGGCTATGCGGGTTCTGTAGCCCAGAACCATGCACACTTCTGGTACCACATAAGGTATATTCTGCATTATTTATGGACAGAGGGTCAGCTACTTTACTTCCCCAGTTATACGAAGCATAGGGGAGGTTATGGCATAGGTCAGAAGTTCAATGCTGAAATTTAATCAGAATTTTATATTTTCCGACCCTCTGATTCCAAAAATGAAAAAAATAAATTCTTATAATAAATAATAAGTTTGTGAGCACAATTACTATCGATAGAATGAATATATCGACACAAAATTGTATATGTTAAACCCAGTGCTGGGTTACCCAATAGGCCGGACTAGGCCATGGCCTGGGGCCCCCGTCGATGAAGGGCCCCCGTAAAAATCGAAAATGGATTCACTCTTATGTTAAATCGAAATTTCCATCAAAACCCCAGTTCACTCATTCTGAACTTTACGAAATTTTGATTCGAGATAATCTTGCAACTGTTTTTCCAAACGTTGAAATTGCTCTTCGCATTTTTTTAACGCTCATGATAATAAATTGTTCTGCAGAGCACTCTTTCAAAATTAAAACGAATCAAAAGCGAGCAAAGAAGCATTATGCATCAAGAACGATTAGACATGATGAGTTTGATGTTCATTGAATCAGATGTTCTTCGTCAAATTGATTTTGAAGACATCATCAATGATTTTAGCGACCTCAAGTGTAGAAACAAAGATTTTTAAAGACAAATCTTATATCAACGTTTATATTATAAATTGATATTGTTTATAACATGTTTTTGTAATTTTAGTTCTGAAATGAATATATACTTTAACAAAAAATAAAATTTATTTCATGTTTATACCTTAGACATAATATAAATCCATTGTTAAATGCATAAATAAACATTTTATTGCAGTTTGTAAAAAAAGGGGGGCCCAACAATTTTAAGGGCCTAGGGCCTCCTACGCTTAATCCGGCACTGGTTAAACACTATAAGGGGGCCTATGAGGGCGCCGGTAGCTCATTGGTATGCGTGCTTGTTTACTGAGATCAAGATCGCCGGTTCTATACCCAGCCGAGGCCCTTAGGTGTTTTATTTGGGAGGAAAAAAAATCTTGAGCACGCCGTCCTTCGGATTGGTCGTTAAGTGATAGTCCCGAACCTGTACGATGTCAGATACTCTATGAAAAACCCTACCCTAGGTGAAGAACAATTTAGGGTAGACAACATTTAGGACTCCCATAGTATCGACAAACGAGCGCCGATGAAATGAATGTATCGATACGAAATTTTGTTGAGTATTCAAAATCCCTTTGTATGTCAACTATTGATTTTTAGCCCGAATGGTCCATTTTGTTTTGGAGGGAGAGCGAAAACTTATTAGGTAATGTTTACTTTGAAATATGTTTTTCCATTTATATACAGACAGCTCCCCTTCGTTGGAGGTCCCCAATCCTTGGAACAGTTAGCCTAGCGAGATTTGATCTAAGACTAGCTATTAGCTGCACTGTTACTGGATGTAAGCTGCTCTAACTGGGCTGTATAGAGTGCTCTTAAGGTAGATGGAGTCTGATTGGTTTGAGCTCTGGGGAGACAGGGCTGCCTCCACCTGGCGTGTCTGACCTTTCTTATCCCGTCTCTATCAGGCTCAACATTCCCTGCTTCTGCAGCGCCCCCCCCTAATTTCGAGCTATTTAGACCCTCTCCCTCTCTTAGTCAGAAATACGATGTTGAGTTTTCACGGACAATTGATGTTTTTTTTTTTGACTCCCTGATCCCAAAAATGAAGACTTGTACTTCCCCAGAACGAATTAGTAAATTAACTCATAGAAATAAAAGGCGTTGTCTTCTCACTGTTTTATTATTGACCAGAACAGGTTTTCAACGCAACAGCGTCATCATACGTGGTACATCCCACCCACACAGCGTAGTGGTTACAGGACAACTGTACGAGAAATCTCGTCCTATAACATCTTATTATCACTTAAGAATAAATTAACTATTTGCTCGCTAATATTCAACAGTTGACTTTACATAGGGGTTCCTAAATCCTAATACTAAATTTTGTGTCAATAAATTCATTACGTCGGCAGTTATTATGGTTTTTGAATTGAGCCCTTCCCCTGAACACCCCTCCCTTTGGATGATGTCTCTTAAATTTTACAGGTTATGTCCTCATTGGGTTTTGACTCCAAATATCAAACGTATACGTTGATACATTCATTACATCGGTAGTTTTTCGGTAAAAAAAAAACCAAAAAAAAACCCGATTGCCTTATGTCGATTCCACTGAAAATTAATAACTGTCGTCCTTATGGGGTTTTGAATTTACTTATGGAATTTTGTGTCGATATATTCATTGTGACGGCAGTTATTAGAGTTTTTGTGTCAAGTCTCCCCTTCAACCCTCTCTGCCCTTTGAGAGACTTGACTCAACAAGTGTCGTCCTTAGAGGTTTCTGGATACACATATAAAATTTCGTGTCGATGTATTTATTCCATTATAGAGTTATCGTGTTCACAGACAGGCTGAAATTTTCTATTTATTTTTGGAATGAGGAGATTGGAAAAGATGAAATTCCATTGAAAACTCCACATCGAATTTCTAAACCGATTACATAACTTCTTCTATGCTTCGTAAAAGCAAAACGTAAACAAAAACAGATCTCTAAAGGAACGTGACGTCTATAGAAAGGTGCATTTAGGTGTATACAAACGTGTCTCGCATGAGGCTTGCTAGGTGGCGCTTTGTTATCGTTAATATTCCTTTTTTTGACACAAGATAGTTATTGTGATTCATGGCCGAGCTTTATCTTCAAGGTCATATCGCCTACTACCAGAGCGCTCTTTCGTTACTTTGGTGGACATAAGACCAACTCTACTGTGTGAGTCCTAAATTGTTATTCACCTAGGATAACGAGAACCCCACAATGGGACCATTGCTTAACGTCCCATCCAAAGGACGGCGTCCTCAAGGTTTTTTCACCTTCCCAATGTAAAAAAACCTACGGGCCTTGGCTCGGTTTCGAACCTGCGATCTTGAGCTAACGGCGTCGTTTTGCCACAATGATATTTCTTTAATTGTATGTTTTAACTTCTCCCACTGTACGAAGGTAATCGGCCAGAAATTCGATGTTGCGTTTTTACGGGAATTGAGCATGCCTACCTTCGGATGGGACGCTAAGCGGTAGTCCTAAGCTTGTACAATATCAAGTAATCGTTAAAAAAAAAAAATACACTTGAGCTGACAAGCTGGCTGGTAGGCAAATTGTAGGACTCCCAGAGTTAAGTCGGGCTCATGACGAAATAGCGCTCTGGTAGTAGGCGATATGACCTTGTAGTTAAAGCCGGGGCATGAATCACAATAACGGAATGCCTATTTCCTTCACCACCATGTTTTACATTGCTTCTTGCTTTCTTCTTCTATCAATCATCTCATCTTGTATTTCAATTGATGAATTATTTCTTCATCCTTCTGTTAATGACTACTTTATGAGTCAATGAGTCACCAATATACTATTGATGATGAACCAAGCAGTATTGCCAACATCACCCACTTATGCACACTAAACCCTTCCAAACACAATTCCTATCGAGCCCTGGAAGTAAAGTGTATAAATCACTTTATTTTTTTGGTTTTCTTATTTTTTTCCTTTTTATTTTTTTCATCTTTTCTCATCACACCTCAACCCAGAAAATAAAAACAAAACAAAAAAAAAAAACTATGTGTAGTTGTCTATGGTCACACGTTTGATTTTCAGCCAAATTGACTGGAGAGGAACCGAGTTTAGAGTGTGATAGTTATTTAAATTATGTAAAATAAAATAAATAAATAAAATTAATAATAATTAAACAAATAATTAAATAATAAAATTACCACATTTCCTGTAGAAATTATAGCTGGTCCTACTAAATTTTGATTTCTACAGTAATTTCCGAAAAGGGCCCTAAAAAAATATCGAAAGTTCAAGACGTGCAATTTTTAAGAAAATGCACGTGTTTAAAAAAATTTCAATTAACAAACTTTTCATTTGGATTTCTTCTAAATTTATTAATGAGATGCCATATTGTTTTTCTAAATTTTGCAGAAATGTTAAATCCAATCCAAAGGTACAAATCATCTTACTTGGTTAACAGGAAAATGAATAGCATAGAATAAGAGAACAAATATTTGGGTTTATTTTACTTAAACCTTTAATTATAAATTAGTTAACTAAATATTGAAAAAAAAAAAAAAAATGAAATTAATTTTCAAAAAGAAACCTTATATACATAAATTACATACTTAAAACTATATCAAATGTTATTTTGGGCATATATATGTACATAAAAATAAAGAAAAGTACCTTTGCGCACTGTTCTTTTCACTCCTATATGGTTCACTACCTGAAGCCTAAAAACAACTCTCTGTCCACCTTCACATCGCAACTCAGACCTCTCACCTCCACAACACAACTTGGACTGGTCAACTTTATTAGAACAGCTGATGGTCGTCTTTTGTTCTCCACTCATTGGTTCGTTTTAAAACAAAATGCGACTTCATATATTTACGACATGCTCAACTCCTTTTTAGTATGTCCCGGCTTGGAACCCAGCAGCACCTTCAGGGAAGTAGGCAAACACGCTAAATATTTCCATTTTTTTTATTTTTTATCGAGTACGTGTTTTGAGTAGAAACTCCCCTTTAAGAGTCTAGTCGATATATGAGTATGATACGATATTCAAACTAGGTTTGTGGGTCGATCCGCCAGTCAGATCTCTGCCATATTGGTGCTGGCTGGAGAGAGCTGACCAAGGAATCTACCTTCGCTAAGGCCATCTCATCTCCTAAATCCTTATGTACTTCCCCAACTCGGAAGAAGAAGAAGAGTTTATTATAACAGTCACATTTACAGAGGTACAATTTTACAATAAGGTACCTTAACCATTACCCTTATACACTAAATACAAATCAAAAATAATCAGTTAATTAAAAACAATGCTTCTGCTTAGAGTAAATTTGAAAATACTCTCAAAGAAAAAACAAAAAAACAAAACAAATACAAAGTGTCTGAAATGAATAGAAAATAAATAAATACATTCAAAAACAGAGATTATAATTTAAAATCGTAAACTGATATTTTTGTGTTTCCCTCCCTCACTTTTCCCCATTTTCTTTACCAAAACGTTTTGATTTGTGTCACACTTAAGTAACAAGTTTTTACTGAAATTTATTACGTAGTCCAGTAGGAGCTCAACATTTAGGTGTTCATGGATTTGGAGGATGGAGGTGTCCTTCGAGCAGCTACCAACCAATCTAAGGCATTTGTTTTGGGCCACTTGAAGAGTTCTCAAGTTTTTCTGTTATTCTCCAGATTTTCCCCAACTCGAATTATGTATAACTAACTAAGTTTTCACTCTCCCGCTAAATCCTTATCCTCTTTGACCATTTTGTCTGAAATTCTATAGTTGTCTTACTCTGGGATGAGGCGATCCTCACTTATAACTTCCTTTCTGTATATTCAGATTATTGGCAGTTATTAGAGTTTTTAGGTTATGCGCGCCCCCCCCATGTTTTGACGGATTGCATTACTTCCCTTCGCTAAACTGCATATAACTGAGGAAGTAAAAGGAAAGTCTATATATGTTTGTCTTTGTGACTCATGCCCGGGCTTTAATTACAAGGTCATATCGCTTACTACCAGAGCGCTCTTTCGTCACTCTGGTTGACATTAGCCCGACTCTACTGTGGTTCTTTTTTTCCTCATCAGGTTGACATTTTACAGGTTCGGAACCATCACTTTTTTTTTTTTTTTTTTTTCCGCAGGGCGATGAGAATACTTTTAACGAAGGGATGCACGTGCATTCCCTACAGTGTGGTGTGCCTCGTGTTGGCTTTCCACTAAAACCTCCCCCTTGGGCTCTTGGGTGCTTTCATCCCTGGTGTGGAACCATAACACCCTCTTCGTCCTGAGGAACCATAGTTGTAGTTTCTGAAGTGCACTGAAACTCGGAAAGTTCATTTCAGGTTAGGAGGCATTTTTTCGCCTCCTCCACTCCGCTACAAATCTGGTGAATGCCGGGTAACTTGACTTGGAACCATCATTTAACATCTCATCCGAAATACGGTGTCCTTTAATTTTTTTCTTTTTACCTCTCAGATAAAAACTATCTGCGGTACACAACCGGGTTACGATCCCGCGATCTTGAGCACAGTAGGCAGGCACGCTAGCTAACTCTATGATACCGGCAGTTGCACTCATTGTGGTACAATACATATATATTATTGACTCTAGCATTATATACCTATAGCCATAAGTGGGAAGTAGACCTGCTTAATGATACAGAAGAAACTGTTTGAAGAGAAATATGAAATAAAAGTTGGTTTTATCTGTTGGGTAAATAGGTCATGGGGGAGGGGGCTCCTTGAACGTCACGCAACATCTCCCTGGAGACGATCCATAGAGGGAAATATATGGCCAAAAAAGTGGTCGGTGAGTCACCAACCGTGTACTGCCCCAGCTCGAATTATTTGTAGAATCAACTAAGTTTTATTTCCCCAGCTGTACCAAGTATAGGGGAAGTTATGTAATCTATCAAATGCGAGTTTTCAACGGAATTTCATGTTTTCCGACCTCTAAATTCCAAATATGAAAAAAAAGCCGTCATTCTGTCACCTGCAGTATACTTTCCACAACGAATTAATAAATTAATTTTCGCTCCCTCTCCAAAACCAGTCGACTGTTTGCGCTAATATTCAACAGTTGTCTTACACAGGAGCTCCTAAATCCTCATACATAACTGCCCTTATACTTGGTCTATCTGGCGAAGTAAAGTGACAGATTGGTAAATAACAAGCCGCCACTTCTCAGTACAGTCCACTCTAGCAGTTATTTGTCATTTCAGCATATAGCCACTCATTGGCACTTGGAAGGGGGGGATGCCTGTTCCTGACCTCAATGTACCCCCACGTCTTACTGTTTTAACGATGCTATTTCTACTTAAGCCCTCCCTATGACCAGCACCTTTCTAACTAAATATATCAATAAAGATAATAACAACAAATTTTCTTTGTAAAACACACAAAAAAAAAAAAAACAAGTCATTTGTTCACTTTTCTACTGTGAAGTATCTCAGTGCCGATTGACAGTGTTGGAGCTATCATAATAAAATTTGTGAAAGGTACGGCACTGCTTTCTTTTTTTTTATGTTGCTTTTTATTTTATTGTTACTTTAGGTTAGAGGCTTTTTATAGATATCCACTCTATTCTGAAGGTGGTCAGGTGAATGTATCCTTTGCATGCAACCATCGCCAGAGTTGTGCATTACTAATTCTACTATTAGTGTCAGTGTGAGAACTGCCAGTTGAGGTTCAGGATCCCTAGGTATCCTCTGTAGTGTAGTATCCTCGCCCAGGAACATTTTCGACTGTCTGCATGTGATCACTTCTTTCCCTGACTTCTCTATAAGGCCTCCAGTTCCCTTTTTTGTCCAGGTTCTAGTATTTTAGTTAGTGATTTGTATTTATAAGTATTTAATGAATGGAAGAAAAATGAATCATTTCACTATTAATGGGTCAATTAGAGGTATGTTGTGGCGGATTTCAAAGGTAGGCGACTCTATTCAGAGAGTTTCTTTCAAAGTGACCCTTTCAATAGGTAATTGCGATTAATTCACATTTTTTCCTCTCAACCTTCGAAAAAAATGAAGTTTTTATGTCGTTCACCATCAACGTGGAAGAGGGTAATATTTCAACTCCTAAATATAAAAAAAAAGGTTGTCGTGCATCACCGACAATGTGCTTCCCCACCACGAAATAAACAACTACGTTTTCAATCTCCCTCCTGCAAAGGGACCATCGTTTATCGTCCCATCCAAAGGACGGCGTGCTCAAGTTTTTTTCACCTCCCAGATAAAATAAACGAGAGGGTTTCGAACTGATTTTTTTTATGATGTTACTTATTATAGATGTTGATTAGCGACTGTAGATTCTAATTGTAGGAATATTGAGGATCAGTCAAAAATGTTGACCCTCAATATTCCTACAATTGAAGTGAGGTACACAATCGACCGAATACAAACATGCGATTTTATCAAGAGATGCAACGTACCTATGGGACTCAGGCCCTCCTCACCCTGAAATCACTTGCCACAGACTACAAGAAACTAGCTTCTGCCGTCAACCATCGTATTTTCTTGTTAAAGTGTAGAAGATATCAGGTATTTCCTTCCCATATTCAACAAAATTATAACTTCACTTTACAATTCATGTGTAAAAAACGTAAACATATTGATTTAGTACATAAAGCTATTCTTAAATTCAAGAAAACAATATTAAATAGACGCCAAATAGCCAACTTTAAATATATAAACAATAGGATAACATCATACAAAGCTGTAGCTGCTACATTGTTACTTTTGACTGATCCTCAATGTTACTTATCATGGTATAAAAAAAAAAATGTTGTTAAGATACTGGTAATGGGAGTTTTTCCCGAAACGTTTGTATTTACGAGGTTGTAAAAACCGAAAAAATAAATAATTGTGAAAAATATATTATTGACAATAAGGTTTTGTAACTTGATGATAAAATAGTGATGGATCCTGTGAAAGATTGGGGGGCCCTGGTCCATGATGACCTACAAGCTGCACCGCCTCCATCTCACCTATCGTATAACTAGGCCCGTTAACGTTTGATAGGTCTTATGGTCGAGTGCACTCGTCTGGCTTGTAGTTGAGTACCAGACGCTATATACGAAGAAGGTAGAGGTTCAATGTACCCGGGTCACAACTTTTTTTATATATATATAAAATTTAATTTATTTAATTTAGATAAACTTTTTATTACACTAAAGATTACAACCTTTATGGCAATAAATGTTTTTTTTTTGTTTTTGTTTTTTACAAAAACATATTTTTATAGTTATAGAAAATAATATAAAAGCAAAAAAATAAATAAAATAATATATATAATTGTAAAAAATAAGCAATATAGTAACGAAATAAAAATAATAAATATGGACATGCTCTTTAATACAAATAGTGCAAGCAACCAGGGTAGAAAAACTATTCAAAAGTGATATAAAACTAAATATGACTTTTGATAAAGGAAAATAGTAAAATTGTGGTAACCATAACAAAAGTAAAAACTGAAAATGAAAGAAAAAAATATATATATTGAAGTGACCTTTGCTTGGGGGCTTTAAACTTTTATTAATTACTATGAAAATGATTTTACTTTTGGGGTTAAAATGCGTACTCAGAAGGTGAACTAGGCTGTAGAGAATTTAGAGAACAATTTATAAGACAACATACATTTATTAACACAATTATTGACATATATTAGTGAGGCGTCCCTCCATAATCGCACATCTGGAATAAAATATCTATAAAACAGGAAATAAATTATATAGACTTAAATGTTCTGGTAACTCCCGCAACATAAAGGTGTCTATTGATGATCAGCCAGCCATTCGTCTCGATGTCGGAGAAAAATGTAAAATAAATGATTCCGTTACCTTGTAAGTCTTCTTTTTCTAACCACACTTAAGTCGGTGGTCTCTCCTCCAGGATCCACGACGATTGAGGAACTTCCAGTCCCTTCGAAGTAGGCAGCAGGGATGATTTCCCTCTAGCAGCAAAATTAGAGTCTTCGGTCTCCTACGTCCGGTCAAACAGGAGTCTCCTTCTTCCCACAGCTCAGCCAGGAATGTCTTCTCCCTCAATAGCTCAACTCTGACTCCTTTCTCGTAGCTGAACGAGGACCGACTAACTCCTCTGATAGCTGACTGAAGACTGTCTACCTCCTCTGACACATCAGCCACGACTCTCTGTCTGTCTGTCCCGACAGCTCAACTAGGACCGACTACTTCCTCTAATAGCTCAACTAGGACCACTTTCATACCGCACTTCAGCGAGGAATCCTCCAATTTCCATCCCCTCCACTTCATGTATCTTCCACTAGTGCGCTTCTCGTGGTCGCTCTCATAACTATAATTACCAATCGTTCTGTGATATGCGATATATCACAATTGCCTCCCTTTGATTAAAAAAATTGCGGAGATACATTAGTTAAGGTAGCGACGTAATTTTTTCTCTTCACTTGGCTCTAACTTCACTCACTTCTGAACACTTCTTATATTACACTGTACAATCTTATACTATATTACAATTTTTTACAATATATAACGATGGCTTTAAAAATGGCTTGAAAGTCTGTTTCGTACTTTATCAACTTCGTCCTGTCTGTCTGTCTCATATTTTATCAGCTTTGTACTGTCGGCTTCTTTAATTAATTATTACTTTAAATTATTTATTCTTTATTATTCTCCTTATATTCTTTATTATTTAAATTCTTTATTATTCATCGAAACATGTGCATTGGTAATAAAATTCCTTTTTTTTTTTTTTTTAACTATCAATCTTCATTTTCCTGCTATCATATCTCATTCCAAATACCCCACTTAGGTATCAATTATTAACGACGATCGACGAAGAATGCTTCCACAGCATTAAAATACTAATAACGACGAAATATGCTCTCAACGCATCTATATCCACAATTACTACCACAAATATCGACGAAGAATGTCTTTCCTGACATCGTAGATTGGCCCTATTTCGGCTCACCAAATTCTCCATAAACTTCCATATCATTATTTATCGTCTAATATCCTTCTCTGTTTAATAATTACCAATACCATTCTTTCTTTACTTCGCACCATATTTAATCATCAAGGCAACCAAGAGTAACAATGTTAATAAAATTTTCCTTATTTATCTATCAATATTTAATCAGCCGACAGTCAAAAGAATCAAAATACTCTGTTGAGATATCTTCCAAGGTGAAAACCCGCCATCCTAACAATGTCCCTAACTTAATTTGATTCTAACTTATCTACAAATGTTCTGTCCTGTCTGTTCATGTTGAAACCTGCAAGCCGCTATCATAATATTGTTCTAAATTAATTTGATTTTTACTTTATCTCGAAATGTCCTGTTTCGTCTTATTGTCAGGTTGAAACCTGCAGCCCGCCAAATGAATAACTAACAAAAATATTAACACAAAACGAAACGAAAAATATATAAACGCAAAACTATATAATACTTATTTACAATTTTTATTTACAAACATGCCCAGTATGGATATTTTCCTGAATTCCGAAAAATACCCAATTGCACTCAACTAGCCGGGGGTTCGTGGGACCCCAAGAATCCTGGTCAATTCCGTCTGCGGCGTTGATTTAGTCCCGGGCTCTTCCCTTGTCAATTTCCTGCGTCAATTTCGACCCTTTGTTCTTATATCTTTTCAAAAGAGAAATATGAAAACGTCCCCTTTTTTGTCCTGTATCTTGGTTAGCTAATGTATATGTCGAGGGGCTATGTTTAATTATTACTACATAAGGTCCTTCCCAGTATATCAATGGTTTATAAACTTCTTCGTTATTTTTCGGTACCCTTAATGATTCAACTAATACTGATCCCCCCATGATTAATTTCTGAGTTCTATGTTGTCTATCGTCTGTACCTATACGGATAGTATCGTCTGTCTTATGTATGCATACCAGTGGAGACATGTATTGGCTTTCTGTATCCTCACTCATTTGTATGCACTCGTCTGTCAGTTCTGTTTTCGTATCTACTATTTCTTTTTCTATCATGTCCCCTTGTTGTACAGTTTCCGTAGTTAATTCTTGTCCCTGAATGTCCATGTCAGTCTGTAATTGTTTATTATGACCGGTCAGGTCCTCAATTTTTATGTTCAGTTCTTGGAAACCATTTTTTATATATGTCCTTAATGATTGTAAGTTCTCTGTCATCTCTGTCCTAATTGATGTCATATTTGAGTCCATTCTTTCATTACTTTCTGTCATCTTTGTCATTAACAATTTATTATTTTCTTTCATCGTTTTATTATCCGTCCTAATTGATGTCATATTTGATTCCATTCTTTCTATTCTTTCATTATTTTCTGTCATCTTTGTCATTAACAATTTATTATTTTCTTTCATCTCTGTCATAAACCGTTTATTATTCTCTGTTATAATTTTCATTAATGTTTCTATGTCTACGCTACTGTTTTTGTCTGTCTCTAATACTAATTCCCCATTCGTCTCTTCGTCATCCCTTTGGTCACCCTCTGTCATTGACTCACGTATTTTTGACCTTGTCCCTTCAGCCATTTTTAAATGCAAAATAATATAATAGATATAAATCAATATAAATTATAAATTGTTCTCTTATCTCACCGGATTTCTTTCGTACCCGGCACAATCCACCATAAATTGAAGTGACCTTTGCTTGGGGGCTTTAAACTTTTATTAATTACTATGAAAATGATTTTACTTTTGGGGTTAAAATGCGTACTCAGAAGGTGAACTAGGCTGTAGAGAATTTAGAGAACAATTTATAAGACAACATACATTTATTAACACAATTATTGACATATATTAGTGAGGCGTCCCTCCATAATCGCACATCTGGAATAAAATATCTATAAAACAGGAAATAAATTATATAGACTTAAATGTTCTGGTAACTCCCGCAACATAAAGGTGTCTATTGATGATCAGCCAGCCATTCGTCTCGATGTCGGAGAAAAATGTAAAATAAATGATTCCGTTACCTTGTAAGTCTTCTTTTTCTAACCACACTTAAGTCGGTGGTCTCTCCTCCAGGATCCACGACGATTGAGGAACTTCCAGTCCCTTCGAAGTAGGCAGCAGGGATGATTTCCCTCTAGCAGCAAAATTAGAGTCTTCGGTCTCCTACGTCCGGTCAAACAGGAGTCTCCTTCTTCCCACAGCTCAGCCAGGAATGTCTTCTCCCTCAATAGCTCAACTCTGACTCCTTTCTCGTAGCTGAACGAGGACCGACTAACTCCTCTGATAGCTGACTGAAGACTGTCTACCTCCTCTGACACATCAGCCACGACTCTCTGTCTGTCTGTCCCGACAGCTCAACTAGGACCGACTACTTCCTCTAATAGCTCAACTAGGACCACTTTCATACCGCACTTCAGCGAGGAATCCTCCAATTTCCATCCCCTCCACTTCATGTATCTTCCACTAGTGCGCTTCTCGTGGTCGCTCTCATAACTATAATTACCAATCGTTCTGTGATATGCGATATATCACAATATATATATCTTACGAGCAATAAACTAAATTATATTATTTTTAATTTTTAAGCTTTCAGTAAAAAATAAAAATACATTGTTAATTTTTCTAACATTTTTGTTTTCAAAAAAATGCAAAATTGGTTCTGAGTCGAATTTTCATCTATTAGTGATATAATTGTGGAGAAATGTTTGCCTGGGGATACACAAAGAGGGACAATTGAACAAAAAGTGTATGATGTCGTCCTTTTCGTCTAAAGTACAGAATAGAACCTGCAGGCACTTTCAGGACAAATTATATTGAAGACTCAGGATCTGCGTTAAGAGCCTCCACCCACTACACCCGAAAGGATAGTTGGACGTATAGCGAAGCAGGCGAGGAGTTGAGGGAGGGACAAAGTGGAGGGGGGCGTGAAATAAGCTTTTTATTAAAAGTAAGTGGAATTTTGGAATTTCGCGGGTTGTATTAGTTCGATTCACGTCATTTTTTCGCTGTTGTGTTGGTAAACATGTCTGAAAAGTATCTGTACATTGTTAGCCAAACCGGATGTTTACTCTGCTGTCAGCTGTCAAAGAGGTTACATGTGTTTTGGTACGATCGGCGATTATTTATTTGTTTACAAAATGGATCAGAGAATTAAATTTTGCTATAAGAATGGAGTAAAATGCAGCAAAGTTTTAGAAATGTTAAATGTTGCTTTTGGTTAGTCTGCTATGAGCAAAACTAGGGTTTACGAGTGGTAAAGCGGTCGAATGTGAAGGTCATGCTCACTGTGTTTTTCGATTTGAACGGCATAGTCCACCATGAGTTCTTGCCACAAGGTCAAACGATCAATAAGGAATACTACCTACAAGTGCAACAAAGAAGCAATCCGAAAAAAACGCCTGGATTTGTGATGAAACAATTCATGGCTTTTGCACCACGATAATGCACCTGCTCACACTTCATTGCTTCTTCGTGGATTTTCGGCCAAAAACAACACTGTAATGATGTCCCAGCCTCCATATTCGCCAGACATGGCTCTGTGTGACTTTTTTCTGTTCCCAACAATAAAGAGAACCTTAAAGGGCCGTCGTTTCACAAGCATAGATGAGATTAAAAGCGCATCGCTGAGAGAGCTAAATGCTATCCCAAAAATCGAGTTCCAGAAGTGTTTCGGGGATTGGAAGAAGCACTGGCGTAAGTGTATAATATCTAATGGGGACTATTTTGAAGGGGATAACATTGATGTAGACGAATAAATAAAATTCTTTTCAAAAACCGAAAATTCATGTTATTTTTTGATGAACACACCTTACGTACTAATTATTACTAAACATATTCCACTCTCAGTTTCATGAAATAGTAGTTAAGGAGTTGTATGTTATTTTAGAGTAGCAGGAACAGGAGGTATCCGCTACACAGAAATAACACTTTTACCCATCTTGTGATAGCTGGTGGGAGTAGGATGGGATGGGATGAGGTGGGGTGGGGTTGTGTTCCATTCATAAGAGTGACCTCCAAGCTATCTGACAGGTGGGTAAGGTTGGAGGAGAGTCTGTCCCCATTCATATCGGCTGTTCAGAAACAGCTGAATATCTCAGCTCCTACCGACTCTAGGGTGTAGTGAGAGGGTTTATTAGAAAGCTAGGGTCCTGCCCTTTCTAATCATATCAATATTGACCACCAGGAGCGCTTAGCGATAGAAATGAAATGTAGCTGTTTTCACTCACATCCAAATCTGTAAACAAAATGAACTCTTTCTGTTTCTAATACATTTAGAAGGTTTTAAATGGTGTATTCCACGACGTCGTGAAAATGATCCCAAAAACAGCTGCGCAGCCAGAGTTTTCTGAAAGTGATCAAATAACATATGATTCAATAGCTCAATTGAAGGACTGGAAGAATTGATTTTACGTTAATGTGGTTATATTCCATTTCAGATGCTCACCATTCCGGTGACCAAATATTTCTGATTCCAATGGAATTGCCACACTAGCGAAGATGGATGTATCTTATGTTGATGCAAACAGCCTATACCTAAATGTCAAGGAAACAGGAGGAGGCACCAGATGGCGATCTGTGTTGTCATATCACACACACACACACACACACACACACACACCTTCTCAGTTATTTTACCTCCCCTCCAACCCCCCCCCCCCCCCCCCCCCCCCCACTTCTACAATCTCAACTGAGTAATAATTTCGACAAGCGGCGCCAACTCCAATTTAAAACAAATCAGCACATTATGTATATGAAAAAGTCGTGAATCACTAACAGTGTACTTCCCCACAACAAATTAATCAATTAATTTTTCGCTCCCCCTTCAATATTCAACTGTTAACTTATATAGGCGCTCCTAAATCCTCATACTAAATTTTGTGCCGATAAATTCATAATCGGCAGTTATTAAGGTTTTTGATCCCCCTCTTCACTCCTGCCGTCTCCGCTAAAAATTATTACATGTCGTCCTTATGAGATTTTGACTTCAAATGTGAAATTTCATGTCGATACATTCATTACAACTACAATTATTAGTTTTTGAGTTAAGACTCTCCTTTAATCCCCTCCTTCTCTTCTTTCGATTTGGCTGAAAATCAATATGTGTCGTCGTTAGATGGTTCTGGATTCACATATAAAATTTCGTGTCGATACATTCATTCTATCGGGAGTTATCGTGTTCACACAGACAGATATTTATTTTTTCATATATAAAGAAAACTTGAAATTCCGTTGAAAACTCTACATCGAATTTTTACCCGATTACATAACTTCCTCTATACTTCGTATATTTAGTAGTAGTATAGAGAAGTAAAATGTAAATAATGCATACGCATTCTAGTCATCTTTAAAAGAAATGCATTGAAATATAGAAAGAACATAGTTTTTTGTACAATAAGTTGCATTACGTTGTGCGATAATCAAAGATAAGAGGTTATAAAAACACTGGTATTCCAATTAGGGAATGAATCATGTGTTATATATTTATCTTTGACGTAATTCAAAATTATCAATGAACAGGATACATCTCCTTGGTAAGTTACTAGCAGGTTAATAACGCTATCTGCCAGGTTAGTAACTTTAAGTTACTGGCAGGTTAATAACGCTATCTGCCAGGTTAAAAAAAAAAATAAAAAAAATAACCAAAAAACCTTTTCATTTTCATTCATGATTTCACCTATCGATTTTCAACAAAATTAACCGAAGGGAAGAGGGGGAGGGGCCGAACTCTAAAGCCCTAATGACTGTCCATGTGCATGAATGCATCAACACAAAATTTGATATGAGGATTCACAAGTCCTGAAGTAGTCTTGAGTAAGACATTTATTGATTTTTAACTAAATCGGTCAATTTTAGTTTGAGCGGGAGAGCTAACATTTAGTTGATTAATTCGCGCTGGGAAGTCATGAATGACATTTTATAATGTTTCTATCTATCCTATCTATAGAATGTGAATTGGATAATTGGATGTCGGTATTCTGAGGGACTGCAGAAACACTATAACAATGGAAATACAAACACTAATTAGAGTAATTTCCCATTCCCAAGGAAAATTGTTAATATCTGCGTACTTATATTATTATAATATTTTTTTTTTTTTATATATCCTGTCTCATCAAGTTGAACGGCAATGAAAAATAGACGCCGGTGAATCAATGACAAAGTACTTCCTCAGGGCGAATTTATCTATTGACTTTCCGCTCCTGCTACAACACTGAGTCGACCGTTGGCGCTAATATTCAACAGTTGACTTACACAGAGGCTCCAGTTAAATCGGCCGTTATTAGAGTTTTTGAATTGAGTCATTCCCCTTAACCCCCTCCCTTCAGCCGATATCGCTGAAAGTTGACAGGTTATGTCCTCATTGGGTTTTGAAAGGTTATGAAATTTCATCTCATTACATCGGCAGTTATTGGAGTTTTTGGCTTTATCTCCCCTCTGATCTACCTTTGCCTTCGTCCGATTCCGCTAAAAATAAATAAGTGTCGTCTTTATAGGGTTTTGAATTCACATATGAAATTTTATGTCGATATATTTATTACAACAGCAGTTATTAGAGTTTTTGAATAAAGCCTCCACCTAATCCCCCCTCCCCTTTGGCTGATATAGCTGAAAATCGATAGGCGTTGTCCTTTGAGGATTCTGGAATCACATATGTAAGATGTTTTTTTCAACGTGATTTTATTCTGTAATAAAAGTACAAACAAACAATATTAAGATACAATATTTAAACACAGTAAACATACATTGATATATGTAGGATGTTTACCTGTAATAAAAGAATTAAATTTCACGTTTCTTCAACGTAGTAGAAAACCAAATACAATAATCAATTAGAACACAACCTATAACAATTATGTTCCAGCTGTGAGGCCAGCCTTTACACCTCCCCCCCTGAAGACGCTTCGCGCGGGGTAAAGGGAAACAGCTTACTGGAGTGGAAGAAATTGGAAACCCTCGTTTTTTTTTCACAAGCAACTTCATAAAAGGACTGTGAAATCCGTCTGATAATGGGAAAAGGCCCAATTCGAACAGGGTCCAACTTAGTACGATTCAATTTACTACCATTCTCGATATAGACTAAATCATTAACGTTAAAAGTATGCTGACGCCGATTCTTATCTACACGGTTCTTATTACCCTGAAAAATTTTCATAGAATTCTGGAAAGCTAGTTTGCGGTCTTCCTGTAGCGTCGTTTTGCTGTTATCTGGAAGTGGTGAGATCGTAGGTTTCGTACCAAGTAGTAGATATGATGGTGCAAACTGTGTGGAACTATGAGTTGTATCGTTGTACTCGGCGACACATTCCTGTGCAAGGGTTGACCAGGCTCTTCGATTAGCATTGTTTATTTTACATCGGAGGCGATTTACCAATGTCTGATTTAAGCGTTCATTGAGTCCATTAGATTCAGGGTGATCAACGCAAGTAAATACGATATGTATTCCTGCTTTGTCTAAATAGGTTTTAAAAGCGGTAGAATTGATACCAGTATATTGATCAGCTAAGAGTATCGAAATATTATTCTGTTTTGCAATCGGAGAAAGTAAATTTATGAAGTCTTGGGCATTTTGACCCTTTGTGGTGGAAATCCATGCATATCTGGTGAAATGATCTACCAAGATATGCATAAATCGTTTGGGAGAGCGGTTCCCCGCAAATCCTCCTACACTATCTAGGGACATGATTTGAAAAGGCTCTGTAGCAGGACCCATTTGCGAGAGGAGGCCGATAGCACGACTACGACGAACCTTGTTTTCAATACAAATCTTACAAGTCTTACAGAAGGCATGTATAGCTTGGTTGAGACCCTTGAAGTAATAATGTGGTCTGATCGTAGCGATCATATGTGCTGGACCGATATGACCATAATGGTGATGCACAAGTTCAATTATTTCGTGACCTAAGGTCGGAGAAACAAAAATCCTTGACTTTTCTTTTAATTTCTTAAGCATTATACCTTGTTTAAACTCTATATTTTTAGCAGTTTTCAAATCAGAAAGATGTCCAGCTTGGTCCTCTAATATAGTAGGTAGATCTATTAAGTTTACAACCTGGATCGCATCTTCATTCTCGAAATATTCAAGGACCGGATTTCTGGACAATAGGTCCGCGAGAATATTTTCTTTGCCTTTTTTATATATAATATTGAAGTCGAATTGTGATAAATAAAGAATTAAGTCTCCAAGGATTTCATCAGTTCTGGCTTTTGTCCTTAAATTTTCTAACGGTTTGTGATCACTGCAGACAGTAAAATGACGCCCAATTAAGTAATATTGCCAAAACTTTATTGCATCCTTAATGGCCTTGCATTCCAAGTGAATAACGTCCAATCGTTTTTCTTTATTCGAAAGCTTTCGCGAGTAATAGGCTACAGGATGTAGGATTCCGTCTTCTTGTGGTTGTTTCAGCGTGGCACCGATACCTTTGTAGCTGGCATCTGTCTCTATGAAGACGGGCTTCTCAATATCATAAATGGCTAGAATGGGTGTGGAGCACAGATAATCCTTGATCATATTGAAGGTCCGTTCACAATCATCAGACCATTTAAATCTGACATCTTTCCGCAATAGCCGATGTAGTGGTTCCAGTTTCTGAGTACTATTTTCAATATACTTCAAATAAAAGTTTATGGAACCCAGAATACTACGCACACCAGTCTTATCAGAAGGCCGTTGAAGGTTTTGGATCGAGAACAAATTCCCTTGTGCTGGCGAAACCTTATTCTTTGAAATGACATGCCCCAGATATTTTACTGATTTCGCTGCGAACAAACATTTGACAAGTTTCAACTTAAAACCTTCAGCGTCAATAACCTGTAAGAATTTTTCAATATGTTGAAGATGATCTTCCCAAGTCCGGGAGAAAATCAAAATATCATCTATGTAGTTAACGCAAAATTCATCTAAATTATTTCTTCGGATAATATTTGATAATATTCTTTGGAATATTGCTGGTGCATTCTTAAGACCAAAGGGAAGAACCCGGAACATAAACTTTCCATATTTTGTGACAAAAGAAGTCTTTTCTTGATCTTGCAATTTCAGTGTGATACACCAGAACGCAGAGTTGATATCTAAAACTGTAAAATATTCACAATTGACAACTTTGTCGATCACATCTTGGATCGTAGGGAATGGAAAACATTCTGGTACCACCAATTTGTTTAACTTTCTGAAGTCGATACATAAACGAGATCTTCTCCCATCATCTTTTTTGTACGCAAGGGTAACAGGAGAAGCAAATGGAGAATCAGATTCCTCAATAATTCCCGCATGTAATAATTTCTTGATTTGAGTCCTTATTTCTTCATCATCTGGGATCGAACATTTATATGGGCGAGAAGTGACATATTCGTCTCTAAGTAGTTTTATCTCTGCTTCTTTCGATCGCACTTTGCCGTGCCTATAGTCTTCTAAAAGTCGTAAAATCGTTCGTTTGTTATCATTATCATCCATATGCTGTAAGTCAGCTTCAAATTCGCATGTATTTAAATTTTCATTGAAATTTAACTCAATATATTCACCAAAATCTTCAGTATCATTTGGAATCTGTATCTGATCATCATTTGATCGTTGAAAAAAAAATTTCTGATCACTATTGGATCGCTCTCCCTGTAGATCTATCAATTTGCCGCTATCCATGCGCTGGCAAATGCGTAAATTGTCATATTGAACCAACTTAAATTTCTTAATAGCATCGATACCAAGTAAAATATCATAGGAGAAATTATCATTTTTGACAACGTAAGTTGTTAGGGAATCTGTTATGTTTCCAATACGAAGCATAATTGTAGCCCGGGCTGAAGTGAAATTAGGTCCGCTGATCGTTTTGAGTACATTATTTTGTTCTATTAATTTCAACTTTAGCAAATCAGCAATTCGTTGGTTAATTAATGTGACATTAGAGGCGCAATCATAAAGAGCTTTTAATTTGAATTTGTCGTTAATAATTACGGTTAATTTTATCAACGGATCTAATTCCGCCCGGCTATCTAGTTTAAATCGTTGTTAGCAAGATCAATTTTCAGTGCCTCAAATTCGGGGGCCATGGTGGCTGTGCGGGCTAGAGCGTAGGGCTTTGGTCGCATGGTCTCACCATGGTTTGCGGGTTCGAATCCCGTCCGGGAGTGAGTTTTATTTCGTAGATAGAACTCCCTCCCGGGGCCATGGATGTCTTAAATAATTATATATAACACATTAACATGGCTAATATGCACCGTACATAAAGCCAAAGGAAAAAAAAAAAAAAAAAAAAAAAAAAAAAAAAAAAAAAAAAAAAAAAAAAAAAAAAAATTCGTTAAGATTCGTAGAATGACCAGGCATAGTCGATTTTTGTTTTTCAGTTATGAAATGTTTGTTACGACATTCAGCTATCGGATGGTAACGATTCGGAAAACCAAGGACCGCACAATTAGGACACGGTTGTCTCCGTTGAGGTTCAATTTTGTGATAAGAATTTGGAATGGATTTTTTTATCAACTTCGGACTTGCCGGCTTTTCTTTTTTTTTTCTAGCAAAAGCATCCTCCAACTTCCGTAGTTCTGCATATAGCTTATCTACCCTAGTTATCTCTTCTCTATCCAGCTCGTCTTGCGCTTCAATTGGCAAACCAAAAACTATCTGATTGATCCGGGATAGTTCAGTTCCGTTGGGTTCTACTTCGAGGCATAATTTCTCTTTTGTCAGGGCGTAATCAATTAAGGATCCCCCCAAATATTTGTAGCTGAAAGCTTTTTTAACAATAAACCAACCTTTATCAACAAAAACGTTCAAAAAAGATTCCTTCCACATTTTCCAAGAAGCTGTTAGACCAATTTTCCTTAAATTAGTTTCATACCAGTCTTTTGCTGGGCCAACGACGAAGAAGCGTAGAGCCTGAATTTTAACACTATCCAAGTCAATCTGGAACCGGTGACATTCGTCTTCAAATCTACCTAACCATGCCGCAGAATCATATTGTCTCTTCTCGAATTTGTCTAAAATAAATTTATTCTCAATGTGTTGTAATTTTTTTTCGTCTTGAGTGGAATGAAGTTTTAACTGATGCTCTAAATTTCTAATTCTCTCTTCTAAGTCATTTTGTTGAGGTCCGGTAGTTCGAGGTTCCGGAATAGGAAGATATTCTTCCAAAGGAAATTCCTGAAAACAAACATTCTCCGCCTCATCAAAATATTCCCTTCGAATATCATCGTCAACCTTCACAGCAATTGTTCTGTAACCATTTATATTTTTTATAACAGCTGTTGCATTTTGAATTGATTTTTTTCTTGATAACATCGTGTGAAACTTTAAACTCTTAAGTTCGTCTGGTAAAACATACCACAACTTCTTATCAATAGAAATACCTTGGATTACAAAGTCCTGGGTTTTCTTCACAACTTGAAAATAAAGCTGAGCCATCTTCTACCAGTTGAAATCTTGAAATTTAATTTGTAAGATGTTTTTTTCAACGTGATTTTATTCTGTAATAAAAGTACAAACAAACAATATTAAGATACAATATTTAAACACAGTAAACATACATTGATATATGTAGGATGTTTACCTGTAATAAAAGAATTAAATTTCACGTTTCTTCAACGTAGTAGAAAACCAAATACAATAATCAATTAGAACACAACCTATAACAATTATGTAGGGTTCCAGCTGTGAGGCCAGCCTTTACACATATAAAATAAAGTGTCGATATATTTCTTCTATCGGGAGTTATCTGTGATCACAGATACACAGATAGCATTTTTTTTTCATATTTGGAATCTAGAAATTGGAAAACATGAAATTCCGTTGAAAACTCCGAATCGAATTTTTGACCGATTGCATAACTTCCCCTATACTGTCCATATAAGTCAATTTTTGTTAAAATGCATATTTTACCATTATCAAGTCCGAAATAGCTTTCTTCTTCATTTTAAAAACTCTCCAGGTCCAAAATATTCACTGAACAGCTTGAAATGACAGTACGGTTTCATATCAAGTCCTGTGTGGAATGTTTGCTGTCTGAGAAAATCCATTAAGTGCAGCTAGAAGTATTTGGACTTAGCTGATTTTCCTTGTACGCCCACGATATATAAGTATATACCTTCATAACTGCTGATGGAATAAATGTATCTAAACAATTATTAGATCTATTGATTTTGAGTGAAATCGGTCGAAATAGGTCTATCGATACCCGGTGCTTCCTGTCCTATCTAGCCCATGGTCGACTGTGGGCTGGCCTCATCTGCCCACTCTCCCCCCTCCTACCCTCACACCTCTCTTCATTACACAAATGTGTTCTAGCCGTGGGTTTGTTGTATTAAGCAATCTGTTACGTTTTAACAGTTATATTATTTGTACAGTAGCTGACAGTTAGCAGACAATTAATTCTAAAGTAACGTACTCAGAAATAAAGAATAAATGTTTTGTTTTGTTTTTCTTAATATTGTCTATTTCACAATATATATGGGAGTACTTTCGGTATTGCTACCATCATCAACCACGACTTAAAAAATACTATATAATATATAATAATCTTTCATTGTATTTGTGTCGAGCTCTTTAGATGATTCAAATATAATTCTTATGTTTTCTTCGCACCATAATGAAAAGCTGGAATCTTGTAAAGGAATGAAGAAATAAATTAGTTATGTTCAATAGGACTACTTTTATTTTGATTTTGAACCAAATTAGACATATAAAAACAAAGTCGCCATCAAAATTATACCAACATTTACAATTCAGAATAAGAATTACCAGTCCCGGGACTTGAAACCCCTACTGGAGAGTGGCTCTCAAACTGGCCAGGTTTTATAATTTGCCGCCAGTATTGAGAAATCTCAATGAGAAAACTTTCTCTGATAAAATAAATTTGTTTATTGTTAAAAAATCCATTATATTGTGTGTCAGACTTCGATGATATTGTTTTTAAAAACTAATGTATAATTTTGGAATTGGAAATTTGTTTATTTTATTGTATTTCTCTTTATTATATATATATATATAATTATAGTAGCGCCGGTATATCTTGTCCCTTAGGGGGTGTGGCCAGTTCGCTTCGAGGGGGGAAACGGGAGGGGATAGCCAATAGGGAGACGTTCCCATCGCGTCGTTTTCATGGATTCCTATTGGCTATCCCCTCCCGTTTCCCCCCTCCAAGCGAACTGCCCCCCTCCCCCTCCCCCAAAGGGACAAGAAATACCGGCTCTACTATAGTCTAATTATATATTATACTATGTATTATATAGTCGCCTATTTAGTATGAGGGAGGATTCCAAGTACCAGACACTTATTGATTTTCAACTAAATTGGTAAATTGTTTTCAGAAGGAGATGAAAAATCACTGTTCCGTTCTTCGACTCTCAGTTTCAAAAACTAACAGTTTTAGCAGTTGTATCTGTTATTATAAACTGTTATTTAAAAGTAGCTGCTATACTGAAATAGCACTTTTGTGTGACTGCTCCTCCAAGGTCCCTCTATCCCTCCCCTCCACACTTCTTGCTGGATCCTCTTCGCCCCTCCCAATCCTGGTGTCACTCCTAACTTTAGATTAATATAAGGAACGTTTGAATAAACATAGGTAGACAAAATTTAGGACTCACATAGGAGAAACGGGCTCACGTCCACCTGAGCGACAAGAGAGCGCTCTGGTAGTAGGCGTTATGACCTTGTAGTTAAAGCCCGGGCATGTGTCACAATAACTAACCTAGGTAACCAAACCTGGATAGGCAAAATTTAGGACTCACATCTATGTGAATCAAGAATCAACTACAAGGAACACATGTCGTCAATCCATTCAATATCCACTATGGTATCTTCACCCCATACAATTATTCTATATCCACGTTGTCAGAGGAAAAATTCGTTGGTGATTTGGCTGAAAATCAATAGGTGTTGTCCCTATGGTGTTCTGGACACACATCTAAAATGCTGTTTGCATACTTTCATTCTACCGGGAGTTATCGTGTTCACGCACAGACAGACTGCAACTTTACTTCCAAGCTATACGAGGTATAAGGAAAGTTATATTGTGATCTATAAATAAAAAATACACACATTAAAATGATTAAATTATTAATATTAAAATTTTTAAAAATTATATTTATTTTTCTATAAAAAACAAATTTATTTTAAAATAAATTTGTAAAAAACAAAACGGCCATCAGCTGTTTTTTAGTGGGTATGGGGAAACGGGTCGAGGCCTGGGTTGAGGTGAGACGGTCTGAGTGAAGATGGACAGTGGTGTTTAGGCTTAAAGTAAAAAAATAAATAAAGTAAAGTAAACTAAATAGGAGTGAATTGACGGTGAAATTGATCCGCAAAGAAGGTACTCTTGTTTGTTTATATGTACAGGATATATGCCCAAAAATATATAACTTAAATTTTTTTTTTTAAATGGCCAAAATATGACAACAAAAAAAGATTGAATTAGTGTTAAGAATTTAGTTTTTAAGATTTTTCTTTTGAATTTTGTTTGTTTCAATGTTTAGTTTTTTTTATTTAATAATGTAGATGATTTGATTGGATTAGATTTAATATTTTTTCAAAATTTAGAAGACAAGATAGTTTATATCATATCGACATGAAATTTTGTATGCGGAATGAGAAGTCGCTGAATAGCCAAACCTGTTGATCCATTTTAGGGGGGAGAGATACCTTAGTTGATTGATAAAATGGGGAAGTACATGACAGACGTTATGGCAGCCGTAACCTGAGGCCTTCCGGTAAGAGGTAGATCAGGGCCTGTGAGCTGGCACCTTTCTCTTAAATATGTGAATGTCTGTCAGTGTCCCCGTTTGATGAGCTCTGTCCACTAGTGTCCCGTATGGAGACAGTCCACCACCCACTCAACCTGATGTCCACTTGTTCACTTGTCACCTCCAGTCCCTGTCATATCCAACATCTAGATAATCCATGTGCTCTGTCTCTTTCCCAAATATCTTTTTATATTGACATAGTGGGAGTATTTGGGCGCCCCAGGATTTTTCCCATGGGGTGGGGGTATACATGAAATAAAAAATTCGTTATAGACAGGATATATCTTAATTTTTACCAGTTTAAACCGTGATGTCACTAGTTGCTCCGGTGTGAGAGCCATCGACCGATATTGCCAGTTGCTCCGGTATGAGAGCTAGTTGCTAGTCGCTCGATCTGCTCTAAGATGTGGCTCTGCTCAGTCCTCAGTTCCTGGTCCTGCTCTGACGGTGTTCTCCCGGTGATCAGCAGTTGCTCCGGTATGTAGCCATCGACCGATATCACCAGTTGCTAGTCGCTCGATCTGCTCTAAGATGTGGCTCTGCTTAGTCCTCAGTTCCTGGTCCTGCTCTGACGGTGTTCTCCCGGTGTTCAGCAGTTGCTCCGGTATGTAGCCATCGACCGATATCGCTAGTTGCTAGTCTCTCGATCTGCTCTAAGATGTGCCTGTGGCTCTGCTCAATCCTTAGTTCCTGGTCCTGCTCTGACAGTGTTCTCCCGGTGTTCAGCTAACCGTGTCCCGATATGACTCACACCCCAGACATCTTCCTCTCACTTAGCCAACCTTCCTTCCAATCAGAAGAGCTGATTCACACAACCACCTGCCTGACCTCTTCGTTTCCAAGAAAAAGATAGTAATTTGCGGGTTGTCTAATCATTTCTGCATCATTTCTCAGAAACATATTTATTTCGCATAGTTTAATAAAAAAAAAAAAATATTGATATTAAATAATTCCAAATGAGATAATAATAAATAACAAAAGTTTTGAATCCTTGAAAAATATGTTAAACCTTTTTACTTCCCTGGTAATAGGGGAAGTTAGGTAATCGGCCAGAATTTCGATGTTGACTTTTTACCGCAATTTCATGTTTTCCAACCCACTGAATCCAAAAATTAAAAAAATCAAAATTTCGTCGATGAATCACTGGCAATTTAGTTACTTCCCCAACGCAAATTAATAAACTAAGTTTTCTCTCTCTCTCTGGAATCAATTTTTACCGATTTGGGTGAACATCACTCAGAGACTTGTGACTACTTATACTAAATCTTTGTTAATGAATTCGTTACATCGACAGTTATTAGGGGTTTCTGGGTTGATTCCCCTCCTTAGATGCCCGCCTTTCGTTCTGCCGATTTCATTGAAAATCGATCGGTGCCTTCCTTATTGCGATCTGAATCCATGTATAAAATTTTATCTCGCTATATTCATTCGTTCTATCGTGTTCATAGACAAGATTTTTTTTTTTTTTAATTTGTTGAATTAGCGATTTGGAAACATGAAATTACGGTAAAAATTCAGCGTACAATTTTTGACCTATGCATTCATCAGAGGTAGAACTCGCATGTAGATTCAGCCAAATGGGAGCGGGAACTCAGACCCTAATAACTGCCAATGTAATGAATGTATCGACATACAATTTTTGTAAGAGGATTGAGAAATCCCTGACTTAACACCTATTGATTGTTACCAGTAGATAGCCTGTGACGTTGGGGAATGTCTGGGATGTACCTGGGGGGTTAGGAAGAGAAGACAAGCTGTTAGACAACGGATGTGACTATTTCTGTTGGACCAATGAAGTGGTTACCAACCTTTTTGTTTGTATACGGGTGGGGGGGGGGGGGGGGGGGGGCACTTTATACTGGACAGAAATAGCCCCCCCGTTGTACTGGGGAAGTTATGTAATCGATCAGAAATTTGATGTTTAAACATGGAGGCTTCCTGCGTCAGAAGTCTTTCCACACACTCAGGATTCAGTGGCGCTGCGGCGTCTACACTGAAAACAACACAACCTTTTTTAACTTCCTGAGTCAAGTCTGGATTCTCATGCTATAGCTGTATAGACAGTTCCTGTATTGGTAGTTTTAGTGTTCTGTGTGTGGTGTGGCTGAGCCCATAATAATCTGCATATTTATATATCGACCGACCTCCTTCTGGAGTATAGAGTGACTGAGAGGTTATGGAGGCAGGTAAGTCACCTTCAGCTACTGCTGGAACTTCGGTTATCTGGTCTCTCGGATAACTGGACATTCAATGGATCCATCCTGTTTTACTTTTAAGAGTGATGTTCCCCACGGACTATCAGCCTAATCTCAGTACTAATCCATTAATCCCTGTCCTCTCCTTCATCCTGTAGACCAGGCAGGCAATCTTTTCGGCTGCGCCTATGCCTTAGGTTTCAAGCGTTGACCGCATATCGAATATATTATGCCTCAATTACAAAAAACCTCCATTTGTCGTATCAGTTAGTTGACTCTTGACTCGGCCAGATTCAATATTCCTTTTTCTTTTTAAAAACTTTTTTTTAGAAATATATTATTTGAGGTCAGGGGGCCATAGGGATTGACATGGACTATTATTTCCTATAATTAATTCATTACTCAGGAATTATTGATTTTAATTATTTTATTAAATTACTTATATATATTTTTTGTGTGCTTAAGGCGAAGCAGAGATCTACAGTGAAATGGCTGCTATCGAAGGCGTACAACAACCGAGTACCGGAGAACCTTCGAGAGCCCTTCTACCGGAATCATGAGGTACACCCCCTACTTATCCAACCAATTTTCCCTACTCTCAAACTTTTTGTTGATTCTTCTCTAAAATGTGAGATAAGGACACTCTTCATAAATGGGATATTTCCGTTGTGTCATTGAGTACATTTGTCTCTTTTTTATACATTTTCCAGAACCTGCGCAAGGCGGCGTTTCGCGAAGCTCCTAGTAAATGAATAATATTGCACATAATTAATGTTCAATCTTTGCGTATCACATATTGTTGTTGTTACTCTTGATTACTCAGAATAACAATAAAATGAAAAGTAGCGGTGAAAACAGGAACCGTTAAAATAATGAATGTTTACTAACGCAATTTGAAAGTGAATGGGTAAAATGTTACTCTGACTGGGTGAATGTGGGGCCATTTTTGCAGTTGCGGACTGTACAGTAACAGTGGGGAGGGAAAATGTATAATGTGCGCATGCCCGATCAGCGGTCTTCTTAACCAAGCTGTACTTTTCTGTTATACATACGAGGCCCTGTATATTCTGCTTAGTTAGAACATATTAAATGGAGATTCAAATCGATATTTTTGTTTTTGATATTAACCGTATCCATATTATAGTATGGATGTATTTTTTAGGGGGCTTTTAACAGCCAACTTATTATGAAATTATTTAAAACCACTAACCCTCGTATTATTCTCCTCACAGCCAACTAAAGTCTTAACACTGTTCAGTCGATCTTAAAGACACGATTTTGCAGTTTGATATCGATAGAAAGTTAATCCAATCCGTTTTGTACATAGTAGGGTATCTTCCATTACCTAGTTTTCCACTTAACCTTCCTAACCAACTTAACCAATTAACCTAACCTGATTTATGGCATGAATAATGTCTCATGATATTTTTACCTCATACAATGTCTACAATTTTTAAATGATTTTTGATTACATTATTTGTTTTATAACGTATTTTGAATCTTATTAGTTATTGTAATTCAGGCCCGGGCTTTAACTACGAGATCATATCGTCTACTACCAGAGCGCTCTGGTGGACATGAGCTCAACTCTACTATGGGAGCTCTAAGTTTTGCCTACCCACCCAGGTTTAGTTAACTAGAATTGGGGTCTTTAACGAATACCTGACATCGTACAGTCTCGAAACCTTCACTTAATGTCCCATCCGATGGACGGCGTGCTGAAAATTTTTTTCCCCGAGAGAAATAAAAATCTAAGCTCCTCTGCAAACATTAAAATTATATATAGAGAGAGAGAGTGAGAGGGCGCCGGTAGCTCAGTGGTATGCGTGCTTGCCTTCTGAGCTCAAGATCGTGGGTTCAAAACCCGGCCGAGGCCTTTAGTTTATTTTATCTGGGGGTGAGCACGCCCTCCTTCGGATGGGACGTTAAGCGATGGTCCCGATGCCCTAGGTGAATAAAAATTTAGGACTCCCACAGTAGAGTCGGGCTCATATACACCAGAGTGACGAAAGAGCTCTCTGGTAGTAGGCGATATGACCTCAGGCATGAGTCATACTAACTAACATATATATATATATAATACATATATATATATATATATATATATATATATATATATATATATATATATATATATATATATATATAATTATATAAATAAAAAATTATTTGTATTCTTATATTTTTTATGTTTATTAACTCAACCATGTATGTATTAAATTTTTTCATTAATAATATACTATTGAAACAGAAAAAAAAATCAATATACTGATACATTTCATCACGATTTCACAGCGTACCCATATCTCAACCCGATATTTTAAAATACAATTTTCCTTTCAGGGTACATCCCTTGTTGCTAGCAGATCGATACAGAACTATGTGAAGACAGATATCCAACTGTCCCAGAGTAGGTCACTCCCTATCTGGTTATATTCTAGCTATTCTTGGAGTTCGTTAGTTGTCAGTGAATCACGGACAATATACTTCCCCAGGGCCAACTATCAACCACGTTTTTCCTCTTCTCCTAAATCCAATTTACCGATTTGGCTGAAAATTAAATAGGTGTCCTTAGGAGGTTTTGGATTTACATATAAAATTAAATAGGTGTCCTTAGGAGGTTTTGGATTTACATATAAAATTAAATAGGTGTCCTTAGGAGGTTTTGGATTTACATATAAAATTAAATAGGTGTCCTTAGGAGGTTTTGGATTTACATATAACATTTCGTATCGATATATTCATTACTTGGCCAGTTTCCTTTTGGCTGAGTTGGCCGAAAATGAATACTTGTCGTCCTTATGGTGTTCTGGGTACACATATAAAGTTTCGTAGTCAATTATATTCATTCCTTCGATAGGCATATGATTCCATACTACGCTCATAGACACACAAACAACTGTATCGAGACTGCAGAACATGTGGTCCTCGAATGTCCGCTGTACGATCAAGCTAGGGTGGAGTTGATTCATGGGACAAGATCGTATTTGGGACTGGATCTATGGCAGATGGTAACGGAAACTGACTGACTCTACTGTATGGCGCTGTCCAATATCTACTCAGACCCCAACTATAACAATCTGTATGTTGTCTAGGAGCAGGAACACTTGAAGCCGGCGGTGGTCCATTACCTGGCCAATGCGGAGCTCTACTGTATGGCGCTGTCCAATATCTACTCGGACCCCAACTATAACAATCTGTATGTTGTTGTCTAGGAGCAGGAACCCTTGAAGCCGGTGGTGGTTCATTACCTGGCCAATGCGGAGCTCTACTGTATGGCGCTGTCCAATATCTACTCAGACCCCAACTATAACAATCTGTATGTTGTTGTCTATGAGCAGGAACACTTGAAGCCGGCGGTGGTCCATTACCTGGCCAATGCGGAGCTCTACTGTATGGCGCTGTCCAATATCTACTCGGACCCCAACTATAACAATCTGTATGTTGTTGTCTAGGAGCAGGAACCCTTGAAGCCGGTGGTGGTTCATTACCTGGCCAATGCGGAGCTCTACTGTATGGCGCTGTCCAATATCTACTCAGACCCCAACTATAACAATCTGTATGTTGTTGTCTATGAGCAGGAACACTTGAAGCCGGCGGTGGTCCATTACCTGGCCAATGCGGAGCTCTACTGTATGGCGCTGTCCAATATCTACTCAGACCCCAACTATAACAATCTGTATGTTGTTGTCTAGGAGCAGGAACACTTGAAGCCGGCGGTGGTTCATTACCTGGCCAATGCGGAGCTCTACTGTATGGCGCTGTCCAATATCTACTCGGACCCCAACTATAACAATCTGTATGTTGTTGTCTAGGAGCAGGAACACTTAAAGCCGGCGGTGGTCCATTACCTGGCCAATGCGGAGCTCTACTGTATGGCGCTGTCCAATATCTACTCGGACCCCAACTATAACAATCTGAACCACTGGGGAGTGCTGCAGGCTCTTGCTCGGAAGGGGGTCTATATTGCGGATCCGGCCATTACAGAGACGGTCCTCATACAGACCACCCCCATCAAACTGGTAAGTACATTACAATAATTATATTTATTTCAACATACAATATATAACATTATCATTGGATACAATTTTGTACATCAAAATAGCTTATAGAGAAGATAAATTTCGGTGCGATCACTTTCCCCTTCCTTAGGTCACAAAGAAAGAAGGGAAAGAGCGAAATTTACAAAATTAACGATTCTGTATTTGAATTAACTAATATCAGTATATACATATAAAAAAATAGAATAAGAAATTGATAGTATAAAATAGAAAAAATTACTAGAAATAGATTCCTTCTTTCTTCCTGGTATCGATTAGTATTGTTGAGAGGGTAAATATATTATTTTTCTCTAATAACCATTATTGTTTCTAATATGAACAGCGCCGGTCATGGCAAAATTTTAAGTCTGCAGCTTTTTTTTTTTTTTTTTTTTTTATTTTATTGGAGGGGGAAATGCTGTGACGCACATCCAGGGATAGTGTGGGACTCGAGACGATTCACAATCACCATACCCACTAAAACCCCCTCCTTTTTCTGAGATGTGATATGATAAATATATTACTCTTAGTGCTGTCTTTTGAAGTCTGAAAATATTAGCAATAAAACTAGAAGCTCCCCATTGGAAATATGCAGAATATAGTGTAGTTAATGTTTCCTTTGTTGTGATCTTTTTAAGATATCGAAGTAAGAAACAAATGGAACTCAGTTTCTTATCTATTACTAACGTAAGTTCAGCCCATGTTAGTTTCATATCAAAATGGAAACACAGAGATTTAATATTATCTTTAAATGATACGGAATCAAACTGCTAATGGGCAAGTCAAGTTTCAAGTTTCTTGATAATCAACCTTGTTATTTTTTACTTCCATTTTCCAGTGAGGAAACTGATGTTAGCGTGGAAAAATCGTGTACAAGTTACACATTCTGATTGCCTACTCAAAACTAAAAGAAAAGATATTTTCCGCATGGTGGCTCTGCATATGTGACTGTCTATGGAATTTTCTGTTCTTTCTTTCACGCAAATGTACCGATTTCAATGTTTCTTTTAACGTTATAAGTAGTTTTTATTTACTTTTTTTTACAATTTATTTCAAGTACTGTACTTATTCAGTATATATATATATATATATATATATATATATATATATATATATATATATATTAATATCAAATTTAGGAATTGGAAAAGAATTACTTGAAAAGTTCTGTTTTCTGAAAAGGTCTAAAATTTCAATCTGGCAACACTGGCTATCGCTTCAATGTTTATCTTTCCACATCCTCGTTAACTTGTTCGTTCTTACTTTTTCACTTATTTACGAAAACAAATATACCTATTTATTGTTGTAAAAAAAAAAAAAAAACTTATAATATTAACTAAATGAGTTGATATTTAACAAAAAATCTTAAAAGTTAATGTTAAATTGGAGAGATAGAAAGGTAAGTAGTGTATTTGGTTTTAAGTTTCACGCCGTGTTGTATAGCTGTTTAATAATCTTCCATGTTCCATGCTGCAAAGATGCCTAAACCACCTCCATTTAATTCCTAATTGGCCCTTGTCAGTTGTTCTTTACATTGTCTTATATCTGTGGGTTGTGGTTGCAGAGTGCTCATGTGACGGTGATGCAGGCTGTGATGTCGCTCTACGCCCGGGAGGTGGCCACTCCAGAACTCGTCTCCGCAGCCGTCCGGAGGTTCAACCCCTCCCTGCCTCCCGTCACCCTCCAAGACCATGAGGCTGCTCTCCTCTACTGGGTCAACCAGTCGGTGGCCGCACTAAATCTTCGTCTTTCCAAGGATGTAAGTAGATACACATACACACATGGTGTCCAAAATCAGGGGAAACCCGGAAATATCAGGGAATTGTTTTTGTTTTTCTAGTTTGGGTAAAAACTAGGGAATTTGCCTACTATCAGGGAAAAAAATGAATTTACTCAAAGATTGAGGAATTATATTTTTCTAATTTCAGCGTTAAGAGATCACGTTATAAACATTATGATGTAACTAAAGTCGTCGGGAACTACATCTGTCGGCAGACTGCCGAACTACATCCATAGCGCAGCACGGCTTTGGTCCATCTTGGATACGATACCAAATGAATCGAAACCGTACTTGTTACCCTCAATAGGTGACCCATTACAATTTCTTGATATGAGTAAGTATCGATAGAAAACCTGTTAGAAACACGTATTTCCTGAAGTGTCCACAAGACGACTGTATTCCCTCATTTTTACACCTTTCTCACTTTTCGTCCACTTTGACGATAAATACCCACAATTTACCATCTGAAATTGGCATCATTTCCAACAACCTCAGCGGCATGAAGATTATAGAACCTATTATTTTATGTTACTTGTTAAATTCAAAATATTTAATGGTCTATATCTAGCCCTACTTCCCAGACAAGATTCGGGGGGGGGGGGGGGGGGGGGGGCAGGGAAAAATCAGGGAATTTCCTCGAGAGATAATTGTGGGCACCCTGAAACATCAACTGAGTTATAATCACTAGTCCGGCGCTAAAATAAATTTTAATACAATTATAGTAATAAATTATTCAACTTTTATTCTAAAATTTGTTTTGATCCAGTAAATTTGAATGTTTCATTTTTTTTTATTTTGAGCTTTTTTATGCTAAAACGAATTTGTATACTTAAAGAGGATAATGGTTTTGTATCTTTGATCTTTATCTGAATAAATAAAGAAATTAGTTATAATTCAGTAGGAGGAATACTTATTATGTATTTAAGTATGAACAAAATATCTATATGAACTTGAAAGAAATAAAACTTGTTTATTTATGATATTGTCTAATTTCACCAACTATATTTACATGGGAGTAGTTTCGGTATTTCTACCATCCTCAGCCAAAAGCATAAGAGATAAGACAGCCTCAGTCTTATCTCTTATGCTTTTGGCTGAGGATGGTAGAAATACCGAAACTACTCCCATGTAAATATAGTTGGTGAAATTAGACAATATCATAAATAAACAAGTTTTATTTCTTTCAAGTTCATTTGAATTATTTCACAATATCTCTGCAATAATGTCAGTTTTCAAAAATATTTATATATAAAATTAAATATTTGTGTGCACATGGTCGGAATGATTTTTTTTGTTTAATAGAAATCCGTTTCATGTTAATGGTATATATGAGCCTGAAAGAGCATCAGTTCAATTGTTGTTTGTAGGTGTCTGTTAGAGCTACACAGGGAAACGACTGAGCCTGTATTCACAAAGTTTACAGAGCCTTTCAAGGGTCGTCCTATTTGGAATATTGGCCATGGCATCCTTTAACGGTTGATCGGATTTTCACGAAATTTCACAAGAAGCATCCTCATCTCGAAATTGAGAAAGTGTGGAGGGCCGATAACATAAAATTACTGTTAGTTCTTTAACGCAGATGAGATCTTCATAAAATTACACACGTATAAGGCCTTTTACAGACATTAATCGGGCAGACAACGCATACTAACAGGTTTAAATGTATTTACCGGACAGCGCTGGGTAACCTGCTTGTATAGTCTTAAAACGAATTAAATCTTTTGCAATTAAAACTATAGGTAATAAATTAAACCCAAGAATTGAAAAGTGGTCCGGTATTACAATCCCTAGTGTGAACAGAGACAAGTGACTTGATTGCAACCACCCTTAAGTCTAACCGATCCAGTGTCTGGTGTCTGTCCGATCCAGTGTCTAGTGTCTGGCCGATCCAGTGTTTCCTCTGAACATGTGGCCTAGTGGGAAGACAATGCGTCCATTAGTCGGCCCACTCCTGGCCTTCACTGCTACAGTCCTCTCACAAACTATATCATATTTCTTCTAGATCTTTCAATTCTTTGTATTTACTCCCCAGTTGGTTACCTGCCAATACAGTTCGCTCACATTTTCAGTAGATAACCTTATGTTTTACTTGAAACCTTTGCATCTATTGTCGCTACACCGCTGAGCTCATACTCCAAATCCACTGTTTTTTCATAGATCAAACAGTTTTCCCATAAATCAAGAAAACATTTGAAGAAATGAGAGTATTTGCAGATTTTTTTGCCGACATGGTGGAGATGCCGAAACTCATATTAGAATTTTGTGGGATAGACATTTATTTTATTCTTATCATATCACATGAAAATAATTAAAATTATTTCATATATGTATAAATATTTTCGAAATGTGATTTGGAATTTTTGCAGTGTGCTCTATCAAATAAACAAATAGAAATAAAAGAACTGAGGTTGGAAGGTTGAACCGTTTGACGTCACAGCTAGGGCTGGAGGGGGAAAACCCTTTACCGTACCTTCTAGTCTGTATACCTTGGGTTTAGTTATCTAGGGTTGGGGGTCTTTCACAAGTACCTGACTACAGGCAGGCTCGGGACCATCGCTTCACTTTCCATTTGAAATGTATCCAACTCTGATCTGTAGTTACAATATTGATATAGGTATACTAACATGAGTGTGTTGTGTATTTCAGGGCAGTGATGTACAATTCCACTGGGCGGAAGAGATGAGCGAGCTCTGTGAAGGAGCCTGTCTTGCGGCTCTGCTCTCTTTCTACTGTCCGGAGGCTGTGGATCCCGCCTCCATCACCCGGTCTCCGCACCCCTCAGTCTCAGACTCGGTTCGCAACCTCTCCATCGTGGCCAACCTCTGTCAATCCCATCTCCCCTTCAACATATTCCATATGGCCCCGGAGGAGCTCTACTACATGAGAGGGTAACTTAACTTTCATGTATCCCGGGTTTTACTATACTTTGTTTCCCCGTTTTATTCAAAATACTGGTTCATTGCTAAAATGAGTCATCCTTACTAGTTAGTGAAATTTAAAGTGATCCATCTGAAAATAACCACAAAGGCTGAGCGCACACCAATTGAATGTTTTAAAACAAAAAATGTTTATATAATGAGAAAACGTTTTGTCTGCTCTTCAAACAAAATGTATAACAAAAGTTTTTCTAGAACTAAAAACATTTTGCTTGACAACATTTTGTATAAAGAATTCAGCCTTACTACGTACCGGGCAACAGCAGGCACCGCAGCTAGTATTGTGTGTAACCTTGTACTTGGTATCGTAACGCTTTTTCATGGCACAAATTTTCGATTATTCACCTTAAAAGTTTTTGAAACATCAATAACTTTTAAAACTTTACTCATATTTGCTTTTATTTTATTTTATTTTTAGTTCATGAAGGGAGGGAAAACTATAAGATATGCAAATATGTTCATTTTTCCCAAATTCGAATTATGGCATAAAAATTTTGAATCATCACAAAAAAATGCTTGCAAGACAAATATGTCATTGTATAAAAGTCCGTACCCTAGTCATTACATTGAAATTGTTATTATAATTACGTTGTGAACAAGTTTGGTTGTTGATAACATTTTTTTTACTTAAAGACAATTAAAGAGATTTGTGATGGCCCACTTAGATAGGCAGTTAGTCGAAGTTGTGGGCTCATTTTAAGTACGGCCATTACGAAGGAAGTTCCCACTCATTAGAATTCAACTGTGGAATTAGGGACCTGGCTTTCATTTGAGTGAATCTTGCAGTTTTCCAGAGATGAGGTATTTCTAGAAAGGGTGGAAAAATTCAAGACTGTATCACAGTTTAATGTCATGTCACGAATTATGGCAAAACGGCTGTGGTTTCCCGATGTGGACTTGGGTAATAGGACACGGGTTGTTCCTTCCTCGATCATCCGACTTCCCCAGGATCACTTTGTAACTTATCTTCTATTGTACTAGCTAGCTCTGACGCTATTTCCTATCTATCACAACTGCAATTTCTCTGCGGTGACAGTCGTGAAGAGTGAAGTAAGTTAAGTCCCTGCCAGTGGCTGAGAGAGGGGAGTTGTAGTAAAAAGACAGTGGAATTAGACTTCCAAGGATTTTCTGCAGGCCCAATCTATTTCTTAATGGTCTAGACAAATTCAAAATTTCTGAAGGTTTGAACAATGCCTGCAAATCAGGTAAAACACATTTATGTTACTTGAAATATTATTTCTATAAAAGTTTTAATTATAAACAAAGTAAAATATTCCAACATTGAGTTACATTTGGTAAAAATATTTAAATGCACTTAAGTCCTTTGGATCACAAGACTTATTCTGACTTAAGCCCTTTTGCCCAAACACCAGAGATATATGATATTGTTTGTTATAATGTGAAATTTTACAATAAATTATGTTTAAAAAATTGTTTAACATCCTATGAAATTTTCATTTTTGTATTTGTAAATCTTTTTAGTATTGATTCTATATTTAAAAATTGTATTTCCATGCAGGTTGCATTAGTTCGCATCCTTCCTGCTAATATGTTCATTTATTGCATTATTACATATTGCATCGGCCCGTAGCTCCGCTATGATGGAGTGCATTTTATTGTTCTTCTCTTATTATTTGGATGCACTCATTAGCGTTTATTTTATTTATCTATTCATTTTCTTTTTTTGTAGCTTGACCACATTGCAATCCCTGCCTCATCGTCTAAGTGGACTCAGGGGACTAAGATGATTCTTTACCAGTTCCATATAATGTTTTCTCATTGAACAAAATGTTGCAGTAAAATATTTTGCTATACGACAAAACGTTTGTTTTGAGACCAAACAAAAGGTTTTCGTATTATACAAAAAGTTTTGTTCAATTGGCGTGCGCTCAGCCTTAGTTCTTGAAAAACATTTTTTTCTTTATTGGAACTTTCAATTTGTGCTAAGCAAAGGACGGCACTTTATCTAAATATTTAAAAAAGTCTTTAATACATCAACGACCTTTTTTTCTAAACACAATGGAACAATAACACTTTTGCTTAAAACATGTTTGTTTGCGTCCAGCCTATGTCAAAACAAAACTTCGCTGTGTTCAATTAATCATCAGTTTCAAATTCGAAGAAGCGAAACTTAATCATGTCCCCAGTTTTTTTTAAATGGGGTTTTTACGAATCAATCATCGATATATACAATACATAATGTGTGAATATATCATAAATAGCGAGGGCGCTGGTAGCTCAGTGGTATGCGTGCTTGACTTCTGAGCTCAAGAACGTGGGTTCGTAGCCCGACCGAGGCCCTTAGTCTATTTTATCTGGTAGGTAAAATAAACTTAAGCACGCCGTTCTTCGGATGGGACGTTAAGCGATGGTCCCGAACCTGTACGATGTCAGGTACTCGTTAAAGACCCCCTACGCTAGGTTAATAAAAAATTTAGGGTAGGCAAAATTTAGGACTCCCACAGTAGAGTCGGGCTCATGTCCACCACAGTAACGAAAGAGCGCTCTGGTAGTAGGCGATATGACCTCGTAGTTAAAGCCCGGACATGAGTCATAAAACCTAACCTAACCTGTCATAAATAGTTGAGGAGAAATTATACATTAATTCAGTATCACTATATTTCAGGACGCGGGTTCGAAAATGTTTTGTTTGAGTCATTCAAATTTCTAAAAGCGAATTAGCTCACGGCTGTGTCTATTTATTGATCTAAATGGTATGTTGTCTTCAGGGCCCTCCGTCAGAACCTGGTGGTGTACCTGGCGGATCTGTTCAACCTCCTGGAGATCCACCCAGCTCACTGTGTCACCCTCAACACCCCCAACAAGGCTCCTCTAAACGGTATCTATACCATTCCTATTCTACCATTATGGTCTTATTTAAATGTTCTATTTCAATATAAAGGGTTGTACATGCATTGAGAGGTTGACCCGTCTGGCGATTATAGAAACAAATTTTAAAAATAAAAAAATTATTAAATTCCATCGTTAAATACACAACAGTGGATGAGGGCGCCGGTAGCTCAGTGGTGTGCGTGTTTGCTTACTGAGCTCAAGCTCGCGGGTTCGAAACCCGGCCGAGGCTCTTAGTTTATTTTATCTGGGAGGTAAAATAAACTTAAGCACGCTGTCAGGTACTCGTTAAAGACCCCTACCCTAGGTGGATAAAAATTTGGGGTAGGCAAGATTTAGGACTTTCATAGTAGAGTCGAACACATAATATGTGTTGGACATTATCCACCAGAGTGACGAAAGAGGGCACTGGTAGTAGGTAATATGAGCACGCAGTTAAAGCGTTAAAAGTAGTCGGAAGTTAAAAGCCCGGGCATGAGTCACAATAACTTTGTGGTAATACATTTTTTGTGTTACAAGGATTATGTCACGATTGTATGATACAATTTTCGAATTATGTTTAAAAAAATATATTTATTGAAGTAAAGTTCGTTCTGTAGCACGTCCTAGGTGGGAGGGATGCTCACTAGCACAATCTATTTGGTTTGTTTATTGTCATAAATCCCCGTCAGCAAGAATAGAACAATAATCAGCTGAACAATAAACAATATTGAGGCGCGTTACTACGTCATTTCGTAGACACGTAGTTTCGTTCTACAGAGTGACGTAGTTCACGCTTCAAAATCGCGGTACGTTAAAATAAAATAACACTTCTCAAAAGCTTCACTCACTCTCACCCGAATGGACAAACAAATAAAATGTCCTTTATACCTCTCAAAGTTGGGGGACAAGGGGCGGCTAAATATGGTTTCAAAACGTTTTTCGGCTGTAGTTTTTTAATGCGGACTACGTTTATTTCTGTGAGAAGGTACACTTCTTATATTATGATCTAATTGGTTACTAATGGAACAAACAGACACATTATCGGCTCCTTGCCAAAGGTCGACCTCTCACTCAATGCGCCCTAACATGATAAAAATAAAGGAAAAAAATAAAACGGAACAAAGTGGTTATAATATAAAATAATTTCATATATTATATGAAATGAAAGTTATCCAAAATAAACCATTAACCTACTCATCAGAGTTTATTATAATATCATGTATTATTTATTGTAATATCACTACTTGTTTATACAGAATAGTTGTTTTTGTTATAGTCTATTGAAGATGTTATTATTTATATAGATATAATTGTTGTTCATATGCAAATTATTGTTTATTTTTTTTGTTTTATTTATATCAATTTTTTTTTTTGCAAAAAATGGAGAATTTGGTAATATTATTTATTAAGCTGCACTGAATATTTCATTTTCAGTGGGGTGACGATATTTTATAATGTTTCAAACCTTTTTAAAATGTTTTCCGTTATTCTACAATCTTGAACATCTGTGCGCCATGATTTTACATTATGATCTAATTGGTTATTACTGAGTTGGGGCGTATAATGATTTACCAATAGAGTTATAGATAGGTAGCAAGATATTGTTTTGTTTTTAAATTTGTTTTTTCAATTTATTATTCACGTTTTTTTCTTGACTGCTTACATTTTTCATATGTATTAGAGCACTTGCTTTTGGAATTTTACGCCTCAATTAGGAAAAAACTGTAATAATTGAAAATATCGCTTCATCTTTAGCAAATATATATCCCGAAGTAGGGCATGCTCAAGGTTTATTTACCTCTCAGTAAATAAGAGTCTCAGCCGGGCTTGGAACCCGCGATCTTGTGCACACTAGACAGTATTATGTCAGACAGTAATTACTTTAATTCTATTTGAACTATCTGGAGTCTAATAAGGTATTTGTTATAGTATATTTAAGTGAGACACAAGAAGAAAAGAATGAAATTTAGATAAGCGAATGAAGGGTTACTATCAAAATAAACACAACTATAAATTATAATTATGATATTTTTCTTGTGTATTATTCAAGTATAGTATAATATGAAGTATAATTTGTGTATGTATATTTCTTTAATATAATGTGTATTTTAAATGTATGCCTGATTTTAAAACAGCATTTTGCCGAATGTAAATGTTATGGCGTTTTGCGTCGTCTGATCAGGTTCTGTGAACTAACATTGAACTCTACAACAGACAATGTCCATCCGTTGAAGTAATATCTACTCATTAGACGATATCCTATAAATCTGTGTAATTAATAATACAGGTAAAATTTGAACTAAATTGAACAATATTTATAGGTCCCTCATGTCTCCTCAATTTTTCATCATTCAACATTAAAGTAATGTTAGTTATTGTGGCTCATGCCCGGGCTTTATGAGGTAATATCGCATACTACCAGAGCGCTCTTTCGTCGTTCGCCCGAATGTTCCTTTAGTATAATATTTTTAAAAAACATATGTTTTTCTTTTTTATATACTTTTTATTTAGAAATTCTCCAAGTTCACTTAATTTTTAACTACTTAATACCAAAGTAATCTGTTGTGTGGTCTTGTTAACAACCACTCATCATATCTACTATAACCTTGGAGAGCTCTTGAGAAATGTCTGTTAGATTGATGGAAAAAGTATATAATTATCCTTACAATCAAACGATAGTTCAGCGCTCCGATCGTGATTGTGTATTCTGAGTCCGAATTTGTTAAGTCGTGTCTGAAGATGGTAGCAATATCGAAAGTACTCCCATATATTTTGAGAAATAGACAATATTTTTTTTTTTAAACATACATTTTTCTATATATATTTCTTTTGAAGTGTTTCACAATATCTCTGCAAAAAATGTTAAGTATCATTAAGAATGTCCAACTATTGTTCAGTTGAGTTTTCTACCTGTATTATTAATTTATTTACTTTCTGAATCATATGAGAAGGGGAGAACTAACATTTTCGCATGAATGTGTTTTGGGACACCTCAGTGGCATTATCTTCTGTGATTTATAAATTAATAATTAATAACTAATGATTAATAAATATGAAAAAACCGTAGATGCTACTAAAATTTTAAGAATAAGTCAAGAAAATCCGCACGAGTTTGGTTTCTCTTGCAATTTTCATCAAATTAGTCACTATGTTATTTAGCAAGCTTGGTAAAATGGGCATTCTGAGTGGACACCGTTGGCCTTCCGTAGAAGGAAGCCAACACTCCAGTGGTTGGAAGTATTTGTTTTGGACGTGAGACCAACCATAATGCAACTCTCCAACCACACTATATAAGGTGTTGCATCGCATTCTTATAGTACCAGCGAGTTTTATCTGAAAATATGCGAGTTACAAATATATTTATAATAGATGTCTACTTCATTTTTGCCAACATATCTAAATTGACCTTACAATTGTTTTTTTTTGTTTTTCTATTGAGATATCAGTTATATGGGAATGGGACCTCTAAGCCAACTTTCTTATTTCACATGGGATCACATATTTTTTTAATGACTGAGATATATTCAATGTTTGAAGGTTGACTTAGGCTCCTCTTTTTCCGTCATGTTTTTATCCCAATGTTTTTGGCGTTCAATATTGAAGATATTTTGATCGGTAGGATTTCCCGAAGTAAGGACTGTAATCCGTTTTTCAATTGAACTAAAATGGGTTGTTATCCTAAGAAATAGCAGTAAAACGTAGATAGTTTTTAAGAAAAAAAAAAATAATAAAATAACATTTTTGTTTTTTACTAAGCTAACTAGGTCACATTTTTTTCAATAAAACTTAATGACTTTTGCATTAGACTAATCCGTTGGAAACTCTGGGAGATATTTGATTTCGAAATCCAAAATGTTTTTTCTTCCGACCTGTTATCACACCTTCAAAATTTGAAGTTAGTTTACATCATAGGACCTGAGATTTCTTTCAGTGTTGTGAAGTGTTTTATTATTATTGAAGAATGTATGATTGTAGTCCATATGTGATAGGACTACATTCGTTAAAGAACCCTACCCTAAGTGAATAAACCTGGGTGGGCAAAATTTAGGACTCCCACTGTTGAGTCGGGCTCATATCCACCAGGGCGAGGAACGAGCGCTCTGGTAGTAGGCGATATGTCCTTGTAGTTAATGCCCGGGCGTGAGTCACTATAACTAACTAATCAAGTCATAGAAATAGAAGACGTTGTATTCCCACTGTTTCCCATTGAATATCTCAGTTTATTCTTTTTTCATTAAAAAAAATCAGGCTTACAATTTATCAAGAAAAATATGTGATTCAATCAATAATGAGAAAGTTGAGATCGAGATCCCATATAACTGATAAGATCCCTGAAAAAAAAGTTGATTGAAAATTTAAATTCCTTGACAAAAATCAAGGTGACACCATTACAAATATTTTTGTAACTTGCATATTTTAAGAGAAAAACCGCTGTCCCCATAAAGTTACGACACCCGGTATATATATTTTTTTTATTACTTCCTGTTTTCTCATACGTTAGAAAGTTAATAGAATAAGCTACTTTAACGCCTCAAAAAAAAACGAGATCTTCCGTGATTTCTCTTCGATGTGTTGTGTACGAGGTCTGATAATAATTATTTCACGAAGAATAAATAACCTCGACATTTATGTGATTTTGGGTTTTCCTATCCTCCCTTGTTTTTTTCTGGATTGTCCCTCGGCCTTCTGTTTCAAATTTTGAGTCTCGGCATCTGGCCTCAGTTAGTTGATTTAAAATTCCTTCAAATTAATTTATTTTCCGTTTCGCTGGGAGTACAATCCTCTTTTTTTATTTAAAAAAAAAAAATCAGAATGCTGTTCTGAGAGAAAGAATGCACTCAGAACTACTTGTCAATATTTTCACATTATTGGTCAACTCTTAACTAGTGTACTGAATAAAATTGTTCTGAACTGAACAGGAGGCAGCACAAACATGATCATTAATAAGGTATATTTTAATGATCATGTTTGTGCTGTCTCCTGTTGAATTTAGCAGAATTTTGCATGCAGAAGTACACTAGATAATGCTGTAAAATACTAAAGTATAATGGTGTAAATGTTGAACAATATAGTGAAAATATAGACAAGTAGTTATTTCTGTATTCTTTCTCTTAGAATATCCTTCTGACAAAATGTGTTTTCATAAAGTAGATCTGGTTGGTATCCCTTCAGTTCTAGATTTTTTTATAGACATTTCTCTGATAGTTTATCTCAGGATAGTGGTAGTGGAATTCAGACAGAAGTTAGTGGGGGAACAGGGTTATGCAGGAACACATCTCTGGAGGTACGAACCAGAGCCAATTTAATTGTCAAACCTCCTATAGCAAGTCTGGTGTGGTGTGTACTTTCAAACTTAAGTTTAGTATAGTGTTGTATACTGTACTACAGTTGAGGGCCGGAACAGCCAAGGTGTGGCACACAAACGTAGTCTTCCTCAGCCTGTTTGTGGCATACCTGACCTGCGCAGTGGGATCGACTCTAACTCATCCTTCTCAGGTAGTTCTGTGTGTGTGTTTGATTGTGCGCTATCTGTGCAGTAGCCCTACTACTGTAGATATAGTATCTATGTGTGCAATAGTACTATAGTTGAATGTACGCAGCTTTTTTTTTCTCCCACTTTATTTTACATGGAAGTTCCGGGCTGCACGCCCATCCTCAGTATCTACACATTTTAAAATAACATTCATACAATAATTGTTTCGATACAATTACAGTGTTAAATAACAATAATAATTTACCATATTACGGCTGACAAATCTGTTTTTTTTGTCGTCTGTTGATTATTTTATATAACATTTTTCCCGTCTCTTCCATATTTTTCACCATTTCTTACCGACATCTATGAAACAATATTGTAATTAATTATTTAATATTGATCTCTAGGACTCACTCGGTAAGAAGTAGTGAGAAATTACATAAAATGATCAATAGATGAGCTGTGTTTTATGGAGTGAAAGTCTGTCGGAGACTGTTTAGGAATATCCCCCCCCCCCCCCCCCCCCCACCACCCTGATTTATTTAATTTCATTAGATTATATTTCCCAACATTGCTTCAATGCTTTGTTTAGTCTGCATGATCATTTCAGTTTTTTTACTTGAATGTCGCATGATTTAAAAAAAAAAAAAATTATTTCCTTATAATTACACCATTTTTTGTATGTATTATTGTTTTTATTTATTAACACAGTTGGTTTTACATTATGTGCAAGCCTGCTTTTTAATGCTGTGTTTCAATGCTTTTTACCTGGTAACATCAAGGAGAAGAAAACTTGTGTTTGTTATTTTTTCTCTCCTAATATATTTGTAGATCCTAAAGATTGAAATCCCATTTTCTTAGTGTATGTTGTTTGGATATTTTTTAAGTGCACTTTGTAATTTTCTCGTTTAAATTATAATTTTCGGACATTTTTTTGTTCTAAATTTAAGCATATTAATTATTGCTTCCTTATTGTGATATAATTACTTATTTACTGTCTTTGTTTACTAAACGTATACTAAAATATCAGTTATATATTGGATATATTTCTGTCAAATAAATTTCTCTGGCCAAATGCGTCTGGGTTGATTTGATTTAGTTCGCTATCTCTCCAAAGAACATTATTTCACAGAAATACCTTTTTTTCTTGTGTTGCTTGTGTGTTCCATTTTTAAGATTTTGTAGGTCACACAAAAAATAAAATTATGTTTTCGCACGTGTGTCTATCTGACTATGGGCGACCTCCTGCACCCACAAAAACAATTCTTGGTAACTTGAAATTCGGGATGTATTTTGTCATTGTGTCAGCTACAAACGGGGAGTGAGTAGTGAGCAGTTCCAAAAAAATATTTTGTGTTTAAGTTGAGTAGGATATTAAATGAAGATTGAAGATTTCTGAGAGAGCATAACGAACTTATTTAATTCAAGATTTTGCTACAAATACAGCTCGCGACGGTACGCCCGAAGCAACAACCAAATTTGCCTTCCCATCCTCTCAGAAATCGATGCTACAGACGAATCATACTAAGAATCTGAAGAAAATAATAACAATGGAGCCTTATTCGACAAAGTTAGGATTCCATGATAACCTGTAGATAGCCCGTCGCTAATAATCAATGCAGTTAATACTACAAAAATTAAAGCAAAATAACTTGAAGCCGAAATAGCTACAAAACGCTGCAGCTTATGGGCGTTGACCACAAAGTTTTTTTGTTTGTTAATATTTTATGTTTTCCATGATTAAACTAAATTAAAATATATATTTTATTACTAATCTATTTGTTTGTTTTTTGAATGTATTCACCTGTATTTATATGTTTTTATCGCACGCTGCTGAAAACTGATGTTTGTTGAACTAAACATGCGTATTTTATTTCTTTTTGTTAGATTTTATAATCATGTGTATTTTACAATAACATATATTTATGCATTGTTACTCTATATTATTGTAGATCTCAAGAAATTTTCTTAGTTGAGGCCTAGTATGAAAAAGGAAGTTATATCAAATAGCTAAAGGCCGTTGAATCTCCCAAATTGTATTTATTATATTAGATGAGTTGTTCCGTCTATTCATCAAATTTTCTCTTATCCAGAATGTTTTAATATCAAACAAATGTATTCATTTTTTCTCAGTGTGTGGTTTAAATATGATGTATGGCTTGAAAACGCACTTGCGATTTGTGTCCAACTTATAAAAACTATCAGTCTATTTTAATGTATAATAGTGTGTATGTTATATTGAGGGTGAAGTCTTTTCGCTCTCGCAAAACTTTTGCCACTAGTATATTTGAAAATTGACTGATTGTATGTTGGTATACAATATTTATTTCCGTTGAACCATAACGTGGTAATAGAATGTACACATCAAAATATATACATACTTATAAATTATTAGGTCTTAGAGCCAGACATACATCACACCTTCAATAGTAATTAATTCTTATAAATGCAGGATACACTTTTTAATTATTTTTAAAGTTATGATAAATATTTAATATTTATAATTCTTCCAAAAGTGTCTTCTTTCATGGCGATATTTCGGGAAGTTCTTTGATCACATACTGAGAAATAAAATTAAATTAATTTTATTTTTTGACATGGCGGTTTTGAAATAATCTGGATAAGTGAAGTTTTGGTAATGCCTCATTAGGCGAAACGTTGACAGCTATCCCGAGGTTTGGGAAATCGAATAGCTTTTAGCTTTTTGGCATAATTCTCTTCATATATTATTGTAGTTTTAAGTTTTTTTGATTTTTTTCTTTAGCATTATTTTGGTATGAGGAAATTTAATGAGAAGCCAATCTTATAAAAATTGCATTTATAAACAAAATTGCATTTGTGGTGGACTATTCATGGATATTAAGAATGAAGTAGAATTCTGAATGGCGACGATAAGGTCATTGTTAATTACAAAAAAACCTCTGTAGGAGTAATAATGCATCTTCGCATTGTTTTCGTATTATTTAGTTGTAGCACTATCAAAATTTATAATAGCCTATTATATAACCTATTATCAAGTTTGTGCGAAAAATGTACATTGTACAGCAAAATGAACGGTTGCAATCTCGACAAAAACAAAACAAATAGCGTAAAGAGAAACAGTTGATCAGATTTTTTCCGGGTAGCCCGCTAATTATTTATAAGTATTTCAAGTTTAAAACTTGTTTTCATTTAAAACTTATTATTTGTTTTGTTTTTCAGGCTCGCCGATTCTGACCGGGGGAGGACTGAAGAAGGCTGGTCCGAGTGAAGTATCTTCCGAGACGAGGTAAGTAGACAACTTCTCGGGATGGGCATGTCTATCGTATAATTGAGGGCATGAGATGGGAGAGTTGGGAAATTGGAACAATTTGTGACCGAGTTAAAATTGTCTGGAAAGTGCACTTGGCTTCACAAGCTGACGTTCTCATTTGCCTTAAGCAGTCCACATTTCTTTCCGGGCAACCCAGTATATTTTGGATCTTCGGCTCCATATATTTGTTCCAGCGTCAAATGACGAGGCTAGTTTTGTACATCTTAAGAGATGGTCGGGGTTCATGGCACAAAGCGGACACTCAGAGGTATCCTCAAGTTCTATCCTGTACAGATGAGCCAGTGGTCAGTCTGCAGTCTGAAGTGCTTTGCCGGTAGGATGGCTGCTACCTTTTCCTTCAGCAGTATCTCCCATGCCCTCCTTTGCTGATTCTCCTCTACGCCTTGCCTCAGTCTCGCCTGCCTTGCAGGGTGCCTCCTTTCTTCGGCGTTCTATCAACCATCTCATTATCTTTAACATTGCTGTGATTTGGAACCGACGAATGCTCTAAAATTCTCTGCTTGAAACCATAACCGATAACAGGACATCATATTAAGAACACATAACTTCTAACTTAATTAATTTTTTAATCATCTATTTTAAATTCAGTGCCTATTATCTTTTATTTTTAATTTCTTTATTTTATCCTATTTATATTTTATAACTATATATTTTATAACTCTATTATATACATGAACCCATGAATGTATGTAAGTATCACATAAGTTGATATAATTTGCCTATAATTACTAACTTACATGTTTTTTTACATGAACCATGTTACATATACATTTTCTTTGTTGATCTGGTTAATAAAAATAATTACATCCAAAGGAACATTTAGTGATGGCATATGTTCAGGAGTTATTCCATTTCATCTTTATTATTTCTTTACATATTAATTATAACTAACTCTAGTAACATTGTTAGTTATCTGGAATAATTATTATGGAGAGGAGGGGAGAGATGATTGAAAGAATAACCAGCTCTCCCCACTCTTTGAATCCATTAACTCGTGTTCAGTACTATGTCCTGGCTTGTATCAATACCGAGCTGTATGTTTTTTGTTGGACAGGGGCAGTAACGGGGAGGATTTTGTGGTGCATCGTGGGAAAGGAGTGACGACGCTGAGCTCAGTGATCTGCGGAGGAGACTCGGGGGGCGGCAAAGGAACAGAGGCTGCCGGGAAGCCCACCTCTTGGGAGCCAAGGAAGGTCTCCTATGCAGGCCGCCGTTCCAGGAGGAACTCACTGTCGGACGAATCTCAGGTTAGTCATTGATAGGCCGATCTGCGGAGGAGACTCGGGGGGCGGCAAGGGAACAGAGGCTGCCGGGAAGCCCACCTCTTGGGAGCCAATGAAGGTCTCGTATGCAGGCAGCCGTTCCAGGAGGAACTCACTGTTGGACGATTCTCAGGTTAGTCCTTGATAGGCCGATGCATTTATTAGAGGATCGGACTACGATTTGACTGTCCATATATGCTCTCCCCACTTGGTTAATATTTATTTACAAAATATCTTTGAGAAAATAACTTACTTTCACTTGATAATAAATAATAGAATCAATTCAATTTTTTTTTTTTTCATTCGAAACTTCATTGAATTTTGAAACAGTGGTGGATATTTTTGATATCGAATATTCATTTGTTGTAGGTTGCACTAAATTCATTTTCTTTGTGATGTTTATTTTATTATTGAGGACTCCCATTTTGAGTTATTTATGTTGAAAGCTTGTAAAATCCGCATTGCAAGAGCTCTATGACACGCTCAACTGTCGACTATAGACGGAGCCAGGTCGCTTTTTGACATTTAGGTAGGGGAGGGCTTATTCGCGATATTGTAGATTCTCTAGCAGTTCACGAAAAGTATAGAATCTCTGCCAAGTTCATAAATAGGCGTTTTATGACAATGAGATTCTATTTTAATTAATTTTTTTAAGAATAGTCATTTTTGTAACACTTCTAGGGTGATTCTGCATATGTAAAATTAAATTTGTGGATTAATTAGTTGAATTTTAAAAATGTTTGGAATTTGAACTTCGAGGAAGAAAACTTCAGGCATTTATATAGAAGTAATAGCGTGTTGTTAATATAAATATTGCTTATGCGCTCGCGCAACCAACTTTCTCGTGTTCTGACAGATTCCTTTTCAATAAAAGTCTATTAAATTTCGTAAAAATGTTTTAATGTTAGGTTCTTCGGTGACATATTCGTTATTTGACTCGAAAGAGATTCTTCTAGTTTTAATTCTTAAAGAACTGTACATTATCATTGAATTTTCTTTATGTTTTAGTTGACTCTAGAAAACTTTGGAGGTTCTGAAGAAAACCTGTACCTTCTGGGCCGGAACCCAGACAAGGAGCCAGCGGTACACACCGGGAGGCGGGAGAGTGTGGCCCGGTCCAGTGTTCTGGACAATAACAGTGATGCCTTGCACCATGCTCTTCAGGAGGGATACGTCAGGAAGGAAGGTAATCACACTGTAGGTCTGTAGATGTGTGGAGTTGCTCAGCTGCCTGCAGTCTGTCCTAATAAAACATGAAAATGATCTTACCTTATATGATTCACAACAGTAAATTATATTTTACCTCAATTGAACAATAGTTAGGGGTCTCACAAGCCACCTCACTTCAGTTTGTAGTTACTTAACAGCTACGTAATGTGGTTTGTGTTCATGTTAACCGGCGACCATATCTACTTGAGAGATATTGAAAAATACATAAATACATGCTAGATTCATGTCAAGAGTGTATTATGAACCAAAGAGGAGCGCGGCTAGCACAGAGGATAGCTTTCCATTCTACTGTGTTCAAGATCCTGGGTTGGAACCCAGTTGAGGCTCTTCGGTTTTTTATGATTTTTCTGATCCATGAAGAGCTCTTCAAGGTTATAGTAGATATGGTCGTCGGTTAACAAGACCAGAAACCACACTACTTTGTTGTTACGTAGTTGAAAATTGAGGGAGCTTAGAGGTCCAATAATGTTGAATTGATTTGGAATGTTTATCTGTATTATTAATTGACAGTAGAGAACTATATACACTTTCATGTTTTTTTGGGATACCGTAATGCTGCTACAGTCGGTGGCTAAGACGTTGGAAACTATCAGTCAGTTAACTGAGGGTCTGACATTGGACACAGTTATAGGATGGCACCTCAAAACATCGCTGTATATGTAAGAGCAACAAGTGGTGCGGGGTGTTGCGACTGAAGTAGGATTTATCTGATGGGTGCGGAATACCAAATGCCTTTTAATCTACTGTATTTAAACAAACTAACAATCAGAATGTGTATATATGTCGACTACTGCTTGTAAAAAAAAAAGTTTTATTTTCATCGCGTTAACCCAAAAAAAAAATAATGAAAATTTGCAGTTGTCAGTCAACTTACAAATTTTCATGTTAAACACATTTGAGAATACACTGTTTTTACCCACATTTGAGAATACACTGTTTTTACCCACATTTGAGAATACACTGTTTTTACCCACATTTGAGAATACACTGTTTTTACCCACATTTGAAGTTTTGTCTTGAAGATATTTGTTACTTTCTTTTGAAAATAAAAAATTCAATTTATATATGAACTGTATGAACTCCCTCAGACCGTAGATAATGTTTATTCAATAAGAGAAAAATAATTTACATGAATGAATTTCGAAATTACACATAAACAATCCTATGTTGCTCGAAAGACCTTCCCCTCTGACTATCTTTGATGAAAAGTATTGTTGATAATGGAAATGTGTATTTAGATTCAAAATAAAGTTTTTCAGGAATAAAGAAAGAAAGATGGTTCAGTGATTTTCAAGGTAGCTATTGGGCCATGAAAGCTCTGAAGACCTGAGTCAGGTCTCTCTCGTCTCAGGTCCAGTCAGGAACCTAATGCGTTTCACTCCAATTAAATGGCGGCATGTTTACTATAATTACAAGTACATACTTGGTTTTTGACCAACATGTGGTTATGTTTCAGGTCCAGATCCGCCGCCGCGAACCTTGTCTCGGAACAACAGCTTCGTCGAGTCACAGCGGCGAGCGGAAGAGACGAGGAGTAGCTCAGGAATACAGCAGACCCTCCTCGACCCTCCCAGCCCCCCTCCCGGTAGGCACACCTCACCACCTCCCTAATTAGTCAAAACAATGGCCGTTTCTATGGTTTCGTAGGTCAAAGATCGTCTACAAAATCCTATTAACGAGTGTTTGACGTATTTCAGTACCAATGTCCCCTCCCCGATATCTGGAAGCTATATTACTGAAAGTGTGCCTAAAATGAAAAGATGATATGTAGCGAGATAACCGTAGAACAAAAAATACTTTGACAGAAAGAAAATATTAATCGAAAAAAATATTTTATTTGCTGGTTAAGGGATGAAGCTATAATGGTTCTTAAGGAATTGATTTATTCAATTGTTTTGTATAATAATGTGGGGTGTATAAATTGGAATGCCCAAAATGTAATGCCAAATATGCGGGACAGTCAGGGAGATCCTTTAAGATTAGATACAGGGAACACACAAGAAATACAAACTCCAACTCTTCCTCATTTCACCAATATCTCACAGAAACAGGACATATCACAGACACACAACACAAACCAACTATAATACATATCTACCAAAAAGGTCCACTTTTGAATTCACTGGAATTTATTATTATCTTGTAAATATCTGTTTATTAGAATGTATAGAGTAACAAAAACAAGGGATTCCCCGTCACTACCTAAAAACCCCCCTCCATAACTGTACCTTCTACCCTGTCAACCAATTCTGTCAGTTTATAAGTGACTCTTGATAATGCCTTAACACGGCGAAACTAGTTGAGTATTTGAGAATATACAGTGAAGTTTGACAAAGAAGTTGTGTATTTTAATTATGTATTCCTATAATAATGGAATTATTGAAGAAGTAACCATTTGTTTTAGAATTTCACAGCTAAAGAACTCTAGTGGCGGAATTAGGAATTAGGCAATCATAACTTTTACTTTTTTTCTTTAATTTAATTTTACTATACAGTCAGTTACCTACCTATTGTAGTAAGCAAGTTTCAAAATCATGAAATCTTCGAATTTTCACGACTCAATGCATTGGCGTGGCAGAAACTATATTTCAGATCATTATGATTATTTGATGTGTATTAATTGATACATCCATTCAATGTTCACCTTCGGCACCCTTCAGTGTGTGACCTGATGGCACATCTCTATTTTTGATTCTCTAAAAAGATGTATTGAGAGGTCATTGCAATCGGTAAAAAAATCTATGTATTTTGTTTTCACAACAATTTCCTATTTTTCCAAATTTTATTCAAATTGTCAACTAATTGTATAAAGTTTACTCACGTGTAGGAATTCCAAGAACAAATCCGCGGACCTTGACTCGAAACAACAGCTTCGTCGAGTCACAGCGGCGAGCGGAAGAGACGAGGAGCAGTTCTGGGATACAGCAGACCCTCCTCGACCCCCCCAGCCCCCCTCCCGGTAGGCACACCTCACCACCTCACTAATAACTTACTAACAATAGCCCTTAATTGTTGTTCAGCTGATTATTTCCATCAGGCATGTAATTAGCGTGATTAATTTGGTAATTGAGCTGTCATCGAAAGCTGAATCTCTCTTTTGTTGGTGTTGTACAATTTAGAGGTCTTTAACAAGTAACTGACATCGTTCAGGCTCGGGATCATCGAGCTTCGACGATGTCAGATTCCTATCCTTGGTAAATATAAACCTTGATAGGCAAAATCTAGAACTCCTACAACAGTAGACGCATGTCCACCAGAGCGATGAAAGTGCACACTGGTAGTAGGTGTATGACCTCGGTAATCATGAAAGATATGTGGTAACAGAATCTAATTGTATTGAACGATTCATCCCCTAAATTATCTGGTTTACCTAAAATTCATAAAATTTAAGCCTCTATCAGGGCCTTCATAAAACCTCCTATCTCCAATTGGCCAAATTCGCCAACAGAATGCTAAGACATTTTATTATTTTTCTTCACCTTATACAATCTAAATTCTTTTAGCTAGGGTTAGCATATTACATAGTATTACAGTATTTCTTTTTATTATTATTATTATTATGATTTCAGAAATCAAAACAGCAGAGAAGAAGGTGACCTCGTTCGCAGCGCTGCGGAGCAACCGGACGACATGGCAACAGGAGTCACTGGCCCACCAGCAGGACAGCAGCACCGGTGACAATGGTAGGGACATCACCAGCGTCCTACTCAAAGTTAGTACCTGTTAGTACTTTCACTTGTGGCAGATCTGTGAAAAACTAACAAAATCACTTTATCTAGGTCTAGGTTTAACAAGAACTGGCACGGACAGCGGGAGTGTGGATAATGGGGTGATGGGCTCACAGCTTCTTAATATTAGACTCAAGTTGGAGGAGAAACGACGAAGGATCGAGTCGGAGAAGCGACGGATGGAGACCCAACTGAGCAGGCAGCGGCAGAAGGTGGGCAAGGCTGCCTTCCTGCAGGCTGTATCCAAGGTAGTCAAATCACTGTCACCAAGCATGCGCATTACAACCAATCTCTTCCTCCTACCTCTCATTCTCTCTGAAAAAAATAAAATGAATAAATAAACAATATATAATAAAGAATATTCCAGGAAATTGCTTGCAGACACATTTAAGGGCTCCGTAGGTTTCATATTTATATCATTTTTTGGGGGGCCTCTAAAGTGTGTCATTTCTACCACCTCGAAAAAAAACATCGTTGAATCACCACCAATGTACTTCCCCAGCTCTAATTGTGTGTAATAAACTAAGTTTCTGCTCTCCCTTAGAGCCTTCTTTTGCCCAATTTGGTTGAAATTAGTAGATGTCTTACTTTTGAAACCATATATACAATTTTGTGTCGAATTAGGTATTATGGTTTATAGCCGGGCTTTAACTACGAGATCATAACGCCTACTATCAGGGCGCTCTTTTGTCGCTCTAGTCGACTTGAGCCCAATTCTACTGTGGGAGTCCCCCACAGCCGCAATATTTAATATGAAATAATAAGAGGAAAACCTGTTGTGATACTGCTTATAATTTTTCTGACGACGCGCCATATTATTCCAGAAATGGACGATAGTTTTCTATTTTCAATCTACGGAGCCCTTCAAAAAAATATATATTTATCCTTGTCATGATCTTTGTAGTTTTTTTGGGTGGCATTATATTTACAATAAGTTGTTCCACGAGACCATCTGTTCCCATATTCTTCATTTGGCGTACCACCAATTTAAATGGTCTGAAAGAAGCATACCTCCTAATATTTGTTTACATCATGCTGGGATAGTACCGTTATATTGTGAAAGTATTCAACATATCTTATGGTAGCAGAACCTACTACTTAATAGTCATGTGAGAGGTGGGAGCAAAAGTGTTACGAAATGCAAAAATTGTAATATGTATATAATAGTAATAGTTGGCAAGTCCAGTAAGAAATGATATATTAGTGTCATTGTGACAATAGTGCTCTCCACGTTTTAGAGGGAGAGCACTACAATGTACGTAATGTTCGGTCTATTACATAAATACCAATTTTACCGACTGTACTCCACATTCCTCCTCAGCTTAGTTATTCTTGGAAGAAGACGCAATTCTTTCAAATCAGGTTTAAGCAATTTATCGTACCAAGAGCAATATTATCTTACGCTCCCCATAATTATTGTACAGGTTGGCAACACTACCCTATGCACACTATCTTTAAAATTTTCTTTGGGGTGAAGGGGGTCAAGTTGTGCATGTGTCAACTTTTTTTCAAAACATTTATTGATTGTCTTGTTTCAAAATGGTGTACCTTTGAAATGGAATATGAGTCTTTTAAAAATCTTCTCTCATAATCATAAATAAACATATTCCTGTTCTAAAAGATGTTGAAGTAAGGTTTTGGAACATTCCAAACGTTTCTACAGAAATTCTGCAGGCTCGGCCTGACAATGGTCCCAAAAGATCTCAGTGCTCCCAATAATTGCTGAAGTTGGTCCTAAAGACTTCATTCGAAACCTTATTATTAGTATACAATTGACTTTATTCGTCAATTTGGATGAGAAAGAGTAACAATTTTTTAGAAGAGCAATATTCCATTTCAAAACAATGAGAAATATCTGAAAGTAATCATCGGTCATGTACTTCCTCAGCTCGAAATGTGTGTAATGACGTAAGTTTTCACTCTTCCTCTTCGATTAATTACACTGAAAATCCATGGATGTCTTTCTCAGGGTTCTCTCAATCACGTTATGATTTTTGTCTATGCATTCGTAGATTAGGGTTTTTGAATTGAATCTCCTCTTCCTCTGTCTCCCCCTTTTCCTTTGGCCGATTCGGCTGAAAACCATTAGAGGTCGTCCTCAGTGGTTCTGCATGAAACTTCATATAGGGGAAGTAAAACACAAAAACAAAAGTTAAAATGAGATGAAACATTTCCTCCCATTTCCAGAAATTTTAAAGTTAGTGAGCATGAAGCGCCCCTGGTGGAGGGCTGAGTCAGTATTATGATTACGTTAGAAAGAGGGGATCATTGATTAGCGGCAGTAGAGTTCAAGTTATTCAGATGTTTCTGAAGATCCGGTACATCATGAATTTTATCCTTTTGTATATACCATGATATATTTTGTGATGTGATGGTTATGGTGATGGGTGATGGTGACGGTGTATGATATGGTGATGTGTGTGGTTTAGGGTGGAAGTAAGGGACCCTGCAAGTCTCCCGAGTCTGACCCGGGCAGAGAGACTGGCACCCACAACACAGAGCCGACACCTCCCCGCCCCTTCTCTCTCCAGGTAAAATATCACCGAGACGTCGAAATATACATCTTGTTTCTCTCAGTACTTATATGCCATTTCTTATTACCGATTGTTAGTACAGTAGAACATCTCGGATGTTTGAAAGACAAGTGTATAATAATGTCGATACTTCTAACAAACTACCCTGTTGCCGTTACGTACTGTATATTTAATTTTTATTTACATTTTTTGTATTCAACTATACTTGAAAATACATACTTATTCAATAAAATATATTTTTTTGATGTAGAAAACTTTTGGTTTTACTGTAAAAAAATTTTAAACTCAGCATGGCAACACTGTTTTGTTTTTGTATGGTTATCTTCTTCAGGGTCCTAGGGTCAGTCTTCTTGGTCCTAACTTTATTATTCCTTGTTAGTTTTTATTTTAAATTCATTTACAAAAATAAATATTTACTATAGGAATAGTAATAATAGAAATAGTTTGTATTAAATAAATGTACATAGATGGACAGGTAAGTAGTTTTTTGTGCTCATTTTTTATCTCAAACAATGCAATATAACGTCCCGGTCCTGAAAACTAAATACTTGCCCTGAAAACTCGCTGTAGCGCCTTGCCGAAATGATCAAGGGAAACAGGAATTAATTTTCCTAAAATGTTTAAAGGTCCCTGGGAGTCATAGCCTCATATTATTCTATGAATAAGGTATTCATTAAAACCGAATATTCTACGTGACTTACTCTAGTTGTATGTATGCATATACCACACCGAATATTCTATGTGACACACTCTAGCTGCAATATATGCATATACCACACCGAATATTCTATGTGACACACTCTAGTTGCAATATATGCATATACCACACCGAATATTCTATGTGACACACTCTAGCTGCAATATATGCATATACCACACCGAATATTCTATGTGACACTCTATCTGCAATATATGCATATACCACACCGAATATTCTATGTGACACTCTATCTGCAATATATGCATATACCACACCGAATATTCTACGTGACTTACTCTAGTTGTATGTATGCATATACCACACCGAATATTCTATGTGACACTCTATCTGCAATATATGCATATACCACACCGAATATTCTATGTGACACTCTATCTGCAATATATGCATATACCACACCGAATATTCTACGTGACTATCTCTAGCTGTAATATATGCAAATACGCATTTCTCGTACCATACCGAATATTCTACTCACACAACCCTGATTATTGTGTTCTGGTGGCTCTGCATGCAATTTTGCACTACTTGCACCTACTTTTTTTATTTATTTTGTTTTACTATGGATAATGGAATCGTCATTGGGTTAACTGCATCTTAGAACTGCATAGACCTACTGGTACATTAACCAAAACATAGTTGAGATTTGCAGTTTTTTCTCATATTCAAGATTTTTCTAATTAAAGAAAAAGAAAAGTATTTTTAATATATTTTTGAAGTTTTCATTTATCGACTTCTAGTTACAATTGGATTCTATTTTGTGTATAGATTTAAATTTTTTGATTGTTAACTGTAATAATTTGGTCTAATGTTGAAGTGTGTTTTTCCAGGATATTTCCGAGGTGGAGCAGAAGTGGCTGTCTGGAGCTGGGGATGGGTTCACAGAAGAGAGGAAGACCCCCGATATGGACAACCTGGACATTGAGACCTACCAGAAGTCTATAGCACAGTAAGTCTGAAGCTTAGAGGTTTACCTTCAATCCGTAATGTATATTTTTTACAAACGTTTTATTTGGTGTATCATCTAATTTTATGGTCTGAAAAAAAATTTACATCTAATATTTACATCATGCGACACATACACTCACACACAGACATACTCCACACTCAACTCAAAGCCTTATCGACACAAAATTTAGTATGCGTTTTTAGGAACCGCTATGTAAGTCAGCTATTGGTTATTAGCCCAAACGGTCAACTGGTTCAGAAGGGGGGGGGGGGGGGCGAAAAGTTAATTATATTTAACATTGAGTCATGATTGCTTACTATTCAGGTCAGATGTGTATGTAACATGTTGTGGGGCGAGATTCCTCACAGAAATAAAAGACGTTGTCTTCCCTCAAGACAACATATTATATTTCTGTACTCGGTTCGTTGAGAGTTTGTCCTGAGCTGCGAACAGCCCACAGAGTCATGCGTACTTTATTTATAGCCAATTAAACCAAGGTATAATAATGCGGCGTCGCTTTTTTTCATTTTATTATTTAATTACTGCTTATTCTACACGTAGAAGTACATTAGACTCTCCCTTATCCGGCGTTGCCGTGATCGACGTGACGCCGGATAACGGAGATCAATTAATGAGAAAAAATATATCAATTAAAGCATAAAAAAAAAGTGTTTTTAGGTGAGCTAAGGAATAAAACAGGTATGTATTTTGTTGATAACATTTATTAAATTGACAAATATGTATGTACATACTTTAGTAGTTAAGTGTATTGTTGTGCCACGGACGGGACGGTACCTTTGTTTTTCTATTCTAGGAAACATTTTTTATAAATGTTTGATTTTCAACTATGTATTTATTATAATTTATTTATAGGATATTAGTGAAGTAATAAAATATTGTATTAGCTTTCCCTTTATTATAAATACAATGTACATATGTATGTATGTACAATAAAAATACATAAAAGATTCGTGAGTTACGGAATTATTATGTGCTCGTAAATACACGTGGCTCATATAATTGATAATCTAATAATTGAATTTTAATTTTAGTTTAACAAATTTGATATTATTTTGCGAGCGCCGGATAAGGTAGCACGCCGGTTAACAGAACGCCGGATAAGGGAGAGTATACTGTAAGTTGTCTTAAAATGAAAAAAATTAATTAAATAATTTAAAAACTTCTGTTTTTATTATTATTATTATTATTGTTCATAATAAACGTTGATTAATTAATGGGTTTGCTACTTAATTATCTAAGTTTTTTAATATCTTTACCTATATTGTTAAGTCGGTCGTCGTTGTATAGTCGGGGGTCCAAGCCGCGGTCTTGAGCTCAATGGCGAGCACGCTACCCAGAGCTAACTCACCCCTACTAGTGCAATATCATCTAATTGTGAAATGTTAATTTTTTCTTATTATTATTATTTTGCAGAATGAATTCAAGTTTACATGAAATCCAGGCAGATTTACAAAGACTGGCTAATCAACAAAATCAACTGCAGAGCAATCAAATCAACCTGAAGCCCCAGCAGCCTCCTGTAGTTCAGCAACAACAACAGCAGCAGTTGCAAACGCAGCATGCTCCACCGCCCCCTCAGTTGCAAAGTTTCGCCTCTCTTCACCAACAACAGGGCAACTATACTAATCAACATATTAATTTTAGTAGCCAGCAATCAACTCCGACACACTTCCCCAATCAACAACAACAGCAATCTCAGCAACACATAAACTATAATAATCATCAACAACAAGTCAACTATAATCAACAACAACAACAACAACAGCAACAACCAATCAACTATAATAATCAACAAAGTAACAATTACTCTAGTCAATCGGGGAATTTTAATTATAACAATATGGGCGGGAATCAACATGAGTATTACAACGGGAGGCCGCCATCGAGCCAACAGCAGATGCACAGTCTGATGTCAGGCGGCAGCAATCAGGGCAGCAACTTTAACAACCAGCCACAGTGGAGCAGCCTCAGTCAGAGTCCACAGCCACAGCCCGTCTACAACAACTACTCACCCAGGTTAGCCACTCCTCTCTTCACTTCCCGCAAGAAGGGAAGTTAAATAATCCCCAAGAAATTCGATTGTGAGTTTTCATAGAAATTTCCTGTTTTTCGAACCCCAGAATTCAAAAATAAAAGAAAAAAAAATGTAAACACGATAATCCCCGGTAGAATTAATATATCGATGCGAAATTTTATTTGTGGACCCAGAACGGAAGGGGTGGATGGGGGAGGGCCTAACTCAGAGCCAGGGCCCACAACTACAAGTAATTAGATTCCTTGAAAATCGTTAGTTAGGTCCTTATGTGAATTAAACTATTACAAAAATCATTAATTTAAATAAGGAGACATATCGATGTTAACACAGGGTTTTGCAGTTGTGGCGGTTTTACATAAAAGGAAGGCACACTTTTCCAATTTAATCTAACCATAATTGAATTTCGCTGTTGTGGCCCTATATGATTCAATGTGCGTTATATATGTATAGATTTCGAACGCCACCCTTCATCAGGGAAGCATGATAAATGATAATACGATGATAGTGTCCGTAGGTCTTGCCGACCGGGTGATTTATAAAAATGCCATATAAAACTTATTCTGAAAATATATTACATTCACAGTTTTTTTTTTTTGGTATAAGATTTGCCAAAGAATCTTGTTTAATATAGTAGTATTAATAGTATTTTTTTTTTAAATTTGGTTTTATCATTTGTTACAGGTATAACCCAGGGTTCAGTATTCATGGGAATTATGAAGAAAATTATCATGAGCCAAGGCGGGAAAGTCAGGGAGAGTTCTACTTACATGAGCCTCAGACAGGGCCCTCAGGACGAAGGACATGGGGTCAGCCCTTCACTCCGGATCCTTCTAACTGGAACAGGTCAGTGAGGGTTTGCAATCCCGCAATTGGACATCTTGGGTTCCATATCAAATATTTTAATTTGTTTTACTTCCGCAGCTACACCAAGTATAGGGGAAGTTATGTAATCGGTCAAAAATTCGATATAGAGTTTTGAATGGAATTTTTTCCGACCTCTAGATTCCAAATATAAAAAAAAATTATGTCTGTGCGTCTATGAACACGATAACTCTCGATAGGATGAATATATCGACACGAAATTTTATATGTAAGCCCAGACCCTTCTAATGACGACACCTACTGTTTTTCAGCTAAATCGACCAAAGGAAAGGAGGGATTAGAGGCAGGCTTAACATAAAAACTCTAAGAACTGCCTATAGAATGAATGTATGGACAGGAACTTTTTCTCTAGTCTAATGTGCACTGTGTGTTTGCTACAGGAGAGATGGGAACTGTGTGGACAGTGGTCCCAAGCAGAACGGGGGAGGCCCGGAGGCTCCAACCCCCCCTCCCCGTCTTAACCATGCCCCGCTCCCCACCCCCCCTGTTGACGACATGGAACCCCAGAGCATCTCCTTCATTGGTAATTATCTATCATATACTTTTATATGTACCTATTTGTATAAGTTAGTTATTGTTACTCATGCCCAGGCTTTAACTTCAAGGTCATATCGCCTACTACCAGAGCGCTCACCCCTTGCCCAACTCTACTGTGGGAATCCTAACTTCTGCCCAGGTTTAGTTACCTAGGGTAGGGAGGGGTCTTTTGGGGAATCTGACGTAGTCAGGACCATCGCTTAATGTCCCTTCGGAAGGAAGGCGTGTTCAAGGTTTTTTTACCTCCCAGATAAAGACCTAAGGGCCTCGACGGGGGGAATTGAACTCAATAGGCCCCCATATTATATAGGTTAGGTTTTATGACTCATGCCCGGGCTTTAACTACGAGGTCATATCGCCTAGTACCAAAGCGCTCTTTCGTCACTCTGGTGGACATGAGCCCCGCCTCTACTGTGAGAGTCCTAAATTTTGCCTACCTTAAATTTTTATTCACCTAGGACAGGGGTCTTTAAAGAGTACCTGACATCGTACAGGCTCGGGACCATCGCTTAACGTCACATCCGAAGGACGGCGTGCTTAAGTTTACCTCCCAGATAAAATAAACTAAGGGCTTCGGTTGGGTTTCGAACCCACGATCTTGAGCTCTGAAGGCAAGCACGCATACCACTGAGCTACCGACGCCCTCCCCATATTATATATATATATTTTTTTTTGTAGGGTCTCTCAATTCCGCGACAGTTGTTAATTGTACCGCCATCATCTCCAGCCTCTTATAGAATTATTTCAAGCCGACATACAAACAGTGGTCAAACACTTTGATGAACAGTCTTGGAGCTATGGAACCCAAAAATTTACGGTTCAACCATCTCGACCAATATAGTTTTTTGTATAGTTATTATGACTCATGCCCGGGCTTTAACTACGAGGCCATATCCCGTACTATCAGAACACTCTTTCGTCACTCTGGTGGACATGAGCCCGACTCTACTGTGGGAGTCCTAAATTTTGCCTACCCTAAATTTTTATTCACCTAGGACAGGGGTCTTTAACCTAGTACCTTGACATCGTACAGGCTCGGGACCATCGCTTCCGAAGGACGGCGTGCTTGTTTATTTTACCTCCCAGATAAAATAAACTAAGTTTTTTGTATATATATATGTATATGTTACATATGTACAAACTAATTTATCGATATTTTTACTCCCTCCCTGCAATATTTTTATTCAAAAATCACATTTTCTTAAACATGTTAATGATTCTATAAATGTTATGTCATATGTTTGCCTTTTTAAAATTAATTAATAGTTCGTTAGTTTCTCACGTGTTGTGTTCTGTTCGTGTTTTGATGGGGACTATGTTTGCCTTCGATCTCATCATCTCATTATTCATACAGTTTGGGCAAAAACCTCAACAAACTTGAGCGAAAACTTCCTTTGTTGACTTTGAGGTAATTTTTGAGGTTTGTCTTGTCCTGTCTCATTTATTTTAACTAAAATGAATGTATACTCTTAAGAGCTAAAGTTCCCACATCAACTAAATTAAATAATCTTTACTGGCCCTTACTTTTTCGTACCCATATTTTTGTAGTGTTTCTCTTACTCTGACCTGGGTGTGTGTATTGGCGAGATGAGAACTAACTCTGGTTCTGGTTGGGTTGTGATCAGGTTCTGGGGAAGACAGCGATCAGTTGAGCAGTGGACTGAGCAAGCTGAATATCACCTCAGGAAGTCGGACCTACAGGATACCCTCGCCGACGAGGAGTGTTCGCAACTCTTTCCAGAGACCTCCCTCTGGTGGGTCCGGTGAGAAGCAGGAGCAAGGCTTCTATATATCCTTCGATGAAGAAGCTCCCAAAAGGCCTAAACCCCCGCTCCGAGCCAAACGAGGCTCTCCCAAGAAGGTAACAAAATCATTTAATTGCCAAATCGGCCACTTTCCAACATGTCCCCGTCACAATTAACAAAATTCAATAAATAAAATTTCTCCGAATTGTTTAAGGTGGTGATGTAAGAAAAAGAGTTGAATATTAGGCCTCACCATGTACTTTTGAATTTTTTTACAGTTTTCTAACTAAAGTTTGTGAGTTGACAAGAGTGTATTTTTTTATTTTTTCTTAATTTTTTATCCTTTTTTAATTAAAAAAACTAACAATAATAACAAATATTTCACAACTCACTGCCACGCACTCCACGCACTACAATTAAAACATTTCTTAGAAAATATTTCTTAGAGAGATGTATTGTACGTTCTTTGGAGTTCTATAACATCGTTTTTATTGGTCCTATGTCAAATCTTAGGTCACTTAAGGATTAGAAGTTTGATAAGGATCATTTTTGACAGGATCCATTTTTTTGATTGGACTAACTTTTCTCGGGTTCGTTTGTTATATTTCTGACAAAATCTGATCAGTTAGCACATTTGACATCTTCGTTTCAATTTCAAGTTCCTGGCTACAATCGTTTCTGTGTTGGAGCGCTCACAAAGTTTCAATCACATAGACACAAATACATAAAGCCTTCCATGCAAAAATACGTTTATCCTAACGTTCTTTTTAATTTAGATAGGTTTTGGAATCATTTTAAGAGTAATACAAATATCTAAAAATTAAAAATTTCAAGAAAAAATATATTTATTTTGATGGGAAAAAACGTTTTTTATATTCAAAATCTTACCAGACAACAAAATTAATTTATAAAGGATACGGGAAAAAGTGTATTGAGCTCCCATTTGATATTTGGTTGCACTTTCCTCCGCAGACATACTGTCGTTTAAACTTGAACCGCTAGAGTGCTCTCTTTTTTATATTTATTTTTATAAATATAAACTGTTAACATTTCTATATTATGTTATTATTTATGTTTTGTTAGGAACGGAACATGACGCAGACGGTGGAGCCGACGGTACTGCTTTTGGAGGGGGCCTCCCCACATCACCCTTCGGGAGCCGCCCCCGCCACAACCAGCCCGGCTCCTCGGACCCCCAGAGTGGTCCACTCGCCCCCACAGAGAGTCCCACCTCCCCATGAGCCTGCCCCCATCATCATTGGGCCCAACCCTGATCCCGTATGTATACATTTTCAGACTTTTATTTAGCCTGTTTGTAGTAAGTTGAAGGTGTGTGAAGACAATGTATTTATTTATAACAAATCGTTATTATTAGAATTTTATTTTTAAATGTTTGTTATATTATTCGTCAGCAGTGACTGTTAACAATTAGCCACCCTAATTGATGATTATATATATTTATTTTTATATATATTTATTATTTATTTCTCCTTTCGTTTCGGAAAATAAAAGGCTCCGGATGAAAGTTGAAAAAAGTCGGAACAAAGGGATTAATTCAAATCCGTGTGAGTACCGGAAAATCTGGGTTTTCTAAGGAAAATAACGCCAAACTTATAGTCTCCTTGTCCTTCCTGCCCTGGTTAGGAGTATGTAAAAACATTAAAGTAACATACGAAATTTCAGACCATTATAATATATGTATTCATATATATTCATTTATTTTCAAGTACCAAATATAATTATAATATAATTTTCAAGGTGGAACTAGATGAAATGGAAAGGAAGAAGGAGCGGATCCTGATGTTGTCGCTGCAGCGGCGGCAGGCGGCGGAGGAAGCGAGGAACCAGAAGGAGGCAGAGGCGGTGAGAAAAAGAGACCTGGAAAAGCAAAAGGAAGAGGACAAACTGCGGAAGAAAGAGGAGGAAAAGAGACGAAGGGCGACCATTTTGGAGCAGTACAAGGTGAAGAAGGCGATCGAAGAAGCCGAAAGGGAGGTGAGTACCACTTCTTGGATGTGTTAATATAATTAGTTCCGGCGTCCCTCAAGTACCGTCCTGGATCCTATCCTTTTCTCGTTATACACAACTGAAGTGATATATATATATATATATATTTCTCCTGAGAAGTGGGTTGTTTATTGTAGTCCCTCCCTGGCAGCCCAATATATTGTTGACCAACGTCAGATTCTCCCTCACTCCCACTCTCAGTACATGTTCCCTCGAAACCGAAATCTGTCGCAGAAAAACCTGTGCCGCTGAGTCCTATCTTATTCAATTATTGAAATCCCGATATGAGATATTTTACTCGTATTCTTCCCTTATTTTTCACAATAATCCTCCGTTCGACCTCCTTATTCTGCTGGTAATTTTGATCAGTCCGTTCCAGTTTCGTCTTTATTGTTATGTAGGTTTGCATTGTACTTATTTTCTCTCTATAGTATCCGGGTAAATCGTTTATTTACCCACAAATGGGATTTTCTTATTCCATAAAAATGTACAAGTTACGGTCAATGATGCTAATTCGGGCAATGAATTACAATGGCCACCAACCTCGGGAAATGACGTTAAGCAAAAAATACACAATTGTTTTATTTTATCTGTTATTTTTTTTTTTTAATAAACCTGACGTTTCTGATTTTTTTTTTATTTAAGGGTAAGATGGTGGACAAGGATCTACTCAATTCGCTGAAGGCCTCACTGCCCAGTGGGGGGCCCAAGATGCGACAGAAGCCTCTTGGGGGAGGCCGACCCCGGCCCAAGACCATCCACATCGACTCAGGAGGAGGGTCCGCTCAAGAGGATGGTGGGGGGTGTCTGGCCCCCGCCCGCGGCAAGAAGGGATCCTCCTCAAATCTTTCTGGTAATACACTCCCCCCCATCATCTCAGTTGTTAGCTGGCACAGAAGATGGTTAACTCATAAAAATGTAAAACTAAGCTAAAACATACGAAAAAAAAATTGTAATTCCCTTATTTAGGATTGTTGCCAATTCGCGCCGCCACCTAGATCGTTCGAAATAAATTAAAAATATATGTCAAATGATTTCGCTTCGATCGTTGTTTCCACCATTGAAAAATTACAACAAAAATTAAAGAAAAAGTGGGGCGTTTACACCACCATCATTGGAGGAAAATGAGGAAATAATATGAAAAACTTCTTGTTATTTTCAATACAAAACAGACAATTTATAGCCATACTTGGCTGTGACCTTTTAAGTATTATGGCCGTCCGAGGAGGGCTCTGCGCATGGCCCTGTCACACGTTTTCGATTTTAAAATGATAATTTTTCTTGTACATTCTCAATGATGGAATCAATGATGGGCTTAAAAAGAGATAAGGGGTGTAATTTCAGTAAAATGTTTTTAAAAATATTTTCAGATATTATTCTTTGCCGAGCCTGCTGTAGGATCGAAAATATGACATGAACAGGGCTCGGCAATTATGCTTGAATTTCATGTTTCAGAAAAAAACTGGGTTATTTTATTATCCTTCCTGAAAAAATATTTTTTCAGTAACAGAAAGTCATTTAAAACACAGGTTTTTTTCCCATAAATCCAGCTATTGGCTCACTAATTTGTTATTTTCTCCCCTATTTCTGGTCATAAATCATAAATAATAACTTGATACATTTGCCATATTAAGAAGTGGCTAGTGAGAATTCTGGAAAAGTTGATGCAAAACCAGCTAAGTCCAAAAATGTTGGGCTGTTTTCTCCCATCCCCTATCTTTTTATTTTCCCATCCTTATGTGGTACAGGGCAAGTCGTGTAATCGATCATAAACTCGAAGGTGAGTTTTCACCATAGTTTTATGTTCTCCTGAACACAAAAATGAATTATTATACTTGGATCCAGAACTCCATACGACGACACATATTGAGTTACAACCAAAGCTGTCAATTGCTTTTAGAGGTAGAGCGGACACTTCGTTGTTCAAATCGCGCTGGCGATATCATTGCCGCCATTGAACATTTTTCTTTTTTTCTTTTTCACCTTAATTTTTTCGGATGGACATAGCTGGTTTTGCAGGTAGCCGTCTCATATGAGATGGGTTGAATATGTTCCCATATTGCTGACTATCTATCTATCTATCACAGGATGTTTGGATACTTCAGCCCCAAGGTAGAGTATCTTGTTCTCATTGCCATATATCTATATCTACCTGAGGCACATCTGCATGAAGTATCATTTTTTATAGATCAGCCGTTTCCAAACTGTTGTGTGAGTGTAGAATTTTAAAATTTCTGAGGGAAATGATGAGCGAAAAAATAAAAACTCAAGAAATGAACCCGTTTTCAACTGGGATTTCTCGTCAGTTCCTTGTTTAATCTGAAGCTTGTAATGTATTTTCATTAGGTCTAATCAATTTTTCGAAGTAAACTTTTTTTTTTTGTATGCGATTAATGTTCACTTTTATGCTTGAATGTTATTGGGGAGCAGAAAAAAACGGGGTGACCATCGATCGCCACACGTTGGTCGACCGTTGGTCACCCCCGGCCCGCCATAACCTCATTTGAGCTAACCAGATCCCGAGCTCCCTCTCGGTGATGTTGCACAAACCCAAGGTGCACCCAAAAATAAAGAGCAGTAATAAAAGGATAAATTCAATTATATTTTGTGTTTATTGAACTCAATGTTTATGTTATGAGGACATGCACCTCTTCATTAAATTGTTCGTTAATTTGTCGATGCTTACAATGTTTGGATAATAGTTTCTAGTTAACAGACAAGTATGTTTGGGAACTGCTGTTATATTTGATTTATCATTATTATTATCATTATTATTATTTCTGTACACGTTGAGTTGGTACCATTTGTAGCATGATGTTTGAAGTTTTGTGTAATGTCTGTTACAGAGTAACTATTGTCACGTTTGTTTTTATATTTAACTATACCAAAGTTGTTAGCATACTCTATATACGAAAGACTTACGAGAATATGTGTAGGCTGTTCATGGATTTAAACATGGCTTCCTAACAGCGTTGGCTGATCTAATGAGCGATAGAGTAGTCCTAATTTCAGTCTCCCAAATATCATCAGGCCTCTCTCCTAAGATTATAAAACATTTCCAGAGGAACAAATACATTTTTTTTTTAAATAGCCTCATTTGAGTCAATAATTCAATAATTTTTACATATTATTACGTAATAATTAATAACACCCATATTACATGTAAAAAAATATTCAAATTTTGTAATTTAGGAATTAAGTAAAAGATTGGTGATCTAGAGTCTCGACTTCTGATTCCCGGGGATTGGAAGTAGGAAAATTCCAGGAATTCAGGTTCCGACACCCTCCTTCTTTCTCATTCATGTTTTGTTGTATTTGAAAAATTCTATTTATTTACTCTCCGTCATATTCAGCCCTTTATTGTAGTTATGTACGTTAAAGTTAGAACATTTCCAACATTATGTATTTGAAAACATTTATTAGTGTTGTGATTTTGCAAAAAGTAATTTTGCATGTAATTATTGTATGTTATTTATTATTAGTTTTTTTATTATTTTTATTTTTGAGTTTGCTTAAGCAGAGTGAGTGTTTCAAAATACAATCCCTTTATTATATTCAACGCGTTAATTCAATATGGTTTGTTTTAATCAATTGTTATGTTAGGGGAGGCTCATGTAGCTTGGTCTGTTAATGACCATCGCGGTCCTTTAAACAATAACAATAATTGTTATTTTTCTCTAAATTTGACTGAAAATTATTAATACAATCGGAAGAACTAGTTATTTAAATATAAAACTGGCCAGTAGCTCACTACGAGAGAGGGTAACCCTTATCACCCTCCTGTTCTGCTCTCTGTGTTGGCCAACCCGTAACTATATATTTATTATTTTTACAATTACCACACAAAAAAAATAACAATAAATGTCTCAATAGTTGATACTATTTTATAATTTACTCTGAAGTAAAAACTATATTTATGTTCCTGAAAAATGTTATCGAAATGTTCATGTTGAAAATTTGCCTGATTAAAACTGAGTGGCTAGTAAGGATATTATGTGACTAGTTTTTTGCATTTAAATTAGCCATCCACTTTTATTCTTATAAGTTCTCAAAATGTAAATTTCTTTGGATATTTTTTCAGTACATAAAAGTTTATACGTTTTTAAAAAGCTTCATACTTTTTAGTTTTTAATGGTTCTTTTTCTTATATCCTTTCGGTATAAGCTATATTGGCCAAATTTTCATGATTTATATTTGTGTTTTTTATCAACATATATTATTGTCATGTGAAAACCTCATTGGCCCTTCAGACCTGATGGCTCCTCTACTGTGACAGTCCCAAATATTGCCTAACCAGGATTATTTTGCTAGGTTAGAGAGTCTTTACCGAGTACCGGACATCGCGCAGGTTCTGGACCATCGTTTAATCCAAAGGATGACATACTCAAATATTTTTACCTTCCCAGATAAACAACCTAAGACCTCGACCGGGTTTCGAACCCGGGATCTTGAGCTCAGTAGGCAAGCACCCTACCTCCCTGCTATTGGCCCAATTAAACATATAAATGTTTTATTTGATACAGCTGCTTATCTATTTTTTTTTATTGTTTGTTTTTGTGACATACTCGGTCTTTTCTGTATGTTTGGAGAACATCAAAACTTAAACTCTATAAAAAGTTATTCATAATTGACACCAAAAAATAATTTTACATTTTTTGGCAATCAATTATATATATACCTTTTTGTCTAAATGCTACTAATGTAGTCTTAATGAATGATAAAATATATAAAAAGGAATTATATTTTTTGTTTTATATCCAATACTGACTGATCCTCATTTGAAACACTCACCTGCAGTGTGCATCCTGCAGTGTAAGCTATGTTAGTTGGTAATATGCAAGTATCCGTTTAGCTCTCAGTACGACCCCATCCACCATGCGTCGGGACTATTTTCGCGGCTCTCAGGATTCTTTGGCCGAAATTCGAAAACCTACGTCTCGACTTTACTCAGGTATTTTTTTTTTTTTTTTCAAATTAATTTTGATTTTAACATGTTTTATTTATTGCTTGGATGGGAAAGGAGAATTTCAATGGATAATAATATATGAGGTTGTGCTATATTTTCTGATATTCGGTACATGATTAATACAGACGTTTATTCTCCCATCAGTTTCTAAAATTTATAATGTTTAATTAGTAACCAACCATCTTTACGACGTTAGTCATTAATTTAATATTAATAACATTTTTAACTTATAAAAATGCTAATTGACTTTATTAATTTGTTGTTTCCGTAATTACTGAATATTTTTCTTATTGTCTACTAGCAGAGCGCTCTTTTCGCTCTACTCTACTTTGTGAGTCCTAAATGTTGCCTATCCTGGTTTTATTAGCTTGGATAAGGAGTATATGATATCGTACAGGCTCGGGACCATCGCTTAACGTCGAATTAATTAATAAATTAATGAAAATTCTAAGGATGGCATCCCAAGGTTTTCTTCACCTCCCGATGAAAAAAAACCTAATGGTCTCGACGTTTTTTTGAAATATTTATATAATATTTTGATTTAAATTGAATCAATATAATAAATATTTTTTTTTTAAATATCCAGTAAATAACGGAAAAATACAATTAACAGAAACTGATGATGGGAAGAATATACCTGAAATTTCTGGTATTAAAAGTATGTTCTGAACAGCTGCCACACATATTATTATTATTATATTTATTTTGTTATAATATCGATGATACAAAGTTAAAGAGTTGTAACTTGTGAGTTTCTCGGTAAAATTATGCTATGCAATTACTTATTGAATTTGTCAGTTGAACTTTAAATGTGGGTTATAACGAACTCGTTATCAAACAAATTCAGTGTTGCCATTTTGTCGGTTAACCCGACACGGCTATATGATATAGCAAGTATATAAAAAATAAAAAAAAGAAGAGGTTTTTATTGAAACAAGCAGAAACGAAGTGTGGGGGATATTTTTGTTAAATTTGGCAAAGAAATGATTTGTCTTGTTAACGACGGTGGAGACATCTCGCCAGTTGAGAGACAACTATTTTGTTTGGAGACGAGACTGTATCTCAGTGAGTGCCAGTCTGTCAATGATTTACAAACTGTGACGGCTTGAGCGCCAATTTCCTGGCTGCTTTCAGTCTTTTTCCACAGGGTGGGGGGGATTCGATTATTAAGCTGTACTTTCGCTGGACGGTTTTCATATATAGGTCAATCCTTGTCAGATCAACACAGGCGTAATACCTTGATGTCTCATATTGCCATATGATTTTGGGGATACTTTATGTTACGGCTATTAAATACGGAGAATAGAAATTTGTCATGCGATTAGATTTTTATGTTCAATTAAATTTTAAAAGAAGGTAATTGACGTCGATTTTGAGCCAACTTCTTTTTACATAAACAGGTGTTACTCAGCAACTCTGTCCTAGAGGCATGAATTGAGTGCCCTTTTAAAGCTCCTGAAAGAGGCTTTCATTTAATATCTCACCTAAGACAAGTCAGTTGGGTGGAAACCAAAAAAAATACCAACTTTCAAAATTATCATATTTGAAAATCTCAAGAAGGTAATTTAATTTATTTTTCCTTTACAATTCCCCAAAAAGTGGGATATTTATTTTTAATTTTAGAGATATCTCTTAACTTACTTTATTTTTTCCATATTCAAAAAATTATAACAATCTGAGACATCAAGGTTAAAAAAAAAAAAATTTCCAATCGATTTGACCGAGATGACTCTTCTATAAATTTGAGGGTTACACCGTTTTACCTTTATATATATATATTATATATATAAAGCTTAGATATATTATTAGCTAATATTTCATAAGATTGCTAAAAATGGCATTAAAATTATTTAATTGATCTTTTGTGTTAATGATAATATTTTGTTTCCATTTAATATTATTAATAATAGGATTGTTTTGTTGTTGTTGTGTGTCAGTTAATTTACTAGTCATGTTGTGATTGTGTGTGTCAAGGGCATGCGGGGAGTGGGACGTCTGAACCCCCCCGTTGGCAAATAAAAAACATTATTGAGGTGAGAAATGGTTGCATGAATTCGGCTCACAAACAGTAATCCTTTGTAAAAAGTTCCTTAATGTACAATGTGCAAAATCCTAACGGTAGCATGTCCACCTCTCTATGATACCAGCAATATCTTCATGTAGATTGTTGATTATCCACACTGGTACATATTGGATGGTACTCTGTTGGGATAGTGTTTAGTTTCCCCTGTCTCTGGAGAACAGTGAACCAGACTGTTAGACAGGCCTGCTGCTGGCTGAGGAGTCCTGGCGTAATGAACAGAGGGTGGAATCGTCCTCTCCTCCGGCTGCCAGACGAACCACCTCATCCTGTCGTCTCTCTTATTCTTAGCAATTCTATCTTGAGTAATTACTAAATCTAAATAGGAGCGCTTGAGGAGGCCTCTAGAACTTTTTGTCTAAAAACGAGCATAGGAATAGCAGACAACAGAAGGTTGTTCGACAAGGAGTAGGAATATCAGACAACAGAAGGTTGGCTTGTTCGACAAGAAGGTTTCCAAATATTTTTGAGACTGAATGAAACCAGTTACGTTTACTTTACTTCAAACTATTTTATTTCTCTACATAATCAACATTGAGTTTCCACCAAAGAGGCTCTATCCTTCTCATTGCGTCCTTGGAGGAACTTTCTGGTTGGCTTTTCTTCCAGTTGCGCACAGCATTTTGAACTTCAGTAACATATAGGGCTGATCTTTCCCCCCTTCTTCACCACCCCAGAGAAAGAAAAATAATTTTTTAGCCCATTGTGTGTGTGTGATGAACCTTATTCATAATTCTACCGACAGTTATATTTCAGAAAGTTGAAGGGTTCAGATTAGCCTACCAAAGAGGGACAGTCCTTCACCTTTAACCCTGTCTTTGTCCTCCTCCTATTGTTGTTGTGCTAATATTGTTGTTGGTGTGTGGGCATGTTGTGCAGAGGTCGGAGATGACAGTCGAGGCACCTCCCCAGGAAGGTCCCTTGGTCGCAGGTCCTCCTACAAAACCTCCCGAGGTATGTAGCTCACTAATTCTTTCTTCACACCTGTATTGTCTTTATTATACATTATTTAAATTTATAATAATTTATTGTAAAAAAAAAATTAATAATAAAAATAATTATGTACATTGAAGAACAGAAATGTATTAAATAAATACAATTTATATTTTTACAATTAAGACTTTTATGCGTAGAATGTTTTTGGAAATAAAAATGGACTAGGACGAAAAATAAAATAAAATCTAAAAAAAAAAAAAATAGTGCTGACATCCCAGAAAATAGTGAAATGTGACTATAATTCACTTTGAAGATCTCGAAGTCACCTCCCGGTCTATCACAAGATTAGTAGACGATTATAGCTTCATCTCAAGTAATAATCTTTCTGTGTTATTCACCAAGAATGTGAAATTAATGTTTATGCTTTTGGGAAACTGACTTATTGAAGACAAAAAATCGGAGACCAGATCGAAATTGTGAGAAACCACTTTTGTTTTTGTCTTTTCCATATTTTAAAAAATATACTGAATATTTTCAACTCGGACATTCACTAAAACCTGCCGGCATGGATGACACATTTCTTCAGGACGTTGTAGAAATGTATAGCAAGCAGACCTCTCTATATCTAAGATAGGTAGTGAAGTTTTTTCGACTATTTTAAAATATTTTATACATTTCTGTTTTATTTTTTAATATTTCAATAAATGCAACTCCTTCACATGATCTTTATTTAGTTATGTATATTATATATTTTGTTTCAATAAATTTCATAAAAATAGGTTTCTTTGAATATACATATTGTATTAATATAAAGTTAGTTAGTGAAGAATGATGAGGAAGGTGGATATTAGTGGGATGGGAGGTTGGCATGTACTGTGTGGTTACAGATGGCTCGCCGGAGGTGCGGACCCTGGGCCGTGGGCCACGCATGCTAACCACCAGTCGTCGCAAGTCAAACTCCCTCATGAACCTCGCCGGTAAGGCCCCAATCTCCTCCTATATCGGTGGCGGGCCTCAAGGTGGCGGCGCTAACATATTCGAGAGACAGCCGTCCTGGGGTTTGGAAGGAATAAAGCAACATAATTCTGACAGAGAGAGAGAGAGCAAATAGTGGATTTGAACCAAACTTGCATCTCAGGGACAGCACTTGGAAAGCTACCGTTGCAGTTAGAGATGTGCAATGAGCACAGAAGGAGGGGAGACAATACTGAACAATGTTCACTATATGAAACAATTATTTTTATTCAATTTCGCAACAAGCTCACTTTAACCATTTAGAGTATAAAGAAGAATAGTAAGTTTTCCATATAGTGCTACTTTCTGGCATTCATTATATCAGGAAAACTATAACTCTTTATAGTCGTCTTTATTATATGAAGAAATATAACTCTTGAATACTTTTTGCGTTTTTTTTACGGACTCCTCTGCGTGCACCTACTTTTTTCTAACAAATTTTATTGTTATCTGGCATTGTTGGTATCTTAATTTGTTTTTAAATTCAATAAAAATAATTTTTCCGTTTGGTGAACTTGGTTCAGTCTTCTCTCATTGAACTCGTCTATCTCTGCTACGGTAGGTAGCCGTCATCTGGTCTCCCTGAGGTGCAACTGAGCCACTATCTCTACTTTTCTTGTTATCATCCCTAATATTCCGCTATAGTTTAAGAAAAATATGGTTAGATCGCATATTGAAGTGTTCCGTTTGTGATTTTGAAATTATTTTTATCAATAATATAAACAGTTCCCGAACTACAGAAACAAAGACCGAAAAAAAAAATTAACCGATATGTTTAGTTCACAATCACACCAACAGAATCCCCACCTGTGAAATGGTTTTACTATCGCCTTAAAAATAATTATGGGTTAAAATAATTTGAATTAGTTATATACACTAAATAATGAAATAGGTTAGGTTTTATGACTCATGTCCGGGCTTTAACTACGAAAATCAAGTTTTTGCTGGGTCTACATATACAGCTTTAACTTTGTACAAACTTTCGGTTACATAGTTCCAATAGTTTTCCAAATATGTCGGACAGATATAAATAGACATGATACACTTGGATTATACGTTTATAGTCTTCCACCAACGAAACCCTTAAAAATAATGTTTTCTGAGGTTTAGATAATATATTAAAAAATATATAATTTACCAAACTGAAATTATATTCCAAGTTTCATAATAAAGGTGATTCTAGAGTTAGAGGTTGCGAGGAGTTCTTTTTATGAGACCTACAGACGCAGAACAAATAGTCTTAGTTTTGTTCACAGAAACTTCGGATGTGCGAGGAAGCAAAAACATTCATCTTCTAAATAATTGTTTGCGTACTCCCAATCATGTTTTTGCGTACTCTCCCCATCATGTTTTCTACGTATAATATCCTACGAATAATGTGCCAACTCTGCTAATACGTTTCTCCTTCCAAACCCCTTGAATTACATATGTAAATACATACTTGAATATTCATCTATACAATTATTGTTATGTTAACTTCTAAAGACACTGCTGCACTCTCATGTGGTTGGAGAAGGTCACTAACTTAACTTTAAGAATTTAAAAAAAAATAGAATTATGTCTTTATAAATTAAATTTATTATTATTAATGATAGTTTAGAAAAAGTTGAAAAGTAAAATTGATCTCAAGTAGATTCGTCATATATTTTATTACTTGAAAAAAATAAATAAAATAACCGAATATTTTCTGTTATTAAGTGAAGCTTCTATATTTTTTAAAGGGATGTTCTAATATATTACCTTTTGTCTCTATATTGAGAGAAAAAATATTTTTGTCAATATCTGAAAAATTATTGAAAATTTTCAACTTCTGATAATTGTTTCTTCAATTTGAAAATGTGACAAAACTAAAATTTCTTGAAAATTGGGTTCTTCAAAAGTTAGTTATAAACAGAACTTTAAAGTTCTCAGGCAGGAGTTTGAATTAAAATCAATAGAAAAAATAAAATAATTACGAGAAAAAATTACAGAGAAAGAGAGGAAGAAGAGATAGTTCAGAGGGAAATAATTGTAACAGTAAGGATAGGAAGGAAGCGACAAAAGAGGAAGGACGGGTGGGGGAGGCTGGAGAAGAGCGATGGGAGGGTGTGAAGAGATCCAAAGGACGGGATATGGTTGGTCTCCGGTGAACGGAGGATTTAAATGTTAACATTTGGTAAATATAGTACAGTTTAGTGTTTGGAAGAGGAAGGAACCTAGGAAGTCAATCTCGGCATTGGTAGAAGGTTAAATACATTTCAACTTGGAGTACCAGGGCGAGATGTCGCAAAATAAATCTGAGATAGGGGTTCTGGGTTTGTTTGTTGAGATTTGTTTATGTGTTCTTTTCTTCTGAGGAAAGAACACATAAACAAATCTGTCATTATTTAATCCTTCTATAGAAAGTGACGGAAGTGTTTAAATTGTGCTAAGTATTTTTAAAGAATTTGCGGGAAATATGATCCAATTGTTTCAGGAAAAGTGATTAAATAGTGTCTTGTTTGCTAGTATGATAGCTTGGGGCGGGGGTAAGAAAGAGTTGGTTTTGTTTGACCTAGGAAGAGATGGAATTCGTGCTATTGGAGACAAGGAAGAAAACAGGTAGGAAATTGGAAGGATAAATATATTTGTTGGTCAGTCATCCGCTTAGAGGTGGTCGAAACAAAATTTGTTGTGTTTAGGAAGTTCCATAAGAGGAAGGGAAGAGCCTCAAAGTGTAGAAAGATAGCATAGAAGTTTCACTTAAAAAGTGTAGTCGAAAAGTCTGTTTGATTAGAATAGGAACTCAGAAAGAAGTGGCCTAGCGAGGCCAGGTGTCAGTTCAAATCAAAGATGCCCTCAGTTTTAAGTCAGTTTCACACTATCATTGTTTTCATTATTAAAAGATGATGGCTCCGCTATCGATGTATATTCATTGAAAAATGACAACAAAACGTGAAGAAAAAGTGTGGCAGGTTCACGCTCTCATTGCTTTTGCTGGACTCTAGGGTTGCTCATCTATTTGTTGTAATATAGGGGAAGCGATCCCACTGAGTCACTCATTGTTAATTGAAGTGATTTCTTGATTTTGCTTTAACCTTTTGATGCGTTAATGGACAAAATAGTACAATTAACATAAAATAAGCCCTAAATAGGGGCAATCACTGAAAAATGTAGGCAATTTGAATACGCTCCATCTCTTCGTTTCCAGATCGGTGTTCAATGATCCAATTTCTCCGGATGCCTCTATTCCTCTTTTTGGCTGCAATAATCTAATGATCATTACATTTTTTTGTACATTTTCAATGACAGTGTGAAACAGGCGTTAGTATTGAACTTTCAAAGCTCCTTTGCAATGCCTTATATTATATATGTATATTTATTTATGAAATGTTGAACTTTATATCATCTGTATAGCTACTAATCCTTTCCTTTTCGCTTTCATTACACTATTTGTTGTATTGACTTTTAGTTGGCTGTCAATTTTTCTTTCAACGAATATCTAATATCTCCTTGTGTTATTATATGTATGTATCTATTGCGGCGTTGAGCAGAAAAGTTGCGTAAGTCAATTTTGAGTTTAATATAAATATACTCGTATATTGGCGAAATCAATTTAACCGAAACTCTCCTTCTATATGACGATTTTGACAATAACTCAACATTTCGTCGCAAGAGAGCAGCATTTATTACTGTTAGTTGTATATCTGCTTAGAGTGCATGCATGCAAGGAACCCGATCAAAACAATTTGTACATTTATCTACAAGAACTGTAAGGGGTTGGCTGTCTGTAGATTGATTATTTTTGTAAACTATTTGAGTTTTATTTGTTCCAAGTTAAACAAAGGTCATTAAAGTTTTTTTTTTTTTTTAACTTCCGCCTCTCTTTGTTTCTATTATTACAGGAAAATGTCTGAACATATTTCAACCACAAAACATATTTTGAAACTACCTCAGTGATAGATTTTTGGATACATATTTAAAACTCACTGAATAGAGGAGGGGGGAGGAAGAGGGTTTACTTGAGAACAGAAACAGTTATTCCATTTTTTCTTAGTTACTACTGATCCTAAGTAAAAAAGTTAATCATAAGTAATTAATCATTTTCAAAAATGTTGAGTTCCATACATTTTTTTTTTACTAAAGTTTCAAATAACGTAGATCAATAACATTTTCGAGTAGGGTAGGGAGTGGGGGTGAGGGAATGCTCCTCATTAAATATGATATGAATATGAAACTATTATATGCAGATATTCACTGGCTACATTACTACAGTAGCGACGGTATATCTTGGCCCTTCGAGGGGGTGTGGCCAGTTCGCTTGGAGGGGGGAAACGGCAGGGAATAGCTAATAGGAACTCATGAAAACGACGCGGTCGCCATGGGAACGTACTCCCGTCCCCCCCCCCCCCCTCCAAGCGAACTGCCCCCCCCCCCCCCCCTTCCCATCGAAGGGCCAAGATATACCGGCGCTACTATAGCCACAAATATATATATTCTGTAATCATGAGACCATCGATTTCTCGGAATGAGTAAAATTGACTGGACTACTTTTCTTCTCAACGGCACATTCATTAGGATAGATTAGTTTAAATAGAAATGGCTTTTAGGTAATTGTGAACTGGAATTTAAATGGGTGATAATTTTAGAAAAAAGTATATCTTGTGGATTTTTAAAAAAAGCAATGAGTCAAGATTTCGGTGGAATGCGACCGTCCAAAAATTGGAAAATATAGTTGCATAATAAATAATATGTTTTATTTGTTTATTTTGTTATTATCACCGTTTAAATTGATAGTGCACAATCAGCGTTAGTATGGGATGACATTTTGGCTAATCATTTTGTATCATACTCATCTGATATCATCATTATTCCTAATATAATTAGTAGAAGGCAGAATGTTTTGATTATTATATTTACAATATGTATTATATTTACTGTTAAAATACTTGTTGGATTAACAAAAAAGTACATTATTAACCAAACAGAAAAAATGATAAATTATCTGTAAAACTAGATGGAGGAAAGTGCCTTATGATGGAACGTTCTGATGTTATAAAAGAGTTCACCGTTTGAAAATTGAGAAGGCTTGGGGGGGGGGGCGCTAAATATTGTCCATAGTAAGGGAAAAATCAATGCAAAGCTCGAGGAGGCACTAATTCAATGCAAAGCTCGAGGAGGCACTAAATCAATGCAAAGCTCGAGGAGGCACTAAGTCAATGCAAAGCTCGAGGAGGCACTAAATCAATGCAAAGCTCGAGGAGGAACTAAATCAATGCAAAGCTCGAGGTGGCACTAAATCAATGCAAAGCTCGAGGAGGCACTAAATCAATGCAAAGCTCGAGGAGGCACTAAATCAATGCAAAGCTCGAGGAGGCACTAAATCCCAAGTGAGAAATATTTTAATTGAAAAAAAGTATATATGGCTCTCTCCCTTAAGCAAACCTCGCGGGAAAATAGGTAAACATCAGAGCTAAAACATTTCAAAGAATAATTGTGAATATTCTGTGTTGAGTGAAATTTTATGAGATTATATTTGAGGGTGGTACTATATGATCCGTCTATTCATTTACTCCTCTGGTTCACCATTCGAAAAGATCTGCTTTATCAGGATGCAGTTTCATATAACCCTGATCTGTGTCTCCAGTCACCTCCAAGCTTGTCCAAAGATGCTGCAACATTTGCATGTTTCCCTTTACTTCTCTTGCTTGAGCATCTCCAACAATTTATCTTTATAGTTTGCCCCTCTTTTCTAAGGGAGTCGAATCATGATTTTTTTGATTTGCATGATTTTTTTTTACGACAAATTGCTCTGCTCTTTGACATCCGTTAAGAAAATAAATGAAAAATATCTGTTGTTTTACATTTGTTTTCATTTTTATTCTTTAAAAATTGATAAATCTTTCAGAAATTATCGAGTATGATTATAACAAATTGTGGAATGAAGTCTGCCATTTTGAATCATAATGGCAACTGGCATTTTCTCATAAAATAAATTCTTCATTATTGTAGATCAAATTTTCCGAACGTTAAGTTAATTTATCCAAAAATCTATTTCAAATCTGATTTTTATAATAGGACTGATTGTTTTCGCATAAATTAGGACCACTTATAAAAAAAATTGTGGTGTGGCCATTACAGGACTTTCTTATATCAACGACGCTTACAGATCACTCTCTTTCCCCTTCTCATACTGACATTACTGGGTATAGGAATGTCTACTCTCAAGATAACGCTGTACAATGAGACCAATTGAAATCATTTCGAGAAAGGGAAGGGGAGAGAGTGATCTGTAAGCGTCGTTGATATAAGAAATTGCCTGAATTAAACTTTTGAAAGTAACATATATACGTTATTTAATATTTTCTATAGAGATACTATGAACACTTGATAAGAATTTTAAACATATATGTGTATAATAAGATAAAAATGTATTTAAATAGAAAGTATATAGTTTTTTTTTTTTTTTAAGAGAGAACTTTCTTATGAACCTGATAATATGAGTTGTTAGTTGGGGTTTGGTGTGATTGTGTGTTCTGTGGACAGGCTCGAGCTGCGAGCAGGACAGTCTAGTGTACAGGTACACAGACACCGACTCGGGGCTAGGTCGAGCCACCCCGCCTCGTCGTGTTCCCTCTCCTTCGGGGCCTGGCTCCCTCCCGGCTGGCCGACGACGTCCTGACGACAGCTTGTCTGACGCTGGCTCTGACTACACGGGTCCCCGCCTCTACCGTCAGCCCACCACTAAGAGCAACAAGGTGAGCCACCCCCCCTATTCAACCTTCTTAACATTCTGACATTATATGACTGAACATGAAATCTATCTTAAAATGTGAAGAGAAGTTTTGTAGAAAATTCAAAGAACATTTTTTATCTAAACAGTTTTTCAAAATGATCATCCATCGTATAAATATAAGAGATAAAGTCCGGGCCTGCCCTCAATCCAAATCCAGGTGGGGTGCATTCTCCTCTTATATTGCATCGCTTCAAGATATTCACTGATATGTACGAAATTTCATAGTCGGAATGCCCAAAAAGACTTCCCCCATACCCGTTTTGTTTATCTTTTTCTATGTTGGTTGGAGTAGTTTTTTTACAATTCTTAAAAATACCAGATTTTGCGGTTTTTTAACTCCCCCCAGTATGAAATGCTTAGGCTAAGGTTGCAGCTGATCAGTAAATCGAAACCTATCAAAAAGTGAAGAGAACTAATTTTATGTAACGATTTAGAGGTAACCAGATTTTTCTTATAGGAAAAAAATGCAGTGAATTCAGAGAATGCAATTAAAATTTTTTTTTTGGCAGTCAGAATGGAGGAAAGATTACGTTTTCCTTTGATATCTTTCCAACGGACTTACATCGAAACGTTTCTAGATGAAAAAATGTTCTCCCCAAAACATTCTATAATATGTGACCTGATGTTATTGTATTTTTTCCCAACGAAACCCGTCAGTGCCTGATTTGTTGTATATATTTGTTTTTATTTTCTAGGGTATAGTTCTGAACGCAGTTGAGTATTGCGTTTTCCCGGGGGTGGTCAACAGAGAAGCAAAACAACGTGTGATCGAAGAGATGAACCGTTCCGAAGCGAAACACTTCCTGGTGCTGTTTCGGGACGCAGGGTGTCAGTTTCGCGCCCTCTACGCCTACTGGCCTGACACGGAGGAGGTGATCAAAATGTACGGAACGGGGCCCAAGCAAGTTTCCGACCGCATGTTCGACAAGTTCTTCAAGTAAGTTTTTGACCGAGAGAAGCGAGGTCCTTAACGTTGAGGCTGTTAATTTGATTTGTGTTTTAAACTATACCTATCGTATTTCCCATACTAAACCAAAACACCATAAACGCTAAATTTTGTGAAATTATAAAGTCTAGCGTGGGTCCTTCAGAAAGTTTGCAATATAAAGAATGGGGCTATTTAAAAATGAAAAAATATAACGTCCCATGGGGAGAATGGAGTTTGGGGTCGGGGACGGAGCCCTTCAACAGGTAGGAAGGGGAATGTTTCGTGGTCGCTTCAAAGTCAGGATAAAAAATAGTAAAGAGTACATATATATTGACACGGAATTTTATATGGTATATCCACAATCCTCTGAGAACGACACCTGTTGATTTTTAGCCAAATCGGTCAAAGGGAAAAACCCTAATAACTGCCGTTGTAATGAAGGTATTGGCACGTCATACGGGAATACAAAGCCCTCTTTGGACGAAACCTTGGAATTTTCAGCGGAATTGGACGAAGGGAGGTGGGAGGTCAGAGGGGTGCTCAACTCAAAAATCCTAATAACTGCCGATGTGTCGACACAAAATTAAATATGAAGATTCCGAAGTCACTATTTGAGTCAAATATTGTGTTTTAGTTCAAACCCGTCGAGTGGCTTTGTGAAGGGAGAGCGAAAACATAATTGATTAATTCGTCCCGGGGATGTACATAGCCTGTAATTCATAATATGTTCCATTCATAGTGTGTACAGTTGAAAGAGAGTGTTTTTTGTCTTGTTTCAGATACAACTCAGGTGGGAAGTGTTTCTCTCAGGTGCACACGAAACATCTGACAGTGACCATTGATGCCTTCACGATTCACAACAGTCTCTGGCAGGGCAAGAAGGTGAACCTTCCTAACAAGAAGGATATGACTTTGGTCATTTAGTCAGGACCACACTTGTAATGGTCCATGTAATAGCCATCTCGCTAACCTACCATCTCATCTACTCTACTCTTCTGTACATAATATCAATAATAAATAATAATTTTTATTTAATTATTAATTGACTGCTAACTGGTTTTTACTTAACCCAGTATACATTTACTCAAAAATTTATGTTTGTTTATGTATCATTTTTTTAAAAATTATATTAATCGAAATTAATTTAATGTGTTGATGAAAATTGTTATAAAAAAAAAAAATATATATATATGCTTTAATGAAATATCGATATTGAGAAATCGTATATTGACGAATATGCTAATAGACTATTTTTTTATAGTAAAGCATTTGTTGTTATATAATTATGAAAAAATAAAATAAATAATACTTCAAATGGATATACCTATTAGAAATTTAATGTTCTTTTATTTTTTGAAGAAAAAATAAATAGAAATAGAACACTTTTTCAAGTAGGTTTATTCAAAATTTGTGTAGGGCCGGCATTTTGATTAAAAAATAAATAGTCAAGATTACTCTCTAAAAAATCAAACTAGATATAGAAAGGCGATAGTGCAGCTCGAGCTTGTTGATCGACCAAAATGAAGGAACTTGGTCAAAAAAAAATGTAACTCCATTAAATTATAACATTTAATTACCATTATTAAAAGAAAAGCTGTGCCAATATGCTTATGTTTCTTTATTTATATACTATTTTTTTTTTTTTTTTTTTTTTTATGTTCTTGTAATTCTACAAAAATTCTTAGTAGGGTGATAGTGTGGTGTGGTTGATGACGTGAACTGAATGGTGATGTGCGAATGGTGAACGAGGCGATGTGGTATATGAGGCAAGGTGAACTATATAATGTGAACGGTGAACGAGGTAACGCCTGGCTTGCTTTTCTTCGGAGGAAAAAAAATATATCGCGTGGATGCGCTTCTCCCAAACTCTACTGCGAATTATAAATATTATACATACATATAGGTAAATAGCTTATTTGTTACTATATATATATTTTTTTTTTTATTGAAAGTATTATATTGTAAATATGTTTAATTTTGGTGTCTATTTACCCCTATTAATTGTTTCACATTGTTTTTATATAATTCTGATATTTATTAATAAATTAATTAAACAATGAAAGTACTGTGTTATATGATAAACGATTTTACAGTGCTACCAATATATTTATAAAAAAAAAAGAAAAAAATGTGATCAATAAAAATTAATTCTATAACAATGACTTTATTTTCATTAGATACATCCTTTCTCAAAGGTAAACAAGGTTTATAGAGTACTAATAATAATATTTATTTCCGTTAAACCATAAATGGTAACAAGTATAAAGTTAATGGACTCAAGATGGAAACACTAAATGATATAATAATGGTGTTCCTGGAGCAAGATTTCCGGTATATTCTAAAACAAATACTTTTTTAATGCAGTAGTTATCCTCCAACAAGTTTAAATTGACAGAAATGATATATTTTAGTGCGTCATAGCTAAAAAAAATGGAGGAAGAATCAAGAAAGAGTCAAAATCATTTCCAGGCATTTCGCCAAATACACTCCCGGACAATATTCAAGGATCACTTCATTTTTTGCAATTTTAATGGGTTTGTGACATCAGAAACATTAAGATATTATTATTATTTGTGGCATTGATAAAGGAAAACAAAAATTAACAGGAAAAGTAAAATTCTTTATTTTTTTGAAATACGAAAAAAGTAACGAAGAGAATTTTCATAAAAACATCAAATTTCGAAAAACCTTTAGTAACCGTAGGTTCCTCCCCTAGCTTGAATGACAGCATCTATTCTGGGAATTCCCCTCATTAAATTTATGAATTACTTCTTCCGGAATGCTTTCCCACTCTTGAAGTAGTTCCGCAAATTCTCTAAATTGTGTGGGTGTCATGTTCTGACGCGTCTTGCAAGCGTGTCCCAGACATGCTCTATGGGGTTTATGTCTGGACTTCTTGCGGACACATAATTTGCCACAATTTGAACTTCACGAAGATACTGTTGAACAACACCCGCAACATGGAGTCGGGCTTTGTCGTGCAAAAGAAATCGAGGGCCTACAAACGGGGCGAAGGGCATCACATGAGGTTCTAGGATCTCTCTGACCTAATTAACTTCGTAGAGGCGTTAAAATGAGCGCCTCCCCACATCACAGAACCTCCACCAAAACTGATTCGGGGTGAAAAATTACAGGTAGTAAACCTCTCGCCCGGCCTTCTCCACACTCGTTCACGTCCATCTGGAGACCTTAGGCAGAATCTGGACTCATCTGAGAACAATACCGGCTCACCTCTCTTGACACCACGGATTGTGACCGTTGGAGCCGGTTTGCGATTTCCCTCTGGCTGAACCCCTCCTCACTCAAAACCACCGCCCTCATTGCTTCCTCTTCACGTAACTTCCTTCTTTGGGCCTTGAAACAAACTTATTTTCTTTCACTTATTCTAAAATGAAAAGATTTCAAAAAAACATTTAGAGAAACGAAAGGCGCTGTAAGAACTGCAATGATAGACTGGATCACTTGAGTAAAGAAAAGTCCATTTCTTTAATCCATAATGGTAAATAAACATTAAAGAAAGAGTAATAAACACAACAAACCCATAAAAATGGCAAACATTGAAGTTTTGACAAAAAATTTGTCCGGGAGTGTATAAAAAATGAAAGGTGCCCATATTCTCGCTTTCTCCTTCAAATTGCCTGAGCGTCTCTTATTTTACTACCTATTTACTGAGGAATAAAACTTAATACCCAAAAATAGGTATGTTTTCGGCTGCTTTCCAAGCGGCACCCGTAATTGCGGTTGGATTCGTAGTAGCTATGGTTGCTGGGACCATCATTGAATGCCAGGTTCTGGCTGGATGCTATGGTGGAAACTGAGCAAAAATAGTAGGTTTCCTGCGCCCTCCGTTTTTGACGGAGTAAGAGCTTCGGCTATGACGTGCAACTCTCGAGGTGTGTCAGTCGTCACTTCGGCTATGACGTGCCATGGGTCGCGCAACTCTCGAGGGGTGTCAGTCGTCACTGACGTGGCGTGGGTCGCGCAACTCTCGAGGTGTGTCAGTCGTCACTTCGGCTATGACGTGGCATGGGTCGCGCAACTCTTCTCGAGGTGTGTCAATCGTAACTTCGGCTATGATGTGGCATGGGATATGATGGGATAAAAACGCAAATAAAACATAATACGGACACGTATATTTATACGTTTTTTCTAACATTAGAGTTGGGTATCACTTCCTACCTGTAAGACCTTATATCCCCAATAATTATCTAATCGCAAGTACTACATATTAATTGTACTGCTAAGTCTAAAATCGATTAACTTAAATAGATAACAAACACAAGTCGCTAATAAAACTAACAACGAGAGGTAACCTCAAAAATCATGTAAAAGTTGGTTCCTGAGCCGATATATGTGTCATCAATGAGTGAAAGCAAGACGGGCATAAATGACCATAGCAATTGAACGCCCTCATTCCCTAATTCTTCTTCTTCTCTTTTGTATGTTTGTATTGTTTGTGATATTTCATGTTGTTAGGCCAGACACATCTATAACTACAATGGTCGCACTTTAGCGGCTTCTCTTTAGTATGTCTTGATTGTATGTGATATTTCATGTGGGCAGACCAAACACATTTATATGTACAATAGTCGCATTTTATTGGCTTCTCTTCTGTATGTCTGTATTGTATGTGACTTTTCATCCCCACCGACCGAACACATCTATAAGTACAATGCTCGCACTTGAAAGGCTTCTCTTTTGTATGTTTGTATTGCATATGACTTTTCAAATTCGTAGGTTGAACACATCTATAAGTACAATAGTCGCACTTCAAAGGCTTCTCCTCTTTTGTATGTTGGTATTGTATGTGACGTTTCAACTCCGTACGCCGTACACATTTATAAGTACAATGCTCGCACTTGAAAGGCTTCTCAGTATGTTTGTATTGTATATGACTTTTCAAATTCGAAGGTCGAACACATCTATAAGTACAATGGTCGCACTTCAAAGGCCTATCTTTTGAATGTTTGTATTGTATGTGACTTTTCAACTCCGTACGCCGAACACATCTATAAGTACAATGCTCGCACTTAAAAGGCTTCTCTTTAGTATGTTTGTATTGTATATGACTTTTCAAATTTGTAGGTAGAACACATCTATAAGTACAATGGTCGCACTTCAAAGACTTCTCTTTTGTATGTTTATATTGTATGTGACGTTTCAACTCCGCAGGCCAAACACATCTATAAGTACAATAGTCGCACTTCAAAGGCTTCTTCTCTTTTGTATGTTTGTATTGTATATGACTTTTCAAATTCGTACGTCGAACACATCTATAATCACAATGGTCACATTTCAGAGGCTTTTCTTTTGTATGTTTATATTGTATGTGACGTTTCAACTCCGCAGGCCAAACACATCTATAAGTACAATAGTCGCACTTCAAAGGCTTCTTCTCTTTTGTATGTTTGTATTGTATATGACTTTTCAAATACGTACGTCGAACACATCTATAATCACAATGGTCACATTTCAGAGGCTTCTCGCCGGTGTGTTTGGACTGCATATGATGTACCAACTGTGTGATTACAATAAGGACATCTAAGTGGATGTAGAGAGGTGTGGGTGTGGTTGGTCCTGATGTGTCCTCTCAGCCTGGCCAAGCTAACAGAACCATGTCCACAATGGTAGCACACCACTTCCACTGGCTCCAAATCACCTGAAACAAACCAAACTCATTATCGACTGTTTTGCCACTACCCATACCCCAAGTCTTCTATTCTTTCATCGCTACCTTGAAATTGAAATAATATTTTATACGTTTCTTCTACTTGAAATTTTACTTTTTCAATTAGAAAAATTGTACTCAGGGAGGAGGTGGTGAATAAATGTTTTGAATGTCATGAGTGAGGATGGTCACCCAGCGGCGCTACTCTAGGCGAGGTTCAAAAAGCAATGCATGTAAAGAGTGATGATGTCTATCGAGCAAAACTGGGGGATCGTGAGATGATTGAGAATACATTCCATCTCCCTTTATACTTATAATCCAATGTTTAAACGAAATACGTGATGAAATATGAGTTTTACAAATATGTTCCACATATGTTTTTAGTAAAGAATTTGAATTTTTTTACTTCGAATCAGTAGCGGAAGGGTGCTACCAGGTTTTACTAAAAGTATTATCTGCCAACTAAGAAATGAGATGTTAGTAGCAACTCACGGGGGGAATACCTGTGTATCGGCTCATTGTTTGCTTTTATATACAAACGTCTATATCTATTCTTATTCCTTTTAGGTTTGCGAATCACGTAATGTTTTTAATTCTTAAAGGGACTATAATAAAGTTCCAAAAAAGAAAAAAACGGATTCAACATTGTCAAGATTGTTACTACTTTCAGTGAATGCTACTACCCCCAGTGAATTATACTGACTACAATGATTGCTAGTGCACACAGTGATTGCTAGTGCCCTCAGTGATAGCTAGTGCCCTCAGTGATTGCTAGTGCACACAGTGATTGCTAGTGCCCTCAGTAATTGCTAGTGCATACAGTGATTTCTATTGCAGTCAGTGATTGCTGGAGCCTTCAGTAATTTCTACTGACCACAATGATTGCTAGTGCACACAGTGATTGCCAGTGCCCTCAGTGATTGCTAGTGCACTCAGTGTTTGCTAGAGCCCTCAGTGATTGATAGTGCACACAGTAATTGCTAGAGCCCTTAGTGAGTGCTAGTGCACACAGTGATTTCTATTGCACTCAGTGATTGCTAGAGCCCTCAGTGAGTGCTAGTGCACTCAGTAATTGCTAGAGCCCTCAGTGAGTGCTAGTGCACTCAGTAATTGCTAGAGCCCTCAGAGATTGGTACTGCAGAGGTCTTGAGAAAGAAAATGGCGGGCGCTTTGTAAATCTAAGGTGTTAATAAAATTGTACAGTGTTTTCGGCATATATCGCACAAACCAAAAAGCCTTAAAAAAAAAAAAACATGTGTGCAGTTGACACGCGGTAGAAGTGAAACCTTCAGAAAACGAAACTGCGAGAGAATGAGACGGATGCAGTATCAGGAGTGGGATAATTATAAGGTTTGTTTATTATAATATTGGTACCAAGTTTAAAGATTATTTGATATTTTATTATTCAAACTCCATGTTTATATATATATCATATATAATTTTATATATATATATATCATATATAATTATATATATATTTTTTTTTTCCACAACCTTTATTTGAAGAGAGCTTTGAATAAGACAATATTATAAGCAGCAACACGTAAAATCATTCTAAATAGGTAAGCTAACTTACCGAGACTGGCTGGAGGCGAATATTCCAGGAGCAGCTCTGGTTCCTCTTTGATGTCCATTTTCATAAGTCCTGTCCCTGAAACACATAACCACATCACTACCTCATTGTGTGGGATAGTTACAGAAACAGCAACACCTGTATAATCTCTGTTTCTATTACTTCCGAAACAGTTCCAACGTGTATCAGTTGATAATAGACAGAGAAATACATATGTGGATTTTCAAAAAGGATAAACATGCAAGGCAAAAAAAAAAAAAAATTGACAATATTATTGGTTATTTGTCCCTTCGTCCATCGAAAGATGAGTTTAACAGCTGATCACAAACTTTCTTTGCCGCAATTTAAGTTACCCTAGTATAGTAGAGAACCTGCCCTTTAATTATCTCTAGTAGAGAACCTCCGAACTCTTCTCTAGATGATTTAAGGGTAGGTCAAGGTACGATTCCTTGAGTTGAACTACAACAGAATCATTATCAAATGTTGTATAGCGGTGTCTACTTACAAGGACTGATGAACATGTCATCTATAGGCTCCTGCTTCACCTCAACTGTTTCTCCTTCTGTAAACATGTCATCTATAGGCTCCTGCTTCACCTCAACTGTTTCTCCTGCTGTAAACATGTCATCTATAGGCTCCTGCTTCACCTCAACTGTTTCTCCTTCTGCTGTAAACAAGTTATATACAACTTTAACGATATCTATCAAGGACAAGCCTACTTAGTAGCCTATTATAGTAATAATACAAGGATAACCTAACCAGAGAAATAGTAGGTTAGGTTAGGTTTTATGACTCATGCCCGGGCTTTAACTACGAGGTCATATCGCCTACTACCAGAGCGCTCTTTCGTCACTCTGGTGGACATGAGCCCGACTCTACTGTGGGAGTCCTAAATTTTGCCTACCCTAAATTTTTATTCATCTAGGGTAGGGGTCTTTAACGAGTACCTGACATCGTACAGGCTCGGGACCATCGCTTAACGTCCCATCCGAAGGACGGCGTGCTTAAGTTTATTTTACCTCCCAGATAAAATAAACTAAGGGCCTCGGTCGGGTTTCGAACCCACGTTCTTGAGCTCAGAAGTCAAGCACGCATACCACTGAGCTACCGGCGCCCTCTAGAGAAATAGTAATGGCAGTATTTTACCTTGGTACAGGGACATCATGTTGTGAATAGTGGGATACGTAAATACAGGATCACACAAGAGAGAAGTAAAAACAGATTCAAGTCATTAATGTAAATGGAAAACGTCAACAAAATGGATGCCTGGGAACGGCTATAAGCAGTGTAACCAACACTTAAAAACATGGCTATCAGGTTATTCTCTAATTGGATCTTTCAAATAATTATATAACAACATAAACATTGTGGTCCGGAAGTACAATGCATTCATACATTTACAGTTAAATGCTAGAAAAAACATTATAAAATTTAAAAAACGGGGAGGGGGACTTTGTATGTAATGTTAATTATTCCTTACTAATATACACGCAAATGGGAACATCTCATTAGAAGTAATATTTCAGTGGAATTTAGAATCTGAAAATTGTTCAACGCTTGTGGGGTCGAACTGTTTTGATTAGGTATTGATATATGTATAAATATAGAAGTCGACTTAACTAAAGAACACTTGTGCTACAGATATTGGATGATGGGAGTGCTTCCCGAGACGTTTGTAATTGCTATTTTTTGAGAAGGAAAAAAAAATGGAAAAATCCTGTAATAATATTTAATATATTCTTAAAATATGTAATGTGGCTATAACAGGCCTTTCTTGTACCAACCACGTTTCTACATATCACTCTTCTCTCTTCCCTCCTCTAAAATTAATTTCAAACTTACATTATTCGTTCAGAGAATAATGTGTTGCGCCGTTCCATATTTATTTTCTTTATATTTATTAATAACTAAAAGATATTTTAAAATTTGGTATTTGCACAATTAAAACATCTCTACTTTGAAATGAGGGTTAGTCGAGTTGAGAGGTAGCGTGCAAATAACGAAGTCGTAATTTAGCAGGTAGTGGTTTTTTTTGTTGCCTTACAGTAATTCTGAGAGTGACTATCTTATATCCAGTATAAAATTTGAGAACGGAGAGGGGAAAGAAGATTCATCTCTAGAAGAGTGGTTGCTATAAAGAAGTGTTCAGTTTCTGAAAGCCCGCGCCTAATGTTCATCAGTACCTCTAATAGCAACCAGATATGTTGAGGATATTCTCTCTGTAACTGTTGTCCCATTTGCACCTTTCCTCAGAGAACTTTTTTTATATGCATGATAATGCCCGACCGGACTTAGAACTGACTTCTATCCATTGTTTACAGTGGCCAGCTTGGCCTTTAAGTGGCCAACTTAAATGGTCGTCAATATATTTGACAAAATGGGAAACATTAAGAAGAAAGTATAAAACGATCAATAACGCAAGGATTTTGCGCTTGTTCTATGTTCCTTTTGAATAAAAAGTTACGTGATTTAAAGAACAAATTTGAACAATTTAAGTCGACTATAATGTATCAGCCTGGAAACGTTATCCTCACTGCCATCTAGTACTCTTCGGACGCCTTTATGTCAACTGGGTTTTTAAAATAAATGTTCATAGTTTCTTTGTATGTTCCATTTGGTGATTTGGATATGGTATTTTTGAAATTATCTGCTTCGTTATTATCCACAAAAGGTATGAGTCCCTCTTGGCTGCCGGGTACATGGAAGGATATCGCAGGAAGGGAAATCTCGTGACTCTCATCAACATCAACTCGATCAGTGAGCAAGTGTCCACAAAGTGAACCTGTAACAACACAAAACCCTATTTAGAATTAAGCCTTCCTCAGAACAGCGGCGGATCTTCCGCTTCGCTGGCGGCACAAGAAGCTGTATGAACGTGCTCATACTGGGCCTCTGCGAAATTGCAATGTTGAATATTCTGTTTGAAACTATTTATAACATGAGGTTTAAATGAGGAACGAAACGAAGCAAGACAAAATAAGTGGCCTACATGTAAATAAAAATGAAATAATACGGACAAATATTATTTGAACAGTGGAAGTACCGAAGGTGCTAAGCGCCAAATAAAAGAAAAATTATTAATACAAAATTTATATTTAATAATGATTTGATTTTAACAATAGATGCCAGCAACAAGCTGAAAAATATTTGAAATATGTACATATTAGACAATAATTTTTAATTCCAAAAAGAAAATACATAATAAATATTTGACCAAGACGGCTCTCCTCAAGGCCATTGAGTTTGTCTTCATAAAAGGTCACATTATTGTAAACATGTTTTGTGTGTAATTTTCTATTTTGTTAATTTAATAAACACTTTACTACTACTACTACATAATAAGTAAATACAAATGATTACCAAAAAAAGAGCTGCCCGATTAGGTTTTAACCCTCCGTCGGGCGCAATATTTGGGGTCACGAGTTCGGACGCAATGTGCCCAACAGGCACACGGCAAAAAGATCACAAGTTTTTGGGGAGGAAACTATCTTTTATTTTTCAAAACGGTCACAGTACATTATATGAATGGTTTTACAAGGTTTTTCAAAGTAAAACTTGTAAAATAAGATGGCCACAAACAAAGGTCCAAACAGGTGTTATAACCTTTCATTTTTTTTGGATGATTTTGGTGTTAAAAAATACGCTGCTAGAAGACATAGGATATATGACTAAAAACAACAATAAAAACTTTTTTTAAACATGTTTGGGCTTCATCATACAGTATAAAAAATACTCTCAAAATTCGTATTTCATGTCCTCAAAAATAACCATTACCTAGGCACAGAACAAAAAAACATGTATTACTTAATAACAGAAGTTGTATTACACTATAATTATGTGTTAGATGGACAGAATAATCCATTATGATAATCAGAACTGCAAAGTACGTACCTTAAGAATTGTGACGAAATGGGGCGCAATGAGCTTCTCAGGCCACTTTGTCAATTATGAACAATTACGAAGGTTAAACTCTAACTGAGTGGTACACGTTAGAAGATCTGTGAAAAACAGACAGCTACTGAGGAGCCTCACCCGCTAGGCCATCGTAGCAAACTAAAATGTCGCAGCTGTGCCTGACAGATCAGTTGCGCCCGACGGAGGGTTAATGTATCAAAAGTTAAAACGAATATACAAAAGTGGTCCATGTACTACCCCAATTAATCAATTAACGTTTCGCTCCCCTTCCTACATTTAGGCTAATCATCAGTTGACTTATATAAATCCTCAAACTAAATTTTGGGTTGATAAATGCATTACATTGGCAGTGATTAAGGTTTTAGAGTTCGGCTCCTCCTCTAAACCTTTCCCTCTGCTGAAAATTAACTCTTGGGGTTTTGGCTTTAAATATTAAATATCATATTGTTTCTGTTCAATCCGTTCCTGTATATATGTTTACACCTTTGTTATTGTAAACTGCATACGTATCTCACAATATTCTTCAAAAGCCCAAAACACACGGATGTATCGTCAATGGACTCCAAAACAATTTCCTGAATTACTTAACTAACATGGATTTTTTCTTGATATTCAGTTATCAAAAAATCAACCTTATTCGTCGTATTTTATTTAACTTCATCTTATTTGTCGCATGCTTTAACTATATTTTTCGCGTATATCTTGACGCGTAATTCTCCACCTTTTGTTTTAAATAACTTTTTTTTTTTTTCGTCCTTGATACGTCAATATTTAACGCAAGGTCCTGGCGACGCGATTTTTCTCTTAATTCACCTTTTAAAAAAAATATCTTACCTATCTCCCTATTTTTCCTTTTTTCTCTGTCATTATATGTTCACCGTACAACGTTTAGCGCTTAATTCTCTAAAACCTGATTCTCCCAATAACTTACTATTGCGCACAATATATATCTCCCATTTTCGCGTTTAATCTCTTTGACGCGTAATTCTCTACACTTTTTTTTTTCGCTGACCCATGGACCCTGTGACACGGCGCAGTAACGTCAATATCTTACACAATATCTTACATATTTCACAATTTTTTTCACCGTCGTTATATGCTCACCGTACACTTTTGGCGCTTAATTCTCTAAAACCTGATTTTCCCAATAACTTACTATTGCGCACAATATATATCTCCCATATTCGCTTTGACGAGTAATTCTCAACTTTTTTTCAACAACATTCCAATAGGATTTGAATTCAGCGCTTGTGAAAATCGAAGCATTATCACTCACCATGATGGTATCAATGGCTTGAAAAAATGTTGTTTGATGGTGCTCATGGTTGTAGGTGCGGCTGAAAGTACCTTCATATCTACCCACCTAGATTTCATATCCATGCAGACAATTACTTTTAATACTAGGATAACGTAATAAAATATAAGATACCTGATCGTTTAATACTGGGGGAACGTAATAAAATATAAGATACCTGATCGTTTAATACTGGGGGAACGTAATAAAATATAAGATACCTGATCGTTTAATACTGGGGGAACGTAATAAAATATAAGATACCTGATCGTTTAATACTGGGGGAACGTAATAAAATATAAGATACCTGATCGTTTAATACTGGGGGAACGTAATAAAATATAAGATACCTGATCGTTTAATACTGGGGGAACGTAATAAAATATAAGATACCTGATCGTTTAATACTGGGGGAACGTAATAAAATATAAGATACCTGATCGTTTAATACTGGGGGAACGTAATAAAATATAAGATACCTGATCGTTTAATACTGGGGGAACGTAATAAAATATAAGATACCTGATCGTTTAATACTGGGGGAACGTAATAAAATATAAGATACCTGATCGTTTAATACTAGGATAACGTAATAAAATATAAGATACCTGATCGTTTAATACTGGGGGAACGGATAAAATATAAGATACCTGATCGTTTAATACTAGGATAACGTAATAAAATATAAGATACCTGATCGTTTAATACTGGGGGAACGTAATAAAATATAAGATACCTGATCGTTTAATACTAGGATAACGTAATAAAATATAAGATACCTGATCGTTTAATACTGGGGGAACGTAATAAAATATAAGATACCTGATCGTTTAATACTAGGATAACGTAATAAAATATAAGATACCTGATCGTTTAATACTGGGGGAACGGATAAAATATAAGATACCTGATCGTTTAATACTAGGATAACGTAATAAAATATAAGATACCTGATCGTTTAATACTGGGGGAACGTAATAAAATATAAGATACCTGATCGTTTAATACTAGGATAACGTAATAAAATATAAGATACCTGATCGTTTAATACTGGGGGAACGTAATAAAATATTAGATACCTGATCGTTTAATACTGGGGGAACGTAATAAAATATAAGATACCTGATCGTTTAATACTGGGGGAACGTAATAAAATATAAGATACCTGATCGTTTAATACTAGGATAACGTAATAAAATATAAGATACCTGATCGTTTAATACTGGGGGAACGTAATAAAATATAAGATACCTGATCGTTTAATACTGGGGGAACGTAATAAAATATAAGATACCTGATCGTTTAATACTGGGGGAACGTAATAAAATATAAGATACCTGATCGTTTAATACTGCATAATTGTTAAAACTGATACGAGAGATTCAGATTTATCCGGAAAGTCCCATCCGAAGGACGACGTGCTCAAGGCTATTTTCAACCTAAGTGATATTTCACCTACCCAGGTTTATTTACATAACATACGTCTCATTATCGAGTACCTCACATTCGAAAAAGCCCTGGATCATCGCTTAAAGTCCCATCCGAAGGACGACGTGCTCAAAGTGTTTTTTAACTTCCCGATTGAAACATCTGACCTAAGTGCCTCAACTAGATTTCTAAGTGGCGATCCTGAGCTCGGTAGACTCCATTCTTGAAATTTCTCGCTTTTTAACGGTTTATAGATTTAATATTTGTTAAAACTGATAGAGAACGACCGGATTATCTGAATCCTACACAAAAATCAAAATAAAAATGTTTTTCAAAAAATTTGCGCTATTTAACGGTTTATAGGCTTAATAATTGTTAAAACTGATACGACAGATTCAGATTTATCCGGAAAGTCCCATCCGAAGGACTACGTGCTCAAGGCTATTTTCAACCTAAGTGAAATTTCACCTAACCAGGTTTATTTACATAACATACGTCTCATTATCGAGTACCTCACATTCGAAAAAGCCCTGGATCATCGCTTAAAGTCCCATCCGAAGGACGACGTGCTCAATGTGTTTTTTAACTTCCCGATTGAAACATCTGACCTATGTGCCTCAGCTAGATTTCTAAGTGGCGATCCTGAGCTCGGTAGACTCCATTCTTCAAATTTCTCGCTTTTTAACGGTTTATAGATTTAATATTTGTTAAAACTGATAGAGAACGACCGGATTATCTGAATCCTACACAAAAATCAAAATAAAAATGTTTTTCAAAAAATTTGCGCTATTTAACGGTTTATAGGCTTAATAATTGTTAAAACTGATACGAGAGATTCAGATTTATCCGGAAAGTCCCATCCGAAGGACGACGTGCTCAAGGCTATTTTCAACCTAAGTGATATTTCACCTACCCAGGTTTATTTACATAACATACGTCTCATTATCGAGTACCTCACATTCGAAAAAGCCCTGGATCATCGCTTAAAGTCCCATCCGAAGGACGACGTGCTCAAAGTGTTTTTTAACTTCCCGATTGAAACATCTGACCTAAGTGCCTCAACTAGATTTCTAAGTGGCGATACTGAGCTCGGTAGACTCCATTCTTGAAATTTCTCGCTTTTTAACGGTTTATAGATTTAATATTTGTTAAAACTGATAGAGAACGACCGGATTATCTGAATCCTACACAAAAATCAAAATAAAAATGTTTTTCAAAAAATTTGCGCTATTTAACGGTTTATAGGCTTAATAATTGTTAAAACTGATACGACAGATTCAGATTTATCCGGAAAGTCCCATCCGAAGGACGACGTGCTCAAGGCTATTTTCAACCTAAGTGAAATTTCACCTACCCAGGTTTATTTACATAACATACGTCTCATTATCGAGTACCTCACATTCGAAAAAGTCCTGGAACATCGCTTAAAGTCCCATCCGAAGGACGACGTGCTCATAGTTATTTTTCACTTCCCGATTGAAACATCTGACCTAAGTGCCTCAACTAGATTTCTAAGTGGCGATCCTGAGCTCGGTAGACTCCATTCTTCAAATTTCTTGCTTTTTAACGATTTATAGATTTAATATTTGTTAACTGACAGAGCCATAGAGTGTGCTGTTTCGGATTTTGCCAACGTCAGCACAACGTTCAGACTGGCTTTAAATATGGTGACACCGATCCACTATGGACGAAAAATGCCAAAAAAAAAAAGATGTATGTATAGATATGAACACAAATTAAAACTTGTGTACATTGTGATATAATCTATATTAATAAAGCTGAAACGGGGTTTGTTTGTTTGTTTGTATGTATGTATGTTTGTTCCAGCATCACGCCCAAACCGCTGGACGGATTTTTATGAAACTGCCCATGTAGCATTCTTTTGAGCCCGATTGAATAATAGGCTATGTGGCGTCCCAAAATTTTGATCGGGAGGGGGGGTTGTGGGGGGGCCTAAGTATAAAAATAGTGCTAACTCATTAACTAATGGGCGAATTGTCATAAAATTTCACAGGTAGTCTTTTTAAAATCCAAACAGGAAAAAAAGGTGTGTGGCGTCCCAAAGTGTTGATCGGGAGGGGGGGTTGTAAGGGGGGCCTAAGTATATAAATAGTGCTAACACATTAACTAATGGTCGAATTGTCATGAAATTTCACACGTAGTCTTTTTAAAAGCCAAACAAGAAAAAAAGGTGTGTGGCGTCAGAAAGTTTTGAACGGGAGGGGGGGTTGTAAGGGGGGCCTAAGTATAAATATAGAGCTAATTCTTTAACGGTTGGTCGGATTGTCACGAAATTTCACATGGAGTATTCCTGAAGGCCAAATAGAAAAATAAGGTGTGTGGCGTCCCAAAGTTTTGATCGGGAGGGGGGGTTGTGGGGGGGGGGGGGGGGGGGACTAAGTATAAATATAGAGCTAGCTCATTATCGGTTGATCGTATTGTCATGAATCGGATTGTCATGAATTTCACATGTAGTAGTAGTAACTATGTATTCGCTGTGGGGTTCACTGTTGTAAGACATTTACTAGCTGTGATGTCCAGCGTTCCTAATATCGTACTAGCTGTGGGGTCCGCTGTTGCAAGGCACTTACTAGCTGTAGTGCCCAGCCCCAGCGTTCCTAACTATGTACTGGCTGTGGGGTTCGCTGTTTCAAGGCACCTACAAGACATTTACTAGCTGTGATGCCCAGCGTTCCTAATTACGTACTAGCTGTGGGGTCTGCTGTTGCAAGGCGCTAGCAGTGTGGCCCAGCGTATTTAACTACGTAGGTACTAGCTGTGGGGTCCGCCGTTGCAAAACTCATACTAGCTGTGATGCCCTGTGGTTCTAACTACATACTATCTGTGGGGTCCGCAGTTGCAAGGCACCTACTACCTGTAGGGCCCAGCGTTCCTAAAAACGTACTAGCTGTGGGGTCCGCCGTTGCAAAAGCATACTAGCTGTGATGCCCAGCGTTTCTAACTACGTACTAGCTGTGGGGTCCGCCGTTGCAAAACACATACTAGCTGTGATGCCCAGTGGTTCTAACTACGTACTAGCTGTGGGGTCCGCTGTTGCAAGGCACTTAATAGCTGTAGGGCCCAGCGTTCCTAAAAACGTACTATCTGTGGGGTCCCCTCTTGCGAGGCACATACTAGCTGTGGTGACCAGCGTTCTAACTACGTACTAGTTGTGGGGTCCGCCGTTGCAAAGCATATACTACCTCTGGTGCCCAGCGTTCCTAACTACGTACTAGCTGTGGTGCCCAGCGTTGCAAGCCATATACTAGCTGTGGTCACAAACGTTCTTAAGTTCGCACTGGCTAGGACGTCCAGCGAAGCTAAGTATTCACTAGCTGTGGTTACCGCCGTTGAAAGGCGCTTACTAGCTGTGGTGCCCAGGGGTCCTAAAAACTTACTAGCGTTACTATAGTTGAAGGACTATAAGCCTTATTCCGTATGAATAATTGAAAATTATAACATCATGAATGTACTGTTAAAGGGTAAGCGGATTGGCATGAATTTCACATGTAGTAGTAGTAACTATGTATTCGCTATGGGGTCCGCTGTTGCAAGGCATTTACTAGATGTAGTGCCCAGCGTTACTAATTATGTACTAGCTGTGTGGTCCGCTGTTGCAAGGCCCATACTAGCTGTGGTCACAAGCGTTCTTAAGTACGCACTGGCTAGGATGTCCAGCGATGCTAAGTATTCACTAGCTGTGGTTTCCGCCGTTGAAAGACGCATACTAGCTGTGATGCCCAGGGGTCCTAAAAACTTACTAGCGTTACTACAGTTGAAGGACTATAAGCCTTATTCCGTATGAATAACTGAAAATTATAACATCATGAATGTACTATCGAGGAACTGAATAGCCTTATAGGAGATATTAGTAGAAAAGTTAAAGTTCCCCGGGCAACGCCGGGTATTACTGCTAGTCTATATTAATAAAGCTGAAACGGGGTTTGTTTGTATGTATGTATGTTTGTTCCAGCATCACGCCCAAACGGCTGGACGGATTTTTATGAAACTTCCCATGTAGCATCCTTTTGAGCCCGATTGAATAATAGGCTATGTGGCATCCCAAAATTTTTAACGGGAGGGGGGGTTGTGGGGGGGCCTAAGTATAAATATAGTCCTAGCTCATTAACGGTTTGTCATATTGTCACGAAATTTCACATGAAGTATTCCTGAAGGCCAAATATAAAAATGAGGTATGTGGCGTCCCGAAGTTTTGAACGGGAGGGGGAGTTGTGGGGGTAGGCCTAAGTATAAAAAATAGTGCTAACTCTTTAACGGTTGGTCGGATTTTCACGAAATCTCACATGTAGTATTCCTGAAGGCCAAATATAAAAATGAGGTATGTGGCGTCCCGAAGTTTTGAACGGGAGGGGGAGTTGTGGGGGTAGGCCTAAGTATAAAAAATAGTGCTAAATCTTTAACGGTTGGTCGGATTGTCACGAAATTTCACACGTAGTATTCCTGAAGGCAAAATAGAAAAAAAAGGTATGCGGCGTCCCATAATCTTAAACGGAAGGGGGGGGGGGGGTTGTGATAGGGCCTAAGTATAAATTGCTAGGTCATTAATGGTTGGTTGGATTGTAAGGAAATTTCGTATGTAGTATTCCTGAGGGCCAAATAGAAAAATAAGGTGTGTGACGGCTCAAAATTTTGTGCGGGAGGGGGGGTTGTGGGGGGGCCTAAGTATAAATATAGTGCTAGCTCATTAACGGTAGGTCGTATTGTCATGGAATTTCACATGAAGTATTCTTAAAAGCCAAATAGAAAAATAGGGTGTTTGACGTTACATAATTGAGAACTGGAGGGGGGTAGGCCTAAATTTGATGATAGTGATAGATCATTTACGGATGATCGGATTGTCATGGAACTTCTCATGTAGAATTCTTGATGGCCAAATAGAAAAATACACTTTGTGACATCTTAAAAAATTGAACAGGGGGGGGGGGGGAGGCAAAGCATAAAAAAATGCTGACTGATTAAAGGGTAATCGGATTGTCATGAATTTCACATGAGTAGTAGTAACTATGTATTCGCTGTGGGGTCCGATGTTGCAAGGAACATACTAGCTGAGATGCCCAGCGTTCCTAACACTAACTGTGGGGTCCGCCGTTACAAGACACTTACTAGCTGTGGTGCCCAGCGTTCCTAACTACGTAATAGCTGTAGGGTCCGCCGTCGCAAGGAACATACTAGCTGTGGTGCCCATCGTTCCTAACTTCGTACTAGCTGTGGTGCCCAGCGATGCCAAGTATTCACTAGCTGGGGTTTCCGCCGTTGAAAGGCGCATAGCTGTGGTGCCCAGGGGTCTTAAGAACTTACTAGCGTTACTATAGTTGAAGGCCTATAAGCCTTATTCCGTATGAATAATCGAAAATTATAACATCATGAATGTGGTGTCGAAGGATTGAATAGACTTATAGGAGATATTGAGAGAAAATTCATAGTTCCCCGGGCAACGCCGGGTATTACTGCTAGTCTATATAAATAAAGCTGAAACGGGGTTTGTTTGTATGTTTGTTCCAGCATCACGCCCAAACGGCTGGACGGATCTTCATGAAACTTCACATGTAGCATTCTTTTGAGCCCGATTGAATAATAGGCTATGTGGCGTCCCAAAATTTTGAACGGTAGGGGGGTTGTAAGGGGGGCCTAAGTATATAAATAGTCCTACCTCATTAACGGTTGGTCGGATTGTCACGAAATTTCACATGTAGTATTCTTAAAGGCCAATATGAAAAATATTGTGTGTGGCGTCCCAAAATTTTTAATGGAAGGGGGGGTTGTGGGCGTAGGCATAAATATAAGTATAGTGATAGATCTTTAACGGATGATCAGATTGTCATGAAATTTCACATGTAGTATTCTTAAAGGCCAAATTGAAAAATATTGTGTGTGGCGTCCCAAAATTTTAAATGGAAGGGGGGGTTGTGGGCGTAGGCATAAATATAAGTATAGTGATAGATCTTTAACGGATGATCAGATTGTCATGAAATTTCACATGTAGTATTCTTAAAGGCCAAATTGAAAAATATTGTGTGTGGCGTCCCAAAATTTTGAATGGGAGGGGGGGTTGAGGGGGGGGGGCTAAGTATAAATATAGAGCTAGCTCATTAACGGTTGATCGTATTGTCACGAAATTTCCCATGTAGTATTCCTGAAGGCCAAATAGAAAAATAAGGTGTGTGGCGTCCCAAAGTTTTGAACTGGTGGGGGGTTTGGGGGGGGGGGGGGCTAAATATAATTATAGAGCTAGCTCATTAACGGTTGATCGTATTGTCACGAAATTTCCCATGTAGTATTCCTGAAGGCCAAATAGAAAAATAAGATGTGTGGTGTCCCAAAGTTTTGAACGGGTGGGGGGGTTGAGGGGGGGCCTAAGTATAAATATAGAGCTAGCTCATTAACGGTTGATCGTATTGTCACGAAATTTCCCATGTAGTATTCCTGAAGGCCAAATAAAAAAATAAGGTGTGTGGCGTCCCAAAGTTTTGAACGGGAGGGGGGGTTGTGGGGGGGCCTAAGTATAAATATAGAGCTAGCTCATTAACGGGTGGTCGCATTGTCACGAAATTTCCCATGTAGTATTCCTGAAGGCCAAATAAAAAAATAAGGTGTGTGGCGTCCCAAAGTTTTGAACGGGAGGGGGGGTTGTGGGGGGGCCTAAGTATAAATATAGAGCTAGCTCATTAACGGGTGGTCGCATTGTCACGAAATTTCCCATGTAGTATTCCTGAAGGCCAAATAAAAAAATAAGGTGTGTGGCGTCCCAAAGTTTTGAACGGGAGGGGGGGTTGTGGGGGGGCCTAAGTATAAATATAGAGCTAACTCATTAACGGGTGGTCGCATTGTCACGAAGTTTCACATGTAGTAAAAAAAAAAGGTGTGTGGCGACCCAAAGTTTTGAACGGGAGGGGGGGTTGTGGGGGGGGGGGGCTAAGTATAAATATAGTGGTAGCTCATTAACGGGTGGTCGTATTGTCATGGAATTTCACATGTAGTATTCTTAAAAGCCAATATAGGGTGTATAAGTCACAAAATTTTGAACGGGAGGATGGATTGATGGGGGCCTAAGTATAAGTATAGTGATAAGTCATTAACGGATGATCGGATTGTCACGAAATTTCACATGTAGTATTCATAAAGGCCAAATAGAAAAATAGGGTGTTTGACATCAAAAAATTGTGAACGGGAGGGGGGTTATGAGGGTAGGCCTAAATTTGAAGATAGTGATAGGTCATTAACGGATGATCGGATTGTCACGAAATTTCACATGAAGTATTCATAAAGGCCAAATAGAAAAATAGGGTGTTTGACATCAAAAAATTGTGAACGGGAGGGGGGTTATGAGGGTAGGCCTAAATTTGAAGATAGTGATAGGTCATTAACGGATGATTGGATTGTCATGGAATTTCACATGTAGTATTCTTGATGGCCAAATAGAAAAATACACTATGTGACATCTTAAAAATTTGGAGGGGGGGGGGGGGGCTAAGCATAAAAATAATGCTGAATGATTAAAGGGCAATCGGATTGTCATGAATTTCACATGTAGTAGTAGTAACTATGTATTCGCTGTGGGGTTCACTGTTGCAAGACATTTACTAGCTGTGATGCCCAGCGTTCCTAACTATGTAGTATCTATGGGGTCCGCTGTTACAAAACACTTACTAGCTGTGTTGCCCAGCGTTCCGAACTTTGTACTAGCTGTGGGGTCCGCTGTTGCAAGGCACATACTAGATGTGGTGCTCAGCGTTCCTAACTTCATACTAGCTGTGGGGTCTGCTGTTGCAAGGCACTTACTAGCTGTGTTGCCCAGCGTTCCTAACTTCGTACTAGCTGTGGTGTCCGCTGTTGCAAGGCACATACTAGATGTGGTGCCCAGGGTTCCTAACTTCGTACTAGCTGTGGGGTCCGCTGTTACAAAACACTTACTAGCTGTGTTGCCCAGCGTTCCTAACTTCGTACTAGCTGTGGTGTCCGCTGTTGCAAGGCACAAACTAGATGTGGTGCTCAGCGTTCCTAACTTCATACTAGCTGTGGGGTCCGCTGTTGCAAGGCACAAACTAGATGTGGTGCCCAGGGTTCCTAACTTCGTACTAGCTGTGGTGTCCGCTGTTGCAAGGCACATACTAGATGTGGTGCTCAGCGTTCCGAACTTCGTACTAGCTGTGGGGTCCGCTGTTGCAAGGCACAAACTAGATGTGGTGCTCAGCGTTCCGAACTTCGTACTACCTGTGGGGTCCGCTGTTGCAAGGTACAAACTAGATGTGGTGCTCAGCGTTCCGAACTTCGTACTAGCTGTGGGGTCCGCTGTTGCAAGGCTCATACTAGATGTGGTGCCCAGGGTTCCTAACTTCGTACTAGCTGTGGTGTCCGCTGTTGCAAATTAATACAGCTATGTTGGTAGATAGGCAGCATCCAGAAACGAAGATGGTCAACCAAAGAAAGATTCAGATGTATCGGGAAAGTCCCATCCGAAGGACGACGTGCTCAAAGTTATTTTTATCTTCCCGATTAAAACATCTGACCTAAGTGACTTGGCTAGATTTCTAAATGGCGATCCTGAGCTCGGTAAACTCCATTCTTCAAATTTCTCGCTTTTAAGCGGTTTTTAGTATTAATATTTGTTAAAACTGATATACAGATTCAGATATATCGGGGAAGTCCCATCCGAAGGACGACGTGCTCAAATTTATTTTTAACCTAAGTGAAATTTCAGCTACCCAGGTTTAGATACGTAACATACGACTCATTATCGAGTACCTGACATACGAAAAAGCCCTCGATCATAGCTTAGAGTCCAAACCGAAGGACGACGTGCTCAAGTTATTTTTAACGTAAATGAAATTTCAACTACCCAGGTTTAGATACGTAACATACGACTCATTATCGAGTACCCGACATACGAAAAGGCCCTCGATCATAGCTTAAAGTCCAAACCGAAGGACGACGTGCTCAAATTTAATTTTATCTTCCCGATTAAAACATCTGACCTAAGTGACTTGGCTAGATTTCGAAATGGCGATCCTGAGCTCGGTAAACTCCATTCTTCAAATTTCTCGCTTTTAAACGGTTTTTAGTTTTAATATTTGTTAAAACTGATGAACAACCGGGATATCTGAATCCTACACAAAAATTGAAATAAAAATGTTTTTCGAAAAACGTCGGGCTAAATACCATTCTTCAAACTTCCTGCTTTTTAACGGTTTATAGATTTAATATTTGTTAAAACTGATAGACAGATTTAGATATATCGGGAAAGTCCTATCCGAAGGACGATGTGCTCAAGGTTTTTTGAACCTAAGTGAAATTTTAGCTACCTAGGTTTAGTAACATAACATAGGACTCATTATCGAGCACCTGACATACAAAAAGGCCCTCGATCATAGCCTAAAGTCTAATCCGAAGGACGACGTGCTCAAATTTATTTTTATCTTCCCGAATAAAATATCTGACCTAAGTGCCTTGGCTAGATTTCTAAGTGGCGATCCTGAGCTCGATAGACTCCATATGTATGATAAAATAAGTTACCGTTTGGTTTATACTAACATTATCAAGGAAGAAATGTGGAATATAAGTGGGCTTTGGAGATGGTAGTAGGAAGTTGGCAGGAGTGTTGGGTGATGTCACGTATCCTATGTTGAGGGGAACGTAAGTCTATATTAATAAAGCTGAAACGGGGTTTGTGGGTTTGTGTGTTTGTATGTTTGTTCCAGCATCACGCCCATACGGCTGGACGGATTTTTATGAAACTTCACATGTAGCATTCTTTTGAGCCCGATTGAATAATAGGCTATGTTGCGTCCCAAAATTTTGATCGGGAGGGGGGGTAGTAAGGGGGGCCTAAGTATATAAATAGTGCTAACTCATTAACTAATGGTCGAAATGTCATGAAATTTCACATGTAGTATTTTTAAAAGCCAAAAAGGAAAAAAAGGTGTGTGGCGTCCCAAAGTTTTGAACGGGAGGGGGGTTGTGGGGTAGGCGTAAATTTGAAGATAGTGATAGATCATTTACGGATGATCGGATTGTCATGGAATTTTTTATGTAGTATTCTTGATGGCCAAATAGAAAAATACACTATGTGACATCTTCAAAAATTTAACAGGGGGGGGGGGGGGAGCAAAGCATAAAAAAATGCTGATTGATTAAAGGGTAATCGGATTGTCATGAATTTCACATGTAGTAGTAACTATGTATTCGCTGTGGGGTCCGCTGTTGCAAGGAACATACTAGCCGTGGTGCCCAGCGTTCCTAACTACGTACTAAATGTGGTGTTCGCCGTCGCAAGGCACATACTAGCTGTGGTGCCCAGCGTTCCTAACTACGTACTAGATGTGGGGTCCGCCGTCAGCGTTCCTAACTTCTTACTAGCTGTGGTGCCCAGCGATGCCAAGTATTCACAAGCTGGGGTTTCCGCCGTTGAAAGGCGCATACTAGCTGTGGTGCCTAGGGGTCTTAAAAACTTACTAGCGTTACTATAGTTGAAGGATTATAAGCCTTATTCCGTATGAATAATCGAAAATTATAACATCATGAATGTGGTGTCGAAGGATTGAATAGACTTACAGGAGATATTGAGAGAAAATTCAAAATTCCCCGGGCAACGCCGGGTATTACTGCTAGTCTATATAAATAAAGCTGAAACGGGGTTTGTGTGTGTGTTTGTTTGTATGTTTGTTCCAGCATCACGCCCAAACGGCTGGACGGATCTTCATGAAACTTCACATGTAGCATTCTTTTGAGCCCGATTGAATAATAGGCTATGTGGCGTCCCAGAATTTTGAACGGTAGGGAGGGTTGTAAGGGGGGCCTAAGTATATAAATAGTCCTACCTCACTACGATTGGTCGGATTGTCACGAAATTTCACATGTAGTATTTTTAAAGACCAAATAGAAATATGAGGTGTGTGGCGTACCAAAATTTTGAACGGGAGGGGGGGTTGTGGGGGGGCCTAAGTATAAATATAGAGCAAACTCTTTAACGGTTGGTCGGATTGTCACGAAATTTCACATGTAGTATTTTTAAAAGCCAAATAGGAAAAAAAGGTGTGTGGCGTCCCAAAGTTTTGAACGGGAGGGGGGGTTGTGGGGGGGCCTAAGTATAAATATAGAGCTAACTCTTTAACGGTTGGTCGGATTGTCATGAAATTTCACATGTAGTATTCTTAAAAGCCAAATAGGAAAAAAAGGTGTGTGGCGTCCCAAAGTTTTGAACGGGAGGGGGTTGTGGGGGGCCTAAGTATAAATATAGAGCTAGCTCATTAACTAATGGTCGGATTGTCACGAAATTTCACATGTAGTATTTTTAAAAGCCAAATAGGAAAAAAAGGTGTGTGGCGTCCCAAAGTTTTGAACGGGAGGGGGGTTTGTGGGGGGCCCAAGTATAAATATAGAGCTAACTCTTTAACGGTTGGTCGGATTGTCACGAAATTTCACATGGAGTATTCCTGAAGGCCAAATAGAAAAATAAGGTGTGTGGCGTTCTAAAGTTTTGAACGGGAGGGGGGGTTGAGGGGGGCCTAAGTATAAATATAGAGCTAGCTCATTAACGGTTGGTCGCATTGTCACGAAGTTTCACATGTAGTATTCCTGAAGGCCAAATAAAAAAATAAGGTGTGTGGCGTCCCAAAGTTTTGAACGGGAGGGGGGGTTGTGGGGGGGCCTAAGTATAAATATAGAGCTAGCTCATTTACGGGTGGTCGCATTGTCACGAAATTTCCCATGTAGTATTTTTAAAATCCAAATAGAAATATAAGATGTGTGGCGACCCAAAGTTTTGAACGGGAGGGGAGGTTGTGGGGATAGGCCTAAGTATAAATATAGTGCTGGCTCATTAACGGTTGGTCAGATTGTCACGAAATTTCACATGTAGTATTTCTGAAAGTCAAATAGAAAAATAGGCGGTGTGACGGCTCAAAATTTTGTACGGGAGGGGGGGTAGTGGCGGGGGGGCCTAAGTATAAATATAGTGCTAGCTCAATAACGGTTGGTCGTATTGTCATGGAATTTCACATGTAGTATTCCTAAAAGCCAAATAGAAATATAGGGTGTATATGTCACAAAATTTTGAACGGGAGGGTGGGTTGATGGGGGCCTAAGTATAAGTATAGTGATGTCATTAACGGATGATCGGATTGTCACGAAATTTCACATGTAGTATTCATAAAGGCCAAATAGAAAAATAGGGTGTGACGTCAAAAAATTGTGAACGGGAGGGGGGGTATGGGGGTAGGCCTAAATTTGAAGATAGTGATAGGTCATTAACGGATGATCGGATTGTCATGGAATTTCACATGTACTATTATTGATGGCCAAATAGAAAAATACACTAGCTGTGATGCCCAGTGGTTCTAACTACGTACTAGCTGTGGGGTCCGCCGTTACAAAAACATACTAGCTGTGATGCCCAGTGGTTCTAACTACATACTAACTGTGGGGTCCGCTGTTGCAAAGCACTTAATAGCTGTAGGGCCCAGCGTTCCTAAAAACGTACTATCTGTGGGGTCCGCTGTTGCAAGGCACTTACTAGCTGTGATGCCCAGCGTTCCTAATTACGTACTAGCTGTTCGGTCCGCTGTTGCGAGGCACATACTAGCTGTGATGCCCTGTGGTTCTAACTACATACTATCTGTGGGCTCCGCAGTTGCAAGGCACCTACTAGCTGTAGGGCCCAGCGTTCCTAAAAACGTACTAGCTGTGGGGTCCGCTGTTGCAAGGCACATACTAGATGTGGTGCTCAGCGTTCCTAACTTCATACTAGCAGTGGGGTCTGCTGTTGCAAGGCACTTACTAGCTGTGTTGCCCAGCGTTCCTAACTTCGTACTAGCTGTGGTGTCCGCTGTTGCAAGGCACATACTAGATGTGGTGCCCAGGGTCCTAACTTCGTACTAGCTGTGGGGTCCGCTGTTACAAAACACTTACTAGCTGTGTTGCCCAGCGTTCCTAACTTCGTACTAGCTGTGGTGTCCGCTGTTGCAAGGCACAAACTAGATGTGGTGCTCAGCGTTCCTAACTTCATACTAGCTGTGGGGTCCGCTGTTGCAAGGCACAAACTAGATGTGGTGCCCAGGGTTCCTAACTTCGTACTAGCTGTGGTGTCCGCTGTTGCAAGGCACATACTAGATGTGGTGCCCAGGGTTCCTAACTTCGTACTAGCTGTGGTGTCCGCTGTTGCAAGGCACATACTAGATGTGGTGCTCAGCGTTCCGAACTTCGTACTAGCTGTGGGGTCCGCCGTTACAAAAACATACTAGCTGTGATGCCCAGTGGTTCTAACTACATACTAACTGTGGGGTCCGCTGTTGCAAAGCACTTAATAGCTGTAGGGCCCAGCGTTCCTAAAAACGTACTATCTGTGGGGTCCGCTGTTGCAAGGCACTTACTAGCTGTGATGCCCAGCGTTCCTAATTACGTACTAGCTGTTCGGTCCGCTGTTGCGAGGCACATACTAGCTGTGATGCCCTGTGGTTCTAACTACATACTATCTGTGGGCTCCGCAGTTGCAAGGCACCTACTAGCTGTAGGGCCCAGCGTTCCTAAAAACGTACTAGCTGTGGGGTCCGCCGTTGCAAAAACATACTAGCGGTGATGCCCAGCGTTTCTAATTAGGTACTAGCGGTGGGGTCCGCCATTGCAGAACACATACTAGCTGTGATGCTGAGCGTTTCTAACTACGTACTAGCTGTGGGGTCCGCCGTTGCAAAAACATACTAGCGGTGATGCCCAGCGTTTCTAATTAGGTACTAGCGGTGGGGTCCGCCATTGCAGAACACATACTAGCTGTGATGCTGAGCGTTTCTAACTACGTACTAGCTGTGGGGTCCGCCGTTGCAAAAACATACTAGCGGTGATGCCCAGCGTTTCTAATTAGGTACTAGCGGTGGGGTCCGCCGTTGCAGAACACATACTAGCTGTGATGCTGAGCGTTTCTAACTACGTACTAGCTGTGGGGTCCGCCGTTGCAAAAACATACTAGCTGTGATGCCCAGCGTTTCTAATTAGGTACTACCGGTGGGGTCCGCCGTTGCAGAACACATACTAGCTGTGATGCTGAGCGTTTCTAACTACGTACTAGCTGTGGGGTCCGCTGTTGCAAGGCACTTACTAGCTGTGATGCCCAGCGTTCCTAACTACGTACTAGCTGTGGTGCCCAGCGTTGCAAGGCACATACTAGCTGTGGTCAAAACGTTCTTATGTACGCACTGGCTAGGACGTCCAGCGATGCTAAGTATTCACTAGCTGTCGTTTCCGCAGTTGAAAGGCGCATACTAGCTGTGGTGCCCAGGGATACTAAAAAATTACTAGCGTTACTACAGTTGAATTCCGTATGAATAATTAAAAATTATAACATCACTGTCGAGGAACTGAATAGCCTTATAGGAGATATTGGGAGAAAAGTCAAAGTTCCCCGGGCAACGCCGGGTATTACTGCTAGTCTATATTAATAAAGCTGAAACGGGGTTTGTTTGTTTGTATGTACGTATGTTTGTTCCAGCATCACGCCCAAACCGCTGGACGGATTTTTATGAAACTGCCCATGTAGCATTCTTTTGAGCCCGATTGAATAATAGGCTATGTGGCGTCCCAAAATTTTGATCGGGAGGGGGGGTTGTAAGGGGGGCCTAAGTATATAAATAGTGCTAACACATTAACTAATGGTCGAATTGTCATGAAATTTCACACGTAGTCTTTTTAAAAGTCAAACAAGAAAAAAAGGTGTGTGGCGTCCCAAAGTTTTGAACGGGAGGGGGGGTTGTGGGGGGGCCCTAAGTATAAATATAAAGCTAACTCATTAACTAATGGGCGAATCGTCATGAAATTTCACGTAGTATTTTTAAAAGCCAAATAGGAAAAAAAGGTGTTTGGCGTCCCAAAGTTTTGAACGGGCGGGGGGGTTGTGGGGGGGCCTAAGTATAACTATAGAGCTAATTCTTTAACGGTTGGTCGGATTGTTACGAAATTTCACATGGAGTATTCTTGAAGACCAAATAAAAAAATAGGCGGTGTAACGGCTCAAAATTTTGTACGGGAGGGGGGGTAGTGGCGGGGGGGCCTAAGTATAAATATGGTGCTAGCTCAATAACGGTTGGTCTTATTATCATGGAATTTCACATGTAGTATTCTTAAAAGCCAAATAGAAATATAGAGTGTATATGTCACAAAATTTTGAACGGGAGGGTGGGTTGATGGGGGCCTAAGTATAAGTATAGTGATAAGTCATTAACGGATGATCGGATTGTCACAAAATTTCACATGAAGTATTCATAAAGGCCAAATAGAAAAATAGGGTGTGTGACGTCAAAAAATTGTGAACGGGACGGGGGTCATGGGGTTAGGCCTAAATTTGAAGATAGTGATAGGTCATTAACGGATGATTGGATTGTCACGAATATTCACATGTAGTATTCTTGATGGTCAAATAAAAAAATACACTATGTGACATTTTAAAAATTTGGGAGGGGGGGCTAAGCATAAAAATAATGCTGAATCATTGAAGGGTAATCGGATTGTCATGAATTTCACATGTAGTAGTAGTAACTATGTATTCGCTGTGGGGTTCACTGTTGCAAGACATTTACTAGCTGTGATGCCCAGCGTTCCTAATATCGTACTAGCTGTGGGGTCCGCTGTTGCAAGGCACTTACTAGCTGTAGTGCTCAGCCCCAGCGTTCCTAACTATGTACTGGCTGTGGGGTTCGCTGTTGCAAGGCACCTACAAGACATTTACTAGCTGTGATGCCCAGCGTTCCTAATTACGTACTAGCTGTGGGGTCTGCTGTTGCAAGGCGCTAGCAGTGTGGCCCAGCGTATTTAACTACGTAGGTACTAGCTGTGGGGTCCGCCGTTGCAAAACTCATACTAGCTATGATGCCCTGTGGTTCTAACTACATACTATCTGTGGGGTCCGCAGTTGCAAGGGACCTACTACCTGTAGGGCCCAGCGTTCCTAAAAACGTACTAGCTGTGGGGTCCGCTCTTGCGAGGCACATACTAGCTGCGGTGACCAGCGTTCTAACTACGTACTAGCTGTGGGATCCGCCGTTGCAAGGCATATACTACCTCTGGTGCCCAGCGTTCCTAAATACGTACTAGCTGTGGTGCCCAGCGTTGCAAGGCATATATTAGCTGTGGTCACAAACGTTCTTAAGTTCGCACTGGCTAGGACGTCCAGCGAAGCTAAGTATTCACTAGCTGTGGTTTCCGCCGTTGAAAGGCGCATACTAGCTGTGGTGCCCAGGGGTCCTAAAAACTTACTAGCGTTGCTATAGTTGAAGGACTATAAGCCTTATTCCGTATGAATAATTGAAAATTATAACATCATGAATGTACTGTTAAAGGGTAAGCGGATTGGCATGAATTTCACATGTAGTAGTAGTAACTATGTATTCGCTGTGGGGTCCGCTGTTGCAAGGCATTTACTAGCTGCGGTCAATAGCGTTCTTAAGTACGCACTGGCTAGGATGTCCAGCGATGTTTTCACTATCTGTGGTTTCCGCCGTTGAAAGACGCATACTAGCTGTGATGCCCAGGGGTCCTAAAAACTTACTAGCTGGGGTGTTTGACGTTGAAGGACTATAAGCCTTATTCCGTATGAATAATTGAAAATTATAACATCATGAATGTACTGTTGAAGAATTTAAAAGACTTATAGGAGATAATAGTAGAAAAGTCAAAGTTCCCCGTGCAACGCCGGGTATTACTGCTAGTGTGGAATATAAATGGGCTTTGAGGGACCGTTTTGATATATTTTCTGAAAAACAAATTAATACAGCAATGTTGGTAGATATGCAGCATCCAGAATCGAAGATGGTCAACCAAAGAAAGATTCAGATGTATCGGGAAAGTCCCATCCGAAGGACGACGTGCTCAAGGTTACTTTTAATCTAAGTGAAATTTCACCTACCCAGGTTTAGATATATAACATACGACTTATTATCGAGTACCTGACATACGAAAAGGCCCTCGATCATAGCTTAAGGTCCAATCCGAAGGACGACGTGCTCAAAGTTATTTTTATCTTCTCGATCAAAACATCTGATCTAAGTGACATAGCTAGATTTCTAAATGGCGATCCTGAGCTCGGTAGACTCCATTGTTTAAATTTCTCGCTTTTTAACGGTTTTTAGATTTAATATTTGTTAAAACTGATGAACAACCGGGATATCTGAATCCTACACAAAAATCGAAATAAGAATGTTATTCGAAATAAGTCGGGCTAAATCCCGTTCTTCAAATTTCTCGCTTTTTACGGGTTATAAGCTTAATATTAGTTAAAACTGATAGACAGATTCAGGTGTATCGGGAAAGTCCCATCCGAAGGACGACGTGCTCAAAGTTATTTTTAACCTAAGTGAAATTTCACCTACCCAGGTTTACATACATAACATACTACGCTCCATTATCGAGTACCTGACATACGAAAAGGCTCTCGATCATAGCTTAAAGTCCAATCCGAAGGACGACGTGCTCAAATTTAGTGTCAGCTTCTCGATTAAAACATCTGACCTAAGTGACTTGGCTAGATTTCTAAGAGGCGATCCTGAGCTCGATAGACTCCATATCTATATAATAAAAATGACTGGCTAATTTTGATAAGCGCAAAACTAGAGAACGGGTGGACCAATACGGCTAATTTTTTTTTTCAAATATTCGTTGAAGTCCGAGGAAGGTTCTCATGAAGAGAGTTCCTAGCGGTCAACTGAAGGGGGGGGGGGGGGGGGGGCTAAGCCCAAAAATGCTCTAGCGCATTAACGGATGGACGGATTATCATGAAATTTCACATGTAGTATTCTTAAAATCCAAGTTGAAAAATAGGCTAAGTGACATTTCCAAATTTTGAAAGGGAGGGGGGGTTGTGGGGAAAGGCCTAAATATAAAGATAGTGCTAAGTCATTAACGGATGATTGGATTGTCATGGAATTTCATATGTAGTATTCTTAAAGGCCAAATAAAAAAATAGGGTATGTGACGTCACAAAATCGTGAACGTGAGGGGGGGTTGTGGGGGTAGGCCTAAATACGAAGATAGTGATCGGTCATTAACTGATGGTCAAATTGTCATGGAATTTCACATGTAGTATTTTTAAAAGCGAAATAGAAAAATACACTATGTGACATATAAAAAAATTTGAACGGGAGGGGGGGGGGGGGGGGGGCGCTAAGCATAAAAATAATACTGACTCATTAAAGGTAATCGGATTCTCATGAAATTTCACAAGTAGTAGTAGTAACTACGTACTAGCTGTGGTGCCCAGCGTTGCTAACTACGTTCTAGCTGTGGGGTCCGCCGTTGCAAGGTACATACTGGCTGTGGTGTCCAGCGTTCCTAACTACATTCTAGCTGTGGGGTCCGCCGTTGCAAGGTACATACTGGCTGTGGTGTCCAGCGTTCCTAACTACATACTAGCTGTGGGGTCCGCCGTTGCAAGGTACATACAATCTGTGATGCCCAGCGTTCCTAACTACGTGCTAGCTGCCGGGGGGGCAAGCATATACCTAAATGGTAGTTTGAAAAGCAATATTTAAAAATTGGCTGTGACCCTTTTGACGGGAGGGGCGGGGGTGCATTAATGCAGAATGAATCTCACATGGAGCTTTCTTAAAGGAGGGATATAGCTCTAATTTTAATATGGTGGGTTTCCTAAGCATGTATTACCTAGGAGGTCCACCGTTGCACGGTAAATAATAGCTATCACCAGCGTTGTTAAGCACAAAATACCTAGGGCATCCGCTGTTGCAAGGCACATACTAGCTGCGGTGCCCAGCATTCCTAACTACATACATACTATCTGTGTTGCCCAGCGTTCCTAAGAACTTATTAATACCTGGTTGCACGGAGTTGCAAGGCGCATACTATCTAAGGTGTCCGGCGTTCTTAGGCAGCATCCAGAAACGAAGATGGTCAACCAAAGAAAGATTCAGATGTATCGGGAAAGTCCCATCCGAAGGACGACGTGCTCAAATTTTTTTTTTATCTTCTTGATTTAAACATCTAAATGGCGATCCTGAGCTCGGTAAACTTCATTCTTCAAATTTCTCGCATTTAAACGGTTTTTAGTTTTAATATTTGTTAAAACTGATGAACAACCGGGTAATCTGAATCCTACACAAAAATCTAAAAAAAAATGTTTTTCGAAAAAGTCGGGCGAAATCCCATTCTTCAAATTTCTCACTTTTTAACAGTTTTTAGATTTAATATTTGTTAAAACTGGTAGACAGATTTAGATGTATCGGGAAAGTCCCATCCGAAGGACGACGAGCTCAAGGTTATTTTTAACCTAAGTGAAATTTCAGCTACCCAGGTTTAGATACGTAACATACGACTCATTATCGAGTACCTGACATACAAAAAGGCCCTCGATCACAGCTTGAAGTCCAATCCGAAGGACGAAGTGCTCAAATTTATTTTTATCTTCCCGATTGAAACATCTGACCTAAGTGCCTTGGCTAGATTTCTAAGAGGCGATCCTGAGCTCGATAGACTCCATATGTAAGATAAAATAAGTTACCGTTTGGTTCCAACTAAAATTATTAAGGAAGAAATGTGGAATATAAATGGGCTTTGAGGTACCATTTTGACATATTTTCTGAAAAACAAATTAATACAGCTATGTTGGTAGATAGGCAGCATCGAGAAACGAAGATGGTCACCCAAAGAAAGATTCAGATGTATCGGGAAAGTCCCATCCGAAGGACGACGTGCTCAATTAATTTTTAACCTAAATGAAATGTCACCTACCCAGGTTTAGATACATAACATACGACTCATCATCGAGTACCTGACATACGAAAAGGCCCTCGATCATAGCCTACAGTCCAATCCGAAGGACGACGTGCTCAAATTTATTTTTATCTTCCCGATTGAAACATCTGAGCTAAGTGACTTGGCTAGATTTCTAAATGGCGATCCTGAGCTCGCTAGACTCCATTCTTCAAATTTCTAGTTTTTAAACGGTTTTTAGATTTAATATTTGTTAAAACTGATGAACAACCGTGATATCTGAATCCTACACAAAAATCAAAATAAAAATGTTTTTCGAAAAAAGTCGGGCTAAATCCCATTCTTCAGATTTCTCGCTTTTTAACGGTTTATAAGCTTAATATTGGTTAAAGCTGATAGACAGATTCAGATGTATCGGGAAAGTCCCATCCGAAGGACGACGTGCTCAAGGTTTTTTTAACCTAAGTGAAATTTCAGCTACCCAGGTTTAGTTGCATAACATACGACTCATTTTCGAGTACCTGACATACGAAAAGGCCCTCGATCATAGCTTAAAGTCCAATCCGAAGGACGACGTACTCAAATTTATTTTTATCTTCCCGATTAAAACATCTGACCTAATTGACTTGGCAAGATTTCGAAATGGCGATCCTGTGCTCGATAAACTCCATTCTTCAAATTTCTCGCTTTAAAACGGTTTTTAGATTTAATATTTGTTGAAACTGATGAACAACCGGGTTATTTGAATCCTACACAAAAATTGAATAAAAATGTTTTTAGAAAAAAGTTGGGCTAAATACCATTCTTAAAATTTCCTGCTTTTTAATGGTTTATAGATTTAATATTTGTAAGAACTGACAGACAGATTCAGATATATCGGGAATGTCCCATCCGAAGGACGACGTGCTCAAGGTTATTTTTAACCTTGCTTGCAGCTATAATCTATTAGTATCCCATAGTGGTCCGAGCCCAGGTTATTATCTACAATGGACCAGGAAGTATGTAGAAGGATATCAGAAGATGTTAACGTGATGTCTGGAGCGGAAGGTGATCTCCCCGGACCCAAAATCAGTGTGGGTGTCCCGTCGTTGAGGAAACATAGATTAGACTGATCTATGGAGTCCAGTAGATCACTACCAGGAGAGTCAGTGAAGGAGCTACCGAAGGCTGTGTGGTGGACGTTAAAGTCACCTCCTATGATACAAGGGGAAGGGATCTGGGTGAAGATGCGGTTCCACTGGGTTGAAGAAAGTTTGTAAGTCGGTTTGAGGTATAGAGACACAAAGCTAATCGTATTCCCTCCCAACTTTATTCGTATCGCCTTGATCTGCAGAAAATCTGTAAATGGATGCTGAATGCTTAGTTCCGAGAAAGGCAAGTTGCGGCGAACCAGGATGCCGCATCCTCCATATCCATCTCTGCGGTCATCCCGAATAAAGTTGAAGCTTTTCAGTTTGTATGTTGCGTTAGGCAATGTCCACGTTTCTGATAAAAGGGCTATTGAGATATTCTCATGTTGAAGAACTAACTCTAATGAGTTTCTGTTAGCATTAAGTGACCGAATGTTCCATTGGAAAATGCGAGTGACTGAACGCTGAATGGTATTATTACGTATGGTAGAATTCATCATAATAATAACAAGACAGAGCAGGATATCTACTGGAGTGAGGTTGTTGTATCAGAATAGCTTTGTTTTTCCTTCAAGTTGTTGACTGTTGGTTTGTTTTCTTCAACTATCTGGTACAGGGTGGACCCGACCGTGTCCACTATTTGTTCAAGTGACATAGTGGGGCTGGATTTTAATTGGTGAAGCAAATGTGTAATTTTGAGAATTAATTTTTCTGAGTCGCTTGTTCTGAGAGGGTTGGTTGATATGGGGTTCTGAGGGTTAGTGGGCGCAGGGTTCGGCTGTATAAGGGGTGCAGCGCAAGGTTGGAATCTGTTGATTTTAGTTTTGGATTTAGTGATATAACGTGGTGAGAAAATAGGAGATGCTGTTTGTGCGGACTGCCCATCTAATCGAGTAGCGGGGCGCTTCAGATTATTTTCAAAGTGGGCGGACAGGGTGTTGTTTTTCACAGTATCTGCGTATGAAGTAGTAGAGAAATGTTTTTTATTGTCCTCCTGTTTCTTTTTATAAAATGAGCATTCCTGACTATTGGCGGAGTGAGGTTCACTACAATTGGCACAGAGGGGACTGAGGTGGGAAGCCTTACATTCTGCTTTAGGGTGGTCCTGGCCGCAGTGGCTACATCTAGCCTTACTCCGGCACTGGTGAGCCGAGTGATTAAATCTAAGGCAGTTAAGACACTGCCTGACCTTGGGAATGTAAGGTTGGACTTTGCATCGAGCACTATATATTGATACATGGTCAGGTAACGACTGACCCTTGAATGTGACGAAACATGTGTGCAAAGGAAAGACTCTTGTTTTTTCTTCAATTGTTTCGGTTTTCTTTAACCTTCGTACATATGTTATTGGGACAGGAGAAGACATCATAGAGAGGATTTCTTCTTCCCCTAATGAATGATCAACGTCACGGATTACCCCTACGCACCTGGTCAGGTGTTCTGGGATATACGAAAATAAATTTTTAAGTGAAAATATTTTATGCTCTACAAGGGAGTTGGCAAATTGAGACGTGGATGTTTCTATTTTAATTCGGTTTTTACCGGTAATACTAATATTCTTGATATTGCCGGGCTTAATCCCAGCATCTCTGTAGAGCCACTTACCGATTGACATCGCATGTAATTTACCTACGTTCGAATTGTCTCCGATCCCCTCCACGTATATACAATAAGGTCCCTTATCCTCACTACTGAACCTATTGCTACTGAGACGAGACCTTGACTTGATTTTTTCCTCATTGCTGATTCCAGTTTTTTCAGTTAAAAATATTTTAGACTGATTTGGAAGACTATCTTCATTAGGTCTTTTATTATTAATTCTTAACGCTACAGGATCTATCTGCATGTTCGACCCAAAACTGTCGCTATTATTGCAAATTATGTTATAATTGCCTTTATCATGATAAGAGGGGGAACCCAGAATTTGAGCGTTATCCTCATTAAATCTCATCAAATCGGGAGGTATGTCAGGGGGGTCCGGCCCCCCGTCTGATGCAGACATTAAAATGTTTAAGTCAACTAATGATACTTACGCTGAGAATTGGAAACAATAAAAAAAAAAGGAAAAGGTTAATAGTCAAATAATAGTTTATATTAACATATGAACTATTTGAAAATATGCACCGTACATAAAGCCAAAAGAAAAAAAAAAAAAAAAAAAAAAAAAAAAAAAAAAAAAAAAAAAAAAAAAACTATTTGAAAAAAAATAAATAAATAAATAAAAAAGATGATTAAATGAAATATTGAAGTAATAGGTTAGAAATAAAAAAGTGAATATGGAAATAAATAAGAAATACAATTAAATAAAAATGCGGAGATGATCGGAAAAAGGAGAAGCAGTGCAATATAACTAAATTATGAAAGAAAATAGGTTTGTACTCCCTGGAAACTCTCCTGAAGAGGCACAAATATAGAGACACAAAAACACATGTACACTCGTCAAGTGACAAAACGACAACGCTCGGTAGACTCCATTCTTCAAATTTCTAGCTTTTGAACGGTTTTTAGATTTAATATTTGTTAAAACTGATGAACAACCGGGATATCTGAATCGTACACAAAAATTGAAATAAAAATGTTTTTCGAAAAAAGTCGGGCTAAATACCATTCTTCAAATTTCCTGCTTTTTAACGGTTTATAGATTTAATATTTGTTAAAACTGATAGACAAATTCAGATATATCGGGAAAGTCCCATCCGAAGGACGACGTGCTCAAGGTTTAATGAACCTAAGTGAAATTTTAGCTATCCAGGTTTAGTTACATAACATACGACTCATTATCGAGTACCTGACATACGAAAAGGCCCTCGATCATAGCCTAAAGTCCAATCCGAAGGACGACGTGCTCATATTTATTTTTATCTTCTCGATTAAAACATCTGACCTAAGTGCCTTGGCTAGATTTCTAAGAGGCGATCCTGAGCTCGATAGACTCCATATGTAAGATAAAATAAGTTACCATTTGGTTCCAACTAAAATTATCAAGGAAGAAATGTGGAATATAAATGAGCTTTGAGGTACCATTTTGACATATTTTCTGAAAAACAAATTAATACAGCTATGTTGGTAGATAGGCAGCATCCAGAAACGAAGATGGTCAACCAAAGAAAGATTCAGATGTATCGGGAAAGTCCCATCCGAAGGACGACGTGCTCAAGTAATTTTTAACCTAAATGAAATGTCACCTACCCAGGTTTAGATACATAACATACGACTCATTATCGAGTACCTGACATACGAAAAGGCCCTCGATCATAGCCTACAGTCCAATCCGAAGGACGACGTGCTCAAATTTATTTTTATCTTCCCGATTGAAACATCTGAGCTAAGTGACTTGGCTAAATTTCTAAATGGCGATCCTGAGCTCGGTAGACTCCATTCTTCAAATTTCTAGCTTTTAAACGGTTTTTGGATTTAATATTTGTTAAAACTGATGAACAACCGGGATATCTGAATCGTACACAAAAATTGAAATAAAAATGTTTTTCGAAAAAAGTCGGGCTAAATACCATTCTTCAAATTTCCTGCTTTTTAACGGTTTATAGATTTAATATTTGTTAAAACTGATAGACAGATTCAGATATATCGGGAAAGTCCCATCCGAAGGACGACGTGCTCAAGGTTTAATGAACCTAAGTGAAATTTTAGCTACCCAGGTTTAGTTACATAACATACGACTCATTATCGAGCACCTGACATACAAAAAGGCCCTCGATCATAGCCTAAAGTCCCATCCGAAGGACGACGTGCTCAAGTAATTTTTAACCTAAATGAAATGTCACCTACCCAGGTTTAGTTACATAACATACGACTCATTATCGAGTACCTGACATACGAAAAGGCCCTCGATCATAGCCTAAAGTCCAATCCGAAGGACGACGTGCTCAAATATATTTTTATCTTCTCGATTAAAACATCTGACCTAAGTGCCTTGGCTAGATTTCTAAATGGCGATCCTGAGCTCGATAGACTCCATATGTAAGATAAAATAAGTTACCATTTGGTTCCAACTAAAATTATCAAGGAAGAAATGTGGAATATAAATGGGCTTTGAGGTGAATAATGAAGTGGTGATGGAATGAACCTGACAACCCGGAGACCTGGCATTGAATTTTAATCGAGTGAGAGACAAGACAAGTGAACATGAAGTTGGCAGAGCACTATATATTAACATTGATGACGTCATCCGGACACTGAAGAAGGAAAAAGAAGAAAAAAGTTATTTTTTGCTCCTTTTTATTTTGTTGAGCTCTGAGTTCTCCAGACGGCTATGTCGGGTAAATATGGCATTAACTCATTCGGAGAATACTAAAAGTGAGCTGGACCAAAAGTAACCCGGCGAAAAACAAAAATAAAGATGAATAAATAAGTTGTAGAATGTTTTATGCCACTGAGAGAGAAACATTCAGGGCTACAGTCAGGGCTACAGTGAGGGCTACAGTGAGGGCTACAGTGAGGGCTACAGTCAGGGCTACAGTGAGGGCTACAGTGAGGGCTACAGTGAGGGCTACAGTGAGGGCTACAATCAGGGCTACAGTCAGGGCTACGTTCAGGGCTACAGTCAGGGCTACAGTCAGGGCTACAGTCAGGGCTACAGTGAGGGCTACACCTCTCCAGGGTCAACATTCATATTGTCAAACTGCATATAGTATACTGACATGGATGTTCGACGCCAATGTGAGCACTAAGTTCAACAGTAGGTAACATTGAAGTTGCATAGTTGGCTTATTGCCATTATTTCATTTGTTTGTTAAATACTATACTATGGTTAATTCTAGGGAGCCTTGAATTTTGAATAGGGAAATCCTCAAATAAATTCAATTTTACTGGAGCTTCCTAATTATTGGACAACGGAGAACAAAAAATAATAATAATACTGAGAACAGTCAGAAAGTCAAAAAAATAATATATTATAAAAAAGAAAAAAAAAAAATATATATATATATTCAATGACGCAAAAAAGAATACATCCTGTTAATCAAAATACAATTAAAAATTAAGTTGAGTTTAAAAAAAATTCTTATCAAAATTTGTCAAAAAGATTGGGTAAATAATTATTATATATGATCGGACATATCGGATCTATAATAAAAACAAACAGAATATCAATTGTTAAAACAAGAAGAAAGGTATATATAATATATAGGTATATACTCGTATTATATAGCCCACCGTTACCGTTTTGACATATTTTCTGAAAAACAAATTAATACAGTGAGACAACTAATTATTCTTTGAATTGATTAGTTTCCTACTTTAATTTATACATCTAACAAAAAAAACAGGGGTGGCATTCTTTTCCTTAATTAGAGTGCTTAGGTAAAAATGAAGGAAAAATGATAACTACATTTTTAAATCATAAGGTTTTATAAGTTGTATATTTTTAATTTCTTTTTGTAAATGGTTTTAAAAAAAAGGTTAATGGGTTAGTAAACTATTATAATTTTTTGACAATAGATTAAATAAACCTCCTATAAGTTAATTTAGACAAAAAAATGTACTCTTGGCAAATGACAACAAACTATATGGTTATAAATATGGATTATAAAATTTCTGGCAACTCACGGCATCCTATATCCTCTTTTGTATCTTTCCTTCTTCGTAACTTTCTTCTCAGCCTTTTCTTCCTTCCATATACAAAATTTAACCTTCTCGGGACTTTTCTTTATTCTTCTTCCACGACAATCCTTCATATAAATGTGCTATCTTCCATCTTCTACGCTCCTTCTACGCTCTTCAAAACACCCGACACCTCCTCCAAGTTCCTCCAAAAACAGACTACACCTCCTCCAAGATGCTCTAAATCACACCACACCTCCTCCAAGATCCTACAAAACCCTACTACCACGAGTCGGCTCCTTCTGCCCTTCTCGCCATCTTTTCCCCCACCCAATGTCATCAGGTTAGTCTTTTCTTTTACAATTAATCATATTCTTTTTTCTTACTTTTAATATCTTTTGCCAAGATGTACCTACATTTTTATTTATTTGTACTTACTATTTTTTTTCTACTATTTTTATAAAGAATAACAATTTCTTTTATTCTTTGTGACCCCCCCATTCTACACGTCACAACAGATATGTTGGTAGATAGGCAGCATCCACAAACGAAGATGGTCAACCAAAGAAAGATTCAGATGTATCGGGAAAGTCCAATCCGAAGGACGACGTGCTCAAAGTTATTTTTAACCTAAGTGAAATTTCACCTACCCAGGTTTAGATACATAACATACGACTTATTATCGAGTACCTGACATACGAAAAGGCCCTCGATCATAGCTTAAAGTCCAATCCGAAGGACGACGTGCTCAAGTTTATTTTTATCTTCTCGATTAAAACATCTGACCTAAGTGACTTGGCTAGATTTCTAAATGGCGATCCTGAGCTCGGTAGACTCCATTCTTCAAATTTCTCGCTTTTTAACGGGTTTTAGATTTAATATTTGTTAAAACTGATATAGAACAACCGGGATATCTGAATCCTACACAAAAATCGAAATAAGAATGTTATTCGAAATAAGTCGGGCTAAATCCACTTCTTCAAATTTCTCGCTTTTTAACGGTTTATAGGCTTAATATTAGTTAAAACTGATAGACGGATTCAGATGTATCGGGAAAGTCCCATCCGAAGGACGACGTGCTCAAAGTTATTTTTAACCTAAGTGAAATTTTACCCACCCAGTTTTAGATATATAACATAAGACTTATTATCGAGTACCTGATATACGAATAGGCCCTCGATCATAGCTTAAAGTCCAATCCGAAGGACGACGTGCTCAAATTTATTTTTATCTTCTCGATTAAAACATCTGACCTAAGTGACTTGGCTAGATTTCTAAATGGCGATCCTGAGCTCGGTAGACTCCATTCTTCAAATTTCTCGCTTTTTAACGGTTTTTAGATTTAATATTTGTTGATAGAGAACAACCGGGATAGCTGAATCCTACACAAAAATCGAAATAAAAATGTTTTTCGAAAAAAGTCGGGCTAAATCTCATTCTTCAAATTTCTCGCTTCTAAACGGTTTTTAGATTTAATATGTAATTTGGTTATGTAAGTCAAACTGGGAGACAATTTAAAAACAGGGTATAAGAACACGAATCAGAAATAGGCTTAAACATTGACACAACACACCTCAGTGAAATTAAATCGTAAAAAAAATTAATTTTTTTTGAAATTTTTAATTTGGATTTTCATATTCTTCACAAAAAAAACTAGGTTTTCCGGTAGTTTTAATTTTCTTGTACGCGCAATAGTTTTCGAGATATTGGTCTTTGAAAGTTGCGTTTTATTTAAAACTAGCAGTAATACCCGGCGTTGCCCGGGGAACTTTGACTTTTCTCCCAATATCTCCTATAAGGCTATTCAGTTCCTCGACAGTGATGTTATAATTTTTAATTATTCATACGGAATTCAACTGTAGTAACGCTAGTAATTTTTTAGGATCCCTGGGCACCACAGCTAGTATGCGCCTTTCAACTGCGGAAACGACAGCTAGTGAATACTTAGCATCGCTGGACGTCCTAGCCAGTGCGTACATAAGAACGTTTTGACCACAGCTAGTATGTGCCTTGCAACGCTGGGCACCACAGCTAGTACGTAGTTAGGAACGCTGGGCACCACAGGTAGTATATGCCTTGCAACGGCGGACCCCACCGCTAGTACCTAGTTAGAAACGCTGGGCATCACAGCTAGTATGAGCCTCGCAACAGCGGACCCCACATCTAGTACGAAATTAGGAACGCTGGGCATCACAGCTAGTAAGTGCCTTGCATCAGCGGACCCCACAGCTAGTACGTAGTTAGAAACGCTCAGCATCACAGCTAGTATGTGTTCTGCAACGGCGGACCCCACCGCTAGTACCTAATTAGAAACGCTGGGCATCACAGCTAGTATGTTTTTGCAACGGCGGACCCCACAGCTAGTACGTAGTTAGAAACGCTCAGCATCACAGCTAGTATGTGTTCTGCAATGGCGGACCCCACCGCTAGTACCTAATTAGAAACGCTGGGCATCACCGCTAGTATGTTTTTGCAACGGCGGACCCCACAGCTAGTACGTAGTTAGAAACGCTCAGCATCACAGCTAGTATGTGTTCTGCAATGGCGGACCCCACCGCTAGTACCTAATTAGAAACGCTGGGCATCACCGCTAGTATGTTTTTGCAACGGCGGACCCCACAGCTAGTACGTTTTTAGGAACGCTGGGCCCTACAGCTAGTAGGTGCCTTGCAACTGCGGAGCCCACAGATAGTATGTAGTTAGAACCACAGGGCATCACAGCTAGTATGTGCCTCGCAACAGCGGACCGAACAGCTAGTACGTAATTAGGAACGCTGGGCATCACAGCTAGTAAGTGCCTTGCAACAGCGGACCCCACAGATAGTACGTTTATAGGAACGCTGGGCCCAACAGCTATTAAGTGCTTTGCAACAGCGGACCCCACAGTTAGTATGTAGTTAGAACCACTGGGCATCACAGCTAGTATGTGTTTTGCAATGGCGGACCCCACAGCTAGTACGTAGTTAGAAACGCTCAGCATCACAGCTAGTATGTGTTCTGCAACGGCGGACCCCACCGCTAGTACCTAGTTAGAAACGCTGGGCATCACAGCTAGTATGTTTTTGTAACGGCGGACCCCACAGCTAGTACGTAGTTAGAAATACTGGGCATCACAGCTAGTGTATTTTTCTATTTGGCCATCAATAATAGTACATGTGAAATTCCATGACAATCCGATCATCCGTTAATGACCTATCACTATCTTCAAATTTAGGCCTACCCCCATACCCCCCCTCCCGTTCAAAATTTTTTGACGTCACACCCTATTTTTCTATTTGGCCTTTATGAATACTACATGTGAAATTTCGTGACAATCCGATCATCCGTTAATGACATCACTATACTTATACTTAGGCCCCCATCAACCCACCCTCCCGTTCAAAATTTTGTGACATATACACCCTATATTTCTATTTGGCTTTTAAGAATACTACATGTGAAATTTCGTGACAATACGACCAACCGTTATTGAGCTAGCACTATATTTATACTTAGGCCCCCCCGCCACTACCCCCCCTCCCGTACAAAATTTTGAGCCGTCACACCGCCTATTTTTCTATTTGACTTTCAGAAATACTACATGTGAAATTTCGTGACAATCTGACCAACCGTTAATGAGCCAGCACTATATTTATACTTAGGTCTATCCCCACAACCTCCCCTCCCGTTCAAAACTTTGGGTCGCCACACATCTTATATTTCTATTTGGATTTTAAAAATACTACATGTGAAATTTTGTGACAATCCGACCAATCTTTGAAGTGTTAGCACTATATTTATACTTAGGCCTACCCCCCCCCCTCCCCCCGTTCAAATTTTTGGGACGCCACACACCTTTTTTTTTATTTGGTCTTCAGGAATACTACATGTGAAACTTCGTGACAATGCGACCAACCGTTAATGAGCTAGCTCTATATTTATACTTAGGCCCCCCTCAACCCCCCCTCCCGTTCAAAACTTTAGAACGCCACACACCTTATTTTTCTATTTGGCCTTCAGGAATACTCCATGTGAAATTTCGTGACAATCCGACCAACCGTTAAAGAGTTAGCTCTATATTTATACTTGGGCCCCCCACAACCCCCCTCCCGTTCAAAACGTTGGGACGCCACACACCTTTTTTTCCTATTTGGCTTTTAAAAATACTACATGTGAAATTTCGTGACAATCCGACCATTAGTTAATGAGCTAGCTCTATATTTATACTTAGGCCCCCCACAACCCCCTCCCGTTCAAAACTTTGGGACGCCACACACCTTATTTTTCTATTTGGCCTTTAAGAATACTACATGTGAAATTTCGTGACAATCCGACCAACCGTTAAAGAGTTAGCTCTATATTTATACTTAGGCCCCCCCACAACCCCCCCTCCCGTTCAAAACTTTGGGACGCCACACACCTTTTTTTCCTATTTGGCTTTTAAAAATACTACATGTGAAATTTCGTGACAATCCGACCAACCGTTAAAGAGTTTGCTCTATATTTATACTTAGGCCCCCCCACAACCCCCCCTCCCGTTCAAAATTTTGGTACGCCACACACCTCATATTTCTATTTGGTCTTTAAGAATACTACATGTGAAATTTCGTGACAATCCGACCAACCGTAATGAGGTAGGACTATTTATATACTTAGGCCCCCCGTTCAAAATTCTGGGACGCCACATAGCCTATTATTCAATCGGGCTCAAAAGAATGCTACATGTGAAGTTTCATGAAGATCCGTCCAGCCGTTTGGGCGTGATGCTGGAACAAACATACAAACAAACACACACACAAACCCCGTTTCAGCTTTATTTATATACATCTTTTTTTTTTTGGCATTTTTCTTCCATAGTGGATCGGTGTCACCATATTTAAAGTCAGTCTGAACGTTGTGCTGATGTTGGCATAATCCGAAACCAGCACACTCTATGGCTCTGTCAGTTAACAAATATTAAATCTTTAAACCTTTAAAAGGAAGAAATTTGAAGAATGGAGTCTACCGAGCTCAGGATCGCCACTTAGAAATCTAGCTGAGGCACTTAGGTCAGATGTTTTAATCGGGAAGTTAAAAATAACTTTGAGCACTTCGTCCTTCGGATGGGACATTAAGCGATGTTCCAGGACTTTTTCGAATGTGAGGTACTCGATAATGAGACGTATGTTATGTAAATAAACCTGGGTAGGTGAAATTTCACTTAGGTTGAAAATAGCCTTGAGCACGTCGTCCTTCGGATGGGACTTTCCGGATAAATCTGAATCTGTCGTATCAGTTTTAACAATTATTAAGCCTATAAACCGTTAAATAGCGCAAATGTTTTGAAAAACATTTTTATTTTGATTTTTGTGTAGGATTCAGATAATCCGGTCGTTCTCTATCAGTTTTAACAAATATTAAATCTATAAACCGTTAAAAAGCGAGAAATTTCAAGAATGGAGTCTACCGAGCTCAGGATCGCCACTTAGAAATCTAGTTGAGGCACTTAGGTCAGATGTTTCAATCGGGAAGTTAAAAAACACTTTGAGCACGTCGTCCTTCGGATGGGACTTTAAGCGATGATCCAGGGCTTTTTCGAATGTGAGGTACTCGATAATGAGACGTATGTTATGTAAATAAACCTGGGTAGGTGAAATATCACTTAGGTTGAAAATAGCCTTGAGCACGTCGTCCGTCGGATGGGACTTTTCGGATATATCTGATTCTGTCGTATCAGTTTTAACAATTATTAAGCCTATAAACCGTTAAATAGCGCAAATGTTTTGAAAAACATTTTTATTTTGATTTTTGTGTAGGATTCAGATAATCCGGTCGTTCTCGATCAGTTTTAACAAATATTAAATCTATAGCAGTTATACCCGGCGTTGCCCGGGGAACTTTGATTTTTCTCCCAATATCTTCTATAACGCTATTCAGTTCCTCGACAGTACATTCATGATGTTATAATTTTCAATTATTCATACGGAATAAGGCTTATAGTCCTTCAGCTGTTGTAACGCTAGTAAGTTTTTAGGACCCCTGAGCACCACAGCTAGTATGCGCCTTTCAACGGCGGAAGCCACACCTAGTGAATTCTTAGTATCGCTGGACGTCCTAGTCAGTGCGTACTTAAGAACGTTTGTGACCACAGCTAGTATGTGGCTTGCAACGCTTAGCACCACAGCTAGTACGTAGTTGGGAATGCTGGGCATCATAGCTAGTATGTGCCTTGCGACGGCGGACCCAACAGCTAGTACGTAGTTAGGAACGCTGGTCACCACAGCTAGTATGTGCCTCGCAACAGCGGACTCCACAGCTAGTACGAAGTTAGGAACGCTGGGCATCACAGCTATTAAGTGCCTTGCAACAGCGGATCCCACAGCTAGTATGTTGTTAAATACGCTGGGCATTACAGTTAGTAAGTGCTTTGCAACAGCGAACTTCACAGCTAGTACATAGTTAGGAACGCTGGGCACTACAGCTAGTAAATGCCTTGCAACAACGGACCCCACAGCTAGTTCGAAGTTAGGAACGCTGGGCACTACAGCTAGTAAATGCCTTGCAACAACGGACCCCACAGCTAGTACGATTTTAGGAACCCTGGGCATCACAGCTAGTATGCTTTTGCAACGACGGACCCCACAGCTAGTACGTTTTTAGGAACGCTGGGCCCTACAGGTAGTAGGTGCCTTGCAACTGCGAACCCCACAGATAGTATGTAGTTAGAACCACAGGGCATCACAGCTAGTATGAGTTTTGCAACGGCGGACCCCACAGCTAGTACCTACGAATGAAATACGCTGGGCCACACTGCTAGCGCCTTGCAACAACAGACCCCACAGCTAGTACGTAATTAGAAACGCTGGGCATTACAGCTAGTAAATGTCTTATAGGTGCCTTGCAACAGCGAACCCCACAGCCAGTACATAGTTAGGAACGCTGGGGCTGAGCACTACAGCTAGTAAGTACCTTGCAACAGCGGACCCCACAGCTAGTACGATATTAGGAACGCTCACAGCTAGTAAATGTCTTGCAACTCTGAACCCCACAGCGAATACATAGTTACTACTACTACATGTGAAATTCATGACAATCCGATTCATGACAATACGATCAACCGTTAATGAGCTAGCTCTATATTTATACTTAGTCCCCCCCCCCTCAACCCCGCCACCCGTTCAAAACTTCGGGACGCGACACTCCTTATTTTTCTATTTGGCCTTCAGGAATAATATATGCGAAATTTCGTGACAATACGACCAACCGTTAATGAGCTAACTCTATATGTATATTTAGCCCCCCCCACAACCCTCCTTCCTGTTCAAAATTTTGGGCCGTCACACACCTAATATTTCTATTTGACCTTTAGGAATACTACATGTGAAATTTCATGACAATTCGACCATTAGTTAATGAGTTAGCACTATTTATATACGTAGGCCCACCTTACAACCCCTCCTCCCGATCAAAACTTTGGAACGCCACACACCTTATTTTTCTATTTGGCCTTCAGGAATACTCCATGTGAAATTTCGTGACAATCCGACCAACCGTTAAAGAGTTAGCTCTATATTTATACTTAGGCCCCCCACAACCCCCCCTCCCGTTCAAAACTTTGGGACGCCACACACCTTTTTTTCCTATTTGGCTTTTAAAAATACTACATGTGAAATTTCATGACGATTCGCCTATTAGTTAATGAGTTAGCTCTATATTTATACTTAGGCCCCCCCACTACCCCCCCTCCCGTAAAAAATTTTGAGCCGTCACACCGCCTATTTTTTTATTTCGTCTTCAGGAATACTACATGTGAAACTTCGTGGCAATGCGACCAACTGTTAAAGAGTTAGCTCTATATTTATACTTAGGCCCCCCCACAACCCCCCCTCCCGTTCAAAACCTTGGGACGCCACACACCTTTTTTTCCTATTTGGCTTTTAAAAATACTACATGTGAAATTTCATGACGATTCGCCCATTAGTTAATGAGTTAGCTCTATATTTATACTTAGGCCCCCCCACAACCCCCCCTCCCGTTCAAAACTTTGGGACGCCACACACCTTTTTTCCTGTTTGGCTTTTAAAAAGACTACGTGTGAAATTTCATGACAATTTGACCATTAGTTAATGAGTTAGCACTATTTTTATACTTAGGCCCCCCTTACAACCCCCCCTCCCGATCAAAATTTTGGGACGCCACATAGCCTATTATTCAATCGGGCTCAAAAGAATGCTACATGGGCAGTTTCATAAAAATCCGTCCAGCGGTTTGGGCGTGATGCTGGAACAAACATACATACATACAAACAAACAAACAAACCCCGTTTCAGCTTTATTAATATAGACTAGCTGACCCGACATACGTCGTTCTGTCAAAAGCTATTGGACCGGATTTTTTTTTTTGACCACTTGGAACCACAGCTAGTTCCTACTTAAGAACGCCGGGCACCTTAGATAGTATGCGCCTTGCAACTCCGTGCAACCAGGTATTAAGTTCTTAGGAACGCTGGGCAACACAGATAGTATTTAGTTAGGAATGCTGGGCACCGCAGCTAGTATGTGCCTTGCAACAGCGGATGCCCTAGGTATTTTGTGCTTAAGAACGCAGGTGATAGCTATTATTTACCGTGCAACAGTGGACCTCCTAGGAAATACATGCTTGGGAAACCCACCATATTAAAATTAGACCTATATCCCATCTTTAAGAAAGCTCCATGAGAGATTCATTCTGCATTAATGCACCACTGCCCCTCCCGTCCAAAGGGTCATAGCCAATTTTTAAATATTGCTTTTGAAACTACCATTTAGGTATATGCTTGCCCCCTCATACCCCCCTCCCGTTGACAATTTTGAGTCGTCACATATCCTCTTTTTTTTGTCTTTTAAGAATACTACATGTAAAATTCCATGACATTCCGATCATCCGTTAAAGACGGGTTAAAGAAGGGTTAAAGAGTGAATACTTAGCGTCACTGGACGTTCTAGCCAGTGCGTACTTAAGTACGCTTGTGACCACAGCTAGTATGTGCTTTGCAACGGCGGACCCCACAGCTAGTATGTAGTTAGAAACGCTGGGCACCACAGCTAGTATGTACCTTGCAACGGCGGGCCCCACAGCTAGTATGTAGTTAGGAACGCTGGACACCACAGCCAGTATGTACCTTGCAACGGCGGACCCAACAACTAGAACGTGGTTAGGAACACTGGGCACCACAGCTAGTACGTAGTTACTACTACTACATATGAAATTTCAATCCGATTACTTTTAATAGATCAGTATTATTTTTATGCTTGCCCCCCCCCCCCTCCCGTTCAAATTTTTGAGATTTCACATAGTGTATTTTTCTATTTCGCCTTTAAAAATACTATATGTGAAATTCCATTACAATCCGACCATCAGTTAATGACCAATCACTATCTTCGTATTTAGGCCTACTCCCACAACCCCCCTTCCGTTCACAATTATGCGCTAAAACAATTTTTATGATTAGCCCCCATTGCCACCCCACCTCCCGTTCAAATTTTCCGATCATTCGTTAAAGACTTAGCACTATCTTTATATGTAGGCCTACCCCCACAACCCCCCCTCCCGTTCAAAATTTTGAAATGTCACATAGCATATTTTTCAATTTGCTTTCTAAGAATTCTACATATGAAATTCCATGACAATCCGATCATCCGTTAATGACAGCACTATCTTTATATTTAGGCCTACCCCCACAACCCCCCCTCACGTTCACTATTTTGTGACGTCACACACCTTTTTTTTTACTTGGCCTTTATAAATACTACATATGAAATTCCATGACAATCCGATCATCCGTTAATGACTTAGCACTATCTTTATATTTAGGCCTTTCCCCACAACCCCCCTCCCTTTCAAAATTTTGAGATCTCACATAGCGCATTTTTCAATTTGCCCTCTAGGAATACTACATATGAAATTCCATGACAATCCGATCATTCGTTAAAGACTTAGCACTATCTTTATATTTAGGCCTACCCCCACAACCCCCCCTCCCGTTCAAAATTTTGAAATGTCACATAGCGTATTTTTTAATTTGGCCTTTAAGAAAACTACATATACACTTCCATGACAATCCGATCATCCGTTAATGACTTAGCACTATCTTTATATTTAGGCCTACCCCCACAACCCCCCCTACCGTTCAAAATTTATGGACGGCAAATAGCCTATTTTTTAACTTGGCTTTTTAGAATACTACATGTGAAATTTCATGATAATCCGTCCATCCGTTAATGCGCTAGAGCCATTTTTGTGCTTAGGCCCCCCCCCCCCCCCTCCAGTTGACCGCTAGGAATTCTCTTCATAAGAACCTTCCTCGGACTTCAACGAATATTTGAAATAAAATTTGCCGAATTGGTCTAGGCGTTCTCGAGTTTTGCGCTTAGCAAAATTAGCCAGTCATTTTTATTATATAGATCATTTGGGAGTGGATTCATAGAGATGTCCCCTTCCGTTTACAATTTTGCCCTAAAACAATTTTTATGCTTTAAAAATACTACATGTGAAATTTCATGACAATTCTATCATCTGTTAATGACTGATCACTATCTTTATATTTAGGCCTACCCCACAACCCCCCCTCACGTTCACTATTTTGTGACGTCACACACCCTATTTTTTTATTTGGCCTTTAAGAATACTACATATGAAATTCCATGACAATCCGATCATCCGTTAATGACTTAGCACTATCTTTATATTTAGGCCTACCCCCACAACCCCCCTACCGTTTTAAATTTATGGACGCCACATAGCCTATTTTTTAACTTGGCTTTTTAGAATACTACATGTGAAATTTCATGATAATCCATCCATCCGTCAATGCGCTAGAGCAATTTTTGTGCTTAGCCCCCCCCCCCCCTCCAGTTGACCGCTAGGAATTCTCTTCATAAGAACCTTCCTCGGACTTCAACGAATATTTGAAAAAAAAAAATTAGCCGAATTGGTCCAGCCGTTCTCGAGTTTTGCGCTTAGCAACATTTAGCATTCATATTTACTATATAGATTATTTTTCAAGGTATAATGAAAAACGTACTCGTAGCCCATGGAAGCAGATCATTGAGTCATCTTATACTGACCAAGATTCTGTAAACTTGAATAATGACGCGGGACAATGATTCACAATTAATAATTATTTTCTAAGGATATTTATCAAATGTACATATCTGATTTATACTACCTATCGATGCCTTTTATATCCTGTGCAACTAAGCACAAATTGTACGAATATTCCTACTCGCAAAACTGCAAAAACTCATTGGTGAATCACCGGCATTGTACTTCCCCAGAACGAATTAATCAACTAAATTTTCGCTCCAATTGACAGTTGACTTACGTACGGTTTCTTAAATACTCATACTAAATTTTGTGTAGATAAATTCATTACATCGGTAGTTATTATGGTTTTTGAATTGAGCCCGCTCCACTGAACCCCCCTTCTCTGCAGCGGATATCGCTGAAATTTGACAGGTTATGTCCTCATTGGGTTTTGACTATAAATATAAAATTTCATGTCGATATACATATATCGGCAGTTGTTGGGTTTCTAGAGTTGAGCCTCACCCTAATTCCCTTTTCCGTTTGGTCGATTTGACTGAAAAACAATAGGTGTCGTCGTTGTTGGAGTGTTCTGGGTTCACATATAAAATTTCGTGTCGACATATTCATTCTATCGGGAGTTATCGTACTGACAGATACACATAATTTTCCATATTTAGAATCTAGAGGTCGGAAGACATGAAATTCTGTTGAAAACTCCCCATCGAACTGTTGACAGATTATATTACTTCCCATATATTCCGTATAGTTGGGAATGTAAAAGTTATAAACTATCGATATGTGCTGTAATGTATAATTGATATATCGAGTAGATAAACACGTGAAACCTCCTCACATGTGCTGTTCTTTTTGTTTACTTAGGATCCTTCACAGTGGAATTGGACTTTTAATAATAATTTCTCCTTAGTAATATTGTCTTATGAGTTGACTTATTTCTAGCTTCAAGAATGGCATCTACTTCCCTAGCGTATCAGTTGAAAAAGCTTCAAACCCCTCAAACTCAACTGTTAGTACACAAGAAGAAAAAAGCATCCTTTCTATTTTCTTTTGAAGAAGCTGCAAAATTTGATAGAGATGCTTTTTATGAACTCGGTACTTAATAAAAATATTATTTTTTCTTTTTTACAATTTTAGTATATTAATTTTACACATATATATGTATTTTTTCTTGAAAGGCTTAGATGGGCTGAAAGAACTTGAAGAATTAAATCCATACTTTGCTGAATTTGAGGGGACATTGTTTGACTTGACATCAAAAAATTTCGAGAGGTCTGTCGAGTCGGTAAAAGCAAATGAAAAACTTAATCATAATTTAAGACTATTTCTAATTCGTTTGTGTCCATATTTCGTGTTGAAATCATCTCACAAAGCTTTGGAATGGCTGATACACAGGTACTAAGTGCATTCATTTCTGTTACTATTGCTACATTATTCATTCGTATAAGGGTTACTGATGCTTTATTCTTTCTTCAGGTATCATATTCATGAGTTCAATATTGATGATGTAATGTTCTTAATTTTGCCATATTACGAAACAGTGCATTTTGCCAAAATGTTGAGTTTGATGCCGATAAAGAAGGAGGAAGGACGATGGCATTGGTTGTATGATGCTAAGAAAAGTGGTGCACCTCTATCTAATTCTGCCGTCTTTAACAGAGCAGCCAGGGATGTGGCATTTTTGAAATTTGTCTGCAACATGCCTACCGAAGCCATTCGGGTAAGATACATCCCAAAAGCCGTCTTAAAATGTCATTTCGAAACACAAAAAAATTACGAAATACCAGACGGGAAACTTCGAGAGTTTTCAAATTTTGGACTAAAATCGTAATTTGCAATTTCTATGATTGTAATTAAAAAATGATAACGGTTCTGCTTCTGAAAGTTTTGAAAAAACAAGGTACTTACAATGACGTATTCGTTCTTGTCCGATTTTTTAAAACACTCAATGTTTCCCACGTGACACTCTTGTAATTCCTATTCAAAGACCCATGTCATCTCATTACTATATTTTTTTGTCAGTACATAGGATGTCGGTCTTCAGACCTCCATGTGGTGTTCAACTTCTACGGTCTTACTGTGGTTGGAGGTCTTCACACAGCCCGTCAGATCACCGATCATCACCTCACCGCTATCTTGCCTTCGCTGGTGGGGGCTCTCTCCTCCAGATCTGTCGACCTCACCGCTGCCGGATTCTATATTATCTTTCGGCTCATCACCAAAGTCTGCCTCAGTGACCAATTACTCAACAGTTTAACCCATAAACTGACTAAGGTATTGGAAATAATTGATATTTACTTTTAAAATACATGTTCTGTTTGAAGTAGTTGTAATGTTTGCTACGTTTATGTTAACTATTGTCACAGATTTACCTGGTGGGTAATGCCACTTGTAACTAAATAAAGTGCAATTAAGTACAGTTAAGATGAAACAGGTTGGGAAGCGGAGCCCGCTGCTCCCACTACCGCGCTTTTTCCTCCCCTCTTGCCCCTATCACAAGGGATTAATTAATTCGAGGATTTCAAATCCGATAATGATTATTTAATTACAATTTCGCAGATATTGTCAATTATTCATTAATTCCCTTTTTTTCGTATTTATTATGTAAAAATTTCCAACTATTCAATTATTTTAAAAAAATATATATTTTCACTTTGAAGAGAGTGGTCACTTATTTTCTTCTGCTCTTTAACTAATGTTCGAACGGAATTCATATTAATGTCTGTATTGTGTTTGGTAACATAACCCATTAGTGTTGCCCAAATTTTTTTTTTGTTCAAATCGGGGTGATGAAGAGCCAAATTAGAAGAAGAAAAACCTTTTTCTAAATATCAATGAAGTATAATGTTAATCTTTTAATGATTTAGGCCGCTTTATTATTTCATATAATTACAGCTTAAAAATAGGTAGGTGTATTGAGGAAAATCCAGTTTATCAAAATACAAAATTTGTATGGGCTCTCGTCACACAAATATCACATTACTCTTAATGGATCGCGGTCAGATTTCGATCGAAAATAACACCACTTTACTTCGGGTCCTACATTTTAAAGATATTGACTAAAATTATATTTTTTTTAAAGAATAAACAGTATGCTCCGTTTATGCGAAAACGATTAGTCCTATCGAAAAATTGTTCCTTATTAACTTTCCATTCAAAATGCCCTCAGATTTGAGATGGGACCAATGCGAACAAAGTTATTGCGCCCCTAAAAATGTATAATAAATTAATAAATATTTCTAAGTAATGTTTAAATTGTAAGGTATAACAACAAATTTTAAAATATTTTTGTATTATTGGTAGTTATTGTGACTCATGCCCGGGTTTTAACAAGGAGGTCATATCGCCTACTACCAGAGCGCTCGTTTGTCGCTCTGGTGAACATGAGTCCGACTCTACTGTGGGAGTCTTAAATTTTGGTTTAGTTATCAAGGATAGGGGCCTTTAAAGAGTACCTGACATCTTACAGGCACGGGACCATCGCTTAACATACCTACTGATAGGGGCCTTTAAAGAGTACCTGACATCTTACAGGCACGGGACCATCGCTTAACATACCTACTGATGGGGGCCTTTAAAGAGTACCTGACATCTTACAGGCACGGGACCATCGCTTAACATACCTACTGATAGGGGCCTTTAAAGAGTACCTGACATCTTACAGGCACGGGACCATCGCTTAACATACCTACTGATAGGGGCCTTTAAAGAGTACCTGACATCTTACAGGCTCGGGACCATCGCTTAACATACCTACTGATAGGGGCCTTTAAAGAGTACCTGACAACTTACAGGCACGGGACCATCGCTTAACATACCTACTGATAGGGGCCTTTAAAGAGTACCTGACATCTTACAGGCACGGGACCATCGCTTAACATACCTACTGATAGGGGCCTTTAAAGAGTACCTGACAACTTACAGGCACGGGACCATCGCTTAACATACCTACTGATAGTTTTTTTTTATTAAAAAATAATAATATTTAAAAATATATATATATATATTTGTGTTATGGCCATAACAGGTAGGCTATAACATACCATTTCATTTAATGAGAGTGACAGGGTATGGCGGTGGGGTATCCTCGGCCACTGCGCATCATTCCTCACCTGTTTTCTCTTCTCAGCTCTACTAAACATCTGAGTAACTCTTTATTCACTACCTTACAACAGTGCATAATTTGTTGTGTAAATTAAATAATTATTTTAACCAAGTTGTCGACAACAGACATGTGACATTATTAGTTCTCTTTGATATCACAAAATCCTTCTCGCAACTCCCACTCATTAAAACTTTCCCGTAGCGTGTTATACTGATTCCAGAAGTACCTTTCCCGTAGCGTGTTATACTGATTCCAGAAGTACCTTTCCCGTAGCGTGTTATACCGATTCCAGAAGTACCTTTCCCGTAGCGTGTTATACCGATTCCAGAAGTACCTTTCCCGTCGTTGCGAATCTGTTACTTGGTCGAACAATAAATCCCTTCCGTTAAACTCCGGAGTAACTCAAGGATCTGCTCTTTCTCTCCTGTCATGTTAAATAGCACTCCAAACATAATCTTTATGCCGGCAACATACAAATCTACATTTTCTTTACCCCTTCCCGTCTCCAGCACCCTCCCACCACTACTTGTGCTCTCTACTATAGTGCATTATTTGTTGTGTAGGTGGCCCACCTGTACAAGGAGGCGGTGGTAGCTCTGGTAATGTTGGCTGGTATCCACGAAGAGAGGTTTGAGTTTCCTGATAAAGCGCTACAGAACCTTATTCAAACGGAATGGTTCATGCCTTGCCTCCTCCTGGTGACCGAGCAGGCCTTCCCGGTTCGTCCACTCGCCGTCGCCCTTTTGCGAACCTCCCTGAGGACCATCCACACTGAGGACACCCTCAGACAGTTTGTACAGGATCTTCTCGAGATACACTATCAGCCAGAAGACGTCAAATCTATATTCCAGTAAATATTTTCTCTTGAATATTTATGTATGTTAAGGGAAATGTCAAACCCGATCAATCTCGTTCCAAACTTGTCGAGAAGAAAAATAACCTTATTTTAGCAGATGTTAGTAGGTAACTTGGGATGAGGAAAATACTTGCATTACTTAATTAAATCAAAGGAATTAGAATATCAAGCTTTTTTAAGTTGAAAAACGCGGGCATATTGTTGAAGTTTATAAATTTCGTCAGGTTTAGTTATAACAACAAAACCGGTGGTTTATGTACATATTTCTTGAAAATAGACAATATTTAAAAAGTTTGAAAGTTTAAAGAGTTTGCTTTATTTATTATTGCGCAATATGTCCGCGTTTCTCAACTTAGAAAAACTATATTCTTATTCCCTTGATTTCGATAACTAACACAGTATGACTAATTCCTCCTTAATCCCTTAGTATTTTGTTAACACCAAATTAGCTACTTCTCCAAGGTCAACGAGCCCTGTCTGACGTGAGTCCTTCAGAAATCTTGCAATGGAAGAGTATTTTGTGACTATACTCCCTTCTTGGCAAGTGTACCTGAACTTATACTAAATCTGTGTCAAACGATAGTGTAGGGATTTTTTAAAAAAAATTTAAACGACTGAAAAAGGGTTTAAAAAAAAACATTTTTATGAAGAAAAAAAGTACTTTTAGTTAGATCTTACTTATTTGGAAAGTATTGTACGTGAAAAAAAATACATAAAAATGTTATACAACATTATTTTGCTCATACTGGTTGGTTATTTACTCTGAATTGGATGTAAAAGCTAAACTTTGACGTCACTTCAAGAAAGAACCGAAACATTAAAAAAAAAATGGATTTCACGGTTCTTTATTATTTTTTTACTACTTTTGGGAAAATGTAAAAAAAAAATGTGGTTTAAGCGAAGAGATGACTTTTCTAAAGAATGTTTAAGCCCTTCCTGACAAAATTTTTGAATTTCCTAGGAGGTATTCTGAAAAATCTTGACGACATCTTTGCAAGATTTTTATATCTCTAATCTGTTTTTGTCTTATTTTAATTTTAATAGTGGCCCGTTTGTCTGAGATACCCTGTATATATTTTCTGCTTGATTCTTGTTATGGTATTAGTTATAAAAAAGTATCCCGAAATCGGACGGCAAAATCCGAATACATTTTAGCGAACTGTGTCAATATAGCGGAAAACTAATCAAATCATCGAACTTGTCTAATTCCACAAGAATATATAATAATAATATATTTATTTCCGTTAAACCAATACATGGTAATAGGATACGTCAAAAGAATTTATACAATAATATGGCTTATAAATTAGATTTATAACTACTTGATTCTAACACACCTATGATTAGTAGTAATAACAAAACTATTAAAAAAAGTAAAATGAAATGAATAAAAAACAACAAATAAATACTTAAAAATATATGAGTATATAAAAAAATTAATACATAGATACATTTATAATAAGTAGACACATTTTTCAATTTAATAAAAATTAAGATAACTATTTTTTAAAAAACTGTTCGGAAGTGTCTTTATCCCAACGATGTTTCGGGACGTTCTTACGTCCCATCATCAGGTCCCAATGTGCGAGATATAGAAAAAAAAGAAAACTTTGTAACTATAACAATATATATATATAGTCCCGAAACATCGTTGTTATTTATATATTTTTTATTTAGATTTTTTTATTTATTCGTTATAAATAAAAAACTCTAAATAAAAAATATATAAATAACAAATTATAAATGAATAAATAAAACAATAACGTACATCGGACTGACCTTTAAGATGTGGAGGAACTCTGCCCAAAATATAAAAATAAAAGCTTTGTATCAAGAAATGTTTTTCGATATGAAACACGTTTTTTATTGTGGTTATTTTATTCTTTTTGAGTAGAATTCCGTTTCCGTGAGAAGGGTTTCCTCTAACATAAAACTTTTTAGTTGAAGTTTAAATTTTTTTATTGTATCTATTGACTTCAAGAGTGGGAATGTGCATTAAAAAAAATTAATTCCTTTATGAGTTATACTTTTTTCAAAAAGAGAAGAGCAATGTTTAATTATTCAAAAGTCTTCTTTCTTCCTGGTATCGTAATCATGACTAATATTGTTGAGAGGGAAAATATTTATATTTTTCCTAATAACCATTAATGTTTAGAATAAAAACAGCGATGGCAAATTCAGGATTTTAAGTTGTTTAAATATTTCTCTGCAGCTTGTTTTTTGAGTTATATTGTTTATAAGTCTTAATGCTTTATATACATATAGTGTAGCCGATTCTGCTTATGCCATCGTCAGCACAAGTTAGTCGTTATTGCGGAACTCTGCTGAAGATGGCGTAACCCGAAACCGATACATAATATATATATATATATTCTTTTGTGGAATTATACAATATAAATGTTCAACACATTCTTTGTTTGTAAATCTTGATGTTTAAAACATTTTGTAAATAGGTCAGAGATGCAGACTGTTAAGAAAATGTATTTGGCCTCAAATAACGAGAATACATTTCTTTCTGAGCCATTAATTATCTGAAATATTACGATTTCAGCTCAAGTTCCCCTAATCTGATTTTAGTGAATTTCGGTCAATCCTAGAAGGTCCTGCTTACTGTGACTTTGTTCCAGGCCTTTTCAAAAATTGATTTCCTCATTCCAAATAACGGCATTCCATAACGCAAATCTCTCAACACATTGGCCCGCAAATCTCTCAACACATTAACTTAGATTTGTTATCTTCTTGTTCTAGGGTCGTTCTGGAGGAATTCAGTGAAGACAGCAGCAGCCCCAGTTCGGAGGAGACTCTCCGATGGTACAATGAAAGACTCCGCACCCTTGAGTACAGCTACCCTCGGGTCTTTGACGAGGTTGTCTCCGAAGCGCTGTCGAAGCCAGACAGTCGGTCGGCAGCTTCTGTCTCCCGGATCCTGGGGGGAGTTAATATGTCCCGTAATGACCTTTTCCTTCAGTTGGTTCATCCCAACTCGGACTTGCGGATTCAAGCCATCAAGCACATCCACCAGAACTTCCAGCCTCAACAGGTAACTCATACTATTTTCCAGTATTGGCTTAACATACGTACAGAGAGAGGAGTGAAACTGTGATCATGACCTTGAACGGTCTGTTATATTGTACTGTCTTAGGTAGCAACTGAACAAAAAATCCAAATCCACTTCTATCTATCCAATTTCTCATTTATTTATTTAAACTAACTATTGGACAACAATAAACATTTATTTTTTGTCAGTCAGTGAAAAAGAAAAAGGAATAAATGTTAAAACATGTAAAACTTTCTCGAGTTAGTTGTAAAAAAGGGACGAAATAGTTTAACATCCTCCTCCTATGTGGCAATTTAGTAGATATTACAATTTGTGTTAGTTTTATTTGTACACTAGCTGTAATACCCGGCGTTGCACGGGGAACTTTGACTTTTCTCCTAATATATCTCGTTCGAATCCTATTCAATTGATCGACAGTACATTCATGATTTTATCATTTTCAATTATTCATATGGAATAAGGCTTATAATCCTTCAACGACGGACTGCTTTGCAACGGCGGACTCCACAGCTAGTATGTAGTTAGGAACGCTGGGAATTACTGCTAATATGTGCCTTGCAACGGCGGACCCTACAGCTAGAACGTAGTTAAGAACGCTGGGCATCACAGCTAGTATGTGCCATGGAACGGCGGACCCCACAGCTAGTTGTAGTTAGGAACGCTAAGCATCACAGCTAGTATGTGCCTTGCAACGGCGGACTCCACTGTTAGCACGTAATTAGGATGACTGGGCATCACAATTAGTATGTGCCTTGGAACGGCGGACCCCACAGCTAGTATGTAGTTAGGAACGCTAAGCATCACAGCTAGTATGTGCCTTGGAACGGCGGACCCCACAGCTAGTATGTAGTTAGGAACGCTAAGCATCACAGCTAGTATGTGCCTTGCAACGGCGGACTCCACTGTTAGCACGTAATTAGGATGAAAGGGCATCACAATTAGTATGTGCCTTGGAACGGCGGACCCCACAGCTAGTATGTAGTTAGGAACGCTAAGCACCACAGCTAGTATGTGCCTTGTATCGGCGGACTCCACAGCTAGTACGTAGTTACTACTACTACATGTGAAATGAGCCTACACTATCCATATGCTAAGGCCTACCCCTACAACCCCCTTCCTTTCAATATTTTGGGACGCCACACACCCTATTTTTCAATTGGCTTTTAAAAATACTACATATAAAATTTCATGATAATACGACCATTAGTTAATGAGCTACCGGTATCTTCATATTTGGGCATACCCCCACAACCCCCCTCCCGTTCAAAATTTTGAGCTGTCAACACCCTATTTTTCTAGTTGGCCCTTCAGGAATACTACGTGTGAAATTTCGTAATAATCCGACCGTCAGTTAATGACCTACCGGTATCTTTATATTTAGGCCTACCCCCACAACCCCCCTCCCGTCCGAAATGTTGAGCCGTCACACACCCTATTTTTCTATTTGGCCTTCAGGAATACTACATGTAAAATTTCGTAATAATCCGACCATTAGTTAATGAGCTGCGGGTATCTGTATATTTAGGCCTACCCCACAACCCCCCCTCCCGTTCAAAATTTTGAGATGTCGCAAAACGTATATTTCAATCTGCGGTCTAAGAATACTACGTGTAAAATTTCGTGACAATCCGACCATTACTTAATGACCTAGCACTATATTTATACTTTGGCCTACCCCTACAACCCCCCCTCCCGTTCACAATTGTGTGACGTCACACACTCTGTTTTTCTATTTGGCCTTTAAGAATACTACATATGAAATTTCATGATTATCCGACCATTAGTTAATGAGTTAGCACTATTTTTATTCTTAGCCCCCCCCTTACAACCCCAACCCCCCCTCCCGATCGAAATTTTGGGACACCACATAGCCTATTATTTAATCGGGCTGGAAAGGATGCTAAATGTGAAGTTTCATGAAAATCCGTCCAGCCGTTTCGGCGTATGCTGGAAAAAACATACAAACAACCACGTTTCAGCTTTATTGATATAGAAGTCAGTGGAAGAGAACGGCTAGATAAGAGAATCTGAATACAAATATCCCAATAACTTCCGATGTAATGAATGTATCAACATCAAATTTCGTATTTAAAATTAAAATCCACTGAAGACATAACCAGTCAAATTTCAGCGATATCGGCTGAGGGGAGGGGGGAGTTCCGGGGTGGGGGCCCTTTTCCAAAATCCCAATAACTGCCGATGTAATGAATGTATCAACATCAAATTTCGTATTTAGAATTAAAATCCAATGAGGACTTAACCTGTCATAGTTAATCAGCGATATTGGCTGAGGGGAGGAGCCACAACACCCCCTCCCGTTCGAAATTTTGGGACGCCACATAGCCTATTATTCAATCGGGCTCGAAAGGATGCTACATGTGAAGTTTTATATAAATTCGTCCAGCGGTTTGAGGGTGATGCTGGAACAAACAAACAAACAAACCCCGTTTCAGCTTTATTAATATAGATTCCCTTACCGGGCGATTGCTCCTATTAATTAAAAATATTAAAACAATTAAACCTGAAACATATATTTAGTGTAGGGCGCCGCCGGTACCTCTGAGACTTGGTGTCATGCCCTGAAAGTTTTCCCCATACTTGTTTCATACCTTGCTATAATTTCTTGTATTATGTACAATTGCCTGATTGGGTTGGTTCAGGTGTCCTGGCTGAGCAGCACCCTGCTGGAGCGACTCAAGGACGACTCTGCCGAGGTGGTGATGGAAGTGCTCCTTCTACCTGCCCCACTAGTGGCCATCCTCTCTCAGGAGGTGCTCGCCGTCAACCTCATCTCTGTGGTGGCCACCTTCACCCCCTCCGCAGCTCCCAGTCCTCCAGTTCTCCTCAAAGCTCTTCACACTCTCCTCACGCTCCCATCGACCAGTTCCGATCAGGAACCTGTCATCCTCATTGCACTCCTCCCCCACCTCCATGCTCTCTTCCAGAGCTCCGCCATCCCTGAGGAGGCTTTTGGAAAGTTCAAGTTCTTGGAATCTCTCAGAAAAAGTTAGTTTGCTATACATTTTCTTCATACAGTAAACCTCACTTATTTATTTATTTATTTATTTATTTTCTTCATACAGTAAACCTCACTTATTCATTTATTTATTTATTTTTCATAAATTCATTTTTCGCTGCGTATGTAATTGATGATGTAATTGTATTCAATTAGTTCATAGATGACAGATAAAATATTATTAACGTAAATGTTTAATTGTAAAAAAAAATATTTAAGAAAGTAGTATGGTCTAATATGTGAGTTAAATGTATACATTCTCAATACCATCTAATTGAATCATACTTTTAGATATTGAAACGGCGCCAGACCTAAAGACTGCCATTTGGGAAACTCTGAACAGTGGAGAGAATCTGCCCCCTATTGAGGTGATTATCAAAACTCTGGAGGATTGGGCCCCTCTGCGCGCACACAGCCCCTACTGGTTCTCAGCCACACTCCTCATAGCGGCCAAGATAACAGAACATCCCTCCCAGGCCACAGGCGACCTCATTATCAACTTCCTCATTGATTATCTCAAGTTCCCCAAGGTAATTTTGAAATCTACAACTTCATCAGCCCTATATACCTTCACACATATATCAGATATCCAATATAATGTAGAAATACCGTGATAACTTTGATTAGATGCGTTGCTTTCCAGACCGAGAAATGTTATATTTCAATCATATGGAAAGAGTGTTGCTAATGGCGGGTTTTTATTTGATAATGTAGACTTCTTTTTGAAATTTAATATACACTTTAATAGTTTTACTATTATGAAAAAGTCACTTTCAGAATAGTACGTATCACGGGTGTAGAGAATTGTCTGTCCCTATTGAAGAGTGATATGGGAGGACCTGTACTTTCTATACGCGACTGCTTCATAATAGTGGAAGCTCTAGTCTTATATACTATAGTAATCCTCAATTCATTGTAAACGCTGTATGGATTATGAGACATGTCATTTACTTTTACCTTCTTTTTTCACTAAAACCATAATATTGCTACACAAGTAAGGGTCATGTAATATAATGGTTTATCTGGACTTGAAAAATAAAATAAAACTGGTTTATTTAATATATTGTCTAATTTCACTAACTATATATACATGGGAGTACTTTCGGTATTTCTACCATCCTCAGCCAAAAGCATAAGAGATAAGACTTTTGGCTGAGGATGGTAGAAATACCGAAAGTACTCCCATGTATATATAGTTAGTGAAATTAGACAATATATTAAATAAACCAGTTTTATTTTATTTTTCAAGTCCATTTGAATTATTTCACAATATCTCTGCAATAATGTCAGTTTTCATTAATGGTTTATCGTTTGAAAGCTTATTAAATGCACAAGTTTTCTAAATAAAAATTAAGATATACAATAAGGACATTTTTTGGAAAAAACGTGAGCTACAGTTTGCCAAAGAATTTCCGAATTACACTACTACTGCGGTTTATGCTGCCTATAAACTGTCAAATTCTTGTAATTGTAATAATAAAGTGAACTTATTTTAAAGTTAATTTACCGCTCTTTATGATGGTATAATTAACTTTTTGTTGGTTCTTATACTTAAGGAGGAATAAGAGATTTTATTCAAAAAAATAGTGCTAAGTACAAAAATTGGAAGATGTTGAATATTTCTGAAACGGTTCCGAATCGGACCTATGTTTGTAGGTAATTTTTTGTTCAAAATTAAATTTCTTTTAAGACCTCAAAGTTTTTTACCTCCATGCTGGGACACCCTGTATATTCTTGTTCCCAAATGCGATTAAATGGAGTGGATAGCTGTTCCAACAGGTTGGTAATATAGTAGAGTCCCGCTAATCCGGACACCCATTATCCGGACGGGATTGTAAAAAAAACTAATTAAGATTTAGTAAACTAAAAATTTAATTTAGCGAGCGGAAAGTACGAAAATAATTCAAAGAAAGGGTTTAACTACTGACCTTGAGGCGCCTACAAGATCGTACGGTAAAACAATGTCGGTCTTCTTTAAAGCAAAAAAACATTACGGACTTTTTTCAGTGAGTCTAAAAATATTATTCTTGTTTTCATTACGTACTGTACATTGTTTTATTTTATAGTCCTGTTCAGAATTTTGTTTGTTAAATTCTTAATTTTTACATTATAACATTAATACGGTGGTTGGTTTTGTACAGTAGTACTGTACAATAAATAAATTTTGAGTTTTAATCACAAAGATGTTTTGTTAACCCTATCTCAGTTCGTAGGCCGAAAACTTAGATCTACATATACATTATGTAGTGTTGAAAATAAAATTAAGCTGAAAAGGTGTATTTATGAGAAGAAAAAAAAATCGCTAAAATATTTATCATGTGCATGTTACTGTGAATTCCGTTTAATGCGGACTTTCAGTGATCTGGACGGGGTTCGGTCCCATCTAGTCCGGATTAGCGGGACTCTACTGTAGTATGATAGCGAAATAGTAGAAACATGGGCCTCATTTACACGAAAGGAGTTTAAGTCTCTTCAATAGTCTCGAATGGCGCGCAATAGTTCACTCATTTTCTCCCTTCACAACCATTGCATTCCCTCATAGCCATTGTTCACTATCGAGAAGAGTTAAGACTATCATCGTGTAAACCCACCCTAACCGTATTTTGCTTTTCAAGTTTAGATCCAATTTTGGAGAGTTCTTTGAATTTAGGTTTGGAAATGTTTAGATGATTTCTGTGTCCTTTACTGCAAGGTTTCTAATATTCCTGATTTTTTTTTTTTTTTCCTCATTGGATTAGTTCATTGTTCATTGATTGATTGAAACATGTGTACAAAATGTTGATTAGCTGACTGGTTATACTCGTATTCTGGCGGCCTCCTCTCCCACCATCCTCGCCTTTGCCCACCAAGCAGTTGATGTCAAAACACCTTTATTAATTGTTTTTATTGGTTGTTGCAGCTGGAGGGAGTGGGTAGCCTGGAGCGAGTGACAGTGGACAACCTGTACTGTCTCATGGAGGGAAGCCTGACGGGGACTCTCCCGGTCCAGGGGGCCTTACATTGCCTCAACAGGTTCTCTGCTCACATCCACCATACCACCCCTGCAGCTCCCAAGATCATCGACTTCAGACTGAAGCAGCACAGCTTCATGTTGTCCATCTACCGGTTTCTGCAGGAGGGATGCAAGGTCAAAAACAGAGGTGTCCGGAAGGCATTTAAAGCTGCCTTCTCCAACTTTCTGCAGGTAATACCGGCTTTATGAGTTACATATTAGTATATCATTGTTCAGCTAAGGAACCCTTCAGTGCGTGACGTGATCACACTTTTCTGTAATATATTGTTTCTTTTACAGGAGAACTTCCCCTCTGCGGAGAGCCAGATCAACTTCCTGGTGAACGGTTTGGTGTTCGATACTTCCTTTGGCGAGGACTCTCTGGAACATGTCCTCCAGCTCCTCTCCGAAGACACCTCCTTGCTGTCTGCGCTCCTCAAGGACCACTCTCACATCGTCCCCTGTCTCTTCCTCCTGCTATCTTCCTCCTCTGAACTGACTCGATCTCGATGTTTGGCCATCTTCTCCGCTATAGGAGGTTCCCTTGCTACTGGCTTCTACCGACCACTGGTCGATGATATCATCTCAGAACAATCTGAACTTCTGCTCGACCCGGAGTAAGTTTGCATCGTAATTTAATTAAATTTATTTTGCATTAAGACCAGTGTTACTTCTTTTCAATAATGTCCTGTGCCAAACATTTTTTTTTTTGCTTTCTATTACTTTTAGAGTATAAGGAAGTATTGTAATCGTGGGAAAACCCGAGATCGAGTTTTCAACGGATTTTTACGTTTCAAGGTTTCTTGAACGAATACATTTTGATTATTTTCTGTCAGTCCGAAATGAGACGAAAATTAAGAACAATTTTCTTCGGTATCTTAAGTACATTTTACAAGATAACGCTTATATTTTTGACAACCAAAAATCTTTTCAAATAAAAGTTGAAAGAATACTAAGAGGCACTGTTTATATAAAATAAGATTTTTCCAAGGCCCTCCCAGTTGGCGAAATAAAAGCTGAAACGAAAACCGTCTTAAATACGTTTCCAAACTCATTTTTTTGGATGTTTGGTTGATTTACGCGAAAATGGTTATTCTTATCGAAAAATTGGTTCTTACAAAAGATGTTCTAAATAAATTTCCAACATATTAAAATGCCCTCAGATTTGAGACAGGACAAATATAGCGCTTCAAAGAACAGTAAATTTCCATAGAAAATGTTTAAAGTAATGTTTAAATTGTAGTCAGTTTTTTTTTTATTATCGATAGTTTGAAAATTCTGGTTAAGAGTAGACTTGGAACCTATACAAAGTTGTATACAAATGCACAATATGGTAATTGTTCCTTTAAAAAAAAAGGTTTTTTAATTGTAGAAAACTGACAGTTCTATATGATTTATTTTCTTTTTTTCCCCCAATTTTAGGCAAATCAAGATATTCTCATACAAATATCTTTCTCCAGAAAAAGATGTCCAAATATTGTTGAATGACTCCAAAGCCAAGTTGATGCAGAATATTTTACGACTTTTAGTTACAATTATAAACGCTGTGGGCACTCCCATCTACTTCAAAGCCAATCTGCTTCAGGTGCTCCAATATGTTCGTTCAAAGGTATGTTGTATCTTTCATTTTGTTATAAAGATTAAAATTTTAAACTTCATAAACTCCAGTAAAAAAACATAGGCATGTGTACTTGTGCCTTATTCATTTTTAACAAAACACTTCTGACCTTAAGGGCTGTGATGTATAAAAAAAAAAAATACACACATTAAAATGATTAAATTATTAATATTAAAAAATTAATTATAAACCTTGCCCAGAAATATATAACTTAAATTTTAAAGAATGGCCAAAAAAATATAAAACAAAAAACGATTGAAATAGTGTTAAGAATTTAGTTTGTAAGATTTTTCTTTTGATTTTTGTTTGTTTTCCCTGTTGTGATTTTCCCTGTTGGCCCAGTTAGATAATTTGAAAACCTTTGGATTAGATTTAATATTTCTTAAAATTATTAAATATGGCATCTCTTTAGAAATCCAAATAAAAAGTTGGTTAATTGATTTTTTTTTAAAAATACATGCAATTTTTAAGAAATTGCACATCTTGAACTTTTGATATTTTTAGGACCCTTTTCGAAAACTACTGTAGAAATCAAAATTTAGTAAAAGACCAGTTATAAAATTTCTACAGGAAATGTGGTAATTTATTGTTTATTTAATTATTATTATTTCATTATTATTAATTTTACTTATATTTTTTGATTTATTTTACATAATTCACATTATCTCAGGGCATTAATTATGTAATAATATATTATATCAAGTTTTTGTACAAAAAAAAAAAAAAAAAAGGTGTATTGCTTTCAAGAAATGGGGAAGGGCATTAAAAACATGAATTCCTTTTTTACTTATTTACTTTCTTTAAAAAAAGATGTTTAGTTATTCGAAATTCTTTCTTCTTGGTATCATAATCTTGACTAGTACTGCTACGAAGTTGCAATAGTTCACAACAGTGAAGATATCAATCATCCTTATCTGGGACAAAAATCACAATCTTATCCACCCATAAACCCTTAAAAAACCCAGGACTTTATTTTAGTTAGCACTAGTTACTTAAACTGACTGACGTCCCCAACATCTTGGTTGCTTTTCGCTCTACTCTCTTCTCATCTCTGCTTTCTTCTGCCCAAGGAGTTGCTGCTAGATCTGATTCCCTCAGCTTCTCTGTTGATCGGCCGATCAGCCTCCCTCGACAAAGACCAGTCGATTGTGCTCTTCTGCATCCTGGAACGCTTCAATGACGAGGTTGCCGACTGTCTAGATGTGGAGAAGACCTGGGACTTCCTCAAAGACGTCCTCTCTGACCAGACCACGCTGGTCCTGTCCCCTGATGAAGAGAAGGGCATTTGTCCTTCAGCCATTATCATGAAACAGGTCAGTATTCCTACCAAAGGTGACTTTTGCAGTCGAAGTCGAACTTCGGTTTCGTCACACTCGACCGATGCCGAACTTCGTTTTTTTTTCTTAACGTCCAAAACCGAAGCCGAGAAATTCGTATAATGCTAACTAATGCAGATTTATCCGTACCTTAAAAAGCTAAGTTTTCCTGCGACTCCTTTTGTCTTACAAACCAAATAAATGAAGGATGCTACTTACGTAAACGATCAGATGTTACTTAGCACAATTATCGAACTGCATTGAATAAAATATTATTTTATTTATGCGTAGTATTTTGCACTCATTACCTTACACCTTTTTCCAACAAAATTCGGCAGCAGATTCTGTTGAATTGTGAATCAAAATTATTATCGGCCTCCTTTTAGAAGTAAAAAGATTGGCGGCAGGTGGTAAATAAAGAACACGCAGCTACCTCTGCCACTGTCGTTGGCGCGTAGGAAATGAGCATTTCATGAACCTTCGTCTTCGGTGAAACCTTTGGCCTGATTTTTGCCGAAGGTGCAATTTTTGCCCAAGAGGCCGAAGTCGATTATTCGGTGGGTCTCTTCAGGTCAGTCTGTCACTATTATTATTATATAATTGTTGTTTTCGATGCATCCGAACTTTAAAAGAATGGTAAAGATGGGATCTTGGAAAAACGTCTTACAGAATCAGCGGTTTTTCTCTGAAAAGAAAGGAATTATAAAAATACTTGTAATGAAAATATCCTTAATGTTTCTTAACGAATCTAAATTTACCATTAACATTTTTTAAGTATCTGGCGTACGAGATATCGAACTCAACTTTCCTGACGAATTCTTGTTTTTTTTTTTGTTAATGAAATTATTATAAAATTAAAAACTAAACTTTGAAACAAATTTTTTTTTTAAATTCTACAATCTGTACAAAATTTACAATAGATAGACATGAATAGGAAATAAATATGTACAATTGATGGGAGAAGCCAGCCAGTGCTGACACTCCCTTAGACAGTCTCGTTATCTATTGAAAGAAGATCGCGAGGCCAGCGTCGTCTTAGGTGGCGTGGAGGGTTGTCGGGATGGGACTCAGAGGACATGCGCTGAGCATGAGGATTGGGTTGGGTATTCAACTTGGAGTGGAATTTCTTGAAGCGGAGTTGGATTAGGTCTTGGACATAACGAATGTTTAAGTCTTTGTGTAGGACTTTGTTGGTGACATAAAAGGGAGCAACTGACAATTTGTCGAAGGACTTTTGACTGGAAAGTTTGTATTTTATGTTGGAACTCTTGGCTGAGCCCCATGGTTCTAGTCTGTATGATTGTTTTGTAAATTGTAAGTTTGTTCTCAACAGATAGTTTTGAGACTTAAAAAGACCATATCGTCTATTGAGTTCTTGTCGTTTGAGTCTTGTGTGGGGATTCCACGTTAGTCTAAGTAAAACCCAAGGTACCGCACGTTGTTGGAGGTTGGAATGAGAGCATTGTTCATAGATACAGGTGGACAGTTTTGCCTTCGAAGAGTGAAGGTAACTTGGAACACATTTACCATCGTTGATCTTAATTCTCCATAGCTTTTGTTAATGAAATAATTAGCCTAAATCCAAATGTCACTAATTTGTAAGTGAAGGCTGTGGAAGTACTTTGCCGGTGTTTCTCCGAGTTTTGTTATGTTGCAGATCACAAGAAAATTTTTGTTATGTTGCAGATCACAAGGAAATTTTGTTATGTTGCAGATCACAAAGAAGTTCTTCGATAAGATTCCTCTATGCGAGGCGATGAAACAACAACGACTGTTGACCCTGATCCTGGATCGAGTGGCGGACGCAGTGAGTGCTCAGGTGGTGAAGGCGAGCACCAGAGTCTTCAAGGAGATAGCCATCAGAGGAGAGACTCTGGTATCCATGTTGGCCTCAATGCTAAACATCGTGGTGCCCCTCAGCCCTTCTGCCACTCTCAGGGCTAGGAATCGCAAAAGGTATCTCTCTCTTTTAACGTTTAACTCAACATGTCCGAATACATTTATGAGATTTGTGTCGATATAGTGGAAACACCAATAGAAACAAATAGTAATTACTTCACTAAATACACTAAAAAAATCATTAAACACAGGAAACAAACTGTCTGGAATGATGTAGAAGGAATCCAAGGTTCTGTCGTGTAAATGAAAACTCAATATTTGGCCAACGTTTCGGAATCTATTTATTTCCTTCTTCAGGGCCTTCATAATACAACAAACAAATTAGTCATAATGGACAATGATGTAACGAGGTAGGAACTTAATAATAATGTTAAAAAGAGATGGAAACAATTTTTATAAATAAGTGAAAGAAAAATAAATAATATATATTTTTTTTAAGTTGGTAGGTAGTAACAATTTTTTTTATTTTTTTTATTATTTATTTATTTTCTCTTTCATTTATTTATAAAAATTGTTTCCAACTCTTTTTAACATTATTATTATTAGATATCTAGTTATATCATTGTTGGCCAAATATTGAGTTTTCATTTACATGACAGAACCTCAAATTCCTTCTGCATTGAAAAGATACTGTCGACTCTATTAATCATTATGTCTGGAATGAGTTTATGCGTACGATTTTGACTAAAGTCTATGCTTTATTGATATTATGGAATATGTGTCGTTTAAAATTTAGACGGCATGATGGTGCGAGTTCTCTAGTTCAGTTATTAGACAATCAGTGCAGCTAAAAGATGCTTAATATAAAATATTAAGATATCAAGATCGCGGGTTCACACCCTGGCCATGGCCCTCAGGTTTTTTATCTGGGTAGTGAAAAGTCTTTTGAATAGGACGTTAAGCGCTGGTTCCGAGCCTGTACAACGTCAGGTACTCATTAAAGACCACTATCCTAGGTGAATAAACCAGGGTAGGGCTCATCCCAATATCTAGACCAGAGGATTTGGACGTTCACTTCCCATAACAACAACAATCAGGTCTCCCCCGGTCCCCCCACTCCTCCGCCAACTCTTTCTCCATCTTTACTCCAGTTGTCTTCGGTCATCTGTACCCCAACATCCTGATACGGTTTCTCTCCGGCTCTTCACCTCTCTTCTCGTCCCTTTCGTGTTTTTCGAGTTTCTTTTTATTGTGTATTTTTGTTTTCGATTGTATTCTTCAGTTTATTTTTGTTCACATGTTTCTCTTTATTATCAAACCAGGCCTTTCTTTTTTATTATTGTTCCTCACTAAGCCAGTATTTATTTATTTTTGTTTATGTTATTTATGTAAATGTTCATTTTTCATTTTTTATCACCATGCTTGCAGAATTGTAAACACTATTCTTGTATATAATTTAACTTTGCATACATTCCATTTTTTCATTTTACTTGCTTGTTCTCTTTTCCTATCAATTATTAATCAATTTGGTATTATCACTCATGGGACCTCCTTTTCGATACATAGGACCGAGCCGTCTTCTCTAACCCCTCACCTGCCCTATATATTACCTCCCTCCTCTCTTCACCATGTCCTATAATATATTAACCAGTTGTCATGTTAACGCCCAGTCCCTCTTCCCTCATTTTGACGAGTTCTCAGACTTTTTCCAATCCCATACCTATCACCTGATTGGAATCTCCGAGACCTGGCTCACCCCTCTCATCCCTAACTCCGCTCTTCCTCTTCCTGGCTACACCTTGTTTCGTAATGACCGCTCCGGTCGGACTGGTGGGGGTGTGGGGGTCTATGTACATGACTCTCTCAACGCCCGTGTTCTCGATTGTTCATCTGACTCCCCCCTCCCACACGTCGAGTATATGTTACTGGAAGTAACAATTCGCCATGAAAAGTTGCTTTATGGTGTAGTCTACAGACCTCCCTCTATTCCCTTTGGCACCGACCTTGAATCCCTACTCCTAGCGTACCTCCCCATTTACTCCAATCTCATCCTTGCCGGTGATTTCAACTCTAACCTCCTTTCTGACTCCTATGACAAAAAATACCTGCTCAACTTATTTTACTCCCTCAATCTCTACTTAGTACCCTACTCTCCCACCCATCATACTCAGCATAGTCACACCTGGCTTGACATCCATGTCATTGACTCCTCTGTTAAATTACTTTCCTCCTCCCAATTTCCTGTTCCTTTTCTCTCCGGCCATGATCTTATCTCTATTTCCTATGATCTCCAATCTCCTCCTTTTGTTAAAAAAACCATATCCTCGAGACATCTTTCCTCTATATCTCCTGAATCTCTACAGCAAGACCTTGATGCTATTGACTGGAGCCCAATATTCAATAGCCACTCCGTCGACGATATGGTTCAAGATCTGACGACAAATCTCATATTCGTGCTGGATAAACACGCGCCATTGCAGGAATCTCGAATCCGGCGGCCCCCTGCACCATGGCTAACTCCTGAAATCAGAAGTTTTATGAAGAATAGAGACTCTGCAAGGCGCAAATTTGTCCGCAGTCACTCTTCCACGGATTATGAGATTTACAAAGGTCTACGTAACCGAACCCAGTCTTTACAGAGAAGAGCTAAGGTTGAATACTTCCACAGGGTCTTGTCTGAAGCTCCTAATCCTAAATCCAAATGGTCCCTTCTCCGCAACCTATCCTTAGTCAAATCAAAACAGTGCTCCTCCAATATTCCTTGCTCTCCTGATACTCTAAACCACTTTTTCACTTCATCACCTAATACAAATTCTCCCTCTACCCCCTTGCCTCCTAATCTAACTTTCAATCCAAATTCCTTCTTTTTTTCCTATATACATCCTGAAGATCTTCTCAATAGCATCCTTAAATCCCGTACAAACGCCTACGGTCCAGACAATGTCCCCGTAAAATTGATCAAATGCGCCCTCCCCTCCATCCTTCCTGTCCTCCTTCACATCTACAACTTCTCCCTGCAGAACTCAGTTTTCCCGACTGCTTGGAAATCAGCTATTGTCCTCCCCCTAAATAAAATTCCTAATCCCTCTTCTCCAAAAGATCTCCGGCCAATATCTATCCTTTCCAACCTCTCCAAACCCTTAGAACGAATAGCCCAATCCCAACTATCCTCCTATCTTGAAACCAACCAAATCTTAAATCCCCTACAGTCCGGCTTCCGTCCTTGCTTAAGCACTCAATCCGCTCTCCTAAAAGTTACCAATGACCTCCAACTAGCCATAGACAACAGACAGGTTACTCTGCTCGTACTTTTCGACTTCACTAAAGCCTTTGACACCGTTGACCACAGCATCCTCCTCTCCAAGCTCCACAATACCCACCTTTCCAGCAGTGCTGTTCGCTGGTTTCAGTCCTTCCTCTCCGGTCGTTCTCAGTCAGTTCTCGTCCCAAATCTCCCTCCCTCTTCCTTTCTGCCAGTTAATTCTGGGGTCCCTCAAGGCTCATCCCTTTCTCCTACCCTTTTCTCTATCTTCATAAATGTCCTCCCCAATTCCATCAAACACTCCAATTATCACCTTTATGCCGATGACTTCCAAATTTATCTCTCCTTCCACCCCTCCACCGCTCTTGCTGCTTACGACAAGATGATGGAGGACATCCTTGGTATCACAGACTGGGCTTCCAAGAATGGACTGACACTGAACGCTGAGAAGACTAAAGCCATTGTGATAGGTAACCATAAACTACTAAACTCCCTTACTGACTTACCTCCATTAAGACTACATGACTCCGATATTGAATACTGCACCAGTGTAAAAAATCTTGGATTGATCCTTGATCAAACCCTCTCCTGGAAAGACCATGTTTCTCACATCTCCAACCGCTCCTTCAAAACCCTCTACTTCCTCAAACGCCTTCGTCACTTTCTTCCCACGAAAACCCGTCAGCTGTTGGTATCCTCTCTTGTTTTCCCCTACTTTGATTATGCTTGCCTCGCATATGGAGGACTGTCTGGTGAGCTCGACATGAAACTAAAGCGAGTCATGAACTCCTTTCTAAGATTCATCTTCGGGCTCCCCAGACACTCCTCTATTACTAGTTCCTATACCGACCTAAAATGGCTCTTCCCATCCTCTCGTCGACAATATTTCCTAGGCTCCTTCCTCTATCAAACCATATCTTCCCAAAAGCCCTCCTACATCTTCCAAATGCTCCAATTTAAATCCCATATCCACCAGAAAGTCACTAGATCCCGCCCCTCGGATCTTTACCTCCCTTCCCACAGGACAACAACCTACCACAACTCTTTCCTTATCCAAGCTAACTCCCTCTGGAACTCTCTCCCTCTCCAGATCCGCCATGCTCCTTCTCTTCTTTCATTTAAGTCCTTACTTTTCCATTATCTCCTAACTCAACAAACCTCTGATTCCTAAGGTGGGCTCCTATGAGATAGTTCTAGTCTTCCTATAAGTCTCTCACTCCACTGGACAGATTGTCACGCTCCAGTTTCATCTGCCCAGTTTTTTTTTTTTTTTTTTTTTTTGCGATTAAATTCATATATAACTCACTATTGTTATTATGTTTTACATTATTATTCATACTTTGTTTTATTCTTATTTTTATCACTAATTTTCACCAGTTTTTTATTGTTTTAATCATTGCCTCTCTCTAACATGTTATATTTATTACTAGAGACCTCTTTTCCTTTATTTTTATTCTGTCTCAATGGGTCGATACTTGTACTCTTTTATCTACTTCTTATGTTATTATTCTTAGGGGACGAAAGTCCCAGAATAAAGATTATTTTTCATTTCATTTCATTTCATTTCATGTCCACCAGAGGAACGGAAGAGCATTCTGGTAGTTGGCCGTATGATATCGTAGTTGAAGCCCGGGCATGAGTCACAATAACTAACTGAAATATTAATGTGTTATAAAAATATTCGAACATGAACATATTGTAGTTTTGAAATGCTGAAATAGTTGATAGTATTAAATAAATATCCGTTGAAATGAATATATCATGATATAATTTTCAATAACTTTAGATGCTTTAATCTCCAGGTTGACCCGGCTTTGCCCGGGTGTTACTTTGGTAATAAGTTGGTAATTACTGAAAATGGTAATGGTCGCTCTCCGAGCCGAGGCCTCATTTCAAATAATAACACTAAACATTCAACTATAACTTTCAGGCTTATCAACTTCTAAGTTGAGGAACGCGGACATATTGTGGAAACTTGTAATAAATAAATAAAACAAACTTATTTTTTGAAATATTGTCTATTCCACTAAAGTTTTAATAGCACCCTTTGTCCTGAGATGTATTTGAAGGGTCGCTCTCTGCAAACTGACTTAGTTCATAACTAGACCTGACGATGGTATAAAGCCGAAACCTGTAGTTATACATGTATATATATATCTTTAGTGAAATAGACAATATTTCAAAAAATAAGTTTGTTTTATTTATTTATTTCAGGCTTATAACGAGACACCACTTAATGGCCAGGACCTCCTCTCAGCGTTGTAGCCACTCAGAGTAACCACTCAGCCATTAAAGCCCCCTCTCGAAATTATAACACGTAACCCCTCTTTACTCCTTCAGCTTTGGATTCCGTTCGAGGCTCCATTCATATGATATATGACAGTAACTGTAACCAGTCTCGTTCGTAGCCACTGTAACCATATCAACCAAGTGCCTGCTCTAATGTGTCTATCATTGTGTCTGTTAGCAGTGGGCCGTTGTCACTACAAACGTTGGAGACTTCAGAGTGGAAACGAGGGGTGTGTCTTCTGGAACTGATACAGAACAAGAAGAAACTCACACAGGTTCATCTCCTGCTACCCACCTTGTTCAGTCTTTTGAAGAAGTAAGTGGCTTTGCGATTACCTAAATAAAAAAATCATGTCTTTATGTGTGTTTCTGTCTCAGGGGACGTGACAACTTCCGATAGAATAATTATATCGATTCGAATTTTTATTTGTGTATCCAGAATCCGCCAAGTGGAAGGGTTTGAGTTCAACTCAAAAACTAGCTGGCGATGTGGAGAATGTATCGACATAAACTTTTATTTGTAGGAATATTGAGGGTCAGCCAAAGATGGAAGAAAACACTATTCAATCGTTTCGATATATTTTATATCATCATCAGGGCCCACAAACATGGGGGGGAATCAAGATTAGAATCACAATTAAACAACATTAGTGTGTTGATAAACATTACTGAACATTAAAATAGACATTGTAACGAGTTAAAAATTGAAGCTGACTTACTATGAATACATTATTAAACATTAAAATTATCATAGTAAGTCAGGTTCAATTTTTAACTCGTTACAATGTCTATTTTAACGTTCAGTAATGTTTATCAACACACTAATTTTGTTTAATTGTGATTCTAATCTTGATTCCCCCCCATGTTTGTAGGCCCTGATGATGATATAAAATATATCGAAACGTTGGCGTTTGAATAGTGTTTTCTTTCATACATGTTTGTGAACCACAAATTCTTTGAAACAACCTCTTATAGAAGAGTAGGATTTTCTAAAGAACAGAAATATTGCATATGAGAGGAGTGTGATAAGGTCACACATTGAATGGTTCCGTAGGCCAACATTGAGTTAATGTATTAATTAATACACTATACATTAAATATCTCAAAATAGGTTCAGCCTATTCCACTGCATTGAGTTATGAAAATTCGATTTGTTTTCGAATTTGGTTCACAATAGAAATATCTACTGAATAGTAAAGGAAACAATAAAAAAAAAATAATGAGATTGTGAAGGATGGTTCCAAACTCCATTGCTAGAGTGTTTTACGAATAATTCATATAGTACTATAGCGACGGAGTTTGGAACCATCCTTCATAATCTCATTATCTTTTTTTAAAATTATTTCAATAATTCTTCATTTAATTAATTGTGAAACTAAATCAAACAATTTCAGTTATTCATTCAATATTTTCCTAATGGCTCTCACAAAAGCAATAAAAGGTTAGGTTAGTCATATCGCCTGAGCGCTCTTTCGTCACTCTGGTGGTCATGAACCCGACTCTACTGTGGGAGTCCTAAATTTTGCCTACCCTAAATTTTCATTTACTTAGGGTAGGGGTCTTTAACGAGTACCTGACATCGTACAGGCTCGGGACCATCGCTTAACGTCCCATCCGAAGGACGGCATGCTTAAGTTTATTTTACCTCCCAGATAAAATAAACTAAGGGCCTCGGTCGGGTTACGAACCCACGACCTTGAGCTCAGGAGTCAAGCACGCATACCACTGAGCTACCGGCGCCCTCAAAACAATAAAAACATTTGTGCCTTTATACACCTGAAGTGTTTCGTAAAGGGAGTTGAAGTCAAAAATGCAAAATTTTCAGTAGACACATTTTATTGATTCTAATTTTTTTTTAACATCAATTTAGTTTAACTTAATGATTATCAAACTTATACTGATTGGACAGAAAAAAAGTAGATTTTTTTTTTTCACCTGCTTATCTCAATTTGACCAATTTTTGACTTATACTTTATTTACCAAACACTCCAAATATGCCAGATTAGTTCCGTTTGTTATTCGAAACAATTTAATATGATTATTATTTGAGGCATGACTGTAAGTAACCTCCCAGCATTCCTTAAAGCACTTGTTGACGTATATTGTTCAATTGTTTTTGAGACTCATGCCCGGGCTAAGAGCAACATTGTTTTTTCAGGTACCGCATTGGAACGGAGCCGAGCTGCTCAAACGAGTACAAACTAAAACAATATATATAAATATCGGATGTACTTCCCCAGCGCGCATTCATCAACTAAGATTTTTTTTTTTTTGGCCTTATGTTCGATGCATTTTAGCCATATCTCTTGTAAGGGTGTTGTTATCTAGTTATTTACGACATCCTGGCCCCGTGACGGGATTCGAAACCGCAAACCATGGTGAGACCATGAGACCAAAGCCATACGCTCTAGCCCGCACGGCCACCATGGCCCCCAACTAAGATTTAGCTCCTCCTCTAAAACCGATGGACCCCAACTGTCTTACTTAGGCCCTTCTCAATCCGGATATGTAATTTCAGGTTCTGTCGGTAGATCACATTGACAGTAATTAGGGTTTTGAAGTTGTGAGATCTTAGTTTTTTAGTTATGAATCAATAAATTAAATTTAATGAACAATAATTGTTGATACAAATATAATTAATACTAATATTGTTATCAAACTCTATTTCCAGTACAACTAATATACTGTCCAACAGCTTCAAGTGTAACCGAGGGATTCGTCAATATGATATGATTCGATCAATGTATTGTGATGTATAAAAAAAATACACACATTAAAAAGATTAAATTATAAACATTAAAAAATTAATTATATTTATTTTTATATAAAAAGCAAATTTATTTTAAAACAAATTAGTAAAAAAACAAAACACGGCCATCAGCTGTTTTTTTTTTAGTGTGTGGAGAGTCTAGGCCTGGGTTGAATGGCGGCGGTCTGAGTAGATGGACAGTGGTGTTTAGGCTTAAAATGTAGTGAACAAATAGAAGTGATTTGACGGTGAAATTGATCCAAAAAGAAGGTACTTCTATTTGTTTATATGTACAGGATATATGCCCAGAATTATATAACTTAAATTTTTAAAAAATGGCCTAAAATATGAAACAAAAAAAGATTGAATTAGTGTTAAGTATTTAGTTTTTAAGATTTTTCTTTTGATTTTTGTTTGTTTTCAATGTTTAGTTTTTTAATTTTAATAATGTAGATTTAAGAAAATAAACCCAATATTTGTTCTAGTAAATTCTATTCTAATAATTTTCCCTGTTGGCCCAGTAAGATTTGTTGAAAACTTTTGGATTAGTTTTAATATTATTTAAAATTATTAAATATGGCATCTCTTTAGAAATCCAAATAAAAAGTTGGTTAATTGAATTTTTTTAAAAAATACATGCACTTTCTTAAAAATTGCACGTCTTGAACTTATGATGTTGTTTTAGGGCCTCCTGTAGTCTACAGGAAATGTGGTAATTCATTGTTTATTATTTATTCTTTTTGTTTATTCTATTATTTTTAATTCAATTATTAATTATTATTTATATTTTTATTTATTTATCATGTACTAAGATTAACATTTAAACCTTTTTTTTTTTCCAATTAAATCCTTTTTTTTTCCTTTACCACAGTATGATCAACATATAATCGATATAAAATGTAGTCGTTAATTTTTGTATAAAGTATGCAGTTTACTTCGAAAAACGCTTCGAAGCGTCTTGAATTCTTAATTAATATCCCTTTTCATTGTTATTATTTTTTAATAATAGTTGTGTGAACTGTTTAGATGTCTTCAATTCGAGGAGCAGATACCAGTGGAGTATCCGAAGCAGCTTCTTCTGTCGAGCATCCTCCACTGCTGCGAGAAGCTCTGCCAGGAGGTTGGCAGGTTCAGCGCCCCACCGGAGACTCTGCAGGTGGATGTGATCGTGGAGTGTGTCCGAGCCTCCCAGAACCCTCAGACACACCATCATGCCCTCCTCGCACTCACCTATATTGCTCATTTGTTGCCTGTAAGTTCTCTATGCGCTAGATTCAGTCACTTTATGTTTAAAAACCATACTTTTTCCCTTTCATCTCTTAAAATTGTGTTTTACTTACTTTTTCTAATGGCTTAACATCCCAAAACAATAAATAAATAATGCTGCTCCGATTTTTTAAATTATGAAAACAATGCAAGGGTCAGATCACACACTGAAGAGTTCCGAAAGCGAACATTGTTGAGGTATGTGTCCAGCTGGTCCCTGATACTCGAACGTGTCCCTTGACCTCTTCTCTAAAAAGATTCACCACCTGAAGATGGCAAATTGCCGAAACTAGTTGTGGTTTAAATAAAAAAATGTTGGACTGATACATCTAATTACTTATTTAACAAGTTAGTCCACTACATCTGCCTACCACCAAGAAATATATTGTTGAGGTATTGTAATATAAATTGAATCAATCTGAAATATTGTTCCTGCCTACACCAGTGCATTGGGGCATAACAATTCGAAGATTTTACTGTTTCGATTCTGATTCAGCACAACTATTTTGACTGGATATTAAAAGAGAAATTAAAAAAAAAAGCTTAATGAGGTTGTGAATGTTGGTTTCTATATCCACCGCTAGAGTACTTATAAGAGTTCTTTATTTGACGGGGTTAGAATCAAAATGGTCTAAGTGACATTTTTAAAACTTTGAAGAAACTGTGCATTAAGTTCTTAACTGATTTAAAAAATCTATAATTGATCGAAACTGGAAATATTTTGTCTTCTGCTTTTATGGTGAAAATTGCTGTGAGCAAACCATAAAATTGAATAAAAATCTTAATTTCAAGGTCACTATTGATATGTTTAAGTTGCTTGTTCCACCAAAATGGTATAAGTGATATGCCCCTAGATCTCAGCACTGGCTAAGATTTCACTTGTACAACTTTTTTCCTGAATAGAACTATTATTTTTGTACCCGATTATGCACTTAACGAAAAATTTTCAATAATGTAACTTGCACCATTTTGATTCTAACCCCGTCAATTGTGAAATCAAATCATAAAAAAATTCAATTATTTCTTCAATATTTTCACGTTACCTTTTACAAAAGCACTAAAAATGTGTGGTTTTGGAATTAGTTGATTATATATACAAAACATTTGAATGTTTTTTGAAGCAAGTTCTCGCAATTCCTGAAGCACCATCACGGCTACATCAACAAAACTACACCCCATAACCTGAGCATATATTTTTTGCTTACTATTTCCTTTCTACCAAATTAGTTTTTGCCCTACTGTTTTTCTCTAGTCTGATTCCCCAAATATCTCAGTAGAATTTTGAAGACGGTCTTCAACCTATGGAACTCTCATACCTAAACATTACCGCTATTTCAGAAACAGATGAGTACGTCATTATTTATTTATTGTTTTAAGGTTAATTTTCACTTCTACAAATCATACCATATATCCGAAAGAATAAAATGTTGGCCGGTCCATTGGTTCTTTTAGTGAAGCAGTATAGATTGTTGAATATATATGTATATCGATATCTTAAACTTTGTAACTGGAAAAATCCTCATTTTACAGAGGACAAAAAAAAAAATATCGTGTAATCGGTCTCCAATAATGGTATTCCTGTATTAGTGGCCCTCGAGTACAGCTACAGTACAACCTTGGCTTCCAGAGAGGCGACGTGCGCAATACTAACAGCTGTCTCGAAACTTAAGAACCTGTTCTGTTTCACTATAAAGACCGATGGGATAGTCAAAATTATATTTTTAGATGTTTATGTGTTAGTAAATAAGTAATACGCTCCAATAACTAGTGAAGAAGTAATAAGTTATAATAACTATTTGGAAAGTAAACATTTAAAGAAAAGTTAATGGAAAATGATGTAATAAGGAAGTTTTCTGCAATATTTATGTATTCAGATGCTTTATTTGTTCTCTCTAACTGGTTATCTTGCTAGTGTTTATTCCCTGAGCTAAGATACATGTCCTTGCTTCCAGTTGTACTTTTTTTTTTAAATCAATTATAAGTATTAGAAAATAATTTTGGTAATACTGGATCTATTTGAGTTGAACACATATTGTCATGATTGTCTCTTTGTTAACGTTATAACGCTCTGTTGTTCGTTTATGTGACTCATGCCCGGGCTTTAACTACGAGTTCATATTCCTTTACACCAGAGTGCTTTTTCGTCGTTCTGGTGGGCAGGAGTTTTTAACTAGTACCTGACATTGGACAGGCTCTTGACCATTGTTTAATGTCCCATAGTGGCGATGGCGTGTTCATGGTTTTTTTATCTTCCTGATTAAAGGTCTAAGGGCCTCCGTCGGGTTCCGAACCCGCAATCTTGAGCATATTATGCAAGCATGCTTTGTTCTACCGACCCTCCTATTGTTACATAATGTTTTAATATCGCTTTAATTTCTGTTATATATGATCCAGTTGAGTGAGTCTAAAACAAACACACAAGCGAAAGACGCAAGACATAATTTATCTACGAAGTAGTCTTTTTGTTTTTTTCCAGGAACAAGTGCTCCACAATATAATGGCAATATTCACCTTTATCGGCTCTTCAGTTCTTCGCCAGGATGACACCTACAGCTTCCAGATCATATCCAAGATCATCGAAACTGTCATACCTATTTTGGTTAAAGTGAGTATTGTACATACCATACCTGAATTTTAAATTTGGCAAATTGGTGGGGAGATGGTTTGAATCATAAAGGCTATATTTCATTTTGGTGGTAGGATTAGCCACATTGAGCCTGTTCGTTTGAAGTGATCCAAAATGGTGGCAGGATCCAATCTCTTGCAGATAGTTACTCTCCAGAGCTTGTAAAGCAAGGAGGATGGAATATAATGGATTGGCCCGATGGACGGAAAAAAGTAAGGCATTGTTTCGGAGTGTATGGCTTCAATTCGACCGTTATCGTCTCGAATTCAACTTTTCTGTTTTCGAATCTCTTGAGTTAATTCCGGAAGGCTATTAAAAAATGGAGAAATAATCAATCAGTTTTTACCTCCCCAGCTATACGAAGTATAGGGAAAGTTATGTAATCGGCCAGAAATTCGATGCGAAGTTTTCAACGGAATTTGATGTTTTCCGATCTCCTAACACCAAAATTAAAAAGAAAAATCTGTCTGTGTACACGATAACTCCCGATAGAATGAATGTATCTTCACGAAATTTTATATGTGTGCCCAGATCCCTCTAAGGACGACACTTGTTGATTTTCCACCAAATCGGCCGACGGAAAAACGGGGGGTTAGGGGGAAAGGCTTAACACAAAAACTCTAATAACTGCCGCTGTAATGAATGTGTAGAGAATTGTCTTATGTAAATTCAGAACACTGTAAGGATGACACTTATTAATTTTCCGCGAAATCAGTCGAATGGAAGAGGGGAACAGAGAAGGAGTCTCGACACAAAAACCCTAATAACTGCCGATGTAATGAATTTATCGACACAAAATTTAGTTTGAGGATTCAGAAGCCATTTATTAAGTCAAATATTGAGTTTTAGCCCAAACATTTGGTTGGCTTTGGCGGGAGAGCGAAAATGTAATTGATTAATTCGTGCTGGGGAAGTACATAGCCGGTGATTCACCGACGGCTTTTTATTTGGCGGACCCCCTAATATTCTTATATATCGTACCAAACATGTGCTCGTTCTTACGTATCACCCTCATTCCTCACCCACATACAAATATATATTAATGATTTTTGTTTGTTGTTTTTTTAAACTAGAAACTCATATTCAAAGATTGCAGCATTAAACAAAAGGTGTTTGTTTATTTAATATAAATTTGGTAACAACAATTAGCTGGTCTAGGACCCCGGGACTGATATTCCGCCCCTTGGTGGATTCTCGAGATGACTTCTAATGAGTGGTGTGGTGTGTTCCTGATTTCAGTGCCAGAAAGAGGATGAACTAGAAGAGGCAGTGATCGGAGTGCTGAGGGTATTCGTGGCAGCCATACTGGACGTGCCTCAACATCGAAGAATACCCCTCTTCAAGAAACTATTGGACACCCTCAACGATGGACAGTTTCTGTGGATATTTTTGTGTCTAACTTTTGAAAAACACGTAAACAATTACGGTTCCTCGGGCTGCCAAACTACAGGTGAGCGCCACCAGTATAGATATCATTTAAATATATTCCAACTCAGTGAAATGGCGTCACTGCGTCAAAAACCAATGAAAAAATAAGTAATAATGTTATTTCATGTTTTCTGTGTCTATTCATCCTGCAATGCGTAATATATATATATATATATATATATTTCCGGCAAAGGCCCTTAGTTTATTTTATCTGTGTGAAAAAAAGTGAAAAAAAAAACCATAAGCATGCCGAGCTTTGGAGGGGACGTTAAGAGATGGTCCTGAGCTTGACCTATGTCAGGTACTCGTTAAAGACACTTACCCCGAGGTGAATAAACCTAGGTAGGCAAAATTTAGGACTCCCATAGTAGAGGGCTTATGTCCACAGAGTGACGAAAGAGCTCTCTGGTAGTAGGCGATATGACCTTGTAGTTAAAGCCTGGGCATGAGTCATAATAACTAATTGTCTCAAATGGATTGTGTTAGTGTTGCTTTATTGATCCAAACTGGACAGGAGTTTGTTAGAAATGGGTAAATTGTTATTAATAATGTGGAGATCCATAATGTGATTAGGATCAATAAATTTTATATTTATTTATTCTATAAAATTTTGCGAAATAATAACTGGCGCTGAGTTGTTAACTTAAACAGCTGTTTTCTCGAGAAATGTTTTTCGCACGATAGATCCCTTTTTGCATGCAAGATCACAATATTTACCTATGTATTTATTATTATTATATTTGCAGATCTTGAAGGGGGTGGTATGGTGAAGGAGCGGAGACAGGAGGTTGGAGGAATGCCAATGCTCCTGGACACCGGTCTTCAGATCTGCTCTCAGTTTCCTCCTTCTGTTCTTCTCAACACCTCCTTCAGACTGCTCCAGTACATATCCAAACTGCCACATGACAATGGTAAGATTGTAGATTGCTAACGTAGAATATTCCCTGTATTTTTTATTTGCAGCTCTTTTTCTCCCGATTTATTTTTTCATTATTTCTTCCACATCGACGTTTTAGGCTGCAATCCCATATTCAGTATCTAAACACACAATTAATATAAATTTTTGTTTAAAAATACAAATAATTTCTTACATTTGTGCCAACTAGTCTATATTATGGTCGTCCATTAGATTATTTTATCATTTTCCGAGGTGAAATTTTTGTTGGCTTTCTTCTATTGTATTGTTTGTCCTTAAATTTCCATATTTACCAAACTTCTTAACGAGACCTATGGATCATCCGTTAGTTTCCGGGTAATCTGGAACATTGGACCTGTGATGCGCGGAGCATTGTCAAGTGGTAAAAGGGTGCGGTATCAATATAAATCTAAACTTTTTCACTCTATGTATTACCTTGAATCTAATTCTAAGAAGGTGAGTCGAGGCAGATGCGTACCAAAATTTACAAAATAAGACTTCGAATACATTTGGGAAAAAAAACGGCTTTTGCAGCTAGAATTATGAAAGTTTTAATGTGTGGACATCAAATCTTTTTCTTTAATGTAATGGGCTCAGAAATATTTTGCTTGTTCATTTCTAGTTTTATTGATTGAAGAGAGGATCAGGTACTCACTTGTCTCTCACAACTGGGCTACGTGGATAGTTGGCCTTCATTTACTGTTAGATTCACTTTTCACGGAAGTTCTGGCAAGAGCTTATATATCATGAATAATAAGAATTCTAAAACGGTTTAAGTTTTGAAATCTGATGACAATTTCTGGAATTATAACTAGTCTAATGGCTGCCACTTTAAAGAGGTTCGTTTTCATTAATATGATCATTTTGGGCCTATACCAGGGTGTATAGCAGGCGGGAAAAACGGGAAAAGCGGGAATTATGAGTGAATTTTTTTATGCGATGAAAATGCGGGAATTATGCGGGAATTTTTTGAAATTTCAATTTTATCATAATTTACGTGCGAACTTACTTGATTTGAGAAAATGATTTACTTTTTCATTAAATTTTCATTTACACATGAAAAAACAAATTTTTTAGTGGGTTTTACTTTTTTCCGTGCGAATAGTTAAATCTAACCTAACCTTTGTTAGTCTCAGTTTAAGTTCGGACTTGTTTAGATTTGCTTACTTGTTAAGATCTCCTATAAAGTATAAACTCACCAAAGTATTAACTTGCTTGAATCCAGAGGCTATACGAGTCAACTTGGACGACACGCCAAATCTTGAACTTACTCTCGATATCCTCGTTAACAGCCATTTGATATCGACTATGAATGCAGATAAAGTTTTGCGTGAGTACACTGATCTTGTTCAAAATGTTGAAGTTGCGGCCAAACTGAAGTCGTTCTGTCGCAATGAAGTTCGACTGGATACATTTTGGATGGAGATTCTCGACCCTCACAAACATTCTAACATGGCAGAGTTTGTCAAACTTATTCTCATTTTATCTCACGGCAACGCCAATCTTGAACGAGGCTTTTCGATTAATAAAGAATGTGTTGTTGAAAACCAAAAAAATCTGTCTCTAATTGCTCAACGACACATCTTTGATGTTCTTAACGATTTAGGTGGAATTGAGAACGTCCAGGTAACAAAACCTATGATTCACGCAATGAGGAACGCATCAAATAGTTACAAGGAGTTACTCTAAGAGCAGCGAAAAAAAAGAAGAAGAAGAAGCGAAAAAACAGAAGACAAGAAAAGAAAAGGAAAGGGAAATTAAAGAGTTGGAAGACAGAAAGCGAGCAATGATGGAAGATGCTGAGAAGATTGCGGAAGAGATAAAGAAAAAGAAGAGGAATCTATAATATATCTATATCTTTATTTGGTGATTCAAATTTCATAAAAAATTGTGATTGAAAATATAGTTTAATAATATTTACTTTGTTTTTCTTCTCCTCATTTTAATTCTAGTTACATGAATTTTTTATTTTGTACGGGAATTATACGGGAAATTAATTTTTAAAATTTGTTATACACCCTGGCCTATACTCTTCTCCCAAAAACCCACTTGCCACAAAAATATACTCTTGATAATACTAGTTTTTGGGTTCAAATTCGTTAATAATCTGCACACTCAGCAGAGTGAAAAAGCTCCAAAAAGTTCTATTAAAGCAAATGGAATCAACATGAGACTGCCTTCTATGAAACCTTAAGTTGAAAAAATAGTGAGTAAGGGGAACAGATGGCTCACATTGAATTCATTTGTAATTTTATAGTCCGACCAATAAAACTGTGAACATTTATTTTAATCTCTCATTTTTACGTCTGTGGAGTTTCCTTGTTATGCAGCAATAAAGTTAGTTAATGTGACTCATGCCCGGGCTTTAAGTATGAGGTAATATCGTCCACTACCAGAGCGCTCTGGTGGACTTGAGCCCGACTCAACTTCGGGAATTTTAAATTTTGTCTATCCAAGTCAAGAGGTTCTTTAACGAATAGCTGACATCGGCAATTAACGTTTTTTTTTTACTCAAGAGCTTTGGTTGCGTTCGAAGGCTATGATGTAGAATATTCGGTTTCGTTGAGTAATTTACATTAGAATTCCCACCATCCTACCTCAGTCCATTCCTTTATGCCTCCACTATTGTTTAACACCTCCATACTAGGTTTTTTAGTTCAGAATTGTAGTTAGAAATAGATTTTAGTATTTCTTAAGATGGAGACTTACTTCCCTACATGAAACTAGACATCTTCATAAGACCACTCGTTTAGTCAAGTTGGATGGTCTGTTCCTTCAATGAGGACATCACATTTTAAACAAATGCTACTCTTTTAACTAATCCATATAATGCTAATTAAATTTATTTATTTTAATATTATTTTTTTTTCCAGATCCGAAATTGTTGGCTGACCTGAAGGACAAAAATATTTTGGCAATATTTGATTTGCTGTCTAATAGCAAAAAAAGTTTTCGACATTATAAATATACACTTCTTATGTTTCTGTCCTGGCTTCTATCATCAAATAATTTCGTTCAAGAGGTATTTGTAACTATTTATCAAATCCTGACACGATGTGAAAATTCTATTCTATTGTCAGTTAACCTGACTTAACTTAACCCACCCAATTTAAGTTAGGTTAGGCTGTATGACTCATGCCCGGGCTTTAACTACGAAGTCATATCGCCTACTATCAGAGCGCTCTTTCGTCACTCTGATGGACATGAGCCCGACTCTATTGTGGGAGTCCTAAATTTTGCCTACCCTAAATTTCTTATTCACCTAGGGCAGGGGTCTTTAACGAGTACCTGACATCGTACAGGCTCGGGATCATCGCTTAACGTCCCATCCGAAGGACGGCATGCTTAAGTTTATTTTACCTCTCAGATAAAATAAACTAAGGGCCTCGAACCCACGATCTTGAGCTTAGAAGGCAAGCTTGCATACCACTGAGCTACCGGCGCCCTCAACCTAATTTTATAACAAAATTTAAAATTTCTTAAGACGTTAAATCCTTCTTGTTAGGTTCAGGATTTACCGAGAAATTTTTCATTTTCTATGGTTTGAATATGCCACATTATCAGCGAAAAATATGAACTAAAGTTCCGGCGCACTAAAAAAAAAAGGTTTTCAAAAAATACAAGTAAGGTATCGAATTGAAAGTATCGTATCCTTGAACATGAATTTGGCTCATGTTTTCAAATTTCCACAATGGCGGTCGTCTCTCGTATTAATATGTCCGTAAGGTCCCCAGCGCCTGCTCCTATTATACTAGAATAATCAAATTTGGCATATAATTGCAGTTTCTTGGCCCAAGAACAGGAAAAATATATAGTTTATGAAAAATGCTGCCTCTTGATTATGCGCAGAAAGGCGGTGCATTAATTTTTTATTAAAAAAAAATGAAAGTGGGATTATCAGTTTAAAGCCCTTAGCGTAAATTTAAATGCAGTTTACTGGCATTTTCAAAATGGCGGGTGTCATATGTTATGAAAGTCTTCCACTGACCCTAGCACCTTCGCCTTTCGTTCTAAAATTATAATATTTTTAAAATTATAACATTAGAGTTTGGTGGCCCAAAGGGAAAATAGGTACAAGTTCGAGAAGTTGCCTCTACAGGAAATAGCACTTTTTGTACTGGCACTGTGCACCTAATGAACCCTTCAGTGTGTGACCTCATCTGCCTTTCTTTAATATTATTTTATTATTGTTTGACAGATAACGACACTAAGTGAGAAAGATAATAAGAACTTGGAGTCTGCGTACTGCGGAGTGGTGGAACAGTGCCTCGTCTACATCCGGGCAGTGTCTGTCCAGGTGGAGAAGAGTGGAGGAGAGCCCACAGCCAAGTACTGGAAGGCAGTCCTCAGTCTCATCTACGACATCCTTGACAAGGTACCTCATCCTCAAAAACTGTATAAGAAGCTGTGTAGAATCATTCCCCGGAAGAAATGTATATTGGAAAATCAAAGGTCGACGCCGCTGAGAGCGAATCGAGCGAGAATTTTCGTTTTTTAGCGTCAATAGTTAACAAGTCTTTTCAAGATTTTCTCTTGTCTCAATTTATAGTTAGTTATTGAGCCTCATGCCCGGGCTTTAACTACGAGTTCATGTTGCCTACTACCAAAGCGCTCTTTCTTCGCTCTGGTGGACATAAGCCCGACTCTACTGTGGGAATTCTAAATTTGGCCTACCTTAAAGTTTTATTCACATAGGGCTGGGGTCTTTAACGAGTATCTGACATCGCACAATCTTTACGTCCCATCCGAGGGACGGCGTGCTCAAGATATTTTCACTTCCCCCAGATAAAAAAATTCCAAGGGCCTCGACCGAGTTTCGAACTCGTGATTTTGAGCTCAATAAGCAAGCACGCTACCTCTGAGCTACCGGCGCGTCTCTAAATTTACATATATATCATCTTTTTTTTTTTTTTTTTTTTTTTTTTTTTTTTTTTTTTTTTTTTTTTTTAAATTTTGGCGCATCGACAACTGAGGTCATTAGCGCCTGCACAACTTGTATATTCGCTCGGTGGGCTTGTATACCTTCAGTGCGGCTATCTTTCCTGATTGCTCTGACTGTCAGAGCACAGAGCAGCAGCTCATGGTACCGCTCCGTACTCCTTTACATCGGGGTTCTCTCCCTGTCACTCCAAGAGCGGCAGAAGGGGGAGAGTACCCACAGTATTATATTTTATTATATAAATCGATATTCCGCAAGAATTGCAGTAACTGCATCGTATACGGAGAACCAATTTTAAAAACTGCTGAAGAATCATGAGGCAATCCTTCCGTTGTTAGATATTGTTTATTAGGAAATTTTAGGAGGCTATAGTACTAAGACACAACCTCTTAAAGCCTAAAGTCCCTTCAGACAACCTGGTTATTAACAACGGTCAAGCTATTTGAGACACTTAAGTTTGTTATAGACTCTCGTAAAACACTCAGGGAATTCGGCTTTTGTGCTGAGGGAAGCATGTTAGATGAATGGTAGTTTCCGTCCGTCTTACCTATCCTCATTCCTTATAAAAAACCGCTAACAACTGTCTGCTCTTTATTTAATCTGAAAATGATAAAACTCAAATAGTTCTCAATATTTAATATTTAATGTACAGACAGCCCCAGCCCTTATTGTTTTATTTTTGAAGATTATGCCCTTTTAAAGAGTAGTAACATACGGAACGACCGGAAACCTGTCTTTACTAGACACTTCTAGATAGTTTGTATTATAAAACTGGCTTGTATTGTCTTAGACGAACGCCTTGTTGCCGACGGATGTCTTCCTGAACGTATCGGAGATGTTGCTCTCCCACCGACTGGAGACGGTTCGCAAGAAGGCGATGGAGCTACTTGGTTGGAGACTCCAGCAGCCACTCACCATGCCTCATGACAGACTCTATCGACTATTGGACCCACTTCTGGCCACTCTGGGCCACCAGGGACTGGCCACTCAGCAGGTGGCTCTCTTCACAATCAAACTGATGGCTAGGCATATGGCCACCACCTACCCGGAAGATTTTGAAAAGGTACTATTGTCTGAAAAAGTGATGTTTTCCCCTCAGATATTGTGCAAGTATATGATTGAAAACTAATAAATGAAAAACACAATTTATTGTAGCATTATAGCTTATACGTTGAGGAACGCGGAAATATTCTGGAAATTGTAATAAATAAATAATACAAACATATTTTTTAAATGTTGTCTATTCCACAAAAATTGTATACTAGCCATGGCATTTCCCCATCGTTAGGTTTAGTTATAAGTTTGCTGATTGCGAATCTATCTTATACATCAGGTTAGGAAGGGAGATTGGATTTCGATTGATTTTCAGTCAAATGAGTCAAAGGGAAGAGAGATAATAGCGGAGTTCTTGACTCAAAACCCCTAAAAACTTCTGATGCATTGATTGTATCACCATGAAATTTCATATGAGAATTGAAATGTCTCAAAGTAAAAAAACTTGTGATATTTAGCCGAATTGGCGTCTGGAGATGGCTTTAGACTAAGTCTGACCAACTCAGTGTTTCCCGAGTCTTTAAAAAAGTTTTATGACCTCACGACGAAACTGAGACCATTTCTGTAAAATGTCTTTATGTGTGAAGGTGTGTATGTTCGTTGTTCCTCATGTCTCCGCAACTAGTGCATCGATTTCCTTCAAATTTGAAACAATGTTTTATGGTGTTGGATCAGCAGCTAGCTTCCAAGTGAAACGCTACAGCGGTTCCGTAGATACGCAAAGTTTTAAGACTGTTGTAAATTCAGTTTTAAAGTTACAAGGAGAACACTTTTGCTCAGCTTAAGAGTTACTTTGGGTAAACATTTTTTAAAAAAAGTAGTTTTGGCATGCATTATCTCAGTTATATATATATTTTTTAGTTTTTTATATGTATACATATATATTTTTTTTCAGAACTTCTCTGATGAAGTCCGTAAATGTTTTAATATATAGAATGGGAAGTTCTTCTTTATGCACCTAATAATTTTGGTTAAAATAGGTTCAGCGGTTAGTTGGTAAAAAAATATATTAATAATAAATGACATAGAAGCAACTGTATCAATTGAAGACTTAAAAAAAAAAATATATATATATATATATATATGAGTATATACGGTCGTACCTACGCGGAACTTTTCCATAGGTCTGTTCGTGGGCTACGATATCCTACTGGTATTATACCGTACTTAAACTCATTTAATCGATTTGGGTGCATTAATCATACTTTACAACGTCCATATCGTTTTCTATGGGAAAATTCCGTATAGCTCCGACCTGCACATATTTTTTAAAATATGATCTGTATTATAGAATAGAATAGAATAATTTTTATTTATCGGCGTCCAATTTCATAGATTTTTGGCGCCGTACACTTGATTAAATTAAGTCAATGAGGTGGGTTGTCTTCATTGTGTTTAGGACAGCTTCGATAGATGAGTTGTCGTCTCCGAGCATCTCATGTAGGTTCCTTTTTTCGCAAACCCATGGCCTTGAGTATATTCTCATATCCAGGGTATTCCTCCAGGATGTGGCTCACTGTGAGAGGCCAGGCCCCACACCCGCCACAGCCCGGGGCCATCGTCCTGGTTATGAGGTGGCCATGGGTTAGGCGAGTGTGGCCTACACGGAGCCGCATCAGACATACCTCCTCCTATCTATTCCGTCTTTCGGAGCTTTTCCATTTGTCGACATTTGCTTTGATGGACCTAAGCTTATTTGTTGGGTCCATGTTGATCCACAAAGAGGCCCAGCTCTCTTTTATTTTATGACGTAGGCAGTAGCATCTGTATTATATATATATATTGTATTGTTTTAGATCCTAGAGAAGGTGACAACGCTGCTGATGGAGAGAGCTGCTGAGGACGGCTGTTCCGCCCCTTCCTACGTCGGCTCGCTGGTCCTCTGTCTTGCCGAGCTGGTCTCCATACTCAGAGCCCGGGCTATCCCCCTTCTGCCCTCCTACCTCCCTCCACTTATAACACTCCTCCACAGACATCGGACTCAGCCAGACCACAGGTGTATATTTTATAGTAGCCATGCTCCTTATCCTCCTCAGCCATACGATGTATAGATGAAGGTATGTAATCAGTCAGAAGTTCAATGTTTTCATCAGAACTTCATGTTTTTACGATACTCTGATTCCAAAAATGAAAAACAAAATCCTATTTGTGAACACGATAACTACAGATAAAGTGATGGTATCGACACATTTTATTTGTGTATCCAGCATTTCATAAGGACGACACCTATTGATTTTTAGCCGAATCAATCAATAGGTTTCAGGAGAGCGAAAACAGTTCATTAATTCGGCAAGGGAAGTATATTGCGGGTGATTCGCTGACGGCTTTTTTGTTTTTTTAATAATTTTAATATGATTTCACGATTAAAGAACTCGTACTTTTCTTCTACTATCCATATTACGTATGGTGAACGAATTTCGAAGCCATGAAAACGTCTAATTGTTGTGACAAAATGCAGTGGCGTTGACAGAAACTAAATGTATTTATTATTATTGCCAGAAACATTATAATTATTAAATGTGTATTAATTAATACATCAACGCAATGTTCGCCTAGGGAACCCTTCAGTGTGTGATCACCTTGATTACTCTTCTCTGTAATTTTGATTACCTACCGATAAAATGGTAACTCATCAGAAATCATCTCCCCTAATGCTCTACAATTTTGTTTCTGTAACTTTTTTCGTATTTATAATAATTATGGGAAATAGCAAGAGCCCACACACAAAAAAAACCCACTGGGTCGAATAATGGCTCAACGCGCTACTTATAATTCGCACAGCCTAACTAATACAAATTCGCAAACATACTCTTTCCAAATGTTCTGCTTTATAATTTTGGACATATGTATATTTATTGTATCTAAGGTCGTTCCTGAGAATATTGCCAAAAACTTCGAAAACTTGAAAAAAAAAAATGAAATGGCAAAATTTGTCAAGAGTTTTATGAAATTAAATTTAATAATGGACGAAAATGATTCAAAAATCACTTAAAGGGCATCTGCTTTCAAGCTTATTTGCCGAAAGCTACCAGCTAGCGATGTCCAGGAAGAGTTTTTATATACTGTACTATTTATAGTTAGTTATTCTGACTCATGCCCGAATTATACCTACAAGGTCATATCGCCTACTCTTTCGTCACTCTGGTAGACATAGCCCGACTCTACTGTGAGAGTCCTAAATTTTGCCTACCCTAAATTTTTATTCACCTAGGGTAGGGGTCTTTAACTAGTACCTGTCATCGTACAGGCTCGGGACCATCGTTTAACGTCCCATCCGAAAGACGGCGTGCTCAAGGGTTTTTCACCTCCCACATAAAAAACCTAAGAGCCTCGTTTCGAACCCGTGATCTTGAGCAAGCACGCATACTACTGAGCTACCGGCGCCCTCTACTATTTACATATAATATAGATATACTATAACCTCACTCTCTTGTGTTGCAGTGCTGCTGATGTTTTGTTGCTGAGTATTGTAACAGCTGTACAGAAGATCCTTGAAACATTGTTACCGTTTTTGAACCCATATCTGCCAAAACTGTTGTATGAAATATCATTGTTGTCAGCCAAATGTGATGCGGATCCTAACGACCAGAAAACCCAGCCACTTGTACAGAAACTCAAAACCATAAGGTAATTCATTACTACTAATATATATATAGTAAGATCTTTACTTTGACTCACTGGAGTCCAAGTTTGCCACTTGTCCGGCTATAGTATAAAGGAACTTATGTAATAGATCAGAAATTCTATGTTAAGTTGATCATGTTTTAGAATTTCATGTTTTTTCCGATCCATTGATTTAAAAAAAAATCCTCTCTGTATGTGTCTGTGAACACGATATCTCCTGATAAGAATGGATGTATCGACAACGTCAGGGGGCTCAACTCATGAACCCTAATAACTACCGATGTAATTAATACAGTGAAACAACAGTCGTTTTATTTATAGAGGGTCCCGCTAAGAGAGGACGAAATGTATCGTTTCTCATTTATAGAGGTGAAAATTTTAATGAAAAATGCATATTTTATGTTGTTATTATGTCCAATTTTTATTTTTCAAAACAATACTACAAAACTTATGACTTAAAAAAATCTGTTATATTGGTTTATATTTGAGTGCTAGTAGCTTTAAGGTGTTTCTCGATAGTATTTATATTTTGTGCACTTCTATTCGCTTGTTTATCGTACAAAACCTTAGATAGTACTGGAAAACAAAGCACGTGTGGAAGAAATTAGAATGTTTATAAACAAACGTGTCGTAACCTGATGAAGTGTCTTACTTATACAGGTTATTGAGCTACAAAGTCTCAAATATAGAGGTAAACATCGAAAAAATCTAAGAAATCAAATCTCAATTAAAAATATATGGACTCAAAATTTTGTTTGAGGGTTCAGAAGTGCCAGAGTAAGACACACATCGGTAGATTGGTTCGGGAGGAAGAGCGAAAACGTAGTTGATTAATTAGCGATGGGATTCGTTGTCGGTGATTCACTACTTTTAATCGGCCAAAGAAAACCACATATCCGAAAATTAAGGTCACCATTTTAAAAACGCACTAGTTAACAACTTTATACCATGAAAGATTCTTGCTGAAAAGAGGAGATGAATCGTACTTAGTTTATGTATTACGTGTTTAGAAATTCTATATTTAGTTTTTACCGGAATTTAATGTTTTTTCGACCCTCTGAATCCAAAAGAGAAAAAAAAAATCATCCTGTTTGTGTCTCGGACTCGATAACTCGCAATAGAATGTGTATATCGACGAAATTTTTTATGTGTATCTAGAACTCCATGGGAAGGCAGTTACTGGTAGTAGGGCCCTCTCATCGTGTAACTGTAACTCGAGGGATGTTGTTTTGTTACAGACAGCGGATAGCTGGTGAGATGGAGGTACGGCTACTGGTGCCAGCCACCACCCAGGCCTACCGCCGCCTCATGAAGCACAACCAGTACGAAGGAGTGGCCCCTCTAATGGCACTCCTCGCCGAGAGTTTCACCACTGCAGGGGACCTCACCCCAGAGACCACCGCCCTCTTCTTGGACTGTCTCCAACTGAGGAGCACCCATCCTGAGCCCTCCCTCCAGGTGGCTCAGGCTGTGGAGGACGCAGTGATGGGCGCCGTCACACGGCTCGTCCTCAAACTCTCAGAAGCCTCCTTCAGGCCCTTTTTCAGCCGCATCTACCACTGGGCGCTTCAGCCTCCCAAAGAACATGCCATCACTTTCTACGGGTATGTGTTCTTCTCATTCTATAGTGCAGGCCAGAGATGCTGACGATGTTCACAGGATAATAACTCACTTAACGGTTAACCGAATGTATTTTGTTTAAACCAATTCAGTTTGTATTGTCATTTAAAACAAACATTATGTGAATATTTTTACTTGGCAAAATATCAACTCAGATTTATTCTATGAATGCTGTTCGCCGTAATCTAGGTTTTTTTAAATAGTTGCTGTTGCATACAGTACGCTGTACACAGCTGTTTGTGTGTGATGGCCGTATTAATCCATTCTTGAAATTTTAAATAACTCTCCCTAATATTTATTATTTACTAACATATCAGATTTAGATTTACATTATTTGAATTAATGGGTTAAAACAGATTCGGGCTGCTTCAAAATAATTTGAAATGTCTTCATTGGAAAAGAAAAAAAAAAACATAAAATGAAGTGTCAATTCCAGGCCTAAAGGTGTTCCCTGAAGGCCAACGCGAGAGAGAAGACGACGTTTTATAGGGTTCACACTTGAAAACAATATCCCGCAAAAACTACCCAACATATCGAAACGCAGATTACAGAGTTTTTCTTATTTGACAACGTACTTTTGAAAGAGGCAAATAAAATTTGGGGTAAATATGACAAAGTACCGTCCCCCGGGCGATATCACCACGTGAAAGAGGACTAAAAATGCTAAAACAACTTCGTATTTTTTATTATGTAAAATCAGCTTCGGACGCCATCATGTTGCCTTTAAATCTAATATGGCGGACATTAGGAAGATTGCTAAAGAGCGCCGTCTTCTACTGTCAAAAGTATTATTTCAGTTTGTTAATTTCACTTCGATTAGATAACATCTAAGGAAATCCAATATGGCGGAACTAATTTAATTTTTTTTTAATACATCCTCTCTAAGTCCTCTCGATATGAGAGAAAATTATCCAAGAAAAAAAAAGTTTAGTGTTGGTGACATTCGCAGTTTTGTTCACTTAAAAAAAAAAAAATTAAACTAATAAGTTATTTTATTTTGTTTCAGGTTGGCCCATGGGATGGCGCTGTCACTAAAAGGACTCTTCTCTCTTTTCGCTGGAATTTTCGTCCAAAACGCCGCAGAATTACTGGACAAAAACAACTCTGAGAAGCAGACGGAGGAATGGTTCCAGGGAGAGACGGCTTCGCAGAAATCTGTACTTCTTCTCAACAATATCCTTCAGACATTTTTAATTGTTTTTACTTACGATTCACAAAAATTTTTAACAAATGAATATTTTAACATTTTAATGGAGCCATTGGTTGATCAGGTAAAGTAATATATATATATGATTCAAGTTCGAGAAATAAGAATTTGTGTGGAGTTGATAAAGAATCCATTTAATATCTGGTGTGTACTTTCAGCTTGAGAACAGTGTAGGTGGAGAGGACGGTATGAAGGAACGGTGGACCGTCCTGATCCCGTGTATCTCTGGTATGGCCACCTCCACCGGAGACGACTCTCTCTGGAAGAAACTCAACCACCAGGTCCTTCTCAAGACACGACACACAAGTCCTCAGGTAATCTAGCCCATAGTTAATAGACTTTTTTTTAATTTTGTGTCAGACTTTTGAGATTATTTGTGACTTTATAAATAAATCACACTGCGGTGAGTTAACTCTTTACTCATTGTTTTCCGATAGTAGACGCTTAAAGAAACAACTTTAGTTACATTTAAAAAAGTTGTTTAACTACCAAATAGTAGAAAACTGGCTCAAATAACGATGTAATGTCCACTTCCCCACCTAATATAGTAAAGCGCAAGTTCAATCGGTCATTTCTATTAATCCAATCTATTTTATTTAAAGAAATTTTATTATAATTTTTTTAAATCTATAAATATAAAATTCAAATTCTGTTTCTCTATTCTAAATATATTTTTAATTTTAATAATTCTTTTAGAATAGCAAAAATTCCAAATTCCTTTTAATGGGAGATACAATCTCTTTTTTTTGAGTTAAATATACTTTTTTGCTAGAAAAAATCCTTCAGAATAAATGATAACTGATCAATAACTGAATATACAATATGCTTCAGGTTCGACTGGCAGGTCTGAGAACGACCTGCGCACTTGCGGGCAAACTGGGAGAGGATTTCATGCCGCTGCTTCCAGAGACGGTGCCCTTCTTGGCAGAACTTCTGGAGGACGACGTCGAAGAGGTGGAGAAAGAATGCCAACGAGTCGTCAACGAAATGGAAGAGATTCTTGGAGAACCCATACAGAAATATTTTTAACATTTTATTTTTATTATGTACATATTCCTTTCAATTGGATATGTATGTATTCTTGTACAATATGTAAAAATACAGTGATTATTTTATATTTCTTTTTTATTCATTTTTCTCTTATTCTCACCTAAATATACTACGGTAGATTCTCTATTATCTGAAATAAAAAAACTTCAAGTTTTATATTATCAACATTTCTAGTTAGTTATGATTCATGCCCCCGGGCTAACTACGAGTTCATATCACCTACTACCAGAGCGCTCTTTCGTCACTCTGGTGGACATGTGCCCGACTCTACTGTGGGAGTCCTAAATTTTGCCTACCCTAAATTTTTATTCACCTAGGGTAGCGGTCTTTAACGAGTACCTGACATCGTACAGGCTCGGGACCATCGCTTAACGTCCCATCCGAAGGACGGCATGCTTAAGTTTATTTTTCCTCCCAGATAAAATAAACTATTTATATTTAACTGAATTATTGTATTGGACCACTGATTGGGAGGGATTGTACTCGTATTGTGTGCCCGGTGTAATGTCCCTAAAGCAGCCGTCTGTCTTTGATAAAGTCCAGGAGTCTGCTGTTGTTAAGTTCCTTCCGTAGCTTGCTTCAGTTCTGTTGTAGCAGACCAGAAAAACTAAAATCTTGAGAATTTCGCAAGTTTCTATTATTTTTCTATTCAAGAGGCTTCTGGCGATGCTCATTTTGTGTACAGTTGTTTGATAATATGCTTATGTCCTATAATTGTAGTATAAAGAACATAATATGTACAATAATTATTCTTTATATTATAAAGACATAACAGTTGATAAAGAATAATTACGAATTGCTGCAAGATTTTGTACGAATTGCTAAAAAAATAGGATTCCTCAGGAGGTTACGCAATTATGAGTTTTATTTGGGTATTCCTCTCCAGAACTTAATGTTTCCGGATCGGCAAACTTTTTTTTATTTCCGCCCTCAGGTTTCTTCTCTTAATGAGGAGTCTCATGCACTCGAGGGTGATAAGATGCAGACACTCATATTCTTTCCTAATTCAGGCCTAATTTTCAATTTGATGCTGAGGCGGCTCATTAAGACCACCATATACATATCTAGCGTATGTTAACGGGCTTCAACAAAGGAACAAAAACTACAATTTTGATTTTTTTAAATATTTTTATTCACAGAATACTTCTTTCTATGATTATACAGAATCATAATAAAATATAATTAAACAAATATAATATATATTTTCTATATATGAACCGACCAGATGGTAACAACACATTTTACATTTAAAAAAAAAATTGTTATACATTACATGACAATATGACACCACATGGTCGGACCCAGCATCTCCGATTTACTTAAATTTTTGTAAACATTTAGAGAGGTACCAGATTGAGGGACATCAACTATTAGAAAGAAACCAACAAAAACATTTGGTAATGTATAGTTTTTAATGTTGCATGTGTGATGAGATTTTCAAATTTAGCATTTTATTACAAAAAAATTCATATCCAAAAGACTTCTTATGATAAAGTACCTTCAAAGCTACAATTTTTTTTATTAGCCATTATTATCCCTGACAATTCTACAAAAAGTGGCACACTTGATGAGGCAGTGGTTTCCTTTGTCTAATTTGCTAAGTAGGTTGGTCTGAAAGCCGGGTATTTTACGATATTTTTTTTTTTCTCCCAAATTTTAAATACTTTCAGTTTTTAAACTAGGTTAGTTACACGCAACTTTTTTCGCTGAAATAAAATTCTCCTCGTGAACCAATGAAATGTTGAATATTATTTATTGCCACTTCATGAAACGGCTGTCAATCAATATTTAAACCATTTAAATATATCTGCATATAAAAATTCCGTATAATCTCCATGACTTGTTACTGGAAGATGATGTACTGCCCATTATATCATTAGGAACTATTTAGATGTATTTAATTTGTACTCTCCACAGCCATTGTGGTACTTTCTAGCCGGAAAATGGGGTGTGGACGCTTCATTCTCATAGTAATTCTGTACACGAGGATGAAGCTCCAAGAAGAGTTACATTTCCTCCTTCCCCGAAATAAACTGAACTCGGTGTCCATTTGTGTAAGGAGATCCTCAATATATAATATAAAGTAGACAGATATGCTTCGTATATATTATAAATATATATTTTTGTTATTTACTACTTAGCAAATATAGACGCTTCGGGAAGCGCCTATCATCAGTATCTATAATTTATTTACTGATCTTTATGTAAACACTTTTTTCATGTTGATCATATTATATATTTATAAATATATCATCATATTTATATATGTTTTTCTTATTTATATACATTTTTTTTTACATATTCTCTTTTATTTATTTTTTCTTCTTCATAATTAAGCTGTTAATTTTATGTTTTTTCATGTTAATCTTTTGTACATCTATATATTATTAATTTCTAGTTTTCCCCAATGTAGCACTAATTTATTTATTTATTTGTATGTCATACTGATACTTTATTTCATTGTTTCCTGTTCTTTACTCTACATGTATTTATTCTTAGGGGACCTCAGTCCCAGAATAAGAAAATTTCTTTTCATTTCATATTATTTTTGCAGAACCCTCTGTCTAGATTACGTTCAAAATTCTCACTCTCGACAGAGGTCGACTCGTAAAATATGTTTCTTCAAAAATAATAAAAAAATTGTGTTCAAAAATATCAACAAATAAATTCTAGATACTGATGATGGGTTTTTTGGTGTGTTTCTTACTAAAACAGCTATATTTGCTGGGTTGTAGAAACCGAAAGATAAATGGGAGAAAAATACATCTGTGAAAAGTATATTATTATGATGTATTGAAGTGCTTATAGGTCTTCATATCTTCAGTGAGTAGTTAATGAAGTGTTTTTGTTTTAAATGTGTTATATCTCTCTCTAGACTATCAGCTCTAGAGCTAATTATAGCTAGAGAAATACAGATATCCAATAAGACAACATTTTAAAACTAATACGACTTAATCTCCTTCAAAGCGCACAGGTTAATAAATTCATTCAAACGAACTATCTTGCTGAAAAAGCGCGATGAATTAAACTCGACCATGGCAAATACGGTTTTTGAAAGATTGTCACTCAGGAACCTTTCAATATTTCACGATCATCTTTAGAGCTATTCTACAGAGCTGTCAGCTGTTTAGGAAACAGGTTTTGATTTTTTTAAATCTCCATATAATTAGAAAGAAGATTTAAAACATTATCAAATGGGTAACTAAGGATTCGACGGATTTCAGATCTACTTTATGAAAATTCATATTGTAAGAACAATATTTTAAGAAAACAAATATACACAACTACAATATATTCACTATATTGGTCAACATTTACAAGACTATATAGTCTTCCATCTTACAGCATTATCAAGGGTACTTAGGTTATATATCTGGGAGGTGAAAAAACCTTGAGCCACTTGATAAATAAACGGGGGTTGGCAAAATTTAGGATTTCTAGAGAAGAGTCGGGCTCGTGTCCACCAGAGCGCAGTTGAAATAACTAACTCATTTTGACACTTCAGAGGACACAAAAAACCTATTTCACCTAAAAATCCTGAAAAAAAAAATTTTATATATTGAAAAATAAAAGGCCCTACTTTTTGTATAATTGGCCAGATATATAATAGTTGGCTCGCTCGTCGGTGGGTGAATGTGTTTTATTGGAATCGCGTCACATTTTTTTTTAAAGGTATAAGTCATAGATATTTCTAGTTTCGTAAAATGGATTATCTATATCTATTTTTGGATCGGCCGACTCATATATAGGTACATTTTTAATTTATATAATTAATCTGTCTTCTGTTTGTATTTTTTTTTTTAATTTCTTTATTTCTCTTATGCTCATTTTCTTTTTTAAACTCTTGATATCCACTTTTATTAGGCTCCACATTCTGACAAACCTACACAATTTTATTACAATTCAGATCTTTCAAATTATACAATATTCTACACAATTTACACGAACAAAAACAAAAAATTGCTAATTTTATATATATATATTTTTTTAGATTAATAATTTTACATTAAACATCAAAATACATAATATATAAATACCAGGATTTTATTTATTCTTATATATATATATATATATGGTGGGAGGGGGAGGGGGGGGGGGGGGGGGGGGGGTAACAACATTGAAATGTTTATCATTTTATTTATATTTATAAAATTGTTCTTTACTTATAAGGAACACTATTTACAGACAGAAGCTCTGACAAACAGTAGTTCTAAATCAGAATTGAATTGACAGAAAAATTATAAATAATTGAATGTAAAAATAAACAAATTCGAAACTTTAAAAACAAATAGATTTCCAAAACAGGTAATCTGTATAGTCTAGCACAGCATATATAATATATTTAAATAAAATGACATTTTTATAAGAAAATAAAAACTAACCAAACATCAAATTTGTATTGTCATTTATTCAGTTCCGGCAAATATTTTACATATATTGAAATCAAATAAGAAATATTTAGTAATATGTAATATAACATTTTGATATTACATATTTTTATATAGTTTACAAACATTAAACATAATATTTGTAAAAAAAAAAAAAAAGACTCGATTTATATTTTATAAATATAGTATAAAAGTTAGAAAAATAATAATTTGGAAACCTCTGTCGCTCCAGACACCTTGAAATCTTTCAACAGGATGGCTTAACAGCAAGAGAGTAAGTAGTTAACTGCCTCCTTTGGAAGAAAAAACTATTCAAGAAGCTCACTCTGCAGAGAAATTGAGAATAGTTGAGATAGAGAGAGGAATTTAGCTAGGTATGGAATAATTGTGATAGAGGGAATTCGGCAGTGGCATAGACGTGATAGAGAAAATTTGGCAAAACTGAGCTCAAATATAAAACAAATGACAAAATAATAACAGTAAATAGAAAAGTTGGAAGTTATAAAAAAGTAAAACGAACAGGAAGATTGTATGAATCTTTGTACTGTATGAGCTGTCAGTAGGGTTAACTAAATGTCAATCCACAGGGAGAAACCATCCGACACTCATTCTGCGAAATTTAGGATGTGAAACAGAAAAGTATGGGTCTTTAAAAGTTTCCTTAAAAAATTAAAGCAAAAACAAAATAAATAAATAAACACTACAAATAATCTCCATGAATGTTTAAATTCAAAACAATTTTTAGTGGAAATAATAAAAAAGTTGTAGAGCATTAGCTCATGAAAAGGAGTTGCCCAAGAAAGTCTCATAGTGTTAATTTGCTAGGGTAGAAGGATGCCATTTTTGGAATTTCTCATGAAATTAAATGAGAGAAAAGAAAATAATTTAAAAAAAGACTACATTTTCAGGTTAAATTGAATAGTTACAATTAATTCCATGGAATCCTACTTCAAATAATACTTACATTTCATAACTAATTCAAAGTACAGTTCCAACATTATTAATATTTAATGAGTTTGTAATAAAAAAAAAACATGAAAACATTTATTGAAAATTTGTTGTATTCACAGCTGGAAAATTGTGGCGATAGAATTGTGAACTGACCATTAATTATAATAATTATAAATTTGTTGAATTTATTTTTCATTGTCTCGAACATATTTATATTTTAGACAAGATTTTCGAAAAACTGTGGAATCCTTGAATATCAGTAAGTATATATTATGTATATTTACTAGTAGATATATACATCAAAGTACTATTCATCTACGGAACCCTTCAATGTGTGAGTTGATCACAAGTCTGTAATATTTTGTTAACTTTTCAAAGCATAGATATATCCGGCTCTTTTATTAGGCTGTTTTCTTCTAAAGAATATGAAGAAAAACGCATATTTAAAAAAAAATATATTGTCAATTTAACAAAATATATGGGAGTACTTTCGGTTCAATTGCTACCAGTATTTATTAAATGGTGGCTGAAGATAGTAGCAATACCGAAAGTACTCCCATATATTTTGTGAAATAAACATTACTTTTAAAAAACACAGTTTTTCTTTATATTTTTTATTTTTTCACAAAATCTCTGCAAAAATGTTTAGTATTTTCTGCTAGTTTTGATTCTCTACATTATTTGATAAATTCGTCACTCTCTTGTCACTAACTAGCTACCCATCATATCCGTCGATCGACTGGCATCCAAACAACGTAAAATCAACAAAGAACCTTTATACTTATCTACATATTTCTTAAAAGATTTTTAAAAAGTTATAAAATAATTTAAAAAAATTATACAGGGAGGACAATTTTTTTTTCAAATAATACAATAATAAAATACATAAAAAATATTTAGATTACTATATTGTATAATACATAAGAATATATATTATATTTACCACAAATGACTAATAATAATACCATATAGTTTTTTTTTTTTGATTGAATAACAAACCCCCCAAAAATAAAAAATATAAAAAATAATAATAAAAAGTGAGATCACAAGAAATATTAAAACTGTACAAAAACTGAAATTAGTCAATTCAGGAACTTCATAAAATTTATTTTTCTCATTACATTACAATGAGAATGAAAAAAAAAGGCTACATTGTATTTATTCCAAACAAATTATTATTTCTTGTTTTACATAGATAAATGTTGGTATAAATATAAAATAAATTTACAAATAATAAATGAAGAATAAAGTGAAAACAAACATGATCTTTCGATATTTATGTTGTGAATAATTTCATTGAATATAAATGAAACAAATAATATTATTTTTAAAAGTTAACTTTTTGTAATTATTAATCGTATGTTACAATCAGTATGGCCAGTTATGGTTTTTTTTCAACTAGACTTGTTTATTTATTTTATTTAGTATAGTGGAAGAACCATGAAAGTAGGACTGGGACTGTCCCTGTAGCTTTATTGTAGTATACTAATTGATATTAACTGCGAAAGTGCAGGCAGCGTACTTGCCTACTGAGCACGCTGTCCTTCGGATGGGACGTTATAAGCAATGGTCTCGAGCTTGTATGTATGATGTCAGCTACACATTTAATACAACATTTAGCACTCCCACAGAGTCGGGGTCATGTACACCAGAGCGACGAAAGAGCGTTCTGGTAGTAGGCGATATGATCTCGTTGTTAAAGCCCGGGCTTGAATCACAATAAATAACTAAACTCGATACCAATATACTTAATCAACAATAAAATCTATGAAAATTCAATTTGAATAAAGAAATATTATAATTTAGTTTTGATTAAATTAATGAAACACATTTTAAAAAATAATAAAATAAATAACAGTAAATTGTGTAAGACCAACTGTTGTCAAAACAACCGGAAATAAATTTCCACAGGTAGAAAAAAATGTTTTTGCGGAAAGAGTTGTATTTCCCATCGACTTGTGGACCTTTTGAGTATACATGAGGAGCTTATTCTCAAAATAAATTCAGTCTCAACTAATTCTTTTTGTGATAATGAGACCTTATTCTGTTTTTTGTTGTGTAAATCATTGTTTATGGGTAATATGTAGCAATAATGGTATGAACTTATATTTATTTTGACGTATGAGGAAGTATTAATTGGAACTCACGGTGTATATAATATAAGTAAAGTCGGATGTTTAGCAGAACGTTGCATAAATTGAATCGCCTTCTCAAAATTCATCTTATATAAATAACTTTAAATTAGAAGCTACAAAATTTGTTATTCTTTGTATAGTTAGTTGAATTTTTTTTTCCTATAAAATTGAAGTTATTATTTTATGCGGTTTCTTCATTGTCAAAAGTACATACGTTCTATAGGGCGAGGTACATTCATTTAAAATACCGCCTGTTAAATTGTCATTTCCATTAACAAAAAAGATAAAATTAAATTCAAATCTCATGCAGCGCCTCTTTTTACCTATCGTTTCCTTTTAGTAACTATCAAAATTGATTGCACATTCTTCTTTGGCAATACATAATAATATCCAGTTTTGTCAAACTGCGTTAAATAATACAAGCCAAAAGGAATTTTTTTCAACTGAAAATAGATAAAGAACCACTGGGTGCAACGTCACAGTCGTGAGGAACCCACAAGAAGTAGATGGATATAATATAAACGGAACTCAGGAACAGTAAGCCAGTGAGACACTTTCAACGACTTTCACGGTTTTTCTTCTATACTTTTGTAAATTCAATGGAGAATAACTTTTTTTTTGTATAAGTATTTATATTATTTATACATTGGACATATTTAATATACATATTTTATACACTTATTATAATAATAAATCTACTTTATAACACATAACCAGAAAAATCACTACTCATAAAATATAGTCATAAACAATACAATAAATAAAATATAGCTGATATCATCAATATACAATACATATGTCTTATATCACAAAGGCTTTTTTATTGTTTATAGATTTAAACCGTACAAATTTCTTTAGTTGACGTACATTTAAAGATATGGATGAATTCTGGATAAAACTAACTGTTGACGGCGGGTATACTATGCTGAGCTCGCCTACAGCTAAAATGATCATATCTGTGACGCCAAAATAAGTAAGTGTAATAATGAACACAGGTCCACAAAACTGTTCATTTAAGTCATTTTGCAATATCTCCTTTTGCGTTCGTCTCAACCAAAAATGTTTAAAAAAAACTGTTGTAGTTTAGTAAATTTCGAAGAAAAAGACAAACAAATTGTTTTCAAATTTTTTTTTTTTCTTTTTACAGTTGAGTGGTGCCGAGACTAAATTCAAATTAAAATCGAATCTCAACTTTTCATTAAGCTACCAACACCACTTAGGTTCATACTTTCGCCCTAGGCGGCACGTAGCGATGCTCCAACGTCTCCAACCAGGTTAGGCCGCGCTGCGCATTTTTTACAAAGTGAAATTTTGATCCCTGCAGTATTTTTTTTTTTTTAAATAGATTTTCTACATACATCCACACAAACATATTTAACAATCAGCCTCACGCTCTAATAATACAAAAAATTTAACATTTGAATTTTTATTTTTTCTCGTCATTGGTTTTGGGTTGAAAGTGTTTCAAAACTATATTAGTACTATGTTATATAATATTATCAGTTCTATATTTTTTATGAAGAACAATTATTTAGATGCTAAGTATAAAATAAGGTTTACAAAATGTTCAACATTTCTGTTGCAAAATGACATAAATTAGATTTTTTTTTTTTTCATTTTGGAAAAATTAAAACAATAATTAGAACTTGCGAGGCTAACACATATAAAACGCTTATTTTTAATAATTACAAATTTGGAAACCTACGACAAGAAACAATTTTTCAATTCTGCTGAAAATTTTGCAAAATGGACCTATCTGTTAGGAGGACCTAATGAATGATGCAATTATCTTTATTTATGGTATGGGCACGGATAGAGCATGCAGCTCATCTTCAACCATTTTGTTACATCATAAAATATCGTCTAAAAGCCTAAAGAACTGTCTCATCAAGATTATAAAAACAAAGAACTTCTCTTTTTCCTTAATAAGATCCAACCTCTTCACTTGGCCAATATATCTTTAATTTGTTTTCGAAAGGTAATCTAAATTTTAGCAAATTCAGAATTGCGCCTTGGAGATCGCATGACAGAACCAATAAAATTTTCTATGAAATATACTGGTATACAAGTTTTGTTCTATAACACATTTTTGTATCCATGGGAACATGAAAATTTGTACTTGAGAATAAAAAAGCGAAAAAAGAACACACATGTAGGTTAGTTGGCAATAACTTTGAACTTTTTGGGCCCATGTTCATTGGACCTTTTCTCTCTTATTTTGGCGAGTTTCTGAAGTTAGGCGCTAGGCATTAAATCCATCTGCACATCATCAATTTCAGTTAGCTGAATTCCTGATCTGAAATTGATTTAATATTGAACACATGCAAGTACATTTTTTTTATTTTTTTTTTCGTTATACTATACATTTAGGTAGAGGTTCTAGTTTCAAGAATTGTCTCCACTTAGGCGCAATATGTTCTCAATGGGCCTAGAAAACGGTATATGTAAACACGGCGTCAAACTTAAAGCCTGTCCTAGACTCGCCAGAGCGCCTGGCCGATATGGTCAGTCATTCTATTGCCTGTCTCAAAAACACACGTCTTTCAACAGTAGCGATGTTGCCATTTCTCACTATCGTTCCGTTCAATAATTAATTAATATTATAAAAGTAATTTTTATTAACATTTCTGTATTTAATATAAAATACGTATATAGGTATTTTGAGTAGGTTGTGTGAGACGACGGGAAGGATAACACGATTGTTTGACAAGCATGCTTTCTGAGTTCTCGGAAAGCTTACTAGTGTGTCAATACAGAAATCGGGAGATTAAATAAAGCTGTATATTTTTTTTAGGAATTTCTCTAAACGAAATGTGGGGAAACTTGCAATGTTTAGTTTTACTGAAAAGGAATTTCAAAATGGCCTGGCAACACTGGTATTGCTACTTCTGCACTTCTCTTTGTAGTGTTAACTTTTTTACAAATTTTAACTTTTTTTTGTTTTTTATTTTTCATTCATTTACATAAAATAAACTTTTACTGTTACTTTTACTACCAAGAATTATTAATTAAATGTTAAACGAGTGAATATTAAAAACAAATTTAAAAATAAACGTGTAATTAGACAGTTGGAAGGTAAGTAGTGTTTTGTGTTTAGTTTTTACCTCAGACAGTACAATATAACCGACTTTTCAAGGTCATGATTCAAGTTTCACGCCGCCTAGAATACAGACTGTATTTATTACAATGATGTGTCACTGATGCATGACACATGGCTCCTCAGGCCGGCTTGCTCCAGGCAGGCCGCGGACTGTGAGGAAGGGTCGGAGTGCGCACACGACTGGCGCGCTTCTCTGGTGGCGCTCTCAGACAGGGGACCGGTGCGGACTGGGAGTGGTCTGATCGAATGTGGCCACATACTTGTACTGATATGGCTGAGAGACCGGCTGGCAGATCTTCAGTTGGTGACGCCGAAGTCGACATTCCCGCCATAGTACTGCGCTCGCAGCCCCAAATCCAAACATTACCACGCAGATGAGGATGAGATAGACAGGGCCGTGGAACCAGACGTTGCCTTCGCCGTGGTTCGTGTCTGCACATATAAAAACAAATATATAAATAAATATATTAAAACTGCTTGGATGCCGAGCTGAGTCAAGTTAGCGCACTTCCGTGGCAGGTTTCACAACTTTTTATTACTTTCTCCGTGGCAGGTCATATTGGCTAGATAAAAAGAAACGGGAAATGCATAACTCAGCACTAACTACGGTAAGACTGCTTTATAGCACAAACTATATAAACTGTTTCTGACCGGGAATGAAGAATTTGAATGTTTAGAGCAAAATTTCAATTTAAAAAATCCATACCCTCGTCCGGCACTCGGTCCAAGTTTTCTGGTTGGCTTGTTCATTCTTTTTACCATTTTTTGTACACAATTTAAATAACATTCAGGGTTTCTCATGTGAACGAACATACATCTTTCAATGAACGTAAACGAATGTTTTTCAGCTCCAATTAAAGAAAACAATATATAATATATTTATCTATACATATAATGTAAGAATTTGAACGACCACCGTAATTCGTATTCAGGGAAGCATGTTTGATGTAAATATGCTAGTTGTTTCCGTAAGTGTATGTTTCAGGTATCTTATAGAATCTGTTGAAACTACAACGAAGGGAAATATGATAAAATTAACTGTAAATAGAAAATAATATAAATATTAATAACAAACATACAATCACAAAATAAATAAAAAATCCGAATTAATGATTTATAAAGGTTGGGTTATCGAAAACTCGGATTAGTTAGTTTCAACAAGCCACCACTTAGGTTCCACAATATACTCTATATAGGTTAGGTTTTATAACTCATGCCCGGGCTTTAACTACGAGGTCATATCGCCTACTACCAGAGCGCTCTTTCTTCACTCTGGTGGACATGAGCCCGACTCTACTGTGGGAGTCCTAAATTTTGCCTACCCTAAATTTTTTTTCACATAGGGCTGGGGTCTTTAATGAGTATCTGACATCGTATAGCTCGGGACCATCGCTTAACGTCCCACTCGAAGGACGCCGAGCTTAAGTTTATTTTACCTTCCAGACAAAATAAACTAAGGGCCTCGGCCGGCACCCACGTTCTTGAGCTCATAAGACAAGCACGCATACCACTGAGCTACCGGCGCCCTCTTTACTCTATAGGAATTAAGACTAGTATATGAGTGTTGAACTACATTGACACTTATCGCAAAAATGTATTGGGACATGTTTCAACATATGCTTCTTTAATGATTTTCAGCCAGATAGGATCCGGGATAACTGATGGGTCTGCCGCACGTCCAATGAGGAGTAAGGATCTGGTATTACCTGTACACTTTGGACAGCAGGGACTGTTGGAGTTGGTGCATGGCCTGTCGCAGACCGCCTCCGTGCAGACAATGCTCCGCCCCCCCTGACAAGTGCATCGCTTGCACAGCTCAGGCTCCCAAGTCTCGCCCAATTTGAAAGTGAGATTTCCAACCAGACATGTGTCCTCATTCACCTCATCTATAAACAAAAAATAATTATATATTGTGGTACACTTTTAGCTTCTGAGTGTATCAGTTAGTCTGTTTGTGTCTTAACAAATAATTCACACTAAACTAAGTAACTCTTTACTCACTATTTTGAAATAGTATACGCTTAATGACCAGGTCAGTACAGAAGAAAACTTATGGAAAAGTTAATGTGAAGAGGAATATACAACTGTCTACAAACTAACAAAACTCACTCTAGCCCCCAAAAATAACACTACTTACACAGTTTAGAAAGCTAATTGACAAGCAAATATTATAAAACTGACCCAAGAAAACACAGAAAGCAACTATTTACACCCTAACTTACTAACTGATCAACTATATACTAACTTAATCCCTAAAACAAAGGACTAACTCTCTTTAGGTATATATAGATTTTCTAAAAGCTCCGAATATTCCATTCGTCATGATTGGTCAGTGTTAAAATGAACTGAATTATCTAGGTAAACAAATGATGATTTCATACAATAACGGGACATAGGGAGGAGTACCGGCAGCTCAGCAGGGCGTATGGCAGGAGAGTCGAGACCGCAAAAAAAGGAGAGTTGGAGAAGTTTTGTTGAGGAAGAAAGCAGTAGGAACCCGTGGGGAATACCTTACCGTGTCGTCACTGGGAGGCTCAAACCAATTCCACCTGTAGCCTCCATCAGGGACGGCCACTTGCAAGCAATGTCCCTAGCGGAGACGAACAGGTTATTCCTGGAAGAGGCCTTTCCTGCTGACGATCCGGCACAGGACTCGCCCGGCCAACTCGATATCAGGAGCGCTGCCCGTACCCTGCCAGAGACGGAAAATGCACCTGACTGGGACGAGCTCGATCTGCTCTTGGCGGTTGGGAAACAGAAGAGTGGCGGCGCCCCTGGGAACGATCTCATCGACGCCGCTATAATCAAGAAAGCATTCCCGACCATCAAGACAGATCTTCTTTCTACATCTGTTCAACGCTTGTCTAAGGCGAGGCCATTTCTCGGGCGCTTGGAAGCGTGCCCTAATATACACCTTTGTTAAGCCCGGGGACAGGGACCTCTCCTTGGTAAAGAGCTACAGACCAATCAGCCTGCTCCCCGTCTTTGGGAAGGTACTGGAGACCCTTATTTTCAATGGAATTCAAACGCAAGTACACGCCTTAGTATCCCATAGGAAATTTGGCTGCATGAGGGGTAGATCTGCCGAGGACGCATTGAAGATGCTGAGAGCAGACTTAGAAGAACGCGAAGGCAAATATGCCCTCTGCGTTTTCTTCGATATTGCGTCGGCCTTCGATTGCGCCTGGTGGCCAGCCATCCTCACGAGACTGCGGACTATGGAATTGCCTAGGAATTTATTTGCGCTGATCTATAGCTTCCTCTGCGATCGATCCGCCACTATAAGCCAGCTGTATACTTGTACTACAGTGGACGTCACTAGAGGCTGTCCTCAAGGCTCGGTTCTCGGACGAACCCTGTGGAATATACTCTTTGACGGGTTGCTCCGCGACCTCGAGAACCGTGGGCATAAGGCAATCGCCTATGTCGACGATCTCATGGTTACAGTTCAGGCTGATAGTCATGCCAACCTTACCCTTCGCGCGCAAACTGCAATAGACGATATAGGCAGCTGGTGCTGCGCCAATAAGCTGGATCTCTCACCGAGTAAGACCTCGACCTTACTGATGAGGGGGAGAACCCGATGCTCGACAACCCCTGGTTTTGACAGTCCATGGGCGGCATATTCAATGCCCAGCTGTGATAACGTACCTTGGGGCCTAAAAGTGACGCCCCACGTTGTTGCCATTAAAGAAAAGACGATTACCACTTTCAACGCCCTGAGTCACCTAGCCCGCGCGACGTGGGGCCTCGACTATTTCGCGTGTAGGACCATCTACACAGGGTATTCGTGGCTGTAGCAAGGTACGCTGCTGCAGGTTGGAGGCATCGCCCCACGAATCGGCAGCGTACGATTCTGACGCAAGCCCAGAGAGCAGCCCTTTTAAGAGTTACAAGGGCTTATCGTACTGTCTCTACGGCTGCGCTACAGGTACTAGCGGGAGCCGCCCCCATTGACTTGATCTTGGATGGGGCTGTCGCTTCGTATTTCTGTAGACGCAACATGCCCTTAGGAGCAGATATTGATGAGCCCTTACGCCTAGCCCTAGAGGAAGAGATGCGCGGACAGTCCAGACCAGTGCGCTGCAAGGACATCGTCCAGAATTGGATTGTGGAAAAATGGCAACAACGTTGGTCACGATGCCCGGATGGCCGAACGACGTACGCATACTTCCCGGACGTCCGGGTACGCCTTGACTCAACATGGGTACAGCCTAATCACTGGATGTCTCAAATATTATCAGGTCTTGGTGATTTCAACTCCAAGCTGTTCTTCTTTCACAGGAAGAACACCCCGAACTGTTCGTGCGGCGGTATCGAGACTACAGAACATGTGGTTCTCGAATGTCCGCTGTACGACCAAGCTAGGGTGGAGTTGATTCATGGGACAAGATCGTATTTGGGACTGGATCTACGGCAGATGGTGACGGAAACAGACTACCCGATGTTCTGCCGATTCGTCGGCTCCTGGCGGGAGCAGAAACAGGCAATGTAAGAAAGTAACCCCTTGATCCCCGAGCTTTGACTAAACGTAGACTGGGTGATGTTGCTGCAATGCACCCTCTTTTGAAAACAAATTAAAAAAAAAAAAAAAAAGAGAAAAGCATGTTTTTTCTAAATTAACTGTATTACAATTTACGTCCTTTTCCTTTATAACGTTTAGATACAACACAAAAAGAAGATATTTTGCAAGAAAAAAAATAACCCCGCGCGAAATAATCAACAAAGTTTTCGCTCTCCCTCCAAAAGTAATCGACCGATTTGGGTAAAAATCAACAGGTGTCCTTTAGACAATTATTACGTTTTTTGAGATAAGTAATAAATATAAAATTTCATGACGATATATTCATTCAATCGGATGTTATTTTCTTATTCCTTGATTTTGAACTGCGGTTCATGCTTCCTGGGACAGTCTGTACAAAACAGTAAAGACTAAACAATAAAGAAGAGACTCACCCAAACAGAGGGGACAACACTGATTTTTGATTTTGACTGGAGTCTTGCAGGTAGAGTCAAACTGGTCGCAGACCTCAGAATAGCAGGTAGCCACCCCATCCAAGCAAATGCATGAAGTGCAGTCGTCCCGGCGCCAGCGCGTCCCCTCTGGCCTGTTAGCACCGCAACTAGCCGACAAAACAAAGGAAAACAGTTCATATCATTTATAAAACACAATAACAAAAAAAAAAAAAAGGCGTCGGCGAATCATTGGATATGTACTTCCCAGCACGAATTAATCAACTACGTTTCCGCTCTCCCTCCAAAGCAATACTTGGCTTCTGAATCTTCATACTAAATTGTGTAGATATATTATTACATCGGCAGTTATTAGAGTATTTGAGTCAAGCCCTCCGATCGATTTGACGGAAAATTAATAGATGCCATCCTTATAGGGGTTTGAATTTAAATATAAAATTTCATATCGGTAAATACATTGCAACTGCAGTTATTGGGGTTTAGTGATGAGCCCCTCTCTGATGCACCCCATTCCGCTGAAAACAGAGGCTTCGTTCTTATAGGGCTTTGTTTGAATTTTCATAATATATTTCCCCCCTAATCCTCCCTTCCCTTTGGCCGAAACTAAATAGGTGTCGTCGATATATATATGTGTCGATACATTCATTCTATCGGCAGTTATCGTGTTCACAGATGCACAGACAGACGTTATTTCCAAGCATTAGCTGAAATCTGCACTATAATATTTTTCACTTGAGCCATCTTTTTTTGTTTTTGTAAATTACAGTGTAGTATTGTTTCGCAAAATCTCAGCGAAAACTTCAAGGAATAGGATAAGTTATTTGTGTATAAGAATGACTCCTTACCCTGATGAAGTAGAAGAGACCTCAAGGAGAGTAGAGACGGGATCAGGGCAGACGGGGCAGCAGTCCTGACGAAGAGGATGCTGACAAAGTGCGGGAGGACAGAGAGGACTGCGGCAGAGGGTGAGGCCGCGATGACAGAAACACTCGAGACAGTCCTTGGACCACCGCTCGCCTTCCTGTCGGAGCTTGTCCGGCCCCTCACACACCTCCCAGCCAGCCCCCACACTTGCGGAGCTCCCCTCTGTCGTCTCTTCTCCTGTCAAAGGGGAACAAGTTAGAACAAGGCCTCAGATCTAGCTTGTCGACAACCGGGCTTCGTTTGGCCACCTGAAGTAAGGAGTGTCCTCACTCCTCGCCCGATAGGAGAGACCATGGTCCATTGAAACCTTACCGCAGGTTAGTGCTAATTAAGTAAAGATGTAATTAAAAAAAAAAAAAACTATCGGTTTTTTCTGTTTTTTTTATTGTTATTTTCAAATTATTTCTAGTCGTCTACGTCTGTTTTATATATTTTTCGATTCGAGAAGGGTAGAGACTCGAAATAGTGGCCGGCTTAAACAGAGCTATACCTACCCCTCGCCTTCCTTCATAAAGCTCAAAACATAAATTTGAACAATGAAACAGATAAAAATATTTTATTTATAAAAAATAAATGTTCAAAAAATAAGTTATAATAAAATATGAAATAAGTATATGACGTTTAGTGTAATACAATGCTCAAAAACATAAAACCATAACAATGTGGAGGAGTGGAAGGTTTTGTTGTGTAAATAAAAAAACTCAGTATTTGGCCATCGTTTCGAAAGCTATTTATTTCCTTCTTCAGGGCCTAACAGAATATAACAAAGAAATTTGTTGGTTTTGCATTATGGACAATAAGGTAACAAGAAAAACATACAACACAAAAAAAAAAGAAGAAAAAATATATATACATTAAAAAGAGGGCGCCGGTAGCTCAATGGTATGCGTGGTTGTCTTCTGAGCTCAAGAACGTGGGTTCGAAACTCGACCGAGGCCCTTAGTTTATTTTATCTGGGAGGTAAAATAAACTTAAGCATGCCGTCCTTCGGATGGGACGTTAAGCGATGGTCCCGAGCCTCTACGATGTCAGGTACTCGCTAAAGACCCCTGGCCCTAGATGAATAAACATTTAGAGTAGGCAAAATTTAGGACTCCCACAGTAGAGTCGGGCTCATGTCCACCAGAGTGACGAAAGAGCGCTCTGGTAGTAGGCGATATGACCTCGTAGTTAAAGCCCGGGCATGAGTCATAAAACCTAACCTAACCTATACATTAAAAAAAACTAAAAAAAAACTTAAGAATGAATAAGACCATCACGTATCTATAAAACTAAAATAAAGAGAGTGATTGATATTTATTTCTTTATGATGTATGTTTTAGTTATCTTACTGTCCGTAATGCAAAACCAACTACTTTATTATATTCTGTTAGGCCCTGAAGAAGGAAATAAACAATTCTCGAAACTTTCGTCAAGTACTGAGTTTTTATTTACACGACAGAACCTCGGCTTCCCTCAACATTGTGAACAAACTATCGATTCTACCAATCAATATAACAATTTAAATTTTGATTTTTTTTTATCAGCATCAATTTCCACAGAAAAAAGAATAGTAAATTTGCCTCATCATCCAATAATTTTTTGCCCATTTGGAGACTAAAAGTGAAATAAAACAAATTACTATAAGGCTATAATTGTTAACACAAATCGCTTGTCGATAACTGTAACAATGAAATTCATACATAACGAACAGTCTCGAGCGGCAAGATGGAATTTAACAGCAAATTTTCAACTTTGAGCACTTTTTAAAATTTAAAAAGAAACGTGTTTTTTTTTTTACATTTCTATAAATGTGGACGTACCTGAGCAAACGGGACAGCAGGAGTGTGACGAGTGGATACTGGTGATGGGACAGTCGAGTCTGGGACAGCTGATCAGTGTACACATCTCCTGTCCGTCGACACAGTAGCACTCTCTGCAACCTTCCCCCCAACTCTCCCCGCTAAATCGTAAGCTCCCGTCATCTGTAACAATGACAATAAGGAAATAGAATACAAAAAATCAATTTCAAAATATGGCAAAATAGATAAGAAGGGGAAGGGAAGGCGAGGGATAGGAGCAGGACAGTAATCTGTAAAAATGTGGTGGGTATAATAAAGTCATATTATGGTCAGACATTTTATATATATATATATAATTTAATTTCTGCATATATTTGACAAGAGACCATTCAGTCTCCTGTAGAGTAGAACCTCGATTAACAGACGTCTGATCAACCAACACGATGTCTCTTCCTCCCAGTAACGTTCTTGCGGGAGGCCGGGTGGAGGTTTGATCACTTCCGATTCAATAGATGAGTACTCAGTTTAATTTCAACTTTGAAATGCCAAATGGACCATATTTGAACTGGCTCATAAGAAGAATGGTATGGCTGATTTTTATGAAAATCTTAAAAATCTTAAAATGAAAATTACACTCACTTTATATTCATGGTGCCATAGTGACCGTGTGGACTAGAGCGTAGGGCTTTGGTTTCATGGACCCACCACGGGTGCGGGTTCGAATCCCGTTTGGGGGAAAATTTTATTTCATAGATAAAACCTCTCTGAGGCCATGGGTGTCTGTAAATAACCCCCCCAGTAATAAAGCCCACCCCTATGGTGCCAAAATAAAAATAGGCTTACACTCCCGCCCTCTAACATTCCAAATGAAGGAATTTACATAAGGATGGGCCTTATAAAAAGAATAAAATAAAAATACTATCATTATATGTTTTGTCTCCCCTATCCCCCCCCCTCCCCCAAAACCCTTTCTCCCTTCAAAATATTGAGAGCAACATAGCCTATATTCTATGTTGGGCCTTCCTTGAAATATGCAGCAATTTTCGTGATTATACTTTAAGCCGTTTGCTATTTATTAGCAAACAAACCTGCTTTCCAGGCTTTCCTGGGGATCCTATAGTTTATCAGACAACCATGATCTCTGTGGTCGCAATGCCTTTAGGTGAACAGAAATGGGCCCACATCTTCAGATCGAAGCAAAGATATTAGTAAAATTAAAATAAAATAAAATATAATGGGCCTGCACGGTACAGAGACTAGCATTGGATAATACATGTCAATAAGAGTAAAGCCTCATAGCCTCATTGAACTGTATTAGTCATTTCGAGTATTATTCATTTTCGGAGAGTTATTTGTTAATAATAATTATGTTCAATCAATCCAATTTTATGCCAAATTTTGGAGAATGAGGAAAAGTGTGGGTACTTTTCCTCAATTTTCAGGACAATTCTTTTTTTTTTACTTTTTCCAGGAGAACCTGTACAGCTTCACCAAAAGGACCGAAGGGAGGGTCAACTTTTATTTTTTCGACGACATGATATTCAAAGAACAAAATTTTGATTATGGGAAAATTCATAAGGAATATTCTCTGAAGGATCAGCTTTTTGATAGGATTAACCCGTTTATCAAACGGTTTAAAATGATAATAATAATAAATTACCTGTGATACAATCATTTCCATTGAGAAGAGTAGTTGTCTGGTTGGTCGTCTTAGCCTCTGGTAAAAGAAAACAAAAACAATATGTCAGTATCTTTGTTGATATTCTAACAGGTTTCGATAAGGAATGAAAACAAAAATCTCAACAGTAAATTAGTTTATGGCCATTAATTAGCTGGTTCTAATGGCTGCCCGAAACAGAGCTGGATCTCTGATGACTTTCGTTAAACTTACAATGAAATAGAAACAGCTGTTTTTTATTCCTTACATTTTCTCTGCTTTAATTCTATTTTAAAATTGCTAATGCATCATTCTATTTACAAAGCAAGAGGGAAGAGTTGGAACTAGAAACTAGAGCCCATTTATATCTTAATTGTTAATACAATATGAGAAGATCTGCACGGAACGTTCCCATAGAGCATTGCTCAATCCTCAGTAAAATGCTAGAAGGCTCCACAATTATTATCACTATTAGAGGGCGCTGGTAGCTCAGATGTAGCGCGCTAGCCTACCTACTGAGCTCAAGATCGCGGGTTCGAAACCCGGTCGAGGCCCTTATTTTATTTTATCTGAAAGGTAAAAAAAAAAAAAAACTTAAGCACACCGTTCTTTGGATGAGACGTTACGCAATGATCCCGAGCCTGTGCGATATCAGATACTCTTTAAAGACCCCCACCTTAGGCAAGAAAACATGGATAGATAAAATTTGGGACTCCTCAGTAAAGTCGGGCTCATGTTCACCAGAGAGACGAAAAAGCGCTCTGGTAGTAGGCGAAATGACCTCGTAGTGGATGAAGTCCGGGCATGAGTCATAATAACTAACTTATCGTTAGTTTTTTAGTAAAAAATCGAATATTTCCACAAGAACTTCCTCTGTTTCCTGCGTTTCGGGAGGTTTTGTCAACAGAATAAACAGGTCTCCCAGCTTCTGGGCATGGTCGTATGAAGAACGATCCTTTCATTTATCTTCAGTCTTATCAATGGGGATATGGACTGCCTGCCCATTAGGCTGCAACAAGCGTTGCTCTAATAAACACGTCGCTTGCAGGAACATCACATGCTCGTTGTTACAAGCTCTGGAGGAAGTCTTGCCCTACGATGAAGTCTTATTTTGTTGTGGGAAGATCACTAAGAGTGCCATAAAGAAAATGAAACTGTCACGCTCCATAACAGACTTCTACTATTTCAGTTGTTTTTATGTAATATGACTAAAAAGAATTGGCACAAAGTCTTCTGTTGTTGCAAATACTAATAAATATACAAAACTGACGCTATATATACATAAGGAGCTATTTACCTTTACATTTACAGAGACGACATCCCTTCTCGTTAGTCTGGTAGCCAGAAGTGCAGTTAAGGCTGCACTGAAACACCGGTTTACAATGGTCACACTTGCACATCTCGCAGCCCTCCTTGTTCGTCCTCAAGCCATGTTTGCACTTCTTATTGCAGTTGGTGAGAGGGGGACATTCCCGTGCACATTCGCAGATCTCAACCCCACTTCCGTCCTTCAGTAGGCCTGCCTTGCACTCCAAGTGGCACTCCTCCACTGAAACACAAACAATCAAGTACCGGGTTCAATAAGAGGTTGTGTAGGTAGGCGGAGGTAGTGGGGTGTTTGTTTACTGAGCTTAAGATCAAGGAGGTGAAAAAATCGATCACGCCATCCTTCGGATGGTCCCGAGCCTGTACGATGTTAGGTACTCGTTAAAGACCCCTATCCTAGTTGAATAAAAACTTAGGGCATGCAAAATTTAGGACTCCCACAGTAGGGTCAGGTTCATGTCCACCACAGCAACGAAATGTTGCAATAATATATATTTTTATTTTGTATTTTAAATTAACTATTGAGAAAATAATTAATGAAATAAGATTAAAGAAATAATTAAACGAAAGAAACAATCTTATATGAGACAATTCACAAACTTTTTTTTCCTATTTTTACCATTAAAATTGTTCCAATTTCGATAATAAATTTTTTGTTAGGGGGCCAATTTTCGCTCCACACATTTCCCCCTCCCACGCCGCTATTAAGAAGAATTAGAAATGAACACAAAATATACTGAGATTCTACTTGCAATTTCAGTCGATAAGCCACTTACTTATATCCAACTTTGGGAAAACATTATTTCATATAAAATATGCCTATCAGTTTTTTCTATAACATTTATTTGCAGAGGTTTACTATTAAATAAATAATATAAACAATATCAGGTAAGATGTAGTTAGGTCTCGAAGTAAAGTTTTTAATTTTCGTCCGATTTCGGCCAAAATCTCCTAAGTTAGGTCACGTGACTTCTTCATCTAAAATCTCAAGTTCATTACTAAGACCGTTTCTGAGTTGGAGAGCTCACAAAGTTCCTATCACGAACATACATATATATATATATATATATATATATATATATATTATATATATATATTATATATATATATATATATATATATATATATATATATATATATATATATATATACATATATCACTGAGAACATTGTTAAACCCTAAAAATAAGAAGAGACTTAACCCACCTTTGCAGTTGCACGTGTAACAACCGGCCTCATCCTCCACAAAGCCATGTTTGCACTTAAGATTGCAGTCTGCAGGAGGGGTGCAGTTGTGTGGTATCTCAACAACACTCCTACCGCCTGTCAAACACAGATAAATATAAATAATTGGAGAAGATCTATCAGAGTGTTGGGCATTATTAATAAATCCAAGAAGAATCTCATCTTAAGGGTTCCATAACCCAAATGGTAAGAATGGAACTCGTATGGAAAACTCACGGTCACAACTTTACAGCTGTTGAAACTAAAAGTTAAAACTAGAAAACTAAAATATAACACGTAATAAGGTTGGTCGTATGTGCACAAAAACATAACCTCAATAATATACACCTAAAAAAAGGCAAATTTTGTTTGTAATTTAAGAGTAATCCAATCAACAATTCAACTTGAGTAAAAAATATTTCATAAATAGAAAAATTATCAAACTATTATTTTAGACATTAAAAACGTCCTATATCAGGTTAGGTATCTGGTTGATGTCTATCCACCGACTTGTATTCGTCATCCGTTTTTCGAAAACCGTCCTGAACTGTGGTTTAGAAACATATTTTCTTGCTTTTCACGAAAACTTTTAGTCCCATCGAATAAACTGGTTCTTATCAAATGTTCATGATTCAATCATAATTTGATAAAGAAAGTATTTTTTAGGTTCATCTCTCCTTGCGCGCGAACTGTACATATCTCTACAGATAGAGGGAGAGTGAAAACTTACTCTTGCAGCGGGGACAGCACTCGCCAGGGACAGTGTAGTACTCGGAGCAGGAGGGATGGCACAGTTCGGACTGACACTGTGCATGTCCATCCTCGCAGACACAGGTCGTGCAGTCGTCCTCACGCCATCCAGCCCCATTCTTGTAGATCACACCTCTTGCAGACTTGCATCCTCCGGGCTTCATCTGCGGCTTGCCTCCTGTCACACAAGGAAATATAACACTCAAGGGTGCTCAATGCATATACTTTAAATGGTTCTGTAAGCCAATTTCACATTTAACCAATTTTATTTTCATTTTTTGTCGCTTCAACTGTTTTGATCAATAGCGACGAGCTATCTACAGCTGATGCCAATGGGACTTAGACGTTGATACCAAACAAAGAGTAAATTTAAATTGGGATTGTTTATCGATTTGAACATTTTTAAATCATCGGCACACAATAAGACTTTACTGAATCTTATATTTTTTGGTAAATTATACTGATTATGGGTTCTATTCTCCCACAGATCGATTTCAAAGGCTTGCTAGTAGTATTTCTGATAGATTTGACTTTCTCATAGACAATATTAATACTATTAAATCAATTGTTTAAAAATGGATATATAAAGCATAATAGTCCTTTTTAAATTATACAATAGTAGTATTCAACTCATATATTTATGTTTTGTGTGCTACATTCTGGATTTATTATTATTTCTAGCTATTACTTACCAGTTTTTCTTTTATTGTACCTATAAGTATTAATATAGTGTTAATTTTATAACTAAATTGTAGTAATATTTAAGTGTTTGTTAATTGGATTGTTATATTTGTATCAAAATAATTTATTTTTTACTTTTTGTTTTATTACGATGTATTTTATGAGGTTATTTGTAAACCATTTTATTTTGCGTAATAATAGGCTTCACCTGTAGAAATAAATAAATCATTAATAAAGATTAGAAAGAATAACTGTCCTAAATTGCTTCCTTGAGGAACACCAGTGCGAACAGTGTTCGCCTCACATTTATAACCATGGTAATATACACATTACATTTTTATGTAAGAATGTAATTTAGACAGTAATATGTCAAGATTCATCTCAACGAATGGTTTACAAAAATATGTGTAGACTACATGAAGCTTGGAAAGCATCGTTCAAAATACAGGAGATATCTTCAACGAAGACATATTGTGTCTCGGAAATATGGTAAAACACTGGACGAAACTAAATTTTCTTCAAGAATTATAGATGCTGTCGACAGACTGGCTACAGCCTGTAGTTGGAGATATTAGTTTTGGGTCTAGAGTTGTGCACAGACATATAACCTTAGCTATTTTCCAAGAAGTCAGATGAAAATAGAGTGAATAGAAATAAAGTGGTTCAGACCAATAACGAAAGTAGTCTTCCTATAAAAACAAAGGTAAGCACCAGATTATTTCAGATTTCAAATAAAAATTGAAACGAGTATCGTCAAATTCTAGTTCGGATCATTAAGTACCAGAGACATCCGAGCAAACAGATTGAAAATATTCTGAAAATTGGTTTGTCCCTCAGTAACTTCCAGTCCACTTAACGCCATCAAGAAAGCTCTATCGTTATCTTCTTTGGACCTTTGAGCTATATAAATTCCTAAATGATTTATGTTCATTACGAATTCCGTTTTCAATGTTCTCTATAGAACATTTACAAAATAATAAAAAAACAACTTTTTCAAAAATATATTTTATATTAGACACTGAAAAGTAGAAAATATTTTTAATTTTCTTTTCGCAGGCGATCAATGTTGGGTGGGAATACGAATAATATACATTAAAAAAAAAAAAGAAAAAAAAAAGGCAGCTATAATGTAAGATGATGATGATCTTGTCTATAACCTGTCCACTACTGTCTTAATATTAAGTTGGAATTTATTTTTACTATTTTAGCTCAAGTATTTGAAGTATGGGGGAAGTTTAGGTTTAGGTTTAGGCTTTATGACTCATGCCCGGGCTTTAACTACGAGGTCATATTGCCTACTACCAGAGCGCTCTTTCGTCACTCTGGTGGACATGAGCCCGACTCTACTGTGGGAGTCCTAAATTTTGCCTACCCTAAATTTTTATTCATCTAGGGTAGGGGTCTTTAACGAGTACCTGACATCATACAGGCTCGGGACCATCGCTTAACGTCCCATCCGAAGGACGGCGTGCTTAAGTTTATTTTACCTCCCAGATAAAATAAACTAAGGGCCTCGGTTGGGTTACGAACCCATGACCTTTATGAAAAATCGAGAACAAATAATGTGTGGGGGGCTGTATAGCGAAAAATGAGATGAAACTAGCTTGAATGTAGGTCTGTGTTACAACCTAGTAAGGTTCTCTACACCTGGAGGCCATATTGGTTTCAGATCAGCTGATACTCACCCAAGTCATGGTTGTAGACACAGACCTGACAGCACTGTCCAGGCGGGAGGTGAGTGGCAGGACAGTCGTCTGGCAGCTGAGGACACACCACCCGAGATTCACATCGGATCTGTCCATCACTGCAACTGCACTCGGTGCATTCGTTGAGGTTCCACTTGAAGCCATGCTTCACCTCCCTCTCCCGGTCCAAACAGCTACTGTTACCTGCAACTGTTCACTCAACCTATAAATATGCAGAATCTTGTAAAGAAACACACTTAGCTTATTACTTAGCATCAGTAGCGTAACACGACAACGACGTAAAGTCGCCTAGAACCAGTCACAATCGCTTTACGGAAATACTCACCTATCCCCTTCAGAACTTAGACTGGGTGCACACTGAAGGTTGCTGCGCATGATGTATATCCATTCACTTTTCCGTCACAGTGAAGATACAGAGAAAAGAGGAAAAGTGATGCTGAGCGCGATGCTTTGTAGAGAGAGAAGGAAGGTATGGGGGCAGGTAATGTAATAACCCGTTCTGAGGGTCTAACTCTATTTTCATATAATCCAACCCTTTTACCGTATCAAGTATTTACATTTTCTTAAAAGTAAACTTTGCTTATTTCATGTTTTTTTTTTGGACTCTTAGGAATAAAAAAAAAACCGAGTCAAGGTCGCCTATTTGACCCCAGAGAGCACCGTTCTATCAGAAAACGACGAGGGTATACATGGAATAAAGCTTCCAGAGATCGGTACAGTCTCAACTGTCAAGCGATCCTCAGATGGCAGGGGCGCTGCGGAGGTTCTCCAGTGGCGCAGGAATAGCGGGGTAGTGGTACATCCCATTCAATTTTTAAAGAGAGTACACAATCTCATATATATCCCAAATTCCGCCAATACATTCCCAGTACAAAAATGGATTGCGTTTTAAAACTACATTTCAGCATATCTCAAAAACCGGACTACCTGCAAAAAATCTTATTTCTTATAAAATATGTATTTCAGTTTTCTCTCCAACTATTACCTGAAAAGATTTTTGATTAGGTCATTAACGTAAGCTGTATCTTGTAAAATGTACTTGGGCCTCGGAGTAAAGTTGTCTCAACTTTCGTCCGACTTCGGCCAAAATCTCATCAGATTTAAGTTAGCACAAGTTACATTTTCATTCCAAATTTCAAGTTCTTAGTTCCAATAGTTTTTGCGGTAGAGCGTTCACAACTTTCCAATCACATATACACACCCGCACAGACAGACATCATATCGAAAATGGTCAAAACATATTCAAGAGATCTTGAAACAACAATTGAAAGTCAATACGATCGATGTTCCTTTTCTATTTGTTTTATTTATTAATATAAAATTAAAACAGCATAAAGTATTCCACTCCGTGAAGGGTCTAACGGCTGCCTTGCAACCTTAGATCCAGACCACCTCATTTCCCTAAAACCATCCTTACACTGTCTATGGAAAAGAGCAGGGCAGTGTTGCCGACCCAAGTGAAATTCGTTCTCCCCTGGGAAAGTTGGGGAATTTTACATTTTTTTAGGGAATTTCATATATATTATTATATAAATTGAAAGAGAAAACTTCAATAATAAAAATCAAAACTCCTTTTGATATATACATTGAGAGAGAGAGAAAATAAGAAGAAAGAAAAGTGGGATAAAGACATAATAAAAACAGAAAAAAAAAAACAAATGAAAACAAAAAACAAAAAAAAAACGAAAGATCGCAACGTAAGCTAGGAAAGGAGTTAAGTTTTTATGTTTTTTGTTTCCTAGGGCCTCCCCCTTAAAATGTTACCCTCTGTTGTACCTGATCCCAACCGATTTTGTACCGGTGTCCCTCTGTTGTACCTGATCCCAACCGATCTTGTACCGGTGTCCCTCTGTTGTACCTGATCCCAACCGATCTTGTACCGGTGTCCCTCTGTTGTACCTGATCCCAACCGATCTTGTACCAGTGTCTCTCTATACATATTTAAATTTTATTAAATACAGATAATTTACTTGTTTTTGTATGGAAATTGATTTTTTAAATATAAAATTGTGTAGTTGCTTTTTTCCCCCTTTTGTTGAACAAGATTAACCCTAAAATTTAAAGACGGATTCTTTCACAAAAAAACTAAAACAAGCAGCCAAACAGATACATATTCTATATATCGCAGCCCCGCTTCAGAAGTGACATAACTCAAAATTCGTCAATTTTTGGTTTATGTCTCAAATGAGGTAAGAAAAATGATCTCTTTATTTCAGGAAAAACGACACTTCTCGGGTTACAGTAGATTAGAAACTAGAAAGAAAAGCGTACGAGCCCTCATTACTTCAAAATAGTTATTTCAAATTACAGTAATTTTTTCGTGTCGTTTTACAGGCATTCATGATTTTTGATTTGTGTCACTTCTGAAGCGGGGGTGCGATATGTAGAATAACTACACGAGAGAGAGAGAGGAGGTGTCTGAAGCTGAGCTGACCTGTCTGAAATATTTATATAAAACGTGGACCCTCTTTGACAGAATTCCAACTGAATGATATATATATATGAAGGCAGGTATCTGGGTCCTGGATCCAGTTCAGTATTACGGTGGGCCGAAGAAATAAACTTTATATTGAGAGCAGCTGTCTGTGAGGCGATGTGCAATGTCATGTCCCTTCCTAGTCTTGGAGAGAACCGCATCAACGGAGGCAGTCTCCCAGCAACTAATATCAGTCATTCTGCCTCCACCAATTTCAAAAAAATGTGTTAAACCAGGCTATTTTAATAATTTCCCTGTGAAGTACCTGTGTACGAGACATCAGGAGAAACGTATTTAGTTTTCTAAGTACCTACTATAATCGTGCCAAAATTCGAGATAGTTTTCAACAGAATTTCACATCTCAAGGTCCCAGGAATACATTTTGATAATTTTCGCGATGATGTAGATGCGTCTGTGTGTTTGTGATTGAAACTTTGTGAGCACTCTAAGTCAGAAATGATTCTAGTAATGAACTTTATAAAAATGATGTGTTGCCATGGCTGGAAATTAAGAGTATATCCACCATAGCTAACTAAGAAGCTTCAGGGTTTAAGTCACAAATAAATTTTATAGAAATAACACTATATATTTTAACTAAATTCAGAAGGGTGAAAACATTACAAGCTGAGGTCTACACAACATGGCGGAGACTAGTCAACAACTAATCGATATGTACATAAGAGATTTATAAACTAAGTTGAATAAATGAAATAAAATACAAAATAATATAAGTATGCAAATAAAAAATACAAATAAGAAAATTAAATAAGAAATATATGTTCAACCACAAAGAGATTATAAAACAAATTATAGTATGACGTCACAGCCACAGATGACTACTTCGGAGGCTTAAGTACCTACTACAAGATGTGGCTTATATGTATATCACTTAGCATAAAAGTTATGGAGAATACTAAGAGGCACATCTTATATGAAATACGAATATAAAATTCGATTAAAATATCGTTCTGAAACCTATTTCTACAGATGATTACTTGACTTACGCGAAAACGGTTAAGTCCTATTGGAAAATTGGTTCCTCACTAAATTTCCAAAGGAACAAAATAACTCCCGATTGAATGAATACATGAACATTAAATTTCATGTGTAACCAGAACTCAATAAGGACGACACCTATTGAGCTTCAGCCAAATCGGCCAATGGGAAGGGGGGGGGGGGGGGGGGGGGGGGGGACATAAAAATCTCAATAACTGCCGAAGTAATAAAATTTTATAAGGAGGCTTCACACCAATAATTAATTGAACAGATTGAGCCTGGATTCGAACTGGTGATCAATATGGACTAGGAGGAGATACTGACCATGAGGCAGACACTGATAACGAGGACAACAGGAGCCAGGGAGGCCGTTGCCAGGCTGAAGGACCTGAAGGCGGTGGTGTGGTGGGCAGTGGGGGGCCTCTGGACAGATGGCTGGCTTGCATGCGCAGCCCTGTGGTCGACTGCAGCAGTCCGCTTCCCCCTGTCGGCTGGGCAGCTTGTAGCTGTCTTCAGGACAGTCCTCCGAGTCTTCGGGACAGACCACGTTCGTGCAGTTCAGCTCTGCAACATAGAACAACTCAGTAATTCTAATAGTCTAGTGTAGAGAAAGGATGAAATATCAAGTATATAAGTATCGATATTTTTACTAAAATCAAGTATCAGTTAAAATGTACTGATATTAGGTTTTTTTTTTTTTTTTTTTTAATTTGACAGAAATGAAAAATGTAAATAATATAGGTAATTCAAAAAATTGTTAATAATAAGGTCAAATCGATTAGAAGGGTACGTTATTACATAATAGTAGGTCAATGGGTTAAATATCAGGTCATCCCCTAAGTTATGAATATTTATACTCGGATAAAATGTTATAAATATTTGTTCATTTTTAATCTCAATGATGTATTTTCCACCATTTTCTACGACATTTTTCCATTTTCCTCTTAAATTTTTATTTCCTTTTTTAATAAACTCGTTGGGTTTTCATACAAAAAGATAAAACGACTGCTTTCTTTACCTCGTCCAATTAGAATGTTCTGGAGACTCCGGAACGGAAGGTTATCTGAAGAGGCTATCTTTAGAGAATACGATGACTGACTTATAATTTCCTAACGCAAGTGGTGCGGTTTTTGTAGGGTCTCCGCTCTTGCATTGTCTTGGTAGAATAAACATCTATATATTGACTAGAGGAATACCGTTTTTTAAGGCAGGGTTCGCTTCAAACGGTCAAGTGGTTTGCAGCAGACCTCCTTGGTAGTTGTCTGGGTAATATTTAAAAAAATATAATGGTTAATTTCTTTAATATACCAAAAAACAGACAATAACAGGTTCCGCGTATGGAGGTCTCTCCTAGTCTGTGCCACTGTCGTTTCGCCGTGGTTGAGCCACTGCCTCTCACTACTCAGCCCTTCTCCATAAATTTCCACCACTTTTCACTTTTATTTCAAAATGTAAACGTTTTCCCCCATAATAGGAAGGGAAAATTTTGGATAGAAAAAACATATTGAAAGTAGTCATTGAATCACCGACAATGTACGTTCTCACCCGCCATGATACTCTATTGTAATACGGACTGAGGAAGAACCCACAGAAGTCTATCTGGCGGTAGAGGACGGAAATATCACAGCTTCTGTTGGGAGGACTCGTTGAAAAACTAGCTTCTGACGGCTACTCGAACCCATAAACGATGATAGTTAGATGTGGACTACTGAGAGGTTCTCTTCCCACTACTTTATTTACTACCAAACCAGATTTTTAAACATTATTGTGTCATCTTCAGTGGTAAATCATCGAAGGAGGGTTACCACAACAACTCTGGTCAGGTATTGGTTATTGAGCTGATAGAAAAAAATACAGAAAAAAAAATAACAAAACGATAAAGGCCACACAGTGTTTAATGACCAGTTTTTAATATTGACAGTCATATAAAGTATATTGGTTATAAATTGTTTTATTTTGTTACAAAAGTTTTGTTAATGCTTGAATATTGGCGAAACGTTAACAAAAATAACATAAATATATTTTCTGGAGACGGAAGGCTAAGCTCTTGTTTGTTTCAAACCACCATCAAGTGAACCTCAATCTCAAAACGATAAATACATATACTATGATCTCTGGTATGCGTGTTTGCCTTCTGAGCTCAAGATCGTGGGTTCGAAACCCGACCGAGGCCCTTAGTTTATTTTATCTGGGAGGTAAAATAAATAATTAGGATTCCCACAAGAATTAGATGTAACATTAAAAAAAACAAAAAAAAAACAAAAACAAGATGGCATCTCTTAGGAAATTCAGAAGAAATCCAAATGAAAAATTTGTTAATTGAAAGTTTTTTAAAATACGAGCACTTTCTTCAAAATTGCACGTCTTAAACTTTCGATATTTTTTAGGGCCCTTTTCGGAAACAACTGTAGAAATCAAAATTTAGTAGAAGACCAGCTATAATTTCTATAAGAAATATGGTAATGTTTATTATTTATTCTTTTTGTTTATTTAATTATTATTTATATATATTTTTTATGATCACACTCAAAACGAACTTAAGTTCTGCTACGCTTACTTCATTTTCGAACAGCGTTAATTACGATGTATTAATCATTATTGTCTGTTTCACGTGACAACACCAACATAAACAACCATTGTGGAGCTTACCTAGGGACTGGTCACACTCGAACACATCGCAGCAGTCGCCGGGCTTCCCTGAGCCCCGATGCTTGAGCACTCGACTGGCGGCATAGGGACAGATGGGTGCCTGAGGACATCGTTCAGGGGCGCAAACACAGGACGAGTGGCGTAGACTGGAGTCGGGAGGGCAGGGCAGTGTGTCTCCGCAATCCTCTACAGAACAGTTCAGCCCAGCTGAAACATAACACAACACTTATCAGTCACTACATAAAAACTAAAATAGAATCTTTATTATTTAGAGAAAAGTAATTATTCAAAAAATAATAATTTTCGTTAAAACGTCCATCTTGATTTCAAGAAAAGTTTTTACTTGTAAAGATAATGGTGGAATATTTACACTTATTGTCACAAAGTTGTAGCTTCTGAGTGTCTGAGATGAGTAATTCTGTTTATTATATCCACACTACGGCGAGTAACTATTTTATTATCATCTTCCAATAGTACAACTAAATGAGCAGAACAGTCTAAAGGAAAACTACAGAAAGCAAATAAAGAGGGGAAAACACAACTATCTTTGTATTAACTAACAAAAACAAATTTTGTCAAAAAAAACACAAAAGTACTTACATTTTAAAACGCTACTTCACAAACAAAAAATAGAAAACTGGTTCAAGTAAACAGAGAAAGCAACTTTATGGATGTTAACATAACACACTGATAACTGTACACTAACTTATTGTTAGTTCATAAAACAGCTGATTAACTAATCCCTCTTTTTTTTTCTTATAATATAATTATATTATAATTCTTTATTTTAAACATCTATTAGTTACAATAACAAAAATAAAATAAGTAATATATAATACCTATATAATTATAATTAATATATATATAATATATAATTTATTACTTATTTTATTTTAAGGTAATAATAAGGTAATTATATATAATTTTGTATATGTATAATTTATTAGTTAAATCAGAAAGACACCTGAACAGTAGCTCTTGTGCTCTAATTAATGAAGAGGATATGTGGTTCACAGACCCTCCTAGACAGTATGATGTGTTCGAAATTCAATTTGTAAATCAATGATTGTTGGGAATCAAGGATAGGATATATTCTTTTTAGAATATATTTTTCAAGGATTTTGGAAAGGGCAACAGATTTAACTGGGGATATTGAGAGGCTTTTCAGGTTTTCTGATTTTGTAAATGATGAAATCGTAACCTGGGATTTTTCGATAGGCAAGGAATTAATGAAGTGTATGACCTCTGAAGGTTGGAAAGTTTAGGTTTAGGAGGAGATGGGAAAGTGTCAAGATACTGCTCAACTTTGGTTAGGGCCAAAGGCTTGGGTGGGGTGGGGGGAGGGGGTGAAGGGTTTTGGCAGAGGTGGGAAGAAAATATGTTGAACTTGTCCATGTCAAATGCGGCCCAAGAGCCATCTTCAGGCCGAATTGGGAGGGAGGCTGTTTGGTACTTGGGGGTTGGCTTCCTTCAGTAGAACTCAGGGATTTATCCTGCATTGTTCGCAATGGTCGACTGAGGAATATCGTCATGTGGCACGAGCACGGCGCTTTGAAGAAACGAGATTCATCCTGGAATTTTTGGGAGCGTGAAGGAGAAGATGTGACGGGAGGAAAGACTTCCAAGCACTCTCTTGGATTAGGATGGTAAATTGGTGGACTGCTTCGTCCACTACTGCGGGGGCTTTAAGGGGTGTGTTGAGGTTGATGGAATCTTCCAAAATACCTCTCAAAAGACTCCAATTAATAGGACCTTGGTTAGAGAGGCCTCTTTCTCTAATGACTCTCAAGTCAGGACTTTAAATAGTTTTTTTTTTTTTTTTCTAAAGCCCAGAACTTTCCATGATAAGTGATTGGTCAGTGTTCTAGATCTCGAATTAACTGGAACGTCTAAAGTGATTCTAAAACAAGCATTTACACGAATAACAACACTAAAATAAATAAAAAACTTTATGAAAACTATTCGAAACTAGGGCCTAGGCCCTTACGTTTTTAATCGAGGAGGTGAAAAAATCTTGTGCACGCCGTCCTTCGGAAAGGTCGTTAAGCGAGGGTCACGAGCCTGTATGATGTCAGGTACTCGATAAAGACCCCTGCCATAGGTAAGCGAAATTTAGGTCTCCCACAGTAGAGTCGGGCTCATGTCCACCAGAGCGACCTCGAATGACCTCGTAGTTAAAGCCCGGGCACGAGTCAGCTGTTGGATAAGTACTATACATAAATTTGCACTAAAAATTCACACTTCACCTGAACACACAAGTAGAAGCAATTTCGGTCCGGTCTTAGCCGGGCGGCCCTCCAGGACGACTGAATCGTCGTCGGCCGCCTGACCTCATGCCTGCGGAGGTGGTGGTGCTCACCAATCACTCAAGTCTTTTGTTTTCTGTTCCTCAGATTATGATTTATTACACAGTTTAGATGGACATTGTTTTATATAAAAACAATTGTGTGTTTTTTTCTTACCCTAAGTTTTCCACAAGTTCTATTATGGACCCCCCCCCCCCCCCCCCCCCCCCCCCCCCCCCCCCCCCCGCGGGTATGTAACAACAAGTCACAAAAAGACCCATCCACACACTCGGAAGTTGAAAGTCTGTGACCATATAATTAAAGAACGAGAATTTTACTGTACTAAAATTAGGAGTACTGACCATATTTCTCAAAGCCCATAGCAAGACCTACGGGAAAGTTCTGTGCAGCTCAGACCTCGTATTTTTTGACATATCAGAACGGGTCTTGGCTCAGAATCCTCTATGTTTGTGTGAAGAAATATATAAGAACAAATAATAAAAAATGTTATGAGGTGGAGTTAGTATAAGACGGTTGGTAGGACTGATGGAGGAATATTTGCATAGAGGGCTGATGTGTGTACACTCGTATACTGAGTGTATGTCAAGTAGGAGCAAACAATGTATACAGACTGAGTATGTATGTCTCCGACATCTACACCGCACCAAGAGAGGGCTCTCCACCCGCATTACGACCCACTCGACTCGAACACAGACAAATTCACTCCAGTGTTCCGCAGCTCCAACACCGTCTATGTCCAATACTTCTCCAACACATCTACACCGCACCAAGAGAGGGCTGTCCACCCGCATTACGACCCACTAGACTTGAACACAGACAACTGCACTCCAGTGGTCCGCAGCTCCAACATCGTCCATGTCCAATACTTCCCCTACACATCTACACCGCACCAAGAGAAGGCTCTCTACCCGCATTACGACCCACTCGACTCGAACACAGACAACTTCACTCCAGTGTTCTGCAGCTCCAACATCGTCCATGTCCAATACTTCCCCTACACATCTACACCGCACCAAGAGAAGGCTCTCTACCCGCATTACGACCCAGTCGACTTGAAAACAGACAACTGCACTCCAGTGGTTCGCAGCTCCAACACCGTCTATGTGCAATACTTCCCCAACACATCGACACCGCACCAAGAGAGGGCTCTCCACCCGCATTACGACCCACTCGACTCGAACACAGACAACTTCACTCCAGTGGTCCGCAGCTCCAACACCGTCTATGTGCAATACTTCCCCAACACTGTCTGAGTGTGTATCTGCGATAACACGATAATTCCCGATAGAATGGATGTATCGACATGAAATGTTATATGGAAAAGACTCCCTCCCCACTCTGAACTGAATGTATCGACTCAACATTTAGTGTAAAGATTCACAAGTTCCTATAAGTCAACTAATGATTTTTAGCCCAAACGATCGATTGGTTTTGGAGGGAGAGCAAACATTTCTTAAATTAATTTGTGTTAGGGAAGTGCAAGAACGGTGATTTGTTACTTTTAATGTTCACGGATGAAGTCCTCCAACATGCGATCAGATCCAAGATAATTAAATATATAGATATTTCCTAGATATATAACAGATACATGAGAGATACTCGTATCATATATAAGTTCCCCCAGGGCAGACTGCACAAAAAGCCCGGATATTGCTGCTAATCCGGACGAAAGGAGGCTCACCTCGTCACACTGTCAATGCACTGTCAAATGCAGGTGCCCCCCCTTCGGTTTTGAAATGAGAGAAATTCAATTTTCACCCTTTGCCCCTCCTCCCCCCCCCCTCCCCCCCCCCTCCCGCCCCATTGAAAACAAAACCCAAAAAAACCTGCTTTTACACACCCAATTTATTTTTCATTTCCATAACAGTCCTCTTTCTCACTGAACTGTTTCCGTTTTTTTTTTTTTTTGTTTTTTTATTTTATTTTCTATTACTTTATTACAAAGCCCTGGCGGGCTCTCCAGTCAATTCAAGTTACCAAACTGCTGTTGCCGACACCGAAATAAATAATTGTTCCAATATTTCTCGTATACTCCAATCCGTCAGGGCGGCAGGCATTAGAATGGATTTTTTTTTTACTTCACCACCTATATGAAGTATGGAGGAAGTTTTGTAATCGGTCACAAATTCGATGTTGAGATTTCACCGGAACTTCATGTTTTCTGGCCCCCCTGATTCGAAAAATGAAAACATGACGTGAGGTATTGAATTTTCAGCTGAAAAACCCTAATAACTATCGATGTACTTTGGCACGAAATGGATTCAAAAGTCCCTGTTAACTATTGATTTTTAGCCAAAATCGGTCTAGTGGTGACAGAGGCAGAGCGAAAATTCAGTTAATTAATTTATGCTGGGGAAGCACATTATCGGTGATTCACTAATATACCAAAGAGTGTGAGTACGGGGAGGGGGGTCGACTCAACTATGAGAGTTCAGAAGCCCCTATGTAAGTCAACTATTGATATTCAGCCCAAACGGTCAAATGGTTTTGGAGGGAGAGCGAAAACTTAATAAATTAATTCGGTCTGAGGAAGGACATTGCCAGTGATTTACCGACGACATTTTTCTTTTTGCCATTTGTTTGAGGGGGTCCCATGGGAAACCACATGGAAATACATTCGGGAGATGGGAAAAAAATAGAATTTTTAGAGAAAACTAGACCAAATAGAAGATAGTCGTAAATCACCATCTATGTACTTTCCCAGCAAGAATTAATCAATTAAGTTTTCACTCTCCCTCCAAAGCCAATCGATCTTTTGGGCTAAAACTCAATTTTTGACCTTCATAGTTGCTTCTGAATCCTCATACTAAATTTTGTGTCGATACATACATTACATCGGCAGTTATTAGGATATTCAAGTCGAGCACGACCTGATCTGTCCCCCCCCCCCCCCCCCCCCTCCCCTTCGATCGATTCTGTTGATAATTATTAGGTGTCGTTCTTATAGGGCTTTGAATTCATATATAAAATTTCATGTTAATACATTCAATAAAACGGCAGTTGCGTTTTTTAGGATATCCCTCCCTCCTAACCCCCCTTCCCTTCGACCGATTCGGCTGAAAATCAATAGGTGTCGTCCTTAGAGGGTTTTGAACTTACATATAAAATTTCGTTTCAATAAATTCATTCTATCAGGATTTATAGTGTACAGATATACATAGTCATTTTTTTTCATATTTGGATTCTAGAGGTCGGAAAACAAGAAATTCCCTTGGAAACTCTGCTTCGAATTTCTGACTGACATAACTTCCCCTATACTTCGTATAGCTAGGAAAATAGAATCAATTTTCTTTGGATATCTAAGGATGCAGTAATTTTATTTCACATAAAGTTGCTTCGAAAACCAACGGAAATGTTAAAACAAAAAAAAAAAACACTTCAGGAAAAAGAGTTATTATATTCCCAAAATGTTAAGATAAATATTTACTGAAATGGTCCTAAAAATCTACTGCCAATATTTACTTTTAAAGGTGTTTGCCCAAGAATTTAAAATGATTCGAAAGCAAATATACAGACAAAGTAAATATAAAGAAAAACAAACAAAAATATAAAATAAATAAAAAAAATATTTTTTTTATAATATTTGAAAATATTTCACCACGTTATTTGGGCTTTCGTAGCTCAACCAAAAAAATCTATAGTTTCCGTTCGTGTGTCGGTCTGTCGGTCAGTCCACATCACCATAGCCCAAAACCATCCAAGGAGAGACTTCAACTTCCCTCTTCACTAAAAAAAATATATTTAAGTGGGAAAAATCATAAGCACGCCGTCCTTAGGATGTCACGTAAAGCGATGGTCCCATGTCTATGCGATATCTGGTACTCGTTAAAAAACCCCTATCGTATGTGATTATACCGGGGAAGGCAACATTGAGGTCATATGACCTCGCAGTTAAAGTCCGGGCATGAGTCACAATAACTAAAAATTTAATATCATTAAGTATAAATATTTTTTTTTTTTTAATTGTTAACAGTGTTCCATTATTTTCATATATCGGTTTACTATTTAACTTTGGTTCAGAAGAAGATCTTATAAAGGGCCTAGCCGGATAAGAGTGCGAAAACTGCCCCCAACGATTTTCGAATGGGCGATTGACTGACAGTTTGCACATGTAAAAAAACATTTTTCTTGAAAATTTCAGCTCCCAACTCCCATTATTCGATGAGAAAAAAAATAAAAAGGCAATTTTTTTTTTTTTTTTTTCGCAAGAAACCAAAAAATTAAAAATTAAATTACGAAATAACTATATAGAAAAAACAGAAAAAATATATACATAAATACGACTTATAGTGAGTAGGCTCGAGCTTGTAGATCCGCACGGGTCCAAGGTCTGGCATACACTGGAGAGGAGTGTTGGGTGATGTCACATACCTATGTTTGAGCAGAACGTTTAAGGATGCTAGGAAAGGGTCTAGTCGGATAAGAGTGCGAAAACTGCCCCCAACGATTTTCGAATGGACGACAGTTTGCACATGTAAAAAAACATTTTTCCTGAAAATTTCAGCTCCCAACTCCCATTATTCGATGAGAAAAAAAATAAAAAGGCAATTTTTTTTTTTTTTTTTTTCGCAAGAAACCAAAAAATTAAAAATTAAATTACGTAATAACTATATAGAAAAAACAGAAAAAATATATACATAAATACGACTTATAGTGAGTAGGCTCGAGCTTGTAGATCCGCACGGGTCCAAGGTCTGGCATACACTGGAGAGGAGTGTTGGGTGATGTCACATACCTATGTTTGAGCAGAACGTTTAAGGATGCTAGGAAAGGGTCTAGCCGGATAAGAGTGCGAAAACTGCCCCCAACGATTTTCGAATGGACGATTGACCGACAGTTTGCACATGTAAAAAAACATTTTTCCTGAAAATTTCAGCTCCCAACTCCCATTATTCGATGAGAAAAAAAATAAAAAGGCAATTTTTTTTTTTTTTTTTTCACAAGAAACCAAAAAATTAAAAATTAAATTACGAAATAACTATATAGAAAAAACAGAAAAAATATATACATAAATACGACTTATAGTGAGTAGGCTCGAGCTTGTAGATCCGCACGGGTCCAAGGTCTGGCATACACTGGAGAGGAGTGTTGGGTGATGTCACATACCTATGTTTGAGCAGAACGTTTAAGGATGCTAGGAAAGGGTCTAGCCGGATAAGAGTGCAAAAACTGCCCCCAACGATTTTCGAATGGACGATTGACCGACAGTTTGCACATGTAAAAAAACATTTTTTTTAAAGTTCTTATGCTTCAAATACACCTCTATAGTATTTTTTTATTATCTTCCGATTTAAATTCGATTTTTCATCGAATTTTAAAAAATCCAAAATGGATTTTTTGAATGTTATTTTTGAGTGACACTCACCAAATTTTCACAGAATATGTGTTTTTAATATCAAAATATTCCCTAATTTTTTCAAAGTTTTTGATGTGGTGCAACAATGTTAAAAAAAATAAAAAATAATTGTTTTCGGTTATTTCCGTTTATATGTACGTAGTTATATGATATTATGAATTTTTATTAAAATAATGTTGTAAAATATACATATTTTTTATTTTTGCAAAATACAATATATAGCAGTAATTGTTTGAACGGTTGTTAACAGTAGGTACTATTTTTTTCAACTTAATTTTATGAAGAATGTTTTTTTAATTAGATTTTTGCCGTGGTCGGAAATCGAACCGCCCTAACCGCCTTCACGAGAAATTGCGCACTACTCAATAATTATTATTCTCATAATAATAATAATAATAATAATATGCATTCCTTTCTTATCCCTCCCCTCACTTCCATCTAATCATCATCCATGCAGTTGACAAGTGATGGAACGCTTCACGTAAAACCTTTCCTTTCATTGCTTCGAAACTCTGAAGTCAACAAATGGAAAATAAATAAAACTCCGTGGGGCTGAACAAGGGTACAGTTTGTATTATAAACATGTTAAACTTCCATTTAGTATTTGTTAGGTCGTGGATGAAGATGATAGCAATACCGAAAGTGCTCTCACAGATGTGTTACATATTTTGTGAAATAGACAATATTTTTTAAAAAAGCATAAGTTTTTTTTTACATTTTCAAAAATAAATTGACGTTTGTCAGTCTGTGTATATTTATCATTTAGGATAGGAAAGCGAATGGCGCTTCAACTGTTTTTTGGGGTTCAGCAGAAGAGTGGGGATGCAAACCCACAAATAACGTTCGTCAGAGCGCTCTATCAGAATTTCCTCTGATTGTCATGGTTGACTTTAGTATGTATATATATTTTGTTATATTATGACTGACTTGCTCTCATTTGTCAATTATAAGTTCTATGTTTTCTGTTTTCTTTGTATTAATCTGAATTAAATTTTTGCATTTATCAGCCATAAAAATCATAAATTTTGAAACAGAGGAAATACGTGTAACAATAATCTCAGTGTTGTTATTAAAAATAACATTTTCATTATTTTGTATAAAATTATTATTCATTGATTGAACGTATGTAATAAATAACTCGTGTTATTTTTATACTAATTCAGCATGTAAGAATAATATTTTATAATATATTTTCATTAATATTCTAGAATGTCAGCTACTTCCGGAAAGTGCATCAATTGTGATGCTTTTTTTAAGAAATACAACAGGATGTAAAAATATTATTTCTACGTAATTTGAAGCGGACGCTACAAAAAAAATTGGGAAAAACGTTATGTATTGTGCAATCAGTGTCGTATTTCTTTGAGCAGACCAGTCGAAAATAAAAATACTGATGATTCATAAAAAAAAAGCAGTGAATTTCAACCCTCAATTTCTTTCTCAATCATCTTCAACTACTATTTCGCCACAATCATCAACAGAAGATCCTTCATTTATCTTCAATGAAAGAATGGACAAAGAATTAGAACATGTAGAAATGTCATTTCCCGGAATCATTTCGACTCACAAATACTTATTCCCACGATCGTACAATCTTGTTTGTCATGAGCGTCTCCACATTTCGAACATCCGATTGACATGCCCCCAACGGAGACACTTATAACATTGTTGGGTTCTTGGTGAGTAGGGCATAACTTCACATCTCACATAAAGTATACTAACTACTTCCGGTAAAACCTGTCCTCTAAACGTTAATAAAATCGTCTGGGTGGGAACTAATTGTTTATTTTCCTTCCTAAAAAGTCTACGAGCCCCTACAACACTGCAGTGACGCACATATCTCTCGATTTTAAGAAATTTTTTTTTGCTAAAGCGTCTGCATCAAATTGCGTAGAGATAATTTTTTACATCCTGTTGTTTTTCTTAAAAAACAACACAATTGATGCACTTTCCGGAAGTAGCTGACATTCTAAAATATTAATGAAAATATATTATAAAATCATTTTCTTAACGCTGAATTAGTATAAAAATAACACGAGTTATTATATTACATACGTTCAACCAATGAATAATAATTTTATTATTCGGAAAATGAAAATGTTATTCTTAATTTATTTATTTATTTTCCATTTGTTGACTTCAGAGTTTCGAAGCAATGAAAGGAAAGGTTTTACGTGAAGCGTTCCATCACTTGTCAACTGCATGGATGATGATTAGATGGAAGTGAGGGGAGGGATAAGAAAGGAATGAATATTATTATTATTATTATGAGAATAATAATTATTGAGTAGTGCGCAATTTCTCGTGAAGGCGGTTAGGGCGGTTCGATTTCCGACCACGGCAAAAATCTAATTAAAAAAACATTCTTCATAAAATTAAGTTGAAAAAAATAGTACCTACTGTTAACAACCGTTCAAAAAATTACTGCTATATATTGTATTTTGCAAAAATAAAAAATATGTATATTTTACAACATTATTTCAATAAAAATTCATAATATCATATACGTAGATATAAACGGAAATAACCGAAAACAATTATTTTTTATTTTTTTTAAGATTGTTGCACCACACCAAAAAATTTGAAAAAATTAGGGAATATTTTGATATTAAAAACACATATTCTGTGAAAATTTGGTGAGTGTCACTCAAAAATAACATTCAAAAAATCCATTTTGGATTTTTTTAAATTCGATGAAAAATCGAATTTAAATCGGAAGATAATAAAAAAATACTATAAAGGTGTATTTGAAGCATAAGATCTTAAAAAAAAATCGATAGTTGCATACTTGCAACAACCGGAAAGAAAAAAAAAAAAATCAAAATTGCCTTTTAATTTTTTTTCTCATCGAATAATGGGATTTGGGAGCTGAATTTTCAGGAAAAATGTTTTTTTACATGTGAAAACTGTCGGCCAATCGCCCATTCGAAAATCGTTGGGGGCATTTTTTGCACTCTTATCCGGCTAGACCCTTTGTTAATAATTTAAAAAGTAAAAATACTACTGAGGGCGCCGGTAGCTCAGTGGTATGCGTGGTTGCCTTCTGAGCTCAAGATCGTGGGTTCGAAACCCGACCGAGGCCCATAATTTACTTTATCTGGGAGGTAAAACAAACTTGAGCACGCCGTCCTTCGGATGGGACATTAAGCGATGGTCCCGAGCCTGTACAACTGTCAGGTACTTGTTGAAGACCCCTACCCTAAGTGAATAAAAATTTAGAGTAGGCAAAATTTAGGACTCCCACAGTAGAGTCGGCCTCATGTCCACCAGAGTGACGAAAGAGCGTTCTGGTAGTAGGCGATATGACCTCGAAGTTAAAGCCCGGGTATGAGTCATAAAACCTAACCTAACCTGAATAGTTATAAAGGTTGTGAGTTGAACCCCCTCCTCTGATCCCCCTCTTCCTTTCTGCCGATTTTGCTGAAAATTAATAGGTGTCATCCTTATGGGGTTATAAATAATTTAGTAAAATTTCGTGACCATGTAATTATTCTATCGGCAATTATTTATGTACGCCGTCACACAGAGACAGGACTTTTTCTTATTTTTTTGTAATCAGGAGGGTCGGAAAAAATGAAATTCCGATGGTAACTCAACTTCGAATTTCTGACTTATTACATAACTTCCCCAATACTTCGTTGTCCAACTTTGTTCAGTTAAGCTAAAACTGGCCCTGATATTGGTATAGTGGTTGTACAATGTACACGGTGGTGAAGGTGATCTGTAGGTGATGTATAGACCATACATCCATCATCTAAGTTAATGTGCCCCCCCAACATCATATCAACACATTGTGTATATTGAGGGGGGCCGCACCCCCCCTACCTGGCTCAGTCGAGAGCAGGGTTGCCAGATAATCCTACCCGTAAAGGGATGTAGGGATCCCTCTGCTAAAAATAAAGATTTGGTTTGTGATGAATGGATTTAATGTAATCTCATTTATAAAAATATATATGTCGGAATCAAATAGCGTAACATGTCATTTCATGTAAAGCCGGCATATACTGAAATGAATTTAAAATTACTTTATTAGAGTGGACTCCCCTCCGCTCAATTTTGGAATCTATATAAGCAATATAAGTAAAATTTTGCACAACATAGAAGAGAGATTTGTAGATCCAGCCATAAATCGATGGGGCAAAAATAATTGAGTAAACAGAAAATATTAACTAAAATAAATACAGACCCCAAAATAAATATTCATATATGAATATGTATATATATAAATTGAAAACATGGTTAAATGAACTTTGAATAGCCCAAACCAGTTACCCTGACTGTCGCTAAAGTCGGATAGCCGATATCAGGGGAGAGGGGATCCAGACAAATGAAGTAAATTCAATTATTTTCAGTATATACTGGTTTTATGTGAAATTACTTTTTTTCCATGAAATTATGTGTTAATTCGACCCAAACAATATATGTTACCGTGAAATGCAGTGGTAGTCGAGATTCACCGGTGGATGTCGGCAAAGAACAATTATGTTGATGAGAGTCCGAAAAATGATTTGTATTTCTTTCTATTCAGACATTCACTGGTGATAGTCAATAAATAAACTGTTATGTTAATGTAAATGTGAGTGGAGCGTCTATTGTGCACATTGGCCGGTCAATGTGTAAATACCCCAGATATTTGGTGAAAGGGAATACAACGACGTTTTAACCCATTAATGGCCAAAACTCGAAATTTTACAAATCTGATCAATAGGCCTATTATAGACAGTTTAATGTATATTCAGGACTATCATGGTGCTTGCCTCGTTTTTGTGGGGCGTCCCATAAATAGGACATTGGCCAGATGTATACTTTAGAAGATTATTTTATTTTAACCATTCCAATATGGTTTCATTCGTTGACTAAAACCAAAATGAGTTAAATTTTGAAGGAAAAATTATAAATACAACAAAACTTTTTCATTTGTTCAATATGCTAATTATAATATTCTTTTATCGCTGATGAAAATGTGAAAAGCACTGGTTGTGAAGCGTACTTGAAGCACGTCTGATGCAAATCCTAGTTGTTTTCTTCTCGCAGAGGGCACATCTTCTTTGTGTCGAAATCGATGTTATGCTTTGGTTTCCTTTGTTGAATCTTATAATATAAACAACTCCTCTATTTTCTTGTTTGAGGTCCTCTTCTTATGTTTTTTTTTTTTTTTTTTTTTTGCCAAACAAAATTGGACTAATGTTGGCCGAAATTCTAATGGTATATTCTCTTCATAAACTAACTAGTGACGGTTCCAAGCAATTATACAGCAATGTCCAAAATCTGAACTACCATTTCTTTGATCTGATTAATTAGCTTTTACCTAGATTAATTTATCAGATTACCTGGGAGTAACTTTGCGTTATATGACTTCACATGAAGCTGATTACGTGCGATATCCGGACAAAAATAAAAAGTGTGTTCTCCGCCTTCAACTTCCCCCTTCGTCCCCATCACCTCACTGTCGTCTTTGCCCCTGTTTTCCTACCCGAAAATGTTATTATCCTTATTTTGTTTTCTCGTTGGATCGATATTAACTGACAAAACTTGACATAACTTTTTCGTTTTCCAATTAAACTACACCCCCATATGTATATTAAAACCTTATCAGCTGACCAACACTGGTCTACATAGATAAGAAAGCAGCAGGCCCACCAAGGTTCACTGGAACCCAAAAATGCACAACCAAAATTTGATGAACGGAGCCTGATTGGTCAATCATTGTTACCTCCCCAGCTAGGCGAAGTATAGGGGAAGTTATAGAATCGTTCACAAATTAGATGCTCAATTTTTCCGAGACATTTCAAGTTTTCCGACTCCATGATTCCAAAAAAGTAAAAAGTAAATTACCAACAATGTACATCCCCACAACGAATTAATCAATTACGTTTTCGCTAGTGCCGGATTAAGACTATTCGATGCCCTAAGCATTCTGAGCTTTTGGTGCCCCCGCCTCACTATTGATATCATTAACGTCTTACTTATGTTGGCAAGTTCAAAACTAAAGCTCGATTGAACAAAGAGAAAATAAGGAAATCAATTTTTTCAAAATTAATTTATTCAAACACTAAATTTCTCTTCAAAACACTAAATTTCTTTTTCGTCCAAATACGCCATTCGTTCATCATATACGACACTTCTCCTTAAGTATCACATTCAGGATTTGATACTTAGTCCTCCACCCCAAGTTTACGGCCAGGCATGGAAACAATGATGCCGCCTTTAAATGTTTATATACTTAACATATTATTAATTCCATTTTTAATTAAAAATTATAGCAGATTTATGAAAAAATAAAAATAAAAATTGAGAAATAATTAACTATTTCAAAAGTAGCATTGCGAGCTTGGTGCCCCCGAGATTTGATGCCCTAAACAATTGCTTAGTTTGCTTAAAGGTTAATCCGGCACTGGTTTCCGCTTTGAGCTAAAAATCAACTGTTAGCATACATAGGGGCTTCTGAATGGACATACTACATTCCTCATCAATACATTCACCACATCGGCTGTTATTAGAGTTTTTGTACCCCCCCCCCCCCCCCCCCCCTGATCCCTCCTTCCCTTAGGCCGTTTTTGTGGGAAATGAATATGTGTTGTCCTTATGACGTTTTAAATGTATATATAAAATTTTGTGTCGATGTATTCATTCTATCGGGAGTTATCACGTCCACAGACACACACAGAAATATTTTTTTTGTTTTTTCTTTCTTTTTGCAATCAGGGGTTCGAACATCATGAAATTTCGGTGAAAACTTAACAACGAATTTTCGACACATTACATTAACTATACTTCGTACAACTGGTAAAGTAAATGTTCTGTATATATATATTATGTATCCAGAACCCCCTAAGGACGACACCTATTGATTTTCAGCCAAATCCGCCAAAGGAAAGGGGCAAGTACATTGCAGGTGATTCACCGACGACTTTTTCATAATGTTTTTGCTAGCGTCAACTTGAACCAAATGCATTTTGATCTCTGTATGTTTTCATTACATTTTTATTGTCTACCTCTCTCTTCCCCTATCAAAATGTTATGTCTACGTCTATGTACAATATTGTAAGCAATTATGCCTCTGTAAACAAACGAAGGAGATTAAAAACAAACTTGAAACAGGATAACAAATAGAAAACTGAAAAAAAATATATCATTAATAATAATAAATATAATAAAAAAAAAGAGTGAGTTGGAGAGGAGCATGATTAGTTATTTCTTCTTAGGGGAAGAAAAAAGGGAAACCTAAATGAAGACTTGAGAAAAGTAGGGAAAATATACTTTAAAAAACAGCCCCAAAAAAAGAAAAACCGTTGATTGAATTTGGGGAAATATTTGTATTTAATTAAAACAGAAACATTTTCTTTGACATGTTCAAAGGAAACTTTATTTTTTTTCTTAAATATTAAACATTTATTTTCTTACTCTGTTAATAGCTTAAAAGAGATGAAAAAAATATATAATTATCTTTTTATTTTTTCCCGTCAGTGTCAATCTACCAGCACCCTGGCGGAGGGATTTAGAATCTTTCAAATTCGGCTACAAGGAATCTCCTCTCTGTCTAAAGTCAGATAAACTCAAGGTATAAAGACTAGAAGGTAGTACGATAACTAGGGCCCCTTCCCCCTCCACCCACCCTAGCCGTGACATCAGCCAGTCCAACCATAAGTCCTTTTATTTCTATATATTTATTTAAGATAGTACATGTTGCTAAAATATTACCTACCTCGAAAACTACTTGGTCGATTTCAATAATTATTTTACCGTTGGGAAGGTTATTTATTTCCAGTAGACATGCGCTATACACGTTTTATAAGATATTTTATCAAAAGGGATCTGAGCAGTGATGGTGGATGGCGAAACGGCCGTCCGGGCGCCATTTATTGCATTCCCTGCCGTTGAAGATACATCAAAATGATGTAAGGAGGAACAAAAACTATTGAACCGATTTTGAAGAAATTTCCTATGTAACATCCTTTTAAGTCCAATTGAATCATAGGCTATGCGGCGTTGCAAATATTTGGAAGGGGGGTAACCTGCTAATATAAATGACGTTTGATTGTGGTAAAAAAGAGGCTTAAGAAGGTTTAAGTGTTAAATGTTAAATTGAAATAAATGATAAATAAATATAAATATAAATAATAATTGAATTAATATTAATAATTAAATAAACAATAATAATTAAATAAACAATAAATTACCACATTTCCTGTAGAAATTTTATCTCTTTTCTTTTACTAAATTTTGATTTCTACAGTAGTTTTTCGAAAAGGGCCCTAAAAAAATATCAAAAGTTCAAGACGTGCAATTTTGAAGAAAGTGCACGTAAAATACCATTTTCACAATACCACTAAGAAATAAAGTGCACGTATATTTTAAAAAAATTTCAATTAACAAACTTTTCATTTGGATTTCTAAAGAGATGCCATTTTTAATTGTTTTCAATAATATTAATTCTAATCCAAAGGTCTTCTAATTATCTTACTGGGCCAACAGGGAAAATGAATATAATATAATTTTTGAGAACAAATATTGGGTTTATTTTCTTAAATGTACATTATTAAAATTAAAAACTAAACCTTGAAATAAACAAAAATCTAAAGAAAAAAATCTAAAAAACTAAATTCTTAACACTAATTCATTCTTTTTGTTTTATATTTTGGGCCATTCTCTAAAATTAAGTTATATAATTCTGTGCATATATCCTGTACATATAAACAAATAAAAGTACCTTCTTTTTGGATCAGTTTCACCGCCAATACACTTCTATTTAGTTCATTACAACATAAGCCTAAACACCACTCTACATTTTCACTCAGACCGCCGCCATAGAACCCAGGCCTCGACTCTCTACATACACTAATTAAAACAGCTGATGGCCGTGTTTTTTTTTTTTCTACATGCATTTGTTTTAAAAGAAATGTTTTTTATATAAAAATAAATATAATAAATTTTTAATTTTTATAATTTAAGTATTTTAATGTGTGTATTATTTTTATAAATCAGTTTATCGGATTTTCATGAAATTTTACAAATAACCATCCTTATAAGCCCGATTCAAACGAATCTATGTGACCTTTCTAAATGTTGTGCTTGAGGGAGACAGAAATAGCTCCTTAACGATGTGGACTTTTCGAGGTTAATATACAAAAGCAAAAATGTAGCAAATCAAATTTCTAACATTTGGATATTTGACGTATTTATGTATTGGGGGGAGGGGGGGAAAATGCTGCTAATATGAATTTCGTGTTTTGATTTAATCATTGAGTAGAACATCGTTTTAAAGGTATTACGTAGGACGGAGGGGTATGGGGGGGCAAGTCTCAAAGCACCGGTCTTAAAATCACTGAAAATGTCAAATTATTTCTAAAATCATGTAACTTGAAGTTACTAGTCTTGGCGACACCGGGGGTAACCTGCTAGTCATGATAAACTCATATCGGGGTGGGGGCAGCTTCATAAGAAACAGCTGATGAAGGAAAGCTGCTGAACGGCTTGACGTCATAGCGGGGCTCCCCTCCAACTGTACTACCTTCAACTCTATAAACCTTGAGATAAATGGTATAATGTGTGAATTTTCTCAAAGGAAAAAAAAAGATAAGTGAAAAATGTAAATAATAAAATTCAATTGAGGGGTGGATTTAGCGAAAGCTGGATTAGTCATCGTAATGTGATTATTGAGGAAATCGGCTTCTCATGCTTCGTTCTTTTTCTTTTGACATTTTTATCAATATTTTCATATTAATATAGGTTAGTTATTGTGTCTCATACCCGGGCTTAACTACTACGAGAGCGCTTTTTCGCCTCTCTAGTTGACATGAGACCGCCTCTAATCACCACCCAGATAATAAACCTAAGGGCGATTTTCCCAACCCTCGATCGTGAGCTCAGAAGGCAATCACGCTACAGGTAAACTAGGGTTTATTAATATTATCACATATTCAGAAGGTATAATAGGCTATCGCAGCAGATTTGCAGACCAGGATTGAAGCCTCTACATCGAAGGCTCTTCTGTGGTGGTGAAGTGAGCCAGTCTGCCAGATACCAATGCAATCCAAAACTACTCTCAAATGAATTGTTGCCTCATTTTGAACTGGTATTACTGGGTAAAAGTTAATCACTCTCAGAATCACGCTGTAGAGTGAAACAAATAAAATAAAACCGCTGATGTCAACACATGACTTTCTCATACTAGAGCAGGGGGGTCGGTAAAAACATTAATACAATTATTTTTAATTGAAGAAATTAAAAACAAAAATTGACATCTCAGGTAGAAAGTTAATGTTCCTTGACATGAGGAAGCAACTATCTAAACCACTAGGCCACGTGAAGGCTTCAAGTGCCGGCCAACTGATAGAGAGCCCTATTTGATGATTTAAGTGGGCTTCATTGAAGGGACAATGGGCGGAGTTGACCCTTGGCTAAGTGGACTCATGGCAGAGCTGACATACATCAATGAGAGCTGACGTTCATTCTTGGACCAACAGCTACACAATTCACAGCTGACATCACACATACAGCGGTTCACAATACTGCCCGACAACCATCTCTAATATGACAGCCTAGTCTCAAAAATGAATACTGCTGATAACAGTCGGGATTTTGCCTCTGAAGGCGGCCAACTGAGAACAAAATTCAGTTTTTTTCGCTTCCAAGTAAAAAAAGATGACAAAATACATTTATTGTCAAACATATCAATTTAAGCAACTTCTTCAATTTTTATTGACTTGGAAAAAATCTGAAGCATCAATGTCCGAAAACAGCTGGACCTATGAAAAAAAAAAATGTGTATGAAATTTAATTTAGGGAGCCATGATGGCCGTGAGGGCTAGAGCGTAGGGCTTTGGTCGCATGGTCTCACCGTGGTTTGCGGGTTCGAATCCAGTCCGGGAGTGAGTTTTATTTCGTAGATAGAACTCCCTCCCGGGACCTTGGATGTCGTAAATAACTAGATAACACAGTGACGTGGCTAATATGCATCGTACATGAGGCCAAAAACAAACAAAAAAATCATTTTTTCTCCTAAGATCAACGATTAAATGGAGAAAAACTGTCCATAGAGGCAAAACCCAGACTGCGAACCGGGATAGGAATTAGTAAAGGTAACCATCTGGAAGGTCCCTAGACCTTGAAGGGCTACTACGACATACAGACAGTCAACTGCGAAAATACCAAAATGGGGGCGGTATCGGATACCATTTGCGCTGCTTAGAGATCGATTGTCATAGCCATTTTTTGAAAATGACCCCTTATTGAAATTACGAATAAAAATGTTATGTTACACAAATAAAAAATGAATTCCACCCATTTTTAATTAAGAAATCGGATGAATAATTTTTTCCGAAACAGTAAACTTCGATATCTAAGAAACCTGTCGCTTCCCATAATAGAAAAAGAACGACCGACTTTGTCCAAGGCTTTATTTAGTGGACCCTTCCTTCTGCTTTTGCTTTTAAGGGTACTTTGATCTCTGAAATTGAGGCTACACCCTGATTCACGCAGGAACCATCCTTGGATCCGGGTACTCGTCTGGAATTTCTGTCCCGAGATCGGGCCTGGAGTGTGGAGCCGGATTCGTGTCTGTGACCCGAGTCTTTTTAAATACATTTTTATTTATTAAGGATAGGGGTCTTTAACGAGTACCTGACATCATATAGGCTTGGGGGGATCATCACTTAACGTCGCATCCGAAGGACGACGTGCTCAATGTTTTTCACCTCCCAGATAAAAAAACCCAACTAGTTGTGAACCCACGATCTTGAGCTCATTAAGCAAGCTCTGACCTACCGGCGCCCTCTCTTTATTAGTGATGCTTAACTAAATATTTGGAAATTATTATTATTATTATATATTTAACTTGTTATTAAGTTTATATAATTAATTCAATTACTTGGTCGGGTGGCTAGGAATGGATGGGGTGGTGGCGGGTGGTTAAGTAGAGATACGGGAGGTCAAAGTTCATCACAGATTACTGAGTGAGAAGGGGGTTAAGGTTGGGTTCCGGTAACATAACCTGCACGTGGAGGTCGGGGTCGCCCCAAGCGCCAGCACCGGTCTATTCATCCTATTACTGTAAGATATCTAATTAAAAACAATTTTAAAAGCAAGTGTCATTTCATTTTGATTAGGCTTTATTCTAAAAGTCTAACTTTAATTCCCTTCACTTTAGCGCTTAAATTTTGTTTTCAACTTGACTTTTAAGTTAATTTTTGATATAACTCTGTTGTACTTCCCCAGCTATACGAAGTATGGAGGAAGTTGTGAAATCGGTCAACATTTTGATGGGGAGTTTTCAACGGAATTTCATGTTTTTCAATCTGTCTCTGTGTATCTATGAACACAACTGTCGTTGGAATAAATGGACATACACAAAATATCATATGTGAATTCAAAATCGTATAAGGGCGACACTTAATAATTTTCAGCGGAATCAGCAGAAAGGGAGGATCAGAGGGGGCTCTGGTTTCGGAGGGAGAGCGAAGAGTTAATTGATTAATTCGTCCTGGGGAAGTACATAGCCGGTGATTCACCGACTTTTTTTTTTGTAAATTGTATCAGCAAGATGTTGACAGAGAAAATAGTTTAATAGGGCTGATAAAGAGCTGGCCCCTTTGAGATGGCCGTCTGCATCTATCGTATTTCTACTCGTATTATGAATGAACTGCTTTAGATCATGAGAAGTGAAGATGCCCATTTCAAAAAGAGATTAATCCATTTTTACACTTTCATTTTATGAACCCAGACAAAATGTTTAATAACACATGATAACATATTCAGATCCTACCAAAAATGTCGGTCAATCATCGGATATGTACTTCCCAGAAACGAATTTATCAAGAATTCATTTCCCTCCAAAACCAATCCACGATTTCGGCTAAAAATCACTAGTTAACTTACATAGAGACTTCTAAACCCGGTAGTTATTAACGTTTTTGAGTTGAGCATCCCCTAATAAATCTTCCCTTTGACCGATTTGGCTGAAAATCAATAGATGTAATCCTTATGGGGTTCTAGATACACATATAAAATATCGTGTCAATACATTCATTCTATCGATGTGACATCTCCATTTCAAATTTCAAGTTCACAGCTACAATCGTGTTTGAATAAGCGTGCACAAGATTCCAATCATATATACACACACGCAGACAGACATCATGGCGAAAATGATCAGAAGAAGTTCAGGGGATAATGAAACGTGAAAATGCGTTGAAAACTGAATTTCGGATTTTTGCACGATTACAATAAAACCACATGATTAGTTACTTGTCTTGTTATAGATATATTCAATTATTCGTTTTATGAGCAAGGTCACTGATCTATGGATCTACAATGCAATGTTCGTCTACGGAGCAGTCCACTGTGTGACCTCATGACACTTGTCTATAATATTTACAAGAAGACAGCCAGACAGAAGGCTCCCTTTAAGGGTCCTGTTATTGGTTTCAACCTCTGAAACACAGAAAGTAAATCTAGAAATCAGAACATCAAGTCACATAAAACAGATATATCAGACAAATATCTTTAGGAGGGCTTCCTTTCTTTAGGGTAAACTAAACCAAGATTTATAGGGGCTAGGTCTGAATTATGTAGCATCTAGCTGTACCAGTCTCTAAGATCAGGAGACGGCAACGTTTATACTACACCCCAGCCTTATGAAGCAAGTTACACGGAGAAAAAAGTGAGTGCTAACTACAACTATTTTCGTCAGTAAAAAATGAAATAGTTGCAATTATTATTTTAGTAAAATTTACTGTAAAATGTTAAGAGTAGTTGTCTTTACTATGGACAATATTAAAATAAGAAATAGTATATATTACTAACGTTCTTAGTGATACCTCTATTTAACTGTAGTCACAAGAACTCATCTTATAACAGTTAGCATTGACGGATTTTGATGAATTTTTTTTCAAATATGCAGAAAGAAAAATAAATTTAATAAATATTTCCGTCCAAAAATGAATTCCTGCTAATTGTTTATTTAAAAAATCCCCACTATTTTCCGCCTTTGCACTGGAATATCTCGAGATCTATTGAGAAAGTGTCGGAATAAGTAGTAACCAAGTTTGAGAGTATTTAATAACGAAGAGGATGGTCTTTATTTGAAGTCTTTGCGACTTATAGTGACCGAGAAATTAATTCTTCAAGAAACTCGATTTCAAGCAAGCAAAGTAAGATACTGTAACTCGAAAAGATGTGACTAGAGCGATAAGCTGATTTTTCTCTATCAGTCGATAATTTTTGAAACATTTGGCCTTGACATGTAAGTACAGAACAAACCACTTTTTTATGCGCTATCGATTAAACTATGTTAAATTTTGCATATTTTTTTGTCATTTTATTTTTGTGAATGTATAGAAGAGATTATTTACAAGATAACAAGATACAAAAAACTTCAAAATCATTCCCGAAAATTCTGAAAAATAAATTGATTGTTTAATGATAATATTCTTTTGGAGAATTTACACAATTCTTATTACATAAAAGACAAAATTTCTTTCGAATTGATATGCCAAGCAATAAGTAAAAAAGTGTTTAAATATTTTTTTAATAAAAAAAAATAGGAATTTTCTGATTATTTGAAAATAGAAATTGTTTAAAAATATATTGGTCAATTATAATATTTTTTTGGAGAATTTAAACAATTCTTTTCAAATATAAGACTAAATTTCCTTCAAATCGATAAGCACATTGAAAAGTAAATAATAAATTCCAAGAAAACACTTGTTGCTTACTTCGCGCTAACACCTGAAACCCCTTTCCCTCCTTCTATAGAGAGTTGCAGCCATTCAGAAGGCGGATGTTTTGGCTGTTTCCCCACCTTTCTTATCTCTGGCCAGCCAAGCCCAGTCATTCGTTATTTCTCCCCTTCTCGGTTTGGCCGCTCAGTCTTCAACGTCAATTTCAACTCTCCTTTCTGTCCAGTGATGAATATTATTTTGTGCACACATTTTATGAACTTTTATTTATTATGATGATTCATTAGATAAAAAATACATATCTCAAAGTTAAATATTTAATTAGTTGCCACACTATATTCTTAATTTATATTTTCATAGTGTCTAATTAGTTAAATAAATACAAATATTAATTATTATGGATACGTTTTCAAAAGAAAAATTAATTGAGTGAGACTTATCAAGTTATATTGACATATTCCAACGTAAGTGTGTAAAAATACTTATTATTTTTAATTAGTGTGGTGAATAAATCGTAATTATTGAATCACTTTTCATTGGTTGTGATAGTGACAATTGTATTTTTCAAATAACATTTTCTGAAGTTGTTAAATATTTTTTATATGAAGTAAAAATTGAGATAATTCTGATTTATTACTACATATAATAATAATAATTTTATGTACTGAGTATATATGTTTATAGAACACGAAATCGACAAAGAAACTTCCTTGTATTTACCGAAAGAAAAAGTGGCTGAGTTAATACCAATGATAAGCCCACATTTTAGATTTTTGAAGAAAATGGAAACGTTTTTGACTTCAAGAGAGGTAAGTTTTTGCATTATTTATCTCTACTGTATTTGAAATAGCTTATGTTGTTTCAAACGTCAAACAGAAATACATGATTCTTCATATTATTACAATCTCTTAGTCAATATTTAACAGTTACAAGACAAATAACTGAAAATGTGTATTATCGATATTAAGGTGGGTTGAAACAGTGTTCATTGTTCCGAATTTGTGATCGTTAGCGATCCGTTACTCGGATTGAGTGTTGTGATCATAGATTCCGAAATATAAACACCGTGTCAACTTAATTTCCTTTAAACGTCTTCCTAAACGTGCATTTCTCTAATTTACTATAATAGAATCATAGTTCGCTGACTGTGGATTCATTGCGCTCAGATTGCAAAATTGAATTAGCTGTACACCTGTCAGTGAAGTATCGGACGAAACAGAAAGCGTCCAGAAACCTGTTAGTTCTTCGACTTCGATAAGTAATTAATTTTGTATTATATTCACTTATATAAAACATAATAACATAAGCTCGCCAAGAAACATAAATAAGAACAATAAGGTATTAATAAATTGATACTGTATTTATAATCAATTATGTTTCTTAACATTATCGACAGTTTTGTAAATCTTCTATATTTTATTGTTTTATATACCTATAGCATTTGTTTTAAAAAAATAATTCATATTTATATATTGTCCACAGCAATTGAAAACAATTCTACGAAAAGCTGCTGTTGGATGGACACTATTGTCGAAGAAGGTTTTGAAGAGAGCTGACAGGTCTGATCTAGTTTTGGAAATAGTTCACTATCATCTGAATATAGGCATCGGGTAAATTTTTTCAATTATTATATTCTGTCACAAATTTGGTCATTCATTATTTATCATGTATAAAAAACATGAAATTAGTATTTTTATATCCGCAGGTATCTCATTTATTACAGTTATGTGATATTATTATTTGAAAATTTTATATTTTAAAGATCAATTAATCTGATAATTTCTATTACTCTTTTAGAATAAAGCGAGACGGCTTCATTTCTTATGCAAATCAAATCGTCTTACTATCTCCATTTGAGAAAGCTTCTGTATTGTGGTAAAAACTAAAGGTTTAAGTGTAAATCTTAAATAAATGATAAATAAATAAAAATATAAATAATGATTAATAATTGAATTAATAATAATGAAATAATAATTAAAACAAAAAAGAATGATTAAATAAATAATAAATTATAACTGGTCTTTTATTTAATTTTGATTTCTACAGTAATTTCCAAAAATGGCCCTAAAAAAATATCAAAAGTTCAAGACGTGCAATTTTTAAGAAACTGCACGTGATTTTTATAAAAAATTTCAATTAACAAACTTTTCATTTGGATTTCTAAAGAGATGCCATCTTGTCTTCTAAATTTTGCAAAAATATTAAATCTAATCCAAAGGTTTTCAAATTATCTTACTGGGCCAACAGGGAAAATGAATAGAATATAATTTACGAGAACAAATATTGGGTTTATTTTCTTAAATCTACATTATTAAAATTAAAAAACTAAACATTGAAACAAAGAAAAATCTTAAAAACTAAATTCTTAACACTAATTCAATTTTTTTCTTTTGTTTTACATTTTGGCCATTTCTTAAATTTAAGTTTTATATTTCTAGGCATATATCCTGTACATATAAACAAACAACAGTACCTTCTTTGCGGATCAATTTCACCGTCAATTCACTCCTATTTAGTTCATTATATCTTAAGCCTAAACACCACTCTCCACACACTCCGTCTCCATTGAATTCAGGCGTCGACTCTCTCTACACACACTAAAAAACAGCTGATGGCCTTGTTTTGTTTTTTACTGGCATTTGTTTTAAAAGAAATGGTTTCTTATATTTATTTACTAACTCAGTTTCTTTTTATAGAAAAAACAATATAATTAATATTTTTTGTTATTATTAATAATTTAATGTGTATTATTTTTATACATGACAGTATATTACACATCTGCAAATGATTGTCGTCCTGATAGTGGACAATTGTTTTATAGTATGTAAATCCTCAACCTGAAAAAAAAAATTAAAGAAACATTTAAAAGACACCGAGGCTACAAATGGTGTGAATTCATCAGAATCTCATGTAAAAGATTCTGCTAATCAATCGAAAGAATTATTACTAAGTTTGAGAGCAATTTCTCTTGATGAGAGTACTTGGAGACAAATGTGGAAGAAGAACAAGACCCACAATCTAAGAATCCCAAATAAACTACAGACTACGGACTATGGACTATTTTTACGAATATCCACCACTTCGTATGGCTTTTGGGGCATCGTAGGTAATTAATGAAATATTTTGAATATTATAAATTTCTAATTCTTTCATTATAGTTAAAACTATTGATTTGTAGTGCTTGAACATAACCGATCTGAATATATTATTCAAGAAGTGGCCAACAATTTCTAAATATATTATTTTAAAAGCAAAAACATTAGGTAAGTATAAAGATATACTAAAGAAAAATGGTAAGATATGACTTAATGACGATATTACTTTTTGATATTTTATTAAAAATAAATAAATCCTCAATCTAAATTTTATGTCGATAAATTCCTTACATTGGCAGTTATTAATTAGGGTTTTTGAAATGAGCCCCCTTCTTTGAACCTCGATATCGCCGATATATTGATGAAACATTACAGGTTATGTCCTCATTGGGTTTTGACTTCAAATATGAAATTTCATATCAATACATTCATAACATCGGCAGCTATTTTTTTTTTTTTTTTTTCTTCAATTGTCGTGGTTAGAGGGTTCTAGATTAACATATAAAATTTTGGGTAGATACATTCATTCTATCAGGAGTTATCGTGTTCATAGACATATTTTTTTTTGGTATTTCGAATCAGGAGATCGGAAAACATGAAATTCCATTGAAAACTCCGCATCGAAATTTTGACCAATCCTCCTTTACTTCGTGTGATGGGGAAGTAAAAATGACCACGCCGAAATACTAGCACTTGACTGGAATATTTTAATATTTTATGGTGAGAAGGAAGACCTTAGAGAACAAGAGATAGCTAAATACAAGAAAAGTGTTGTGTTCTGTTGGATGGGAACAGCCGAAATGCGTGGCTGAGCCAACTTCTTCAGGATCCACCTTGATAACTTTTCAACAAGAAGAAGGAAGAAAAGGAGAGGATTGGGAAGTTTTGATTGGTTGGGAGCCAAGAGAGCGAGTTGTGAGCTTCAACTGGCATCAACTGGTTCCTGGCATGGACACAATGGACCTTCTCTATATCCATCTTTCTCGTATATCAATAAATAAGAAAGTCTACTACCAGAGCGCTCTTCCGTCACTCTGGTTGACACGAGCCCGTCTCTACTGTGTGAATCCTAAATTTTGCCTAGGGCCCATTCATAAATTACGTAAGAGACCCCCCCCTATTGTAAGATATTATAAGATTTCAACTAACCCTCCCCCCTACCCCTTGATAAGAAATGATCGTATTGATAAAATAAAAGACAGTTTGAGCAGCTTGTACCCAAGCTTTAAATAATAGTGGATGTAAATATGCAGACATGTCAGGTATAATAAATAAATTATACTAAAATGATAATTATTTTTCAGAATTCAAGCAATAGGGAAATCCCTAGTCAGCGAGACAATAGAATAAAAAAATGTCTAGAAGTACTGAGACCATATGATTTCTGTAGGATTCAATACTGAATTTGAGAACTAAGTACAGATGGCGCTATCCAATAGTGTCATTTCTTAGCGCGAAAGTAGTAGATTTTAAATTCAAAAACTTACACAAGATCAAATTCTTTACCCCCCCCCCCCCTCCTAAATGCCTTACGTAATTTATGAATGACCCCCTACTATGTTTTTATTTTGTAGATATAACTCCCCCCCCCCCCCCCCCCCCCCCCCCCGGGCCATGGTTGTAATAAATAACTAGATGACACCGTTATAGAGACATGGTTAATACTCATTGTATATAAGGACAGTAAAAAAAATAAAAAATGAGCTATCGGCACCCTCATTTTCTGTAGTCACAAACTCAAGAAGACGACATCTACGAAATCCTATTAACAAGTGTTAGAGGTCTGTCCTTTCCTCACATCTTGAAGAATAGTGAAGCTATACTACTGCAACTGAAAAATAAAGGATGATATGGCGATCCAGCCATAAATCGATGCGGAATAATAATAAGGTAAACAGGAAATATATTTATTAACTAAAATAAATACAGCAATTTCAGGTTGTGGGTAGCTCAGATGGAGAGTTAGGGTTGCGAGAGGCTATTTGAAGACATGCTCAAACTAACTCCAGACCAACACATTATTTTTAGTGTTTTTCTAAGAAGGTTATTGTAAAACAGCACCTACTTTTTTTTTTTTTTTTTTTTTTGTAGCTCAACCCACAGTTGTCTTTGACATCTCTCTCATCTATATCACGCCATGACTTAAACCAAAATATATATTTGATGTCTACTCTATCCAAAAAACGTACCAAAATGCTAGGCCACTTATATATTATTATATTAGATGGTTTTTATATCTAAACAACCATTTCTCTATCTACAATGAATGCTTCGATCGGCTATTCTCTTTTCTCACTTTAAACAAAAGCGCAGCTAATATTGTTTTCATATTTTATTATAAATTCTGTTTAAACGCATTTTAACATTTGTTTATTCTTAGACTTGATCTTTCTTCTTTAATTTTTTTCTTCTTTTAATTTTTCATTTGTTTTCATTTGTAATTATAAAAATAATTTCTAATATATTGAACATCTGTTTGCCTGATTGAATTTATATAGAAACAGTGTTGCCACTTCCTTGAATAATATTGTTCTTACTTACTTTCCCTGGCGCTACGGTCCTTGTAAAACCTGGGCCTCCGCAACGATCTTCCGTCATTCTTTATCCTCGGCCTCCCGTCTCCATCTTCTCACACCCATCGTTCTGAGGTCGTCCTCCAGCCAACGTAAGCGGGGTCTACCTCTTCTTCTTTGTCCTGCCGGGTGTCCCTCCAGTATCCTCCTCGGTAATCTGTCTGGTTCCATCCTCTGTCTGCCCCAGCCATCGCAGCCGTCCCTGCTTCAATAAGGCCACCAGGTCCGGGCTCTTCTACAGATCCCTTAGCTTTCTATTGGACCGTATCCTCCCTAACCCGCTCAGTAGGGCCGTATATCTCACGTATTGAATAAGACTTCGTCCCTCCTAGTCAGGACCCAGGTTTCACTCGCATATGTAACGACAGGTCTCAGGACTGTTTTATAAATTGCTATTTTGGCATCTCGGGATAATATTTCTCTATATAATAATACTGTTCCCATAAAAATTCTAACTTTTCCCCGCACTTCTTCTCTTCAAAAAATTTAATTTTAACAATATTTTCACATTTACAATGTGTATACTTTTTGTACATTACATTAATATAAAAATATATAGAAGAAATAACTAAATTGTTTACAATTTCATAACTGCAGAACGACACTGATATTTTTTATTTAGGGTACATAGGGTAGGTATATAAGCTATTTTGTTGTATGACGTATCCAATTACTATATTATGGTTTAACGTAAATAAATATTATTATTATTACAAACAGTTTCTTCATGTTTTGTATAACAACAATCCCACTTTTAATTTATATTTATTGAGCTGAGTGAGTGGAATTAACACAATTTCATTGAGGTTAAATGCAAATGTGTCCTCTTTCCTAATATTAACATTTAATGTCCCCATTTGAATTTTGATGTAATTCAGACCCTTATTTTCTTAATTGTTATTATTTTTTTATCTTTACTTTTAATGTAAACAATTATTTTTAATCTCATAAATAATTTTTTTTTCAGCCAAATCGACTAAAAGGAAGATGGAGGAGGACCCCTATTGTACTCAAAAAAATCGTAATCACCGTCGATGTAATAAATGTATTGATACGAAATTAAGTAGGTATGAGAATTGGCAAGTAAGACACGTGTATATGGTTCAACAGTTGATATATTCAATAGAAAATGTGGGCTTTAAAACTTCTTAAAAGATTGCAACTTGCAAGCAAGGACTAATATTCCACAGTTTTACTTAAACTGTCTAATAAAAAAAAAAAAAGTTTAGAGAGAGATTGCATGCAGTTAGACGCATATATATACGTTTGACACTACTCATTATATTTACTTTTACGTTTTTTTCATTCCAATAACCGATTGTAAACTAGCCTATAAATAAAAAACGAATGCAGAGTGAACATTTATTTTTTTGATTAATTCGATCGAGCTGGGGAGGTACACTATTTCATTGTTAGTATTTCGTGTGTATATTGATCAATGAAGGGTTGTACGGCCCAACCCTTGAAGCCGCCAAGTATATTGATCAATCAAGGGTTGTACGGCCCAACCCTTGAAGCCGCCAAGTATATTGATCAATGAAGGGTTGTACGGCCCAACCCTTGAAGCCGCCAAGTATATTGATCAATCAAGGGTTGTACGGCCCAACCCTTGAAGCCGCCAAGTATATTGATCAATGAAGGGTTGTACGGCCCAACCCTTGAAGTCGCCAAGTATATTGATCAATGAAGGGTTGTACGGCCCAACCCTTGAAGTCGCCAAGTATATTGATCAATGAAGGGTTGTACGGCCCAACTCTTGAAGCCGCCAAGTATATTGATCAATGAAGGGTTGTACGGCCCAACCCTTGAAGCCGCCAAGTATATTGATCAATGAAGGGTTGTACGGCCCAACCCTTGAAACCGCCAAGTATATTGATCAATGAAGGGTTGTACGGCCCAACCCTTGAAGCCGCCAAGTATATTGATCAATGAAGGGTTGTACGGCCCAACCCTTGAAGCCGCCAAGTATATTGATCAATGAAGGGTTGTACGGCCCAACCCTTGAAGCCGCCAAGTATATTAATCAATGAAGGGTTGTACGGCCCAACCCTTGAAGCCGCCAAGTATATTGATCAATGAAGGGTTGTACGGCCCAACCCTTGAAGCCGCCAAGTATATTGATCAATCAAGGGTTGTACGGCCCAACCCTTGAAGCCGCCAAGTATATTGATCAATCAAGGGTTGTTTGGGTTCATTAGAAAGTTTTCAAGAGGTCCAAATATTGTACACTTTGAAAGGGTCTTCAAACGAGAATCTAATTAGGTTAAAGTCGGATTTGGGAGAGGAGGGTCCATTAGTCGAGCAGGCCAGTGACCACTCTGTCCAGATTAGAGAAGACGTTGAATCAACATGAGGGGGGGGGGTCTGCTAACGACTGGGGGCGAAGTTTATACATCTAAAGCTCTTATCGAGACATCGCCACAGACCCTGTGGCACAATCAGACAATAGAGTCAGTCTACTGGGCAACCGGGGTAATCAGCTGCCAGTGGGCTATCAAGAGATGAGGGGCTCCTTGGGGGGCCCCTCGTCCCAGGCTCTTAGTAACAGTGGGGTATCTAGAGATGAGGAGCTCTGGAGGAGGGCTCCTTGGAGGGCCCCTCGTCCCGGGCTCTTAGTAACAGAGGGGTATCTAGAGATGAGGGGCTCTGGAGGCCCCACCCATCTCAGGGCCTCAGAAGCAGTGGAGTATCTAGAATGACGTTTTAGTCCAAACGGTTGATTGGTTTTGGAGGAAGAGCGAAAACATAGTTGATAATTCGGTCTGGGGAAGAACATCGGCGTTCCAAGTGTGTATACAGTAAGGGCAATGAAGAGCCGTCACCTCCCTTGGGGGAGGGCAGTCAGAACAGGAGAGGGGAGGGGGGAGGCTTCACTGCATCACCAAAGGTCGGCTCCTCGTGGATAGTTGGAAGCTGGCTGTCGGAATGTCATTAGATGTCTCATCTCCTCACATTCCATCTCGACCTCGGAACATATCCCGGACTTATCCCACCCGAATATCTTCCCTATTGGAGCTGTACCCCCCATAGAGGCCCCGCCAACATCAATAACTCCCCACACGTCCTTCCCACAAATAACTATTTTTCATATGGAAAATAAACCAAAAAAAAAAAAAAAAAAAATGGCGTCGAAGAATCACTAGCAAAGTACTTCCCCAACATGAACCAACTAAATCTTCGCTCTCCCTTCGAAACCAATCGACCGGGTTTGAAACCCGGTTGGGGCCCTTAGGTTTTTTTGATGGGACGTTAAGCGGTGAGTTACTTGTTAAAGACCTGAGGTAACGAAATCTGGGTAGGGAAAATTTAGGATTCACACAGTAGAACTAACAGGGAAAGTATAAGAGCATTGGATGCTTAGGTCCCTAGATGTACCAGGCCTCCCAATATATCTAGACTTTCAACGTAGGAACTTCCTTCGCCCTGACCGATGGCATAACATTCCCTATACAGTCAGTAACAAAAATGTTCGGACGGTTTGATTTTTCAATAAAAAATTATAATAATTAAATGCAAAAGTAATAAAAAATAATTTAAAAAAATAATTAAAGCCATTTTTCAATCAAGAATAAGAATTCAAAAGTGGGTTAGGATAAAGGAAAAACAGCTTTGATTAGAACAAATAAATATTTTAATTTAATAAATTTTATAACAAGTAATGTAGGTAACAAAAATTTTCGGACAAAAATGTAAACAACTATAAATAAATTCAATGTTTTTTTTACGATTTCACAAATTCAAAAACCATAATGTTAATTAATATTTGGTTGGGTACCCTTTTTGTGTAATAACATCTTTCTTTCGATTCGGCATTGATGATGAAACTAATTTTTTGGTGAAATTTGGAGATATTTTACCCCACTCTTCTAATAACTTTTGTTTCAATTCGTTTTTTGAAGCAATGGGTGTTAATCGAATTTTCCTGTCGAGCTCACCCCATACGTGTTCAATTGGGTTGAGATCGGGCGATTGGGGGGGGGTTTCATAACTTTAGGGCAGTTATACAAAAGCCAAGTACGTACCAATTCACAGGTGTGTTTCGGATCGTTGTCTTGGTAAAAATGAAAAGTCCGTAAAATCCCAAGTTTTTCAGCACTCTTTTTCAAATTGCTCCTTAGTAATTCGGCATAAACTTTTCCAGTCATGGTGGTTTCAATGAAAACCAGTTCACCAATTCCACTAGACGCCATACACCCCCACACCATCACTGAGCCACCCCCATGTTTTACTATTGGTTTTAAATTTTTTGGATTCAGCTCCTCATTACGCCTTCTCCAAATTTTGTCGCGACTGTATATTAAACTTACATTCAAAAGTATTTGCTTGCAATAGAACAAACCGCAATAATAAAATATTCTTGTATCTTGTAACTCTTCACAACATAAAAAGAAATCTCAGGTCATGTAATGTCAGAAAACTAGATTTTTGTGATATGACGTTGGAAGAGAGCGACAGCAGCGCTGACCCTCGGCAGAAACCGTCCCTTCCCCCTACTCTATACCCTCCACCTTCCCTCTAAAGAAACCCAAAGAAACCGAAGTACCCAATTTTTCTAATTTAAACGTTTTTTCTCCGATATTTCGACAAATAAATGTTTCCAGATCATGTCCGTTTACTTCCATGTAATATATGTATACATATACTATTACTTTACTTTTGTTTACTTCCCTATACATATAATATATGTATACATAATAATATGTACTAAAAATTTTGTAATCGTGTGAACATCAGAGATCAATTGCATGCGTGTGTTTATGTGAGAGCTCAAACGCTTTGACCTGACATCGTACAGGCTCATGACCATCGCTTAACATCCCATCCGAAGGACGGAGTGCTTAAGTTTATTTTACCTCGCAGATGAATGACATTACTCCAAAAAATTTCTGAATGATTCTGGAACTCTTTTGCGAAGCTCAATCTTTTTTTTATATTTTTTTCACTCACAAACGGTTTTTGGTACTCTCCCATTATATCCTGCTTCTTTTAGAATTCTTCGAACATTTTGTGGGTGAACTTTCTTTCCCGTTTCTCTGTATACCTCGGCGACGATCTGAGGTGCACTCCTCGAGGGCTTGTTTTTAATTTTCCGGACAACGCTACACCTTTCTCGGTCGTTTAATACTCTTGGACGGCCAGAGGAAGATTTCAAATCTATCCGATCCTCGTGCTTATACCTTCGAATTACATCGGCTACGGTGCTTTTACTTCGGCCTACCAAACCACCGATTTTGCGGACACTTAATCCTTTTTCATAATTAAAAATTATTATCTGTTGAACTTCAAAAGATGTTCGACCCATCTTGACAGCAGGAAATACAAATAACTACTGAATGCAGTAATAGAAGGATATAAACACATTTTATTTGTTCGGTATTAGCGGTTGGTTGAGAAGGGATTAAAAATCATGATCAGAGTCGCATTTGTTTACAAAACAAACAACAGGTGTCCAGAAAATTTTGTTACGTGAATTTCTTGTCTTCAATTATTAATGCAAAATTTCCTATTAGCTGTAAATGTTTAATTAATTGTTTTACGGCGTTTTGAAATGATTGATGATCTCGAAATTTAAAACTTTGCTTGAATTAAATATTTTGCCATATAACTATGTGTAACTGCAAAAGAAAAACAAAATTATAAATTGTCCGAAAATTTTTGTTACTGATTGTACATATTTCGTATAGCTTAGAAAGTAAAAACGGTTTTATGTACTACAAGTTAGAAAAAATTAGAAAAATTTAACATAATGAATGTATTTACTTAAAGTGTGCGTTTCGAATGTAGATGCAAATTTGATTTCCAAAGTCTATGATTAAGTTTGAATTATTTCTTTTATTTTTGAGACTTTTTATTTAAAAATTAAGTCACAATATCATTACGGTTGAAAAATTCTAAGCAAATAGAACATGTTGGAAGCACATATAATGAAAGTTTGTCAGTTTGGGCTGAGTTAACAAAACCGTTGTCTTAATAATCCCAGCCTCTCGTACTACCTCCAAGAAGTACCGGAGAAGAAGTCAAGTTAGAAGGCCACCTTACTACAGTAGCTTCATCAGCGGGAATATTCCTTAAAGAAGGAACCTCACTCCTTCCTACAATCCTTATTTTCCAGTTGCTCTGCTTTAGAGAAAATAAAAAAGGAATGAAATAATATGATTTCTAGGATTGGGAAGTCAGCAATTTTAGGGAGAAATTCATCAATTTTATAACTCCAGTTGCGTAGTAGCGAAGGGGAAGTTGTATAATAGGTCAGAAATTCATGTTTTTCATCCTTCAAATCCATAAAATAAATGTTACAAGCAATAACCGGTACTGATATACAGTTGGATGTATACGTTCGTCCACAGTCGAATGATATACCTGTATTGTGTAAAAAGTTGGAGAGAGGGGGCGAGGTATGATGACTTTACAGCCCCCCTCCCCCCCCCCTCCCCTCCATGTCTGTGTCAACATAGCATTTTCTTCTATCTACTGTATAGTGTAGCTTAACGATTGATCTAACTCAATCTACTCCAACTCACAGGGGGGCGTGCGGGCATGTTTATAGATCATGTGGCACATCAATGGAAAGGAATAAGGGATTATATTTCTCTGGAAATGAAATAGGTTAAGTTGATAGTCCCAATAATACTGAAAGTAGTGTGTTGTCTTGATGGTTCCATGCTCGAGTCACCAGAAGTCGAGTTACCTTAGTAGTTCCAGGGATGCTGGATGATGTCCTGGAGTCTTCGAAAGTCGGGTCACCTTAGTAGTTCCAGGGAGGCTGGATGATGCCCTGGAGTCACCAGAAGTCGAGTTACCTTAGTAGTTCCAGGGAGGCTGGATGATGTCCTGGAGTCTTCGAAAGTCGGGTCACCTTAGTAGTTCCAGGGAGGCTGGATGATGCCCTGGAGTCACCAGAAGTCGAGTTACCTTAGTAGTTCCAGGGAGGCTGGATGATGCCCTGGAGTCACCAGAAGTCGAGTTACCTTAGTAGTTCCAGGGATGCTGGATGATGCCCTGGTGTCTTCGAAAGTCGGGTCCCCTTAGTAGTTCCAGGGAGGCTGGATGATGCCCTGGAGTCACCAGAAGTCGAGTTACCTTAGTAGTTCCAGGGAGGCTGGATGATGCCCTGGAGTCACCAGAAGTCGAGTTACCTTAGTAGTTCCAGGGATGCTGGATGATGCCCTGGAGTCTTCGAAAGTCGGGTCACCTTAGTAGTTCCAGGGAGGCTGGATGATGCCCTGGAGTCACCAGAAGTCGAGTTACCTTAGTAGTTCCAGGGATGCTGGATGATGCCCTGGAGTCTTCGAAAGTCGGGTCACCTTAGTAGTTCCAGGGAGGCTGGATGATGCCCTGGAGTCTTCGAAAGTCGGGTCACCTTAGTAGTTCCAGGGAGGCTGGGATCACCGCCATTGTACTTCCCCAGACAGATGTTTTTGAAATGAACTATGCTTTCATTTTTTATTACTCTTCTTCTCCAACCAATTTGGCTGGATTACAAACAATTTCTAAGCGATAGTTAATTTTCCTAAACCCTACAGAATTGATATGGCTTGCCCTCACAACAGACAGAAGGAGTGAAAAACCATTGGTAGCCTACCCTCCACCTTCGAAGGAGTTTCAATTTTAAGGGTGATTTCCATACATAATATGTACCAACTTTTGCGTCTACTTGTCAAATAAACAATCCACGCTATGGCTCACCATACTCATAACTGTATATTTACTTTTTTCCAAAAATACACGCTTAATTATCCGGCCAGTCCAAAAGAAAGCTTAATGTTAAGAGAGAACACACAACTGTCTTTATGTAAGAAAAATTACTTTAATCCAAAAGACACGAAAGTACTTAGATTTTAGACGTTTAATTCACAACTAACTAGACAAGTAGATTAAATAAACATAGAAATAAACATTTTATCTGATCACTGGACACTAACACTACTCATAGAACTGCTGATTTATCCAATCTCTCTGTTGAGTTTGGGTACAGGTTAATGAGAACTTAGAGTAGAGCAACAGATATATTTATTTGGTCAACACCCTTATTACAAAACCGCGTGGTAACGAACACAAAGTCAGTTGTTCAATAATAAGTCCCATACCGCGTGGGAACTACACAAGTCACTCACTTACTGTGCTTGGTAACAGACGACTCACTTTATACCCGCGTGGTAATAACCAACTCACTTCCGCATGGTAACTAACGACTCACCTTATACCCGCGTGGTAATAAGGACAAATCCATTCCGCACACCGCGTGCTGGCTCGACCCAGACTCTCAGTCCACCCCGCGTGGCGACCAACTGGTCCCTCTCGTTGTTAAGAGACGACTCACTTTATACCCGTGTGGTAACAGCCAACTCAGTCCACCCCGCGTGGTGCCCAACTCAGTCCACCCCGCGTGGTAACAAAACAACTCACTTCCGCATGGTAACAAACGACTCACTGTATACCCGCGTGGTAACAGCCAACTCAACCAACTCAGTCCACCCCGCGTGGTGCCCAACTGCTTACTCATTCATGTAGTTCAAGAGTCCCGCCGACTCCTATCGATTGTCTCGGCGTGTTCCCGATTTCACCCACACTCAACTCGCGACTTAACATCTAACAAGCTAGACGCGATCAACAACTGAATGACTCAAGTAGTTCAATCAACAAGAAATCTATTGTTTTGGCGAGTTCCCGTATTCACCATCACTCTTCAAGGCTCAACATCCCGCCCCCCATGAAGGCTCGGCTTCATTATTGCATTGGGAGCGGGCATAGTCGCGAAAGGGGTCTGCGCACGACCCCGGTGGTCGTCGCGACATCCGCGACTCTCGTGACCCCGTCTTGCCCCGGGTAGAGCTGGGTGATCCGTCCGAGCTTCCAAGATTGCGGCGGAGCGTTGTCGTCCCAGATGAGGACGACCAGGCCAATCCGGACGTCCACGTGCGGCGAGATCCATTTGACGCGCTGTTGGAGGTGATGGAGATACTCCACTCGCCAGCGGTTCCAGAAGGAGCGAACCAAGGACTGCACTAGGGTCCAGCGGTGACGACTCGCGGTTCGCGGGGTGTATGAGGTTTCATCCGGTGCCGCGGTGAGAGGGCGGAAGATGAGAAAATGCCCCGGAGTGAGGAACGCGACATCCGTGGGATCTGACGATGGGGCGTATAGTGGTCGCGAGTTGAGCACAGCCTCCACCTGCGCGGTTACAGTCGAGAACTCCTCATACGAGAGGCGTTGCTGTCCAATCATGGCCGCGAGAAGTCTTTTGGACGATTTCACCGCGGCTTCCCACAATCCTCCGAAGTGTGGTCCAGTGGGGGGAATGAACCTCCAGGTTATCCCTTGCGCGGTAGCCGCGTCTGTCATCGCTGCGCGGTGCTCCTGTGAAGAGAGCAGGGTTCCAAGGCGTTGCAGCTCTCGGTCGGCACCCACAAAATTGGTGCCGTTGTCTGAAAAGATGGTGTTAGGACGGCCGCGGCGGCTAACAAATCTGCGGAGTGCAGCGATGAAAGTCTCGGTCGATAGATCCGAAACGACCTCGATGTGCACGGCTTTTGTCGCGAAGCATATGAAGATGCATATGTAAGCTTTTGAAGCGACGATTCCACGATGTCGTGAGGCGGTGATCCAGAATGGGCCGGCATTGTCCACCCCGGTGGTGTCGAATGCGGCCACTGCGGAGACCCGTTCTAAGGGGAGATCTCCCATTGGCTGTATAATGGGTCGCGGACGCAGCGTAAAACACCGATTGCATTTTGTAAGTTGACGCCTGACGACATTGCGTCCGTCAGGGATCCAGTAGGATCTGCGGATAAATGCGTGCGTAGCGAGCGCGCCAGCATGAAGATTCGCCCGATGCGCGTTCTCAATGATGAGCGTAGTGACGCGGTGATTCTTTGGCAGAAGTGCTGGATGACGATGCTCATACGCGAGAGGAGCAACCTCCAAGCGACCTCCTACGCGTAGGACGTCTTCTTCGTTAACGAACAGCTTGAGCTGCCGCACCAATCTATGCCGCGTATCTCCTCTTCTTGCTTCCGCGAGCTCCTCCGTGAGCGCAGTGCGTTGCACCTGGCGAATCAAGCACGTCGTAGCTTGTCGAAGCTCACCCGTTGTAAGAGGGCCAGTAAGGCGCGAATCAGTATGAACACTGTTGTTCGAATACCGGCGTATCCACGCGATGATGCGAATTAGTCGCGAAAAGCAGGCGCAACGATCCTCAATGTTCAAGGTGGTGACAGTAAGGAAGGAGAATGTGGGGGGAGCGGCGGCCTCCACCTTAATCTCTTCCTCAGGACCTTCCGTGTCTTGTGAACGCGGCCAATGCTTTCTGGGTTGCTGCAGCCATGCGGGCCCGGTCCACCACAGGGGGTGATCCCGGATTAAGGACGGCGATAGTCCTCTCGACGCGCAGTCCGCGGCGTTATCCTGTGCGAGAACGTGGCGCCAGTGCTCGCGCGAGAGCGACTCCTGTACCTCCGCGACACGATTGGACACGAACGTCTTCCATCGATGTGGCTCTCCGGCGATCCAAGCCAGAGCGATAGTGGAGTCTGAGAAGGCCACAGTCTCAGTAGTGGGAGCGACGGACAGAACCTGCAAACGTAAGCGGGTGAGGAGCTGTGCTGCGCACAACTCGAGTCGCGGAAGAGACACCTTCTTCAGGGGGGCGACGCGAGACTTGGCTCCCAAAATGGTGACAGACACTCGATGGCGATCGTATCTGGTACGTAGGTATAATACTGCTGCGTAGCCCTCTTCTGACGCGTCACAAGTGGTTGGCGGTGGCCAGGTGCGGAACATATCGCGGGATGGTGATGTCGTGCAGGTCCGGAAGTTGCTTGTGGTACTCTACCCAAGAGCGGCGAATGTCTTCCGGAAGTGGCTCGTCCCACTGAAGGCGGAGCAAGCAAAGGCGTCGAAAGAACGCCTTAGCGCGAAAGGTCACTGGGGCCAGCCAACCCGGCGGGGTTGATTCGCCAGGTGCAACGCACTGAGCTCACGGAGGAGCTCGCGGAAGCAAGAAAAGGAGATACGCGGCATAGATTGGTGCGGCAGCTCAAGCTGTTCGTTGACGAAGAAGACGTCCTACGCGTAGGAGGTCGCTTGGAGGTTGCTCCTCTCGCGTATGAGCATCGTCATCCAGCGCTTCTGCCAAAGAATCACCGCGTCACCACGCTCATCATTGAGAACGCGCATCGGGCGAATCTTCATGCTGGCGCGCTCGCTACGCACGCATTTATCCGCAGATCCTACTGGATCCCTGACGGACGCAATGTCGTCAGGCGTCAACTTACAAAATGCAATCGGTGTTTTACGCTGCGTCCGCGACCCATTATATAGCCAATGGGAGATCTTCCCTTAGAACGGGTCTCCGCAGTGGCCGCATTCGACACCACCGGGGTGAACTATGCCGGCCCATTCTGGATCACCGCCTCACGACATCGTGGAATCGTCGCTTCAAAAGCTTACATATGCATCTTCATATGCTTCGCGACAAAGGCCGTGCACAGTACTTGAGTCATTCAGTTGTTGATCGCGTCTAGCTTGTTTTTCCTAAAAAAAAAAAAAAAGAAAAACAAGCTAGACGCCATCCACCACTGAATGACTCAAGTAGTTCAATCAACAAGAAATCGATTGTTTTGGCGAGTTCCCGTATTCACCATCACTCTTCAAGACTCAACACTCTCTCATCCAGTATATGTAGAACTTCTAAAGCCTAGACATTCTATATCAGAATTTAACAACAAGAACAGTCTGGAATGTCTACAAAAGATAACATTTAGGTGAATAATAACATTAATATAAGATTGAAAATTAATAAAATTACTTTTAAACACAAAACGACTGCTACACGTAGTGACTCTCAGTGTCTGTAAACATGATTATTCCCGATCAAAATCTAGGACCACCTAACATCTTTTGATGTTCAGCTAAAATGGTCGAAAATACAGTTGATCACGAATAATTTGATTTGAGGAAGTATTTTACGCGGGATTCACCGACAACGTTTTATTTAATATACATAGTTTCAAAAGAAATACAATGATTTAGCAAATAAATAGCATAAGGCAGACTATAAACTGAAATAAATAAATACATAAAACAAAAGGAACATAAATAAAGCCATATAAATGTCATATTAGAGAGAAATAAAGAGATGTGGAAGTTATAAAGTGCCACGAGGGAACACTTGGTTAGAGAAGTTGAAATTTAAAAGAAGACCTCCCCGGGGGAGGGTGGGGCGGGACGTGGCTAGCCAGTAAAAAGAGTGACGACAGAGAAAGGGTTTTATCCGGCGGGAGATTTTGGCGGGAGGGCGGGGGCGGGAACCTTTTAGGCGGGAATGTCACTGCCGATAACGACCAGAGGGGAGGATCCTCTCCACTCTCATTAATCTGCTTTATACGGTTATTTTTTTTCTTATTTTTTCTTTTTAATGCTATCTACCTAAGTCAACCCAAGTGTGTCTTCTAAAATATTTTCAAAATATTATTTTTTTGCATACAATTTTGAGATATTCATGTTTCCGATTAAGGATGTTACTAAGGGCGCCGTCGGCGTCAAATAGAATAACTCGTCATTTCATGAAAGACTAGTGATTTCATGAAAAGCAGGTATGTAATAAAATTAATTAATGATTAACTCATTTGATTGAATATTTTCGTCATTGTTGTCTGACGGATTATTCTGTTTAAAAATATGTGTAAAGTAATATTTTTCAAAAAGAATGCAATTTGAGAGAACAGTTTCACACTCTTTGGTTTATAAGTCTATTTGGTTAGGTACCATTTTTTACTTCCCCAGCTTTAAACGGTCAGAAATTCGATGTTCAGTTTTCACACAAATTTTGATTCCAAAATTGGAAAAATAAAATTGTATATGTAACTGTGAACACGATAACACCGATAACACACGATAACAGTGCATCGACACGAAATTTTATATGTGTATCCAGAACCACATACGCAGTGCCGGATTAAGCGAATAGGAGGCCCTAGGCCCTTAAAATTTTTGGGGCCCCCCCTTTTTTTTCAAACTGCAATAAAATGTTTATTTATGCATTTAACAATGGATTTATATTATTTCTAAGGTATAAACATGAAATAAATTTTATTTTTTGTTAAAGTATATATTCTTCTCAGAACTAAAATTACAAAAACATGTTATAAACAATATCAATTTATAATATAAACGTTGATATAAGATTTGTCTTTAAAAATCTTTCTTTCTACACTTGAGGTCGCTAAAATCATTGATGATGTCTTCAAAATCAATTTGACGAAGAACATCTGATTCAATGAACATCAAAAATGCGAAGAGCAATTTCAACGTTTGGAAAAACAGTTGCAAGATTATCTCGAATCAAAATTTCGTAAAGTGCAGAATGAGTGAACTGGGGTTTTGATGGAAATTTCGATTTAACATAAGTGTGAATCCATTTTCTATTTTTACGGGGGCCCCAGGCCATGGCCTAGTCCGGCCTATTGGGTAATCCAGCACTGCACATACGGAAGACACCTATTGATTTTCAGCCATCAAATCGGCTAAAGAGGAGGAAGGGGAATTACAGGGGGGGGGGGGGGGGGGGGGATAACACAATGAATTTAATAACTGTTGTAATAATAATTGTCTGCGAAATCGGCCGAAGGGGAAGGGCGGAACAGAGGGGAGTCTCAACACCCCAATAACTTATAACTACTTGAGTCTAACACATTTATGATTAGTAATAACAAAAAAACCATTAAAAAAATCAAAATGACATTAATAAAAACTGTACAAATAAATATTTTAAAATATATGAGTATATAAAAAAATAAAAAAATAAATAATAATAATGCAAGATACGTTCATAATAAGTAGACACATTTTTTAATTTAATAAAAATTAAGATAACTATTTTTCCAAGAAAACTCTTCGGAAGTGTCTTTAGCCCCCAACGAAGTTTCGGGACGTTCTTACGTCCCATCATCAGGTCATCAGGTAATGTATGTATCGACACAAAATAATATGAGGATAAATGTAAGTAAACGGTCTCGTTAATCCATGCTGGGGAAGTGCATTGTCGGTGATTCACCGGTTTTTGGTTCTGACTTTCGGGGTCATTGACCTCTTTAACCGCTCCGGACCCATGTCCTTGAAATACTCCAGTTTGGATTTAAAGAAGCTCTGTGAGATGTGGAGAGACTGTTAAGGCTGCAGATATCTGCGTCGTGGATCTGTAGAGCAGTAGACCTGGGACAGTGAAGAGTGTAGCTGAGCAAGTTTACAGTTAGCTGACTCAGGGCAGGAGGCGAGGTCTACATGCAACAAGCACAACCACCAATCCACTTCCCAGCCTTGTAATCAAATAAGTCATCGCTCTCTCTCTAAACCCTCTTTCTCTTGGGACGATCTGGACCATTTTACCTGGGGCCAAACTACTTTTCCTAATACTGTCTTTATTATTGAGTCAATCAAAATTCTGTTCAAATAAAAGTTGTATTTCTTCAATTTCTCTGCGATGTTACTATGTTGATTTTTTTCCCAGAGGTTTTTTCTTTTTTGACAATTTTTCGGGACACTTCTACGTCCCTTCCACGCACATTATGAACTCATAGTATGATAATTAGCTAACAATTCAGAAAGCCCACATTCAAAAATTTGTACTTGGGTTCTAATTATAGAGTATACTTAACATTAATTGTAAAGATATTGTGAAACACTTAACAAAAAATAAAGAAATAAGTTGTGTATTTCACAAATTATATAAAAAATCTGGGAGGGAGTACTTTCGGTATTGCTACCATCTTCCGTCACGACAAAATTACTAGAGTAATTGTTAAGTCGTGGCTGAAAATGGGTGGTACCGAAAGTACTCTCATATTTTAACGGGGGATTAGAATCAAAATGGTACAAGTGACATTTTTGAAAATTTTTCGTTAAATGCATAATCGGGTACAAAAATGATAGTTATGTTCTGGAAAAAAGTTGTACAAGTGAAATCCTAGCCAGTGCTGAGATCTTGTGGCAAAACACATTCCATTTTGGTGACATGAACAAGTAACTTAAACATATCAATAGTGGCCTTGAAATTAAGGTTTTTATTCAATTTTATGGTTTGCTAACAGCAACTTTCACCATAAAAGCAGAAGATAAAATATTTCCGGTTTCGATAAATTATAGATTGTTTAGATCAGTTAAGAACTTAATGCACAGTTTCTTCAAAGTTAAAAATGTCACTTAGAACATTTTGATTCCAAACCGTCATTAGTGAAATAGAAGTTATTTTAAAACACGTTTTCCTTTATTTAACACAAATTATATCCATTAATAGTATTTTACGATATGATAATTAGCTAACAATTCAGAAAACTCATATTCGAAACCTTGTTATTGGATTACACTTATAATAATGGTAGAGGTAACCATTTGGGGAGGATTAACTGATTAACAATGAGGGCGCCGGTAGCTCAGTGGTATGCGTGCTTGCTTCCTGAGCTCAAGATCGCGGGTTCGAAACCCGGCCGAGGCCCGTACGACACCAGGTACTCGTTAAAGACCCCTACAAATAAAATGGTGGTGTATAAAAATTTAGGGTAGGTAAAATTTAAGACTCCCACTGTAGAGTCGTGCTCATGTCCACCAGAGTGACGAAAGAAAGCTCTGGTAGTAGGCGATATAACCTCGAAGTTAATACCCGGGCTTGTGTCACAATAACTAACTAACAACATTCCAACGTATGAAACCATGTTATTCGGTTTTTCATATCGGTTGAGATAACCATATGGAAGGTTATTCTCGAGAAGTTTACTATCTAGAAGCACTTAAAATAAACAAAATCAGTTTTTATGTATTATTGCCGTGATGAAAGGAACCTAGATGCAAATTGTCAGATTTATGAACCACTCGGAAGTAGCCCACAATGAGATGAGTGAGTGTCCAGATGCTTTTTGCCTTTTATATATGCCCTCTATATAGATAGATAGGATCCTTTTTTAGCTGGAAGTGCAGGCTGCCCTTGTTCTACACAGTGGCCCACTCTAGGGCAGTAGGACGGTGAGGTCTGGTTAACCCTGGTCTTCCACCCCTAATGGCTGCCTCCCCTCCGCCCACACAGCTTCACCCTATTTTAGCTGGAAGTGCAGACTGCCCTTGTTCTACACAGTGGCCCACTCTAGGGCGGTAGGACGGTGAGATCTGGTTAACCCTGGTCTGCCACCCCTAATGGCTGCCTCCCCACCGCCCACACATCTTCACCCTATTCTCTTCACATTTCTTTCCCTCCCACCTTCCCCATCTCCCCACTTTTTCTCTTATAGTCTCTCTTCCTTTTCTTCAGCTAATGTCCTTTTCTAGACCGTTTATTTCCTGAGAGGTTTCTTTAACCACCTTAGACTCAGGGGTTGGTAACCTTTTCCGGCTCATCCACTTACATAGATGTCAAAAGTTCAGCCATCTCCCATCGTTAAACGTATAGGAGATGTTATGGAGGTGTTAGAGGCGGACGAGAAAGGGGCTTAACACAAAAACCTAATAACTGTCGATATGCATTGACACGAAATTTCATATTTGGAATGAGAAATACGTGTATAATATACAGACGATGTTTAGCCAATTTGGCCGAGGGGAGAAACGTTTAGCGAAAATTAAAATTTCATGTTGATATCGCTTTATCGGGAGTTATCGTGTTCAAAGGGAATACACTATACATGATAGTAATCGATCAAAAATTCAATGTAAGGACGAAACCTGTTTTTTAGTAAAATCGGTTGAATGAGAGGAAGGATTGGGGAATGGGGGTGAGGTGCTTAACTCAAAACCTGAATGTTAGAATGAAAATGAAATTTTATATTTAATTTCAATCCTAATAAAGACGACACCTGTTCATTTTCAGAGAAATCAGGCGGGATTTTGTATAGATGGGGGAGTAGACATTATATCAATGACCCTGATACATAGAACATGAAACAGGACGACAATTATTCGCCATAGCCACTCGTTGCCGCTCGCTCCACCTCTGACGGTTTGGGAGCCCCGCTCTCGTTGCCGCTCGCTCTACCTCTGACGGTTTGGAATCCCCGCTCTCGTTGCCGCTCGCTCCACCTCTGACGGTTTGGAATCCCCGCTCTCGTTGCCGCTCGCTCCACCTCTGACGGTTTGGAATCCCCGCTCTCGTTGCCGCTCGCTCCACCTCTGACGGTTAGGAGGCCTCGCTCGCTCCACCTCTGACGGTTTGGAAGCCCCGCTCTCGTTGCCGCTCGCTCCACCTCTGGCGGTTTGGGAGCCCCGCTCTCGTTGCCGCTCGCTCCACCTCTGACAGTTTGGGAGCCCCGCTCTCGTTGCCGCTCGCTCCACCTCTGGCGGTTTGGGAGCCCCGCTGGCTCCACCTCTGGCGGTTTGGAAGCACCACTCACGTTGCCGCTTGCTCCACCTCTGACGGTTTGGAAGCCCCGCTCTCGTTGCCGCTCGCTCCACCTCTGACGGTTTGGAAGCCCCGCTCTCGTTGGCGCTCGCTCCACCTCTGACAGGTTTATCCGCCTCCTAATATGTTTACCTAAATAAACGATACAATTTATCGTAAGGACTTACCCCTGTATCACCTTGAGTAATGATGTAACTTACTCTAAGCCCTACGTTGTATCACTTTTCAAGTATCAATTCCGGGGGATTTGTCTCACCCGTAGTTGACTGACTTATCGAGATAGTGTGGGTTAGGAAGCAAAGAACAATTTATCAGGGCAAAACAAGGTATGTTGAAAAGTCGTGAGCCCCAAAATTCAAACTTCACAGAAATCAAGGAAAAATCGTTGTCGGTGATTCAGGGAACGAACTAATCAAGGAAGTTTTTGCTCTCTCTCCAAAACAATCGACCGTTCGGGCTCCAAATCAATATTCAAGGGCTTCTGAATCCTCATACTAAATTTTGTGTTGATTGGTTATTAGTTTTTGAGTTATGCCTCCTCCTTTTCCTCCTTCCTTCAATTTCACGGAAAAGCCTTTAGCTGATTTAGCTGAAAACCAATTCTTGCGGACTTCTCAATACACATATAAAATGTCGTAACGTATCATTCATGCTATCAGGAGTTATCGTGTTCACAGAGACACACACTACACAGAGACAGACAGACTCTTTTTTCATTTTTGATTCAGGGGTCACATAACTTGAAATCTCGGTGAAAACAACATCAAATTTCTCACCGATGGGAACTACAAGAAAATTACTTATTGTTCTGCTGATTTTTGCTCATAAGTAGTTTGAAGATGCTGCCCCTGGCGGTGGCGGTGGTGTACATAAATGAAAGTACATAACTTATTGTTCAAATAGGTGTTCCGCTAATGTAACTCACCCGACTGCCGCTAGATCCCGCCAGTGTGTGCATTGTGACATCAAAGTTCACTTATGAACTATAATCAACGGATTCCTGATAACCAAGGACGACTGTGGACCGTAAACATCAAGCCGGTCCACAGGAACAAGTATAATTTTGTAAATGATGGTAAATAAACCGGAGAAGGTTACCCATTCCCCGACGATATAAAAGGGGGATGTGACCGACCCCCTCAGGGGATCAGGAACACTCCCCCCCCCCCCCCCTCCGCCAAAAAAAAAAGGAGTCACGAGTCACAAAAGTAACATATACTGAACATTGTTTCTAGCCAAGATGACATACTACAAAGTGACAAATGCGTGGCATCAAAAAATGCCATTTATGTCATATGGGAGGGGCCCAGCGGTGTGGGTCATTCTCTTTTAGCAACTTTGCCTCCAGGGTGAGGGATTAGCGATAGAATGGGTGATGGTATAGTCAAACTGTCATGATGGTGGTTGGTTAACCACATTAACCACAATTGTCTATAGTTTTGTGATCCGCTGACAACGCCACGCATTGCAGCTAGTTTTCAATAAATGCAATTAATAAAACGAAAAATAATTTTGTTTTTTGCAAAGAGAATGAAAAGACAAATCAGACAATATATAAATCTCAATATCCGCAAGAATATCGCTTACTGTTCAAAAAAAATATTCGGGGAATCTCCGGCAATAAACTTCCCCAGCGCAAATTAATTAACTATGTTTTCGCTCTGTCTCTGAAACCATTTTATCGATTTGATTGATCAATTGGTTATTACAGTTATTAGCGTTGTTGAGTACAATCCCTCAACTCTCTCCTTAGGCCAGTTCGCCTGAAAAAATATGAAGAGGTCTAAGCTGATAATGTGGGCCTGTCTTGTGAGCTATATCTATGAAACTTTGTTCGGATATAGGACCAGATAAGCCCCTGTTTGCCAGTTCCTTATCCCGGTCCTCTCCATCTCCTCCAGATCCAATGATCCCGGATCAACTCTCCCTAACTCCTTCCTTTCTTCATTCCACAATCCTCTTCAGTTCATTTCCTAGCCAGGGATCCCATCCCATCCTCCCCCCTTATCCCGGGGAGACTAGTAACGTTGGCTCTGTTAGACCCACATCTCTACATCAATGTTTTCTGCTAGGATTTGCCATTCCGGTTCCAGGGAAAATTTCAATCCTAAAAATCCCGTGATTAGGAGCTCAAAAAACCGGGGATTTCAGGTTTCTTCATTTATCTGTAGAATTCTTAATTATTTTATTTAAAAAAGTAATAATTTGGTGGTCGAAGATGGTCATTGGGTCAAAATTAAAACATGAAAGTGTTCATTGTAATAAAGTAAACAAAATTAATTCAATAAAAATTATTATATTTAAGGGCATATGTTATTAAATGATCTATAGATTATATCAATAGTTAGTTATTGTGACTCATGTCCGGGTTTAAACTACTAGGTCATATCACCTACTACCAGAGCGCTCTTTAGGTAGACATCAGCCCGACTCTCCTAAGGGACATCTTTACATTGGCTCAAACTGGAGCATACTGAGAAATGCTACAATGTGTGAGTGGAGGCCATGTACGACCAACTTTGGACCCAAGCGTTGGGCCAATGCGTGGAATCGGCGTAATATGAGTAGCTTCTGAGTTGACCATACACATGCCGAGTCAATATCGGGTTATCCGGATGGGAAGGTTACCACTCTGCTGGTCAAATCCTCTCCTCCCGCCTCATTATCATAATTAGAGAATTGTTTTTTTTGACAATTTAAATAAAATAGGCCGTCTTGAATGATGTCTCTAATGAGTTTTTAAGTCTCGTTTTGAAAAATGAGGGATTTAGTATGATCCCGGGGAAGAAGAGCTGAGCCTCTCGGGGGCGGCCTGGATCGAGGACTGTCAGGGAGGCCCCTTTAGAAGTGATGGGTTCAATAGGGCGGAATGCGTATTTCCGAACCCTCCCTTAGTTAACATCCCACCCTCCCCCACGCTCTCTGTTTCATTACCTTCCCTATAGCGAACCTTAAGGTCAGTGTCCCTGTCTGTATTCATTACATTTAACATTCATCACAGCATCGGTACTCCTATTTATTTTTTTGCTATTTAAAAAAATATCCATCCCAGAGGTTTCAGGAAGGACTCCCCCATACATCAGTATCTATATTTACCATTTCACTTACCAATTGATTGCTTTAGTTAGTTATTATAACACATGCCCGAGCTTTAACTACAAGCTCGTATCGCCTACTACCAACCAGAGCGCTCCTTCGTTACTCTAGTGGGCATGAGCTCTATTATGGGAGTCTTAAATTTTGCCTACCGTAAATTTGTATTCGCGTAGGTTCGTAGGTTTTTCAGATACTCGTTGATCCTTACCCATAGTAGAGCCGGGCTCATGTCCATCAGAACGACGAAAAAACGCTCTGGTAGTAGGCGTTATGACCTCGTAGTTAGAAGCCCGGACATGCAAAAATATTCCTTTAGTTTTCTCTACAACTTTTATTTGAAGAGAATTTTTATTGAGTCTATTAATATAAGCGATATCTTGTAAAATGTATTTAGAGCTTGAAGATGGTCTCAATTTTCACCCAATTTTAGACAAAATCGAATCAATTCTTTGCATGGATAGTAGAAATATATATATGTGATGGTATTACTACAGGCATGGAGCGGCACATAAATTAACAAGACGGAGGATTGTGGATTAGCGAGTTGGGCTATGATCTGGATGAGTTATTGACAACAATGACTGCAGTCTGCACTATATGTTATGTTGACGACATGTACACTTATTTAGTGGAAAATTTGACAATTTATTAGGAGGATTATTAAGGAAATAGCCAAAAACAATAGCTACCCACAAAAAACAATAAATAAAATTGAAAAGAAGGTCAAAAATCATAATTTTAGGAACAAACTGACCAAATTAGAAACACAAAATAAAGTTTATAATAAATGGGTCAGCTTAACTTACCACGGAAAAATTTCAGAAAAAATAGGTAAAGAGTTGAAAAAAGAAGGTTTCAATATCGGGTTTAAAACTATCAATCCCATAAGCCAGTGCCTAGAGAGAGGTAGGGACAAAACAGATATTGAAAATAAAAGCGGTGTTTATAGTCTAGAGTGTGCGACGTGCAGTCAATTATACATTGGACAGACAGGACGTCGTTTTAGGGAAAGAATTAAAGAACACACGGCCGAAATAAAGAACCGAGGAAACCGTTCTACATTCGCGACCCATATAATTGACAATAGCCACACTTTCGACCCATCTACAGGCATCAAATATCTCCATTATTGCCCAAAAAGCAGGCTACTTAATAGCTTAGAGCAATTAGAAATAAATAAATCTAACAAAAGGAACATTTGTATGAATGACCAAGTTTATTTCAACTATTCCCCTTTGTTAACACCCTAAACCAGTTCTGTTTCCACATATATGTTTGTATTATCTGTTATTAATATTTGGTTACACATATATGTTTCAAGTTATCTAAATCTTAACATTATTATTAATTTTATTTCTATTTTTATTATTTACTTGTATTTGTACTTATTTATTTGTTATTTTTCCACGTATTAGTCTAGTGACATTGTTTTATGTAAATTTAGAACTAGGTTTTGTTAAGAAATATTTCATGAGTTAGCTAACGGTACAGCCGGGGGACTCCCAAGTTTTAATAGCACCCTTTGACCTGAGATGTATTTGAAGGGTCGCTCTCTGCAAACTGACTTAGTTCATAACTAGACCTGACGATGGTATAAAGCCGAAACCGGTAGTTATATATGTATATATATCTTTAGTGGAATAGACAATATTTCAAAAATAAGTTTGTTTTATTTATTTATTACAAGTTTCCACAATATGTCCGCGTTTCTCAACTTAGAATTTATTATTCACAGATATGTTAATAAATAATTTATTGGGAACTGCAAGTATTCTTGAAATATTTTATTCAGGTTTTTTGGGGCGTTACTACTAACTTCTAGGATTTCGGAACTGTACAGCCTATCATTTAGGTATATTTTATTGAGCCGGCCCCCAAGGGATGGACGGACCCTTTACACTTCAACACCGCCCTGCCTCTATATAAAGGTACCCTGTACGGCTACAAAGGCCCTTCCAATCCCTTCTTTAGCCCCTCTGAGAGCCTCTCAAAATGGTTCCTTATCTCCATCTTATGTAGGTCACCGCTCTCTTTCATCCTACTGCCGTCGAATCTTGGATATTTTATATACTGTCACAGACTTCCCGCTTTTGACTCTACTTGTAACTCTTTAGTTACTATTTTCCGAGACCCTAGGCAGTGCTTTTCTCCCCTCAATGTAATATCTGCCTCTGCAAGAACGAGGCCCTGGGCGGTGCCTTTCTCGCCTCAATGTAATATCTGACTCTGCAAGAACGAGGGCCCTCTGGGTGGTGCCTTTCTCGCCTCAATGTAATATCTGACTCTGCAAGAACAAGGCCCTGGGCGGTACCTTTCTCGCCTCCTCAGTGTAGGGCCGCCTCTGACCTGAAGTAATCACATTTAGCAAAAGAAGTGCTCCGAGCCATGTTCAGACAGACCACTAGAAGTGTCCTGTAATCAGCTAATGGGGGTTGCAGGCCCTGAGGTCCACTTTCATCTTCAACAGAGAGGTCTTCCTAGATTTCATCTTCTATCACAGGCCACCGCCCCCTCACATTGCTCAGATTAAAAAAATAAAATAAATATAAAAAAAAATAATAATAAAAAAAATATAATAATAATCATCGGTGAATTTCCCCCAATCTGAATTAATCATCTATGTTTTCGATTTCCCTCTGAAATCAATCTACCGATTTGGTTGAAAATCAATGTCCTTAACTCAGGAACTATTTTTTTTTTTTTTTTCATAACATGAACAGTTGTTAGTGTTTTTGAGTTGAGCATCCTCCCCTTCCTTCCCTTTGGTCGATTAGTCTGAAAATCATGAGGTTTCGTATTCATTCAATCAGGATGTTTCTTATACAAAGACAGAAAGAACTTTTTTTTTTTTTTAAATTGTAATAATGGAAGTCGGCGAATATAAAAAACACGACTTTCTGATTACAGAACTTCCCCCATACTTTGTGCAGCTGGAGAAGCTAAGGAAGCTAAGGAAGCCCCCTCAAATAATATAACAGAGGAGAATCAACGTCTTCGATGATGGAGAAAAGTGGGTAAATCACAGGCAATGAACCTTTACGATTTTTTATAATCAACTAAGTTCAATCCTCAGAAAGATTACATATCGGTATATAGCATTCAGCCAGGAGTTGTTGAGGTTTGACGTTAAGCTCCTCTCTTTGACTGATTTAGCTGAAGATCAATAGGTGACTTATTGAGGGAGGCCTGAGTCCCCATATAAAATGTCCACAACAACGCCTTTCCAGCCCTAGCATGAAGAGCTTCCTTTTTTCTGTATTTTCCCCACAACACAATAGTACTTCCATTGAGAGAGCAAGAAGGTTAGGGGAACCGCTGTCGAATGGATGAGTAAGATAGAAAAACGAGGAGGGGGTGGTTTCAATCCGAGAGAAGAGATCTGAAGGGCTGCGGCTATACCAGATCAAAAGAGGGCGCAAATGGGCCCTCATTGTGAGCCCTCTCGGGGAATCTAAAAGGCAAAGAAGTTCCAGGAAGAAGGGGGATGTGACATGGTGTAAATGAATCAAGGACCATCCCTCATTCATAATGGGGCACACCTCATTCACAGTGGGGGCACACTTCATTCATAATGGGAGAGCACACCTCATTCACAGTGGGGGCACACTTCATTCATAATGGGAGAGCACACCTCATTCACAGTGGGGGCACACTTCATTCATAATGGGGCACACCTCATTCATAGTGGGGGCACACCTCATTCACAGTGGGGGCACACCTCATTCACAGTGGGGGCACACTTCATTCATAATGGGGCACACCTTATTCACAGTGGGGACACACCTCATTCACAGTGGGGGCACACCTTCTTCACAGTGGGGGCACACTTCATTCACAGTGGGGGCACACTTCATTCACAGTGGGGGCACACTTCATTCACAATGGGGGCACACTTCATTCACAGTGGGGGCGCACTTCATTCACAATGGGGGCACACCTCATTCACAGTGGGGGCACACTTCATTCACAATGGGGGCACACCTCATTCACAATGGGGGCACACCTCATTCACAATGGGGGGCACACCTCATTCACAATGGGGGCACACTTCATTCACAAAGGGGGCACACTTCATTCACAATGGGGGCACACTTCATTCACAATGGGGGCACACCTCATTCACAAAGGGGGCACACCTCATTCACAATGGGGGCACACCTCATTCACAATGGGGGCACACTTCATTCACAATGGGGGCACACCTTAGATTGATTGCGACGCTTTTTGAGATTCGATCCTCCTAACTAGTTTACATGATCACATATATGTTAAAGTTTGGAACAAAAGAAAAACCATCTTAAAATTCGAAGCGGAAATTGCTAACTTGATAACTGTTGGTTAAATCTTATGTATGCCACGTTTATTTAGAACATAGGCCATAAAGCATATGAACATTTTTAACGGAAGGATAACGATAAGAGGGAGAAGGGCAATTTTCAAGTGAGTTTCAGGGCAACGACTGCTTCTATAGACGCGCAGTGCTTTAGCTTAGTTCAACTTGCGACTGACTTCGAACTTCAGAATGTTTTTACTTCCCCAGCTCTATGAAGTATAGAGGAAGTTATGTACTCGGTCAGAAGTTCGATGTCGTCTGTTTACCGAAATTTCATGTTTTCCGTCCCACTGAATCCAAAAAGTATATCTGCCAGTCTACGCGTGTGTGTGTGTGTTGTGTCCGTGAACACGATAACACCTGATAAAATCAATATAACAACAAGAAATTTTATTGGTCAAAGAAAAGAGGATGATCAGGAGGTGGGCTTAATAACTGCCGTTGTAATGGATGGAAAAGGAGGATCGGAGGGGAGACAATGCGATAACTGCAACTGCATCGACACAAAATGTAGTATGAGGATTCTGAAGATCCTATGTAAGTCAACTATTGATTTTTAGTCCAAACGGTCGATTGGTTTTGTGAGGAAGAGCAGTAACTCAATGGATTAATTTGATATGGGGAAGTACAATGCCGGTGATATTTGAAACCTAGACTTTTCAAATTCTGCAGCTAAATTCACCGACATTACTTAACTACTTAAAGTTACTAATATGGCAAAGCCAAGTAACCTGCTAATATATATGTATAAACATTATTCTTAAAATATATTCATTTAGGACACAGCATATTTCATAATATATATATATATCTACCAGTTTTGACAGATGACAAGCAATTTTCATATGAACGTCACGTACTCTCTGCTAACGAGAATATGATGACAAATTTCTGGGTTTAAATGAAAATAATAACTTTTATTTCGCAGATTTTTCCGCGGAAATGACTGTCATCATAATCAATACAATCATTTTTTTACTGAGCTATATAAAGTACCTATATGATGTTGAGTTTTCACTGATATTTAATTTTTTGAAATGGTGAAAAATGCTGTCTGTGTATCTAGCACGATAACTCTCGATAGAATGAATGTATCGTCACGAAATTTTATATGTGAATCCATAACCATCTAAGGACGAGAACTATCGATTTTCAGCCAAATCGGACAATGGAAAGGGGGGATTAGGGGGAAGGCTTAACACAAAAACTACGACATTTCAAATTCAAATTCAAAACCCCATAAGGACGGCACCTATTTATTTCCCCCGAAATCGGTCGAAGGAATGAGAGGATCAGAAGTCCTCGATATAAGAGTTTGGTGGCTGGGTTCGCTACTGGTGTTTTTAATTATATACAATTATACTGTGACACTGTGTAAAGGGACAGTTAAATATATCGGTAGAGTCCTCGATATAAGAGTTTGGTGGCTGGGTCTGTTATGCCCCACAGTGGAGTGGGCACTTGCGGTTGCTAATGCAGCTAGCGGCCTCAGGTGAGTTATAGCACCACTAAAGTGGAGGGGCCAACCTCTAGGATTTAGAAAGAGGCTTCCAACCTCCTCTCTGAGGCGGACAAAATTAAATTAACATAAAGTGCACTTAAAGGGATTCTCATTTATTTATTTTGGCACATCTTAGGGCAGATAGGATTCTACGGTAACTTCCATTATTTCAGGCTGCCTGACAACATATTCTACATATGTCCAAATACATTTTTTGCGATCTGTATCGATATAGAGGAAAGTGAACAGAACTCAATAAAAAAAATACATAAAAGAAAACGTAATTGAATAATTGATGCCAAAGAAGTACATAGCCGGTGTTGCTTTTGTAGTTTGTGCTGACGATGGCGTAATACAAAACCGGTTCACTTAATGTAGATATTTTTTGTGGAATTAAACAATAGGTTAGGTTAGGTTAGGTTTTATGACTCATGCCCGGGCTTTAACTACGAGGTCATATCGCCTACTACCAGAGCGCTCTATCGTCACTCTGGTGGACATGAGCCTGACTCTACTGTGGGAGTCCTAAATTTTGCCTACCCTAAATTTTTATTCACCTAGGGCAGGGGTCTTTAACGAGTACCTGACATCGTACAGGCTCGGGACCATCGCTTAACGTCCCATCCGAAGGACGGCGTGCTTAAGTTTATTTTACCTCCCAGACAAAATAAACTTAGGGCCTCGGTCGGGCTACGAACCCACAACCTTGAGCTCAGAAGGCAAGCACGCATACCACTGAGCTACCGCCGCCCTAATTAAACAATATAAAATTAAACAAGTTCTTTGTTTTTATTTATATGATACATACGAGTTCTCCGTACACGAGGATAGAAACTCGAATCACTCAGGTTAGCGTCCAGTTACTCTAATCACGGAGCCATAGAGGCGTTGCAAAGATTTGTAATATTGGTGGGAGAACTCAACCCCCCCCCCTCAACAGTTAAATTAGAAAGATGAAACCCTTCATCGTTGAAGATAATTAAACAGGAGATATAATATTACACAATGTAAGAAAATATGGCTTTATTTGTCCAACCTTCATTAAAATATGGCTTTATTTGTCCAACCTTCATTAAAATATGGCTTTATTTGTCCAACCTTCATTAAAATATGGCTTTATTTGTCCAACCTCCATTAAAATAATACAACAAATAGTTATTTAATAACATTATCTTCTTTTTAGTAATAAAAATCATTAAAAAATTAATTTTGTACATTTTTTTTTTAAATCAATCCCTTTGATTTTAGATGGTTCAGGATCGGGATTACTTAGTATAAAGCAAAAAAAAATAGGGATTTTGTTGATAATACAAAGGGATTTATTAAATCGAAGAAATTCCGTTCTTATAATTAATAAGGACCGCATTTTGAATTACCCATTTTTGTATGTAGTCAATAAGGTAGAAAAAAATAATTTTAGAGGAGAAACTCCACGGAAGCGCAGAATCTGCGAAAAGTTTTGCGGATTTCCAATCACACTTCATGTAAAAAAGTACCATTTTTGTAACTGCGATTTATTATTGTTTTATTTTTTGGGCCCAATGGCCCCCCTGGAAAGGGGTTAATTTGGGGGGTCTCCTATCCATTTTCCTCTCTAAAAAGTCGACCATTTGTGCTAATATCCGACTTACATAGGGGTTCTTAAATCCTCAAACTAAATTTTGTGTAAATAAAGTCATTACATCGGCGGCTATTATGGTTTTTGAATTAAGTCCCCTCTCCGAAATCCCCATCCTTTCAGCCGATATCGCTGGTTATGTATTCATTTGGTTTTGACTGTAAATATAAAATTTCATGTCGATACGTTCATTACATCGGCAGTTATTTGGATTTTTGAGTTGAGCCTCTCCTCTGATACCTCTCCCCTTTTCGCCGATTTGACTGAAAGTCAATAGGTGTTGCCCTTATAAAGTTCAAGTCCCACATATAAAATTTCGGGCCGATACATTCATTCTGTGGGGAGTTATCGTGTTCACAGACACTTTTTTTTTTTATTTTTCCCATATTTGGAACCTAGAGGACGGAAAACATGAAATTCCGTTGAAAACTCCGCATCAAATTTTTGATTCTTTTATTTCGTCATTATAATAACTATTCACTCCTGTAACCCACCTGCTTATTATGCTGCCCAAGCTTATTATTATTATTTTAGTTTTGCCTAGAGGTATAGAGAAAGTTATGTAATCGGTCAGAAAGTTGATGTTGACTCATAGGAACTATTTTCTTCCTATAGGCTAATTTCAAAATTTTCTTGGTCCAATTTGGCTGAAATAAAATCGTGGCTTCTAATCTGAAGAACTCTGCGGTGAGAGAACTCTGTGGCGGGCTCGCCTCGAACAAGAAGGAAAATATATTTAAATTTAAAAGAAAGTATAAAAGTGGAAAGAAGGAGCAGATTAATTTATATGTAAATTTGAGGGGGGGGGGGGGGGGGGGGGGGGGCTGACAAATAAATCCCATGTTGATTTCACTTAATTAAACTCAGGTACAAACCTAATATAAATGGTTTTTTTTGTTTTCCAAAAAGGGGGGGGGGGGGAAATAGTAAATTAGTTTCCTTTATTTAGTTTCGTATATTAATTTCCTGTTTGTTAGCAAAAGAAAACGATAAAGTCTTGCGTACAAGACCGGTTACGTAGTCCACAGACTGGAACCATCGTAATCAACAACCTTATCACACTTCCTCTGCAACCTCTTCGGCAAATTTGGCAGAAAATCTATAGGTGTCTTCTTCAGGGGCACTTCTCGATTTACATATACAATTTGGTACCAATATAATCGTTTCAAAGGCAGTTATTGGGCCGATTTTGGCTGGTTTCGTCCGCTTGGACTTATTTTTTCTGTAAATGTTTGTGTCGATAATTCGTCTGTATTACTTCCACAGCTCAACTTAGCATTAGAGAAGTTATGTAATCGTCACTTTTACTTTTTACTTTAGTATGAGAAAGTGTTGTAGTCTCTTGTAGTCTTTTGAACAGGATTTGACCATTTTCTCGATGATGTCTCTCTGTGTATCTTTCATAAGGAACATTTTTGTAAGAATCAGTTTCTACATAGGACAAACCGTTTTAGAGTATATCAACCAAACGTTAAACTAAATGTTCTCTCGAGTTGTCATTTTAGAAAGATTTTTGGAATGTATCTCGCAAACTGGACGGCCTTCGAAAAAATGTACTCTACGATGTATAAAATGCATCTCTGCAACTTTTATTTGAAAATGTTTTTAGTTAAGTCATGAAGATAAGCGGTAAGTTGTAAATTGTAATCAGCTCTGACTTAAAAGATGTGAAATATTGCGAAATGGTCAAAACTAGTTCAGGGGATCTCAAAACTTGTAATTCCAGTGTCTGATCCATGACTTTTTGCCAAATTTACAATACCTTCTTAGATTGTCAAGTTGATGTACCTAAGTCTAAACTTACCATAGATGGAGAAATAATACCCCGATCTTCCAGGAGCACTCACCTGCAACAGAACAATCATATATTAGTATGGCGTACCAACACACAGTCATAATATGACTAATTTATTGTAGTGTGTCGATTTGACCACTACATCACTTTATAGGAAAGTCTGATAGACGAGGCTGGAGACCGCATGGAGCTTCCATGGATGTAAAAATTATCCCAAAACATCCTGAAAACAGCACAGCAGGTAGATGTGGAATATTCCTTGTTATATAAAACGGTAAGATTCGAGATATAAATAAGAACTAGGGATATTTTTTTGTAAATTTTTAAAATTTTTTTAAAGTAAAAAAATATAATTGTTCTAAGTTTATTTGTTCTCTATCCGCCACCTCTCACCCAGTAGTCATCATAAAAAGAACCCGATGACCCGGTTTTCAGGAAATAATGATAAATTCAGCTATTTTGAAAATCTTTTGAACAGGGAATTGCGAAATAAAAATATTAATTAAATTATAGGTATAATTTTCCCTATCAATACACATAACATTACCATATAGTCATAATATAACATATTATGTTGACACGTCGTACCAACGAACAGTCCTAGATTAGCATGTCGTACCAGCACACAGTCATATATTAGCATGGCCTGCCAATACTGAGGCGTAGTGGTTCACGTCGTAGCTCTGCGCGATCTGAAGATTCCCAAAGTTGCCTGTTAGTAAGGTTCGTAGTCTCCAACGAGAACTTTTATAATGTCATTGTGCGTCCGTCTCTTTGTCAGAGAAGGCATTAACAGGGTGAGGGGGAAGACACCGCTGAAGAGATACCAGCAAGTAGATTTCAAATAAAATAAAAACAAAACAATATATACATATATGTTTAGCTAAATTATTTAATTGGTTTTAGAGGGAGAGCAAGAACTTCGTTGATCATTTCGCGATGATTCACTATCGACAATGCGCATGTGCAACCTCACTATGATGATTCACTATCGACAATGGACGTGTCCAACCTCACTTAAACGGCACAAGATACCCCCCAGATATAGAGGACCAGATAAACACAGACTTGCTCCTGGTTACATGACCACAGACAAGCCCCCAGTTAAACATCCCTCGATGGACCCCCCCTCCCCCCTCAGGTAGATACAGAACCCCATTACCCTACAATCCAGGTCACAGCCCATCTCATACCACAGATTCTGATCAGACTACAGCCACGATATTAATTACAGGATCACAATGGTTTGCGTTAATTACAACACATAATATCTGTAGACTATTTTATTAAACAATTTGCCTCTTTCCCTAAAGGCCAGACATTTATCTCTTATTGAGTAAAATTACTGTCAATAAAATCATGCCATAGTGGTCATAAATGAAAGTCGTAGTCAATCACCTCCTATGTGCTTCCCCAGAACGAATTAATCACTTAACTGTTTGTTCTTCCTACGAAACCAATCGACCGTTTGTGCTAAATCTCAATATTTGACTTACATAGGACTTCTAAATGCTCATTGTACATTTGGTGTCGATACATTTATTATATAGAAATAAAAGACGTTGTTTTCCCTCTGTTTTATTTTTACCAGAACCGGTTTTCAACGCAACAGCCTCATCATGAGTGGTTCATCCCACCCACACAGAACAGCGGTTAAAAGACAACTGGCCAGTTAAAAAGTTGGTGCTGTGGGGTGGGATGAATCACTGATGATGACGCTGTTGCGTTGAAAACCGGTTCTGGTCCAAATAAAACAGTGGGAAGATGGCGTCTTTTATTCGTCCCAGAACTTCTTACTGCCACATATGATACATTTATTACGTCACCAGTCATTAGGGAATCGGAGTCGACCCCTTCCCCCTTCACTTCCACCGACCGCGGAAAAATGATAGGTGCCAACCTTATAGGTGTCGTTCTCAGAGGATTTTGGATACACATATAAAATTACGTGTCGGTACATTCATTCTATCGGGAGTTATCGTCGTCACAGACACACACTCACACAGGCAGACACACACTCAAACTGAGGCAGAATTTGTTTTAATTTTTCTGACCGATTACATACTTTTCCTTATACTTCGTATAAATGGGGAGGTAGATAACAAGTGATAGATAGATAGTTCTCGGAATCGCCTACTACCAGAGCGCTCATTCGTCCCTTTGATGAAAGTGAGCCCGACTCTACTGTGGGACTGTTAAATTGTTGTAAGTTTAGTAACCTAGGATAGGGTTCAAGGAGTACATGACATCATGTAGACTCTGGACCGTCGCATGGGCCCCATTCATGGCTATACTTCGTACAGTTCAGGCCCCATTCATGGCTATACTTCGTACAGCTTAGACCCCATTCATGGCTATACTTCGTACAGTTCAGGCCCCATTCATGGCTATACTTCGTACAGTTCAGGCCCCATTCATGGCTATACTTCGTACAGTTCAGGCCCCATTCATGGCTATACTTCGTACAGTTCAGGCCCCATTCATGGCTATACTTCGTACAGTTCAGGCCCCATTCATGGCTATACTTCGTACAGTTCAGGCCCCATTCATGGCTATACTTCGTACAGTTCAGGCCCCATTCATGGCTATACTTCGTACAGTTCAGGCCCCATTCATGGCTATACTTCGTACAGTTCAGGCCCCATTCATGGCTATACTTCGTACAGCTAAGGCCCCATTCATGGCTATACTTCGTACAGTTCAGGCCCCATTCATGGCTATACTTCGTACAGTTCAGGCCCCATTCATGGCTATACTTCGTACAGTTCAGGCCCCATTCATGGCTATACTTCGTACAGTTCAGGCCCCATTCATGGCTATACTTCGTACAGTTCAGGCCCCATTCATGGCTATACTTCGTACAGTTCAGGCCCCATTCATGGCTATACTTCGTACAGTTCAGGCCCCATTCATGGCTATACTTCGTACAGTTCAGGCCCCATTCATGGCTATACTTCGTACAGTTCAGGCCCCATTCATGGCTATACTTCGTACAGCTAAGGCCCCATTCATGGCTATACTTCGTACAGTTCAGGCCCCATTCATGGCTATACTTCGTACAGTTCAGGCCCCATTCATGGCTATACTTCGTACAGTTCAGGCCCCATTCATGGCTATACTTCGTACAGTTCAGGCCCCATTCATGGCTATACTTCGTACAGCTAAGGCCCCATTCATGGCTATACTTCGTACAGTTCAGGCCCCATTCATGGCTATACTTCGTACAGTTCAGGCCCCATTCATGGCTATACTTCGTACAGTTCAGGCCCCATTCATGGCTATACTTCGTACAGTTCAGGCCCCATTCATGGCTATACTTCGTACAGTTCAGGCCCCATTCATGGCTATACTTCGTACAGTTCAGGCCCCATTCATGGCTATACTTCGTACAGCTAAGGCCCCATTCATGGCTATACTTCGTACAGTTCAGGCCCCATTCATGGCTATACTTCGTACAGTTCAGGCCCCATTCATGGCTATACTTCGTACAGTTCAGGCCCCATTCATGGCTATACTTCGTACAGTTCAGGCCCCATTCATGGCTATACTTCGTACAGCTAAGGCCCCATTCATGGCTATACTTCGTACAGTTCAGGCCCCATTCATGGCTATACTTCGTATAGTTCAGGCCCCATTCATGGCTATACTTCGTACAGTTCAGGCCCCATTCATGGCTATACTTCGTACAGTTCAGGCCCCATTCATGGCTATACTTCGTACAGTTCAGGCCCCATTCATGGCTATACTTCGTACAGCTAAGGCCCCATTCATGGCTATACTTCGTACAGTTCAGGCCCCATTCATGGCTATACTTCGTACAGTTCAGGCCCCATTCATGGCTATACTTCGTACAGTTCAGGCCCCATTCATGGCTATACTTCGTACAGCTAAGGCCCCATTCATGGCTATACTTCGTACAGTTCAGGCCCCATTCATGGCTATACTTCGTACAGTTCAGGCCCCATTCATGGCTATACTTCGTACAGTTCAGGCCCCATTCATGGCTATACTTCGTACAGCTAAGGCCCTATTCATGGCTATACTTCGTACAGTTCAGGCCCCATTCATGGCTATACTTCGTACAGTTCAGGCCCCATTCATGGCTATACTTCGTACAGTTCAGGCCCCATTCATGGCTATACTTCGTACAGTTCAGGCCCCATTCATGGCTATACTTCGTACAGTTCAGGCCCCATTCATGGCTATACTTCGTACAGTTCAGGCCCCATTCATGGCTATACTTCGTACAGCTAAGGCCCCATTCATGGCTATACTTCGTACAGTTCAGGCCCCATTCATGGCTATACTTCGTACAGTTCAGGCCCCATTCATGGCTATACTTCGTACAGTTCAGGCCCCATTCATGGCTATACTTCGTACAGTTCAGGCCCCATTCATGGCTATACTTCGTACAGTTCAGGCCCCATTCATGGCTATACTTCGTACAGCTTAGGCCCCATTCATGGCTATACTTCGTACAGTTCAGGCCCCATTCATGGCTATACTTCGTACAGCTTAGGCCCCATTCATGGCTATACTTCGTACAGCTTAGGCCCCATTCATGGCTATACTTCGTACAGCTTAGGCCCCATTCATGGCTATACTTCGTACAGTTCAGGCCCCATTCATGGCTATACTTCGTACAGCTTAGGCCCCATTCATGGCTATACTTCGTACAGTTCAGGCCCCATTCATGGCTATACTTCGTACAGCTTAGGCCCCATTCATGGCTATACTTCGTACAGCTTAGGCCCCATTCATGGCTATACTTCGTACAGCTTAGGCCCCATTCATGGCTATACTTCGTACATCTTAGGCCCCATTCATGGCTATACTTCGAACAACACTTCGTACAGCTTGGAAAGTTACAAACATTGATCTAGTTTAGAAAATAGGAGATACTCGTTATGATAAGGCCTCCTCACTTGGTATCCTCTACGACTCCCTCCCCTTCACAATACTTCTTCAACTGGGGCGGCACGCCACCCTGAGGCTCTGCTTCTTCTATTGTCAGTGGCCCATGTCTGATATTGCCTGAAGACATCCATTGTCCTCTTGTCAATAGAGTCCAACCTCTGATATTGCCCCCTCCCCCCAGTCCCCTTTCTCGATCTCAGTATTTTATCAGAACTGGTTCTCTTTCCGCCGCTATCCGACACAAATCGCCCCACTTTATCGTCCCCCCCCCCTCTCCCATATCTTTCTCTCTATGAGGTCTCCTCCGCTTCGATTGTATTCATTTTCTTTGACCTTTTTCTCTACCTCTGTATTTAACTTAGAAAAATCATTTTGAAAAGTCCTCTTGGAAAAGTGTACAATTCTTTCAGTTCCCGGAGGTATTTCTCTCACAAATGGAAACTTTTTGTCATAAAGAACTTTTTCCTTTTATATAAAGTGGGGTCGGTACACATGACAGCACAGAGAAGTCACTCACTCGCCTCAAATATGTTTCATAATTTTGAAAATGGATTTGAATCTCATCATCTGCTCTCTCCACTATGTAGGGTTCCACAGATTGAAGAGCTTTTAGCGAGTGTCTAGTCGGTCTATCTGCCTACCCCAAACTTAGCACAAATTCAGTTGAGCAAAAAATAATTCGATAGAAAAAAAATATATAATATAAAAAGGAGGGTGATGGCACAGAGGTAGCGTGGTTGTCTATCCAGATCAAGATCGCGGGTTAGAAACTTGGTTTTTGGCGGGTGATCCTTCGCGTTTTTTTTATCAGGGAGGTGAAAAAACCTTGAGTATGCCGTCCTTCGGATGAGACGTTAAGCGATGGTCCCGAACCAGATGTCAGGTACTCGTCAGGACTCGGGCTCTATTTAGTTTACAAATAGATGATAACAATTGTATTAAAATTTTACAAGAACAACAAGAAGGAAATGTGCTAGAAAGCTTAAGATCGCGAGTTCGAAACTCGGCCCAGATCCTTAGATTTTTTTATCAGGCAGGTAAAAAAACATTGAGCACGCCGTCCTTTGTATGGGGGCATTAAGCTGTACGCCTGTGTCTGTGTACTCATTCAAGACCACTACCTTAATTAAACGTGGATAGAGATAAGAATAACAAACAAGGAAAGGACAAGAGGATGCTTAGGTCCCTAGGTTTATCAAATGAAACTTGAGTTGTCTTCCCACTGTTTATTTTCTAAACCAGAATCGGCTTTCGTAGACTTTAATGTCACCCTCAATGACTTATCACCAATTAGGCCGGCGTTGGGTCTCACACTTTCTTAGAGAAGTGTTGGGCCTCACACTCTCTTGGAGAAGTGTTGGGCCTAACGCCCCACTGATTGGTGCTACTGAGGATGACATTGACGTAAAAGAAGACAACTCTTGTATCATTTGATAATTTTCATTCCACAATATCTCATTATCATTTATTATACTATAATCAAGTCAAATTAGACAATTTTTGGAAAGCTATACTACACGAAATCGGCTTCAGCTGTCTGGCTTGGATGCACGAGTCAAAGGAGGGTCAAATTTCTAACATAATTATTATTGAAATTGGGGTGTCTGAAAACATGAAATTCCGGTGAAACTTCAACATTGAATTTCAGAACGATTACATAACTAGTAAGGAAACAAGATGTTTTCATTTGTAATTTTTTACGAAATATTTGCCGCAAAACCATATTAGTTATGTGCTTTAAGCATGCCGAAATCATTAGCTTTGAAGTCGGACTGAACAACTAATGATTTTGAAATAGCCCCCAGCACAAAGTGCTTCTGGCTGGGGGTATGGCCACTTATCAGAGGCTTGCATTTGTGCAGTGTTATGACTGCACTTGACCATCCTTGCTGCTGTATACTACTCAACACTGACCACTCTCCAACAAGCCCATTTTAATGTTTACATACATTTAGGATTGTTTACCATCAACTTGATACAGTCAGCCCAGGCGCGGATATACGGGGTAGTTATATCTCCAGTGGCGGATCTAGCATGGGCTAAATTCCCAGATCCCCAAAGTCTGTGGGGCCCACTTATACAGACGGGTTCGATAAGAGATAAGATCCTATGCATATTTTTTAATATTTATTTACTTCTTACCCTCCTAACCTAATCCTACATTTTTTCTCAACTAATTTTCAGAGGGGGCCTCCTTCAAAGGAAGAGCTTCAGCCCCCCTCCTCCCCCCCCCCCCCCCCCAAACTAGATCCGCCACTGTATATCCCCACTCCTCAAGTCTACAGCAAGTCGTTAGTATTGCTATTACTATTTATAACATCTTATCTACCCTATCTTAAAATTCATTTCGTTAAGGGCGGGGGTTGGAGAGGAAAGCAACCACACGATATGTGGAAAATTACTATCCAGCTATACCAAGTATAATTATTTAATCGGTCAAAAACTCGATGTTGAGATTTCACCGGAATTTCAAGTTTTCCAACCCCTAATTCTAAAATTTAGAAAAAACAATTATGTCTGTGAACACGATAGCTTCACCATAGAATGAATGTATCGACACTAAATCTTATATGTAAATTCAAAACCTATAAGTACGACACCTATTCATTTTCTGTGAAATTGGTTGAATGGAATGGTGTTCAGAGGAGGGGTACTCGACTCAAAAACTGTAATAACTGTCGTAATGTAATGAATGTATCGACAAAGAATCAACTATGAGAGTTCATAAGCCCCTATGTAAGTCAACTATTGATTTTAGCCCAAATGGTCGAAAGGAGGGAAAGCGAAAAACCTAATCGAAAAACTCGTGATGGGGAAGTACAATCCCAGTGATTCACCGAGGAATTCTTTTAATTTTTTTGTATGGTCGGCCAATAACGTTATTACGCATGGAGGTAATGTTAGTGTGAAATCAGGAAGGAGGATTTTGATGGGGGTGGCTCTGTGGTGGTGGGGATGGGGCCACAAACGACCCCTAAATCAGCCTGGAAGAATCCAATTACAAAACTAGCCCCAGGCTGGTGGCCGCCTCCAAATTGAAATCTCCACCCCCTACCCCCAAATTTATCTTAGATTAGACCTGCTAATGTGATACTCACCCCGTGTTAGCATATAGTTAGCACGGCACTCAATACCCAGCCATCATTTTCATATCGAGCAGATAATTACTGCATATATGCTGTATTGTGAAGAATCACAATATTATATTTTGTAATAAATGTTTTTTTAAATTTCTTTAGGTAAATAAATATTAATTTAATAGAAATAAAAGATGTTGTCTTCCCACTGTTTTATTTTACACCAGAACCGGTTTTCGACGCAACAGCGTCATCATCAGTGGTTCATGCCACCCACACAGCACAGCGGTTAGAAGACAACGTCCAGTTAAATATTTGAACATGTTTTATTAATTATTAAAGTCTTTAGATATAATAATAATAGTATTAGTTTATTTAGATATTTAACTATTTTGTTATAGAGGGCGCCCTTAGCTCAGTAGAAAATGTGCTTGCTTGCTGAGCTCAAGATCACGAGTTCGAAACCCGGCCCTTGGTTTTTTATCTGTGAGGTAAAATCAACTTAAGCACGCCATTCTTCGGATGGCACGTTAAGCGATGGTCCCGAGCCTGTACGATGTCAGATACTTGTTGAAGATCCCTATACTGAGTGAATAAAGCTAGGTAGGTAACATTTGTACTCCCACAGTAGAGTCGGGCTCATGTCCATCAGAGCGACGAAAGAGCGCTCTGGTAGTAGGCGGTATGACCTCGTAGTTAAAAGCCGGGCATGAGACAAGCTAACTAGCTATTTTGTTGTAATTTATGATATTATTTTGTTTTGAATAAAATTGGCCGGCCAAGCGTGGGGATGCTATCTTCAGCGTTATAATAACGATTGACAAAATGTACCTGTTTTAGGATTATTGTTTTGATGTTTGGGAAGTTGGATTTGTTTGAATATAAAGTTTCATATTCATACATTCATTACTTCCGTAGCTAATGGTTTTTTTGTTTGACACCCTCCCCTGAAACCCGCCCTCCACGATTCCTTTAACCGATTTTTAAAAAAACTAAAAATTCCCGTGAAACTTCATCAAATTTCTGATCGATTATATAACTTCCCCTATACTTCGCATAGCTGGGAAAAAAACTAAAAAAAAAAAAAAAAACTGAGTGACATTTTCAATATATCCATCCACACACTACTCCATAATTGATCTGTTTTCCAGTTGATTTATTGGCCCTGGAGCTGACATACTGCCACCACCACACACAGAATGTCAAGGAAATACCAAACAGATAATTTGGGAGGCCCCCTTCCCATATTTGGCACGACATTAAAGCTCCCCTCAAAGGCCGTCTGTTCCTCAACATAGGACAGGATTAAGAAAATTCTAAATCTCCAGGATCTGTTCTCAATGCTGGGCTCATATATTCTCATAACTATCCTTTCCAGTCTTTTAGTGAGCAAAAAAAAAAATTACCTTTAAGCTCCGAGAAGCCTTACTTACTTACTTAATCTTAATCTCAATCCGCTGGCGACCGATTATATAACTTCCCAATGATTAATAGAGTCGATAGTATCTTTTCAGTGTAGAAGGAATTCGAGGATCTGTCGTGTAAATGAAAACTCAATATTTGGTCAACGTTTCGAAAATTATCTATTTCCTTCTTCAAGGCCTTATAATGACTTGAGTGGATGTGGTAGTAGTATTTTGTTTTTTTTTGTTTGGCACGCAACAGCCAGGGTCATAGCACCAATCTAGCGTATTTTACAGTATCACTATATATATATATATAAATAAAAAAAAAAAAATATATATATATATTTTTTTTTAAAGAAAATAATAATAAAAAATAAGAAAAATAGGTGGTCATATGCAGACATATAATTGGAGGCAGATCAGAGCGGACCAGAGAGACAACATGATGATGGGGCCCAGCTAAGTGACTCTAGGAGAAGGGCCCATTGGAGGCAGATCAGAGCGGACCAGAGAGACAACATGATGATGGGGCCCAGCTAAGTGACTCTAGGAGAAGGGCCCATTGGAGGCAGATCAGAGCGGACCAGAGAGACAACATGATGATGGGGCCCAGCTATGTGACTCTAGGAGAACGGCACATTCCCGCTGTGATCTGGAAGCAGTCACAGTGAGGTCTACGTAAGGAGGCCAAACACACAGCTATTACAGTGTATGTAGTTGAATTTTTATGACAGAGCTACAAAGCATTTCTTATAGTCCTATGTAATAACTGCCAAAGCATGGTAGGTAATAAATAATGAAATTACACAAACCTACATTTTTTTCTTTTTTTCATTATTATTATTTTTATATATATTATTCCTTTTTTTTTTTAGTGTATGAGTGTAATGAAGATTGAGAGTTTGTTTCATCTACTAAAGTCATTATAAGGCACTGAAGAAGGAAATAAATATTTTCCGAAACGTTGGCCAAATATTGACTTTTCATTTACAAGGCAGAACCTCGAATTCCTTCTACACTATAACTTCCCCTATACCTCAAATAGCGGGGAAATAAAAATCACGTGAATACAATTTATATTAACTTTATTTTATCATTATTTATCTTATTTGTATATTTTCCTTAGAACAGCTCTTTGTATCTGGTTACTGTCTGCTACAAGTATTTCCATTTAAAAATTCTTCAGAGAACATTTTTTTTTTTACTTTTTCTTTGAAAAGTTTTGTTAGAAATCAAAGACACAAAGTTTTCAGCAGGGTCTTCTTTGTAACGTTTCAAGTCTTCTGTATTTTTTTTCTTCAAACCGAAATCATCTCAAAGCTCCAATACACCAATTCGAGCTAAAAGTCAATATTATTTTTTGCAATGCATCAACCGCAGTTTTTAAATCATTTCACTAACCAATTGACTGCTCTAGTTAGTTAGTTATTATGACTCGGTCGTATCGCCTACTACCAGAGTGCTCTTTCGTCACTCTGGTGGACATGAGTCCGACTCTACAATGGGAGTTCTAGGTTTTGCCTAACGCAAATTTTTATTCACCTAGAGTATGGCTAGGAACATTCACTTAACATCCCATCCGAAGGACGGCGTGCTCAAGGTTTTTTCACTTCCCAGATTCGAACTGACGATCTAGATATCAGTAAGCAAGCACGCATACCACTGAGCTAACGGTGCCCTCAAATTGACTGCTCTATTAACTGTGATGTAATCGAAGTATAGGGGTAGTTTTGTAATCGGCCATAAATTCTATGTTGAGTTTTCACCAGAATTTTATGTTTACTGACCCCTAGCTCCAAAAATGAACAAAACAAAATCCTCTCTCTGTCTGCCTGTGAACACAAACTCATAATATGATATAGGATATATTATAAAGTAATCACATATTCCCATTGAGTGTGAATACATCGACACGAAATTATATGATTGTAACCAGGACTTCATAAGGACGACATATATTTATTTTCAGCAGATTTGGTCAAAGGAAAAGAGGACACCAGAGGGGGGGGGGGGATTCAATTTGAAAAAAAAAATATATATATATATTATAACGGTGCCTGTACGCTATATTTTAAATTAATTGTAGTCCCTTTCTCTTCTTTCTTCTAGGGTTGATTTGTGGTTTGAAACATAAATAATAATTTTAATAAAATTTTGCATCATACTTCTATGACGTTCCGGGTATCTCCCCTTGGTGTCTTCTATCTTCAAATATTGCAGTGACTCCTCACATGATTTCTTGTTACACCTTTTTACTCACAGAACCACACTCGAACAGATCTTTCACAAGACAACCTCCTCTCCCAGGGACCAGCCAAGGTATCCATTTTTGCACTCATTCTTATTACTGATTGGCTAAAATTATGCACAGCCATAACAAAAATTACAATACATCTGTTTTAGAAACTTATATTAACATTGGATATTTCTTTATTTGATTTCCTTATTTTTAATATAATTATGAGTTATAAACCCCTTTTATATTTATTTTTAACAATTTTTTTTCAATTCGAGAATGATATATTTTTTTTTTTTACAATATCGACTCTATACAGTATCGATCTAAAGCAACCTATAATAACCTCCACTGCTGGATTCATTTAGACACACAGAGCAATCCAATACGTAACTTTTTGTTTTTTATTGAAATACAGACTGTAGTGGTCATGGTCATTGCTGGCCACTACAGTATATAATAACGGCCAATGTAACGAATGTATTGACACGAAAATTTGGTAAGGATCCAACAGTCCCTTACTCACTTACTAAAGTGTCAAATAAATAATATTGATTGGAATGATAATTCTCCGACAAATATTTTTTTTCTTCGTGTTTGGATTGGAAAACATGAAATTCCTGTTGAAAATACGAACATCGAATTTTTAAGCGACTACAGAACTACTAAACAATGGATTAATTGTTGTAGAGGAGTTTTAGTGGGACTGTTTTACCCTGAAGGGCCTCTGCCTGTCTGTCGGGGGTGTGTTACTTCAAAACTCCCAGCTTGAACATTGACACACCGTCCTACTAAAACCTTTAATGAAAAATCGATCGATAGAATCCAATTAAACCTGAGAATAATTAAAAAGGAAAGAAAGGTAAACAAACACACAATGAAAATGAAAAAAAAAAAAAAAAGGTTTGACGCGCGAGTGACTTTACACAGTACCTCCCACGTTGCTGGTTTTATTCGATCACAAACAAGATAGGAAGCGAATTGCTGGAAGATAAATTCGCTAGCTGACAGAGCCGCTCACATGTTCTCATATTTTAACATGTAATAGTAGCTTTATATTCATGAGTTTAATTATAATTAAGGATACATTACACCGTTAATACATAAAATAAATTTAAATTTGTTGAGTGATGGTCCCGAGGCTGTGCGAATACAGGTACTCGTTAATGACCTCTAACCTATGTAATTAAACCTGGATAGGCAACATTTAGGACTCTAACAGTAGTCAGGCTCATGTAAGGCTAAATGGGACGCCTGATGAGAGAGCGAGACGGAAGGTAGAGAAATGTATCCCCTTCTCAAAGCCACAGAAATGATTGGTTTTGAAAGAACTATCATAAACAGAATTAAAGAGACTTTTTTTATTTATTTTTTTGGATGTTCCCCCGTTATTCAAAATTGCGAATAAAAAATTTATGTATTATATTAACCGAAAAGACGAGGTACAGCGCTGATAGTATAAAAAAATTCCGTAAAAATGGATTGATTTTTCACATAAAAAATGGGGGGAATAGTTATATCCATCGTCCGAAAAAGAGAACTACGATATCAAAGAAACTTGCCAGCAATAGAATAAGAACGACCGACATGGTCAAGGTCAAGTACCACTAGTGTGTTTCCATGACAATGGTTGATTCCAAGTCTACTATCGAATAATTTAAAGGTTAGGTTTTATGACTCATGCCCGGGCTTTAACTACGAGGTCATATCGCCTACTACCAGAGCGCTCTTTCGTCACTCTGGTGGACATGAGCCCGACTCTACTGAGGGAGTCCTAAATTTTGCCTACCCTAAATTTTTTATTCACCTAGGGTAGGGGTCTTTAACGAGTACCTGACATCGTACAGGCTCGGGACCATCGCTTAACGTCCCATCCGAAGGACGGCGTGCTTAAGTTTATTTTACCTCCCAGATAAAATAAACTAAGGGCCTCGGTCGGGCTACGAACCCACGACCTTGAGCTCAGAAGTCAAGCACGCTTACCACTGAGCTACCGGCGCCCTCGAATAATTTAAAGATGTACATATTAGTTATATTATCTGATTTTTTTTTGCTTTATCTAACATACATTTTTATTTATACAGAACATACAAAATAAAATTTGAATAAAAATGTTACTTGAATCATAATTTTTTTTTTTTAATTGCCCTCATGTGGGGTTGTAATTGGTTATTAACAAAACATCCATGACCTCGGGACGGGATTCAAAGCCACAGCCGTGGTGACTGTAATTCAAGACAGAAAGGCTGCAATACAACCGAGAAAGGCTGTAATACAACTCAGGAGTCTTTAATACAACTCAGGCCCTGGGGGCTGTAATACAACTCAGGGGGCTGTAATACAACTCAGAAAGGATGTAATACAACTGAGGAAGACTGTAGTACAACTCAGGGGGCTGTAATACAACTCAGAAAGGATGTAATACAACTCAGAAAGGATGTAATACAACAAGGCCATTGTGATATCCCAGCTATTTCCCTTCTGTCTACTTCACTATACAAACATACAACTTTCAATGAAGATTACTTTCCGTTTTGTGTAAACTCTTCAAATATTGGTTTCTCTTTGAGTTCAATTTTTCTCCATTCTATCTGTTTGGAAACCATTTTCTTTCTTCTTTTCTTTTCTCATTTCCCTCCTTCAAATTTGTCTCCAGGACTTCAATTCATTCGAACGAAGGGGATTTGTTTAGAATGACTCAGGAAATCATATAAAATAAAAAAAAAATATATGTATATCTTATTTACTTTTACTACGTCCAAAGCGATATTTGTTAGCAATGCCTCGTCCGCATAAGGGAACCCTGGTAACGACTGTATACCATCCATCGTCTAGGGGAGACGATGTGTTAGTTGTGTCAAACTTGGTCAAAATGAAAGTCTGCAAACGTCAGAAGTTTCTGTAGGTGATTTTTTGTAAATTCTCCAGCTATACAAAGTCTAGGAGAAGTTATATAATCGGTCAGAAATTAATGTTGATTTTAACCGGAATTCCATGTTTGAAAAATTAAAAAAAAAATCTTGCCTGTGTGTGTCTGTCCGTCTTTGAACAAGATAAACCATATAAAATAACTCCTGATAAAATGGATTTATCAACATGAAATTTTATAAGCGTATCCATAACCCCGGGGGTGGGGGGAGGCTTAATGCAATTATTACATTATCGACACAAAATGTTTAGTATAAGGAGTCAGACAGTCTCTACGTAAGGCAACAGGTTTTTCGCCCAAAAGGTCGATCGGGAGAGCGAAAACGTAGTTGACTAAATCGTTCTGGGGAAATTCCTTTTCGGTGATTCACCGACGTCTTTATTGGTTCTGACGTCAAGAGGGTGGGGATATTACCCCCTCTAACCTATACGCTTGAAATACTCTAGTTGGGATTTAAAGAAGCCACAGCTTTTTTTTTTTTCATTACGTTAACGAAAAAAACGTGAACAAAATAGCACGACAGGTGATTTGACTGAAAAAAAGTTCAGAAGTTTATCGGTAGTTTACAATGTACTTCCCCAACTCAAATTCTTTCTTTAGATGGGTAGAGTTTCAAAATTCATTCTCTTGAGCTGTTATGGTTTGCTTGAAAATGAATAGATATCTTACTAGGGACTTTCTCATATAAACTGACTTTTAGATTCAGGGTTCTCTGGGTTTTGAGTTAAGCCCCTCCTCTAATCCATCCCTTCCTTATGCCCGATTTGTCAGAAAATCAACAAGTACCGTCCTTATGAGTTTCTAGATCTCCATATAAAATTTCTCTCGTCAGACCTTAGAATATTGCCATAGCCTATACTACTGTAGATGTGACTGTTGGTACCAGCATAAAATGGCAGCCAATGAACAACGTTTTAGAATTTAAAATGAAAATACTTTTTTTAAAAACGTTATTTAGTTATTGTGACTCATGCCCGGGCTTTAAATAGGTCATACGTCTACTATTAGAGCGTTCTTTTGCCGCTCTGGTGGACATAAGACAGACTATACTGTGGGTGACCTAAATGTTGCCTGCTCTGGTTTATTCACCTAGGGTCAAGGGGTCTTTGAACGAGTATTGATATTGTACAGGCTCGAGAACATCGCTTAACGTCCCATCAGAAGCATTGTACAGGCACGGGAACATCGCTCAAGGTCCCATCAGAAGCATTGTACAGGCTCGGGAACATCGCTCAACGTCCCATCCGAAGCATTGTACAGGCTCGAGAACATCGCTTAATGTCCCATCCGAAGCATTGTACAGGCTCGGGAACATCGCTCAACGTCCCATTCGAAGGACCTCGCAAAATAAAAAAACCTAAGGGCTTGGGTCGGGTTTCGAACACAGTGTGATGTATTCACTAGGATTGTTACAGAGCAGAATGTGTAAGTAATACGATGTGACTGTCTGATGGATAAAGAGATGAATGTATGACAAGACGACAATAGACAGGATCGTAGGTCTGTTGGTTCTCGATGAACAGAGGGTCCTATGTCCTGTTGGGGTAATGATGTTGTGTGACACATCAGGAACAGCAGCGCTTCCTGTCTACCTCGTCATTAATAACTCTCGTTAAAGATGTTGATGACATCTGGTGGAGCACCCATGGATTTAGGGAGACATGTTGACAACATGTAAATTGATATTCCTGACATAATGGTTAATAAAAATGCCAGGACATTCATTTTACGGACAATACGGGAATTTAGACAACTCGCATTTTGGCCGGATAGATTCAGAACTATACATAGTAAAATGGAAATTATGTAATCGGTCAGAAAATCGATTTTGAGTTTTCAACGAAATTTCATGGGAGGGGGGGGGGGGGGGGAGGGGGATAGGTAGGGAGCTTTATTAATTCCAATAACTGCCGATGTAATGAATACATCGACATGAAATTTTATATTCAAATTTAAAACCCAATAAAGATGGCATCTACCAATTTCCTGCGCAATCGGTTGAAGGAAAGAGGGATCAGAGAAGGGGGCTCGACTCAAATACCCTAATTAACTGGCGATGTATTGACATGAAACTTAGAGTGAGGATTTGGCTAAATATTGCTAATTAGTTAAAAAGATCGATTGGTTTCAAAGGGAGAGCGATTTTATTCTCATGTGAGACGAGTCATTAGGTCTGCGATAGCCTCTTACTGGACAAGGGATCTACCTGGAACCCACCACATAAGACTAGAAGGATAAGAAATAAACAGTCACTTTAAACTTTTACAGAGACTACTTGACCAGAGATCTAAATGATCTTTCAAATGCTACTCTGAACTTAAGGACATGAACTATAGGGTTCAGCCAAGGCAATTCAATCCCTTCAATCGAAAATCCTTCGTTAAATAACTAATGCTCCGTATTATGTCTACAACAAAATCCTTCTTCCAGATGTTATCTGCGCGGGAGTAACTGAGTTATATGCGGGAGGAACCTCTGGCAATACTTCGGGATATGGTTCTTCACTTCATTTGGAACAAAAAAGTTCTAATAAACCATGCTCCGATTTGTTCACTTTCAAAAGTTATTCTCGATTTCGTCAAATTTTCAATTTTCAGAAACCCTATGATATTTATATTTATTGGAAAGCTGGTGAAATGTAGATATTTTTTACCCTTAAAGAAATTGTAAGAAAACACCATTCAAAAGTTGTTTTTAACAGTCGAAGCTCTGTGGAGTTGGCTTAAAGTCTGTCCCTTATAAGCAATTTAATGCTGTTTCCAATGGTGTAATTGAATTTGATTTGTGACAAATAATTTTTGAGATATTATTGATTTTTTGAGAAAAAGTAGGAAAATTGAAAATTTTACGAAATCAAGAATAACTTTTGAAGATGAACGAATCGGACCATAGTTTATGAGAACTTTTTTGTTCCAAATGAAATGAAGAACCCCATCCCGAAGTATTGCCAGAGGTTGCTGGCACACCCTGTATATACCTACCGTACCTCCTTACGTCCGATACTCGGATAATTTAATGTTTATTCTTTTGCCCCCTTTGCCTCATGTTACGCGAAAATGTTACTTATCTATGTTAGTTCTAATTTTATGGAAAAAATAAGAAAACAAAAACTTTTTTGGGTGTTTTTTCCACATAGGCCCAATAGACTAATAAATAGTAAATGAGACAATATTAAATATGTTGTTCTGTCTCCAAGGAAACCCTTCCTCTATTATATACAGTGATTTGGAACGCACATGTAACATAAACGGCCCTGGATAGTCAGATTTAATATATGAAGTTTGTTTGAAATACGTTCAGTCATTTTCCTGTAATGATGAGGCCAACAGACCCAACCTACTTGTATCGTCTCTGTTTGACCTGAAGCGCATGCAACCTGAATATTTTTTCAAAAAGCCAATACACATACAGCTATTTCCTTATAATTTTATTTATTTATTACTTCTAAGTTATATATATAGAGTGGATATACTGTGGAATTCTATACTAAAAGAATAAAACAAAAAAAATTTTTTTTTTAAATATTGTCTATTCCACAAGATACATAAGCTACCAGTTTCGAAAATACACTATCATCAGGTTTAATTATAAACTCAGACCTTTTTAAAACTAAACCTGTCGATGATGTTATGCCGAAACTGGTAATTTATGTATAAATGTCTTGTGGTATAGACAAAACGCAGTTTGTTGGTACATTTAATGTTGAGACACGAGAGACAAGTCAACATTCATCACGACTTCCAATTGTGAAGCAATTCTCTTCTGTTTATAGGACAATGAAATCTGTACGACCCTAGACTTTTAGAGAGCTCTAGGGAGCACTAGATGAGTTTGGAGCCAGGGATGAAGGAATGGTTCCCTCAGGACATATAGCAGACATATATGTGAACATATCTGTGACGAAGTGATGCCAACCAAACAACCCTCACAGCAATGTACGATATGTTGCTATACAACTCGTGATCGATAGGACCAACATTAATCCCAAAGAACCTAGTCTCAATGTAGCGAAAAAAACGTTACCGAGGTGACGTAATATTAAGAAGAATACATACATTTTCGGCGAATCTTACTCTTTATTCCGACGAAATTTCATGTCGATTTTATGCCTTTTTTTCAAGGCACATGAACCTATTCATTGTTACCTGAAGAAGGTGCGTGAATTGGGACCAAAAGTGGACACCTCTGTAAGATTTGCCGAAAATGTAGAAGATGAAGCATCCCACAGAAGGCTAAGGATCACAGCAAGAATAACAACGAGGAATATATTTTTGTTTTATATTCAATTTTCAAGATAGGGAGCCCCGAGGCGGGGAAACGTGAGGACAAAAGCTGGTCCCCTTCGCTCCTAACTCGGTAGTTTTGAGGGCAAAAACATAAAAATTTCACGAATTACATGCTTATTTTTTGACATTGTCGCACGTTTTTGTTATATTTATTTTTAATTGCAACGGTTTTTCAAGGCAATTTTATTGAAATTGTGTTAAAAAAAATTTTCATTTTCCAATCTGAACATATCAATTTTGTTTCGCAATTTGAATGTATTTTTAATTTTAAACCCAAAGCAAAAATAATTGTTTAAATGTGGCCACTAGTTTTTAAAATCAAAAGTTAGTCTTGTCGGAGCGTTTATAGAGATATTTAGAAAAAATTTGTGAGTGCACCGAAGATTGTAAGTTGAAAATTCTTTACGACTTAAAATGAGCATACTATGAGGGTTATGTATTGTGATGTATAAAATTACACACATTGCAATTATTAAAATATTATAAAATTAATTATATTTATTTGTATAAAAAAAAGTAAAGTAACTAAATAAGTGAATAAATATATGGAGTCGCATTTTGTTTTAAAACAAACCAATGAGTGGAGTACAGAAGACGACCATCAGCTGTTAATAGAATGGTAAAATAACAGTGAAATAGATGCGCAAAGGAGGTACTTTTATTTATTTATATGTACCTACATAATATATATAGCAAAAATAACATTTGAAATAGTTTTAAGTAATTAGTTTATAAGATTTATTTTTGAAAATTAATTTTTTTTTTGTTTTTTTCAATATTTATTTAACCAATTTATAATGTAGGTTTCAGTAAATAAACCCAAATATTTGTTCTCTTATTCTATGCTATTCATTTCCCTGTTAACCCATTAAGATAATTTATAGCTTTGGATTAGATTTAACATTTTTGCAACATTTAGAAAACACAATATGGCATCTCTTTAAGTAAAATTAGAAGAAGTCCAAATGAAAAGTTTGTTAATTGAAATTTGTTAAAATACGTGCACTTGAACTTCCGATAATTTTTTAGGACTCTTTTCGGAAATTACTGTAGAAATAAAAATTTAGTAGAAGACCAGCTAAAATTCCTACAGGAAATGTGGTAATTTTATTATTTTATTAATTGTTTATTTATTATTAATTTTATTAATTCAATTATTGATTATTATTTTATTTATAATTTAAAACATTATTTTCTTTAATTATCACAAAAGGTCGGACAGGTCGCAAACTACAGAAGAACGTTAATGAAGCTAAGAAGGAGCGACGGAGACCTTGGAGAGCAGTGCTGTGGCCCATGTCGTGTTGAGGCTGGCTCATGTAGACGGGAATTGGGAGACAGACTGGAATGGTAGAAGTTGTGGGGGCAAACACGAAGAGGTGAGGATTAGTGAGCCAACTCTGGTGGTATTAATCAAGGCAAACGTACCAGAGACGGAGACCCAAGTAGTGGCAAACTTGTGGTAACAGTGCCGCACCCTGGGGGGCTCTCACGGAATTACCTCCCACTTCAGATATTCATTCTATTGCTAGTTATTAGAGTTTTGGAGGCCATTCTATATGGAAATTCTTTAAAAAAAATATATATATATACGTCAGAACCACCGGCAATTCCAACACCCTGAAGCTAATCCGGTGTTTGTGTATGACCCCGAGATCTCCCGATAGGTAGAATAATGTACCACGTTCTGTATGTTTATCAAGATCTCTATGAGGACGACACTCATTGGTTTTCAGTCAAATTGGTGGAAGAAGAAATAAAAAAGTTGAGAGGGAGAGTAAACACTTTATAGTTCGAGTTGGGGAAGTTTATTGCCGGTGATCCACCCGGCCCGAATCTCGACTCTAGCAGCACCGCGTTGTTGCCATCTTCCCACTATCCATTTCAGGACAATGTCCTTCCAAAGCTCTGGTCTAGACTGTCCACGCATCTTTTCAATATCTGCTCCTAAAGGCACATTGTGTTTACAGAAGTACGAGGCAATAGCACCATCCAAGATCAAGTCTATGGGCGGAGCTTCAGCCAGCTTCTGTAGCGCAGCTGTCGAGACAGTACGAAAGGGCTGCTCTCTGAGCTTCTCCAACCACAATCATGCACTGCCGCTTCATGGGGGCGATGCCACCTACCATTTTTTATATATTATTATTAAGAATATATATTATATTTATTTATATATTTTTACATAGATATATATATTTTTATTTATCCTATATTTTTATTTTTTCATATTTGTCCATTTTATATATTTTTATTAGTTTTTCTAGTTTTATTGATTTATTTTTTATTCATTTTTCTTATTCAGAATATATTTATTTATACATTTTTTTATTTATCCTATTTTTGTTTATTTATTTTTTCATTTTAGTACTTATTTGTCCATTTTATATATTTTTTCTAGTTTTATTCATTTATTTTTTATTCATTTTTCTTCTCACTTATGTTTGTTTAGTTCCTTATTAACATCAGTAATTTTATTTCAATCGTACTCTAGGCGTCCTTCCCTCTCTTCTATATTCAACCAATAATGTATTCTGCTCTATTTTTAATCTATTTCCTTTTCTTCCCTCTATATATATTTATTTTCGTTTATTTCTTCATAATTAAGCTGTTTATTTAAATTGTTTACTTATCTATACTTACTATTGCCTAGTTTTTCTCCACTCTGTCACACAATTTATTTATTTATCTTTGTAATATTTTATTAAATTGTTTTTTTTCTTCTTTGTCTGTGTTTATTTATTGTTAGGGGACCTCGGTCTCAGAATAAAACTTCTTTTCACTTCATTTCAAACGTTTATTAATAGGGGACGGAAGTGATATATGTAAGGGATGTTCTCGTAGTATGGATGTTGACGCTGTGAATTGTGTCTTTAGGATGGCAGGTATCCACTTCCCAGTGTGGCGGTGGCTACAGAGGTCGGTTGTCCTATTTCCTGAACAGAGAGAGAGAACGGTGAATGTTTTGCCATGTTCAATATGTGTTGTTCAATCCGTCAGACTGGTAATGTCCTGAACCAATTTCCGATTGAACCGCTGGCTGGCTGGTTCCAGATGGAACACTCCTGGAGGCCGTCCTCCCACCCGATACTCTCTGCACCCTTCACAATTTATTGCAGTCTGCATAGAGTACCGCATTCATCCCCTAGACACACTCCTACCCTTAAATTGTATCTCATTTATTTCCTTCATTTGAATGCAATCTTATTACTTCCCCAGTTAAATTAAATATAGGGGAAGTTATGTAATTGGTCAGAGATTCTATGAGTTTAAAACATTTGAAAAGTTTTACATGTGTATCCTAAAGACATTGCAGGACGACACCTATTAATTTTTGAGTCAAATTGTTCAAAAGGAAAGGTAGGGGGGGGGGGGGGGTTAAGATGGGCTTACCACAAAAATCAAAACAACTACCAAAGTAATGAATGCATCGCCTGAAATTTAGTATGAGAATTAATTTATGCCCCAACACAAGGTATTATTGAATATAATATTCAATAATACCTTCTGTTGGGGCATAAATTAACTAAGATTGTAACGTAAAAATTGCCACGTATCGTACTTTTGAGTAATACTTTGTTGTAGGGAGGAACTGCAGGTTAACAAAGAATGGGATTTTGCCTGCAAAGGGGACATGAGATAATTGATGGCTTGGGTTACGAAGTTGAAGAATGAGAACCTGATGGGCCAACTGGTAGTTATCTGGGCTTAGGTGTATACCTGAGATAACTGCTAGCGCGTCTCCTTTCAATAGGGAACGCAGAAAATGAAATTTGATAGTCGGTGTCAAAGTGTCATTTTGATGCACCATTGACTCATATAGTGAGTGGAAGGCAGGCCAATCTTCAATTTTGCCAACAAAATGCGGAATATTAATGCGTGGTAAATGACTGAAACCAGCGGAAGAGGTGTGTGAGTCGTGAGAGAGTTGTACAGGTGCTGGATGGGGATGAGACCCGGCCAACCTGTGATAGTAGCCCCGAGAATCAAGCGACACGTCATCAAAGGCTACCTGCACTTTGTTTACGTCGAGAGCTAGAGAAGGGTCAGATAGAGCCTCGTTGGCCTCTATTATTTCATCCTGAACCTCTGAGAAGTCCTGCTCCAAAACATGAAGCCTTTCATATCTAGAATGAAAACTTACAAAATTATCTACAGTCAATTTACAAGCACGATCATATATGGCCTGTACACGGGCGAATATCTTCACTTGTTTTTTACACAAAACATTTATCTCCTTTGCCTCTGCCACCACCACTCCGACAGTTTCTTTGTCAACCATGATAATAACACTTATAAAATAATATTTAGTACAATAGATCTTAAAGAAACTGAAAATAAAAGAAGATTTAAAAACAAAAACAAAGCAAAAAAAATACAAACAGAATGTTTAACATTCAAACAAAAAAAAAATGAAATACAACTAAAGAAAAACAAACAGTAGGCTTAGTATTAAGAGAAATGTTTATAGAAGGATGTTTAAGTAAACAACAGTAAAGGATTATAGTATAAACTTGAGTTGTAGTATAACTATAAATATACGTATACTAAATAAATTATAAATATACCCAATTTCGGTAGAGCAATGAAATGATAATCTACACTGGGAAATTGAGAAAATCGAGAGAAAACTAACAAATTCGAAAGATATAGAGAAAATGGACTGTAAATTTGAGAATATATTTGGCTAAGATTGTAAGGTAAAAATATGTAATTGCCTGGGCGTAGTCTTGAAAATGGGGGGGGGGGGGGGGGGGGGGGGGGTATGAGAGCTCTGCACTCTGCACCCCACTAGAAAGATGAATGCCTTTGAAGTTCAAATTGTGACAATAATCAAAGGGATCATATGTGATAGTAAGATGTTGTGGGACGAGATTTCTAATAGAAATAAAAGACGTCTTCCCACTGTTTTATTTATACCAGAACCGGTTTTCGACGAAACAGGGTCATCATCAGTGGTTCATACCACCCACACAGCACAGCGGTTGGAAGGCCAGTTATCTTCCAACCGTTGTGCTGTGTGGGTGGTATGAACCACTGATGATGACGCTGTTGCGTCGAAAACCGGTTCTGGTATAAATAAAACAGTGGGAAGACAACGTCTTTTATTTCTATTTCAATCAAAGGAATATATAATGAGAAAAACTAGGAGAAGCTCCGAACGGGCGGAGGGCATGAGAAGTACTATAGTGTATACAGAAGCAATGTAGAGCTGTAGGCATTAAAACTGAGGAGAGGAGGGACGGTATAAGACCAGTTGTGCACAAACACCTTGCATTTATATATTTTACTCGATAGATTCAAAAATAATAACGTAATTTGACATTTAAGTGCCTTGATTTTTGTGAATAAAACTGTACGAGGTAAAAGTTTTTATGGCCTCCAGTGACAATTTAAATGCCGACTGCTGCCCAGGGACACGAAGGTGCCCCCCTTCATGATGGCCCAAATCACTCCCTTCTTTACAAAGTTTTTCTCATTTTAACTCTCCGTTCAAATTATGGAAGTTACATTTAAGAATGGATACAAAAGTCTTTAATTCCAGGGGGGTCTCGTATTGATCCGAATCAGAACAAGTTCCCTAAATAAATTTATTCTCTTTTTCCTTCTGAAGTTGTCATCTAAAGGACTACCGACAGCATCATTTTGAAATATTGAAACTCCACAATGCTATAGAAATGTAAATTTGTTTTCAACAACATGTCCTTCGATTTATTTTCTAATAAGTGTTTATTTTTTCACTCGCCTTTAAGGTACTTCCAACCAGGGATGCTTGAATATGTATACATGTAGGATCCCCAGGCCGTAATGTTGAATCCAATAATAGTTTATTTAAAACTCATGCCCGGGCTTTAACTAAGAGGGTCATATCGCCTACTACCAGAGGGCTCTTTCGTCGTGGGAACTAACTCTACTGTGGAAATCCGAAATTTTGCCTACAAAAGTTTATTCACCTAGGATAGTCTTTAACGAGTACCTGAGATCGTACAGGCAAGGGACCATCGCTTAACGTCCCATTCGAAGAACGGCGTGCTCAACAAAAAACCTAAGAGCCTCCCTTAGCCGGGCCCTGAAAAACAATAGGTGTCGTTGTTAGAGGGTTCTGTATTCACATATAAAATTTCGTGTTTATACATTCATTCTATCGGGAGTTATCGTGTTCACTGGCACATAGACAGTCAGACATTTTTTTTATATTTGGAATTTAAAGGTCGGAAAACATGAAAATCCGTTGAAAATTCCTCATCCAATTTTTGGCCGATTACATAACTTTCTAAGCTGGGGGGGGGGGGGGGGGGCGAGAAAGAGGCAAGTGGCAAGATGGTGGGGAAGGGGAGTGAGGTGGTGGGGCGGAATAGAGGGGGACTGGGGGGGGGGGGGGGGGGGGGGAGGAGGTTTTCATTCTTTGTCACGATATCTGCAGGTAGAGTAATAAAGGCAGTTCGGGACGCTGCTATAGAGAGCACAAAATAGGATGACCCAAATAATTCGGAACGGTTAGTATGAAATTGCAGGTATCCTAGCCGAGGGCCACCCCCTCAAATTACATATAGATCGGTTATTAGAAGAAAACATATTTTATATGGTCACACGGTTACGATATATGTCCAGATTTGCATATAATTATACGTTGTTACCCCGGCTGAAGAGAGAGGCTCCAGGCGCCAACTCCAACATGGGTCACGTTTCTCACCATGTTTGGAATTCTTAAGAGAGCTGATTCAATCCTGCCTTGAGTCACTTTGTACAAATTTGTATTCATTTTCTTCTGTTCCACCAAAAAAGGACATTAGCTCCATGCAGTACACAGCCTGGACCCACACGAATTACAGAATACTTTAAGGGATATCTATTTTTACCGGGAAAGCGGCAAAAATTTGATGGTCTCCGACTTACTGAATGCAAAAAAAAAAAGAATCACCGGCTATATTCTTCCCCAGCAATATTTAATCAATTACATTTCAGCTCTTCCTCCAAATTCAATATTTGACTTACACAGTCGCTTTTGAATCGTCATACTAAATTGTTTGTTGAGAGAATCATTACATAAGCAGTTATTGGGGAATTTAAGTGGAGCCCCTCATCTCCCCCTAATCCTCCAAACAACAGGTGTCGTCTTTAGAGCGTACTTGATACACATATAGAATTTCGTGTCGATACTATCATTCTATCAGGAGTTATCGTGTTCACAGATACCAACACACACAGATAGACAGTATGTAGTAGTAGTAAAGTCTTTATTCAATTAACATAATAGAAAATTATATACAAAACATTTATACAATAAAGTTACCTTTTAAGCTAAGCGCGCACTAGGGCGGCACGGCACGGACGGCCGGTACGGCACGGACTGCATTTTTAAAGTTGGGTGCGCGTACTAAACGGGAACTCCCGCCATCCGCACATGGCAGTGTATACTGAGCTACCGTGTGGTGAACAAGGTCAAAATGGATAGTGATGACGAGTGTTTGGTTGTTAGTGCAATTTTGGTAGAAGAAGAGGAAAAGATGCTAACCAAAAAAAAAAAAAAAAAAATTTGGATTCATCAAATCAATAGAAAAAGACTGACTTTTGGTGAATTTCATACCTTGTTTCCGGACCTTATGGAAGATGATGCTAAATTCTTTCAATACTTCCGAATGACTCAGGAGAAGTTCGAATCCCTTTATGACCTCATTAAAGATGAAATCTTCAGGAAACAAACTAAGTTTCGAAGTCCTGTTGAACCAAAGGAAAGGCTAGCGATTTGTTTGCGGTAAGTTCCTACGTGATTATTTCATTGGTCGTTTTATTAATATTATTCTTTGTAATACTCTAAACTTACTATGTATTCTGTATAAACATTTTGAAGACCAGACGGGTTTTATATGCTAAACAATGTATAAAGTTTTCCAGGTTTAGCACAATTTTAAAACCTGTACACATAATGAAATTATACCAAACATATAGGCTAACACCAATTTATTTTCCAATTCACTAAATGATATTTTGCTAATTTGACTTTACTATAGGGGAATGTGTAAAATAAATGAATAAATAACGGCGCAGCTTCAATGTTATAAAATTTATATTTAGAAAAAAAAAAAAAAAAAAACAATGTGGCAATATTAATTTTTTTTTTTTTAAATTTATTTTTTATTGAAATCTCATGCATCAGTTTCGTCCCTCCAACCCCAAGCGCTGTAGCTGCTAAGTGTTGCCTCGTCAGCATTTGGTTGTGGTGTAGGTCGTTGAGGAGTTTCATTGTATTTTGGTAAAACAAGGCCAGTGTTTTCTGGTTGAGGTGGAGCTTGCGAAAAAAAATGTGACTGTCTTGAAACTGTATCCATGTTGTGTAATACTGACGTTGGTGGTTCCCCCACTCTAAGTGCAATGTCCATTTCTTTGTCTGAAACCAGTTTAACAATTTTTCTTTTATATCAATCTGGTCACGAAGAGGAAAATTTTTGACAGTTTTTCCCATTGTTGTAAAGAAGGCTGCTAAAGAGTCTTCTTCGGTAGGTTGCTGTCTTTTTCTTGCCAAATAGTCCTCCAACACAGTTGCTGCAGTTTTTGCAGGGGCATTTCCAGCCCTATTCCTCTTTTTCGAGTTGGAAATGAGCTCTTTCTTCGACCAACTACGCGACGATGCCGTGGATGACGGAGGATAGGTGGAGAGCGAATCCTGCGAAGTTATCGTTAGATGGCTTGGAACTGGCAAGGAAATATTAGGCGACTCTGGCATTTCGGAATTATTATCTTCCTCTTCATAATGTTGGTCTTCTTCATCTTGATCGACAGCAGCTGTAAAGTTTGATTGACGATTATCGCCATCGGCAAGATATGGTACCAGGAAGGCTAATTCTTGCTCAAACTTCGGTGGTTTGCAATTTTTCGCAGCTTGGCCACTTTTGGTTCTCCGGCGTTGGAGTGCTTTTCGATGATTGTCTCGAACTTTTGCCCAACGATCCTTGCATTCAGTACCTGAAACACGATACGTTTACATTGTCTACTGAATTAACACAATGTTCAAAACAAACAAAAGTTAAAGTTATCTCGTGCTTATAAATAAATAGGGCCTACAATGTGTTTAATAATACCGTTTCATAATAGAATTAATTAATTTTTTTATTTTTTTTTTTTTTAGGTTTCTTGCAACTGGAATGTCTTACCGCTCCATGGCATTCTCTTTCAGAATGGGTCTAACAACAGTAAGAGAAATTGTTCATTCAACTTGCAAGGCAATATGGAAGTGCTTACAACCATCCGCGATGCCCCAACCTACAGAGGAGATGTGGAAAGATATTGAAAGAGGGTTTTGTACGGGAAACATGTCATCATAGAAGCACCTCATAACAGTGGAGCTGATTACTTCTGCTATAAAAAGTGCTTTAGCATCGTATTATTAGCATTGGTGGACGCAGATAAAAAGTTCATTTTTGTAGATGTTGGTGGTTATGGAAAAAACTCTGATTCAAGTATTTTCAATTCTTCTGAATTGGGAAAAAGGCTGGAAAATGGTTCACTAAACCTTCCGCCTTCAAAGGTATTACCTGGTACTAATATTTATCTTCCTCATGTGATTATTGGTGACGAAGCTTTTCCTCTTCGTACAAATATCATGCGCCCATACTCAAAAGAAGATGTACATGGCAAGATAGAAGAAAAAATTTGCAACTACCGCATAAGTCGTGCAAGAAATGTAGTTGAAAATGCATTTGGAATTTTGGTGAGAAGGTTTCGTATTTTTGAAAAGAAACTGTCCCTTTCTCAGGAGCAACTGATCTCTGTGGTTTTAACAGCCTGTTGTTTGCATAATTATTTAAAGACGGACTCATGTTACTGAACTGAAAAAGACTTAGAAACTACAGTTTCAGATGCTAAGTCACTTGCTCCATTAAAAGGCACAGGTGGTTTGTCTGGTTGCGAAGCTATAGAGGTCCGAAACATATTTAAAGATTACTTCAACTCTGAGTTGGGATCAGTAAAGTGGCAACAGAAACGATCTCAAGCTGGAAAACAATGTGTTTAAATTACTATAAAACTTAGTTATAATTTTGTTTTGTCACAAAACTGTGTAGGCTACTTAAAAAATATTTAATTATACAACTTATAATAAATGAACATAAGTAAATGAATTCGAAATTGCTTGAACATATGCGACTGCTACATACTCAATCTAGTTGCATCAGTAATGGTTATATTTAGAAAATATTTTTGTGTAGGTTAGGTTAGGTTTTTATGACTCATGCCCGGGCTTTAACTACGAGGTCATATCGCCTACTACCAGAGCGCTCTTTCGTCACTCTGGTGGACATGAGCCCGACTCTACTGTGGGAGTCCTAAATTTTGCCTACCCTAAATTTTTATTCACCTAGGGCAGGGGTCTTTAACGAGTACCTGACATCGTACAGGCTCGGGACCATCGCTTAACGTCCCATCCGAAGGACGGCGTGCTTAAGTTTATTTTACCTCCCAAATAAAATAAACTAAAAGGCCTCGCTCGGTGTAGTTTTTTATATAAAATATACATATGTTTTAAGAAAAATGGTACCTGGCACAAATGTAGAAGATTCAATGTTTACTATTAATAATAATTATTAAATATCTAAATGCAATATTATTGAACAGTGTTATGTTGACATGTTCAATTAAAAATGATTATAATTGTAACCACTGGAATAGCCGATTTCGTCGAAATCAAAGACTCAGGGGACCCTAAAACGTGTAAATCCATTGAAAACGGCATTCTCAATTTTTTGACGGATCAAAATACTTTCTTTACCTACAGTGCAGGGTAAGGAAAGTTATAAGTGTGAGAGTGACAATCCATCAATGTACACAACTAAAAATTATTATACATAATATTAATTATTACTAATACTAAAAATTATTATTACTTCAAGTTACTTACCATTCTGTTTCATCAGTCCATCGATCTCTTCCCATATATTTTCCCGTCTGCTACTGTTGAAATATTCAGGGTGGCGCATGTTAAATATTTCTGGATAGTTTTGCACTAATTTTGGACACATCCACCTCTTTTTGTAGAAGGGTAGAACTCAACTGACTGTCAATCTGTCATGAGGATGACGTGGCAAACAATTCCAAGGCGCCCGCCGGAGGGCGCGCTCACTACCCCAGAAATGCCGATGAGTCATCGGTACGGCCTTTCGGAAATGTCCTGAAGTTCTTCCTCGCCGACTTTTTAAAACGGCGGAAGGTGCGGAAGCCCTGTCCGGCCGGCCGTACCGACCAAGTGAGCGCATACACATTTGATTCAATGATATTAATTTTTTTAAATTGCCGTGACGGCCGCCCGTCCGTGCCGTGCCGCCCTAGTGCGCGCTTAGCTTCATGAAGACAAACTCAATGGCTTAAGCCCTCTTGAAGAGTCCAGATTTACATAAATAATCTTCGTTCCTATTTATTTATTTAATTCACAGTTTCTGAAATCGTAATCCTTTTTGCAATAATTTACCAGTAGTTGCCAATCTTTACCATTTAATAATTTCAACATAAATGAAGTATCTATGTTGTTTTTAAATATTTTATTTTTTAAATCATCATATTTGTGGCAGGTAATGAGGAAGTGATATAGATATCTTCTATTTTTGGGATCAGAATTTCGGAAAACATGAAATTCCGTTGAAAACTCCGAATCGAATAATTGACCAATTACATAACTGCCCTTAAACTTCGTATATCTGGGGAAAATGCAAGTATGTCAGTGCGCATGTCAGGATTGATGTATCAACACGAAATATGTGAATCCAGAAAGACATAATGTCGATACCTAGTTATTTTATGGGAAATCGGGACATGACCGCTTTGAAGAGCCTCTTGCCAATGAGGAGATTGATTGCATTTTGTCCTAAAAGCACGTCACAAATGTTTAAATTTCAGGAGTTGTCTGAATGAGGTGACAGCCCCCCTACATGATGTCAACTGAATCAATCACGACTGACGATCCATCATAGTTTGATGGTGTTTCCAGTATTGACGTTTTACTGAGTTGGCCGCCTCAGTTCTTCCTCTCCCATCTCAACCTTCTATGCCTCCTTATTATTTACCTGAATTAGAAAATATAAATTGTAATGGTTCTTTTCTATCGTCTGTGGAATTATGGATTGTCGAAATAATTAGCGGGCAGTTACCAAAGGTTCATTGCAGGACCTTAATATGAAAAGCGTGGGATCCTTATTGAACGGGATTGACAAGAGCAAGGAAACTCGATCGACTGACGAGAGCAACGAAACTCCAGTGGATTGACACGAGCAAGGAAACAGTGGATTGACGAGAGCTAGGAAATTAGATGGACTGAAGAGGCGAAGGGAACTGGGTGGATTGACGAGAGCAAGGAAACTGGATGGACTGAACAGGCGAAGGGAACTGGGTGGATTGACGAGAGCTAGGAAATTAGATGGACTGAAGAGGCGAAGGGAACTGGGTGGATTGACGAGAGCAAGGAAACTCAGTGGATTGACGAGGGCAAGGAAACTCGATGGACTGACGAGAGCAATGAAACTGGAGGATTGACTGATTCCCCCCGCTCCATCCACCACCATAGATCCGCCACTGCCTGCGCTGGCATGTTCCTCCATGAGTCCTACTGTAGGCGGTGCCTTGAACTCACCTCATTATCCTAGTTAGATGTCTATTTCCTGCAAGCCCCCCCCCCCCCCCCCCCCCTCCCTTTTATTAAATCTGAAAGGTAATTTCCTTTCCTTTCCCCTAAAGCCACTCTCTTCTGTATAGTGACAGTGAGAAATGTTCAAATCCGCTGCACTGATAATTCACATTTTGATCTTCAAGGTATTCAAAACAACACTTTTTTTTATCTCTCCAGCTAAACGAAGCATATATGCAATCGGTCATTATTCAGTTTTCACAGAAATTTTTTGTATTACAAATACCTAGTTCCAAAAATGCAAAAAAAAAAAAACATTGCTTGTATGTTTCTGCATGTGAACACGATAACTCCCTAAAGAATGAATATATTATCACGAAATTTTATTTATATAGAGTATTCAGAATACCATAAAGACACCTATTGATTTTCAGCCCGATCGGCCAAAGGGAAGGCACAAAAGGGCCCAATAACAGCCGATTTTTCCGCAGAAACGCATTGATTTTTAATCAAATCGGACTAAGTCGGTAGATTGGTTTCAGGGGGAATGTGAAAGTGAAGATATTTTTTTAATTGTAATTAACTATGCTAAAAAGGTATGTACCGTAAGGCTGAAGATAAGACCCTTGATGATATGGTCCTGAGGACAGGGTCCTGAAGATATGATCTTGAGAATATGGTCCTAAACTCCAAGTCTCCCGTTTTGTATGTGGATGATTTATTCATGACGTATGAGGATGGGTCAGTTGGACCATACAAACATACAACCTTTAGGAATATTTTCCATCTCTGCTCTGTTCAGGAACGAACCTTTACAGCAGCTCTCCCCTCAATGTTATTATTATTAAAACGTTCGTCGGTGAATCACCGGCGGTGTATCCCGGCATGAATCACCGGCAGTGTACCCCGGCATGAATCACCGGCAGTGTATCCCGGCATGAATCACCGGCAGTGCACCCCGGCAGTGTATCCCGGCATGAATCACCGGCAGTGCACCCCGGCATGAATCACCGGCAGTGCACCCCGGCATGAATCACCGGCAGTGCACCCCGGCATGAATCACCGGCAGTGCACCCCGGCATGAATCACCGGCAGTGCACCCCGGCATGAATTGTCGCTCTCCCTCCAAAACGATTTGGGCTAAAATCTCAGAATTGCGACACTAACAAATTACTTACATATAGCCAGTATGAAATGATGTTGAGAGTGGGGAGGGGAGTGATTAAACCCGTGGTTGGTATAAGAAAGACCTGATATTGCCACATCACATATATTTTTATTTTTATATAAAAAAAATAATAATTAAAATACGAATGAAAAAGTCAGAGCTGAGTTCTGTTTGAAATGTTAACAAAGCGAGCCAGGGTTCAAGCAGGGTGGAAATGGAAACAAATGGAAATACCACTGAGAAGTAACAATAGTGAGAGTTGAGGCTTGGTTATGTAATGGAAGTTTTAATAAAAACCAGAATACACAAGGAAGGCTTTGGTAAGGGGGGGGGGGGGGGGGGACTCTGGGTGTGTAGACGACAGGCAATCCTGGGATACACAACAGAACAGTGTATAGAGGGGGGGGGTTCAGTTGGTGGGAGGGGGGTGATAACATCGGAGACATCTTCAGGAGGGGGGGCTGATCACATCGGAGACATCTTCGGGGGGGGGGGGGGGGGGGGGGATTATCTACTCTTCAGACAACCTGAGATACCTGGGGGGTATTTCTATATGTGTAGACTTCAATTGTTAAAAATTCAAAAAAAATATATATATAAAATTCCTCAGTTACAGTAATCAAAGGTGTTTTCGCTCTCCCTCTAAGCTATTCTCCTTGCCGGTCAGTAGCTGCCTTACTTACTGTCATAAGGGACATAATTACATAACATAGGATAAGCCCCCCTCTAACCCCCCTTCTCTTTGGTCTTTAACGAGACTCGGGACCATCACTTAACGTCCCATCCGAAGGACGGCGTGCTTAAGATTATTTTACTTCCCGTCGTAATAACTAACTCTTTTACTTCCCCAGTACAACAGCCTTATGTTGAAGTTATGTAATCGGTCAAAAATCCGATTATTGAATACAAATCTACCTTTTTATGGCCCCTACATCCTGGTAGCTCTTCTGTGGGAGTCCTAAATTTTGCCTACCCTGGTTTAATGAGAATATGAGGTCTGAATGAGTACCTGACATTGCATAGATTCGGAACCGTCCGTTTAACGTTCCCCCCAAAGGACGACATGGTCAAGGTTTTGTTATCTTCCAGATAAAAAGCCTAGAAGGTTCTGTTATATTTACAGTCATAAGAATGTACTTCCCCAGAACGAATTAATCAAAAACTCTTTCAGTCCCTTTCCAAAACTAGTAGATAGTTGACTTACATAGAGGCTCCTAAATCCTCATAATATTGAAAATTACTGCCTTGCTTTAGTTAAATGAAATTCGTTTTTCGCAGGAGAAATGTGGAGCCGTGAAAAGGGGGGAGCCAAGTGGCCAGTCCGACCCTGACAGAAACAACAGAGCCAAGGAGCGCCGGCCGCCAGTGTGTTGTCGCTAGGGTCACATTGACAGGCCACACTCGACGTCGGCGCCTTCTCTATTAAATTTCGTTAACATCGGTCTGATTGGGTATTTAGCCACACCACCACTATTATTGGGATGTTATCAATTTGACCTTTCAACTACATTTAAATCCAACTAAGTGAATCTAATCTGGTCCTAGATATACTGGGTGCGATGGTGTGTGTACACCTAGATCTCTGGTAGCTCTAGTCTGGGAGTTCAGAATCTGGTCCTAGATATACTGGGTGCGATGGTGTGTGTACACCTAGATCTCTGGTAGCTCTAGTCTGGGAGTTCTGAATCTTGTTAACCACGTTTAATGAAGGTAGGGGGTCTTAATGAGTATCTGACCACATAGACTAGGGACCGCCATTTAAACGTCTCCTCCAAAAGACGGCATGCTCAAGTTGTTGTGTTACCTCACTCTCAGACTGACTGATCTCGATTGAGACCACACTGGCCTACAAAGTGTTCTGTCTAAATTAGTTATTATATATATGTATATACATAGTTATATAAATAAAGGATTACAATATATTTCCTTTACTAAAATAACTAAAAACTATTACAGTATCTCTTAACTATCATTAAAAATATGTTGTTTCCTTTCGTTTAACATTAGCAATTTTTTTTTGCGAAACACGAATGTCTTACTGGACACAAATGCGAATATTTATTATACTTCTACATCGTCCCTTGATCCTTGACCCCTGCGGTCCTTCTCATACGTCGCCGTCAAAGACACATACGTCTATATATCTATTCAACCAAAAGTAGGAACACCCGATGTCTCAAAGAGAGGCGGAACAACGTGGAGTTGTGCTGATATTGCAGGGAACTAAAGTTCTCTGAAGGAACTGTGGGGGGAGGTTCCAATAAAGGGACATGGCCGCTCTTGTGTCTCCCCCATTGAAGTTCTCTGTAAGAAGGATTACAGAACTGAACCAAAGTTAGGGGATATAGCCCCTCAAATAAACCTGAACCCCCCCCCCCCCCCCCCCCCTCCATTCCTCTTACAGTTTTGTGACAAATTTCTCTCCAACAGTTGACTTACAGGAAAAGCAACACACCATTACCTCACCAACTACATATACGGGTAATAGCTCAAAAAATTCTATATCAACTTTTTACTGGATTTTCTTCACAGCTTTCAAAACTTTTTTGAAAAAACAAAAAGAATAAGTTGAGTGGAACTTTCCCCACACAATGCAAGTGCAAGAAAGTCGTCGATGAATCACTTCCACATCCCCAGAACAAATTAATCAAATTCAAATTCATTTTACCGGGAGATATCGTGTTCAAAAAAACATAACTAACACCCACAGACAGAAATACATTTTGTTTTTATTTGGAATCAAGAGAACATGAAATTCCGTTGAAAATCAGCATCAAATTTCTGACAGTTTACACATTGACAGGTCACGGTCCTTAATGGGTTTAAATATGAAATTTCGTGACCATATATTCATTCTATCGAAAATTATTAGAGCATTTATGTTTGCCAATAGACCGATTTGTTGTGTCGTCGATACATTCATTCTATCGGGAGTGATCATGTTCACTGAGACACAGACAGTCAGGAAATTTCATATTTGGAATCTAGAGGTTGGAAAACATGAAATTCAGTTGAAAACTTCTCATCGAATTTTTGACCGATTACATAACTTCCCCTATACTTCGTACAGTGGAAGAAGTAGAAATTATAAAGGACGTTTTAACAAGGACGAAGGACGGTAAATTATTTACGGTAGAATTAGTATGAATAGTAACGTTTTAATGGGATATTTCTGTTGTAGTCTGAAGCACTTGAGTTCTAGTTGTAGCTTCCCCATGGCAACTGAGGAATTAAAAATAATTAAAACAATAATAACAAATAAATGATAACAAAACCATGGTTTTATATAAGAGAAAATAAGGTTGTTTTGTCCGAGATAAGAAAGGGGAATAAATGAGGAGGGTGTGAGTGTGGTGGCATTGGAGCCAACAGGAGGGCAGCTTATCTCCCCTATGAATAGAGAGGAGCTGTTTGGAGGCAGACTGTAGGTGCTACCACAAAGTCTACAGTCTACTTCCCCAGATGGAATTACATAACTGTAACCAACTGTTCTCCCTCTCTCTGGGAGGCGTAGCGACAAGCTGAGGGGTCCTCGTGTTGGAGGTTACGGTGTGAGTGTGGTGGAATTGGAGCCTGTTGGAGGGCAGCTTATCTCCCCTATGAATAGAGAGGAGCTGTTTGGAGGCAGACTGTAGGTGCTACCCCAAAGTCTACAGTCTACTTCCCCAGATGGAATTACATAACTATAACCAACTGTTCTCCCTCTCTCTGGGAGGCGTAGCGACAAACTGAGGGGTCCTCGTGTTGGAGGGTACGGTGTGAGAGTGGTGACATTGGAGCATGTTGGAGAGCAGCTTATCTCCCCTATGAATAGAGAGGATCTGTTTGGAGGCAGACTGTAGGTGCTACCACAAAGTCTACAGTCTACTTCCCCAGATGGAATTACATAACTGTAACCAACTGTTCTCCCTCTCTCTGGGAGGCGTAGCGACAAGCTGAGGGGTCTTCGTGTTGGAGGGTACGGTGTGAGTGTGGGGGAATTGGAGCCTGTTGGAGGGCAGCTTATCTCCCCTATGAATAGAGAGGAGCTGTTTGGAGGCCGACTGTAGGTGCTACCACAAAGTCTACAGTCTACTTCCCCAGATGGAATTACATAACTGTAACCAACTGTTCTCCCTCTCTCTGGGAGGCGTAGAGACAACCTGAGGGGTCCTCGTGTTGGAGGGTACGGTGTGAGTGTGGTGGCATTGGAACCTGTTGGAGCCCAGCTTATCTCCCCTATGAATAGAGAGGAGCTGTTTGGAGGCAGACTGTCGATGCTACCACAAAGTCTATTGTGTGCTTCCTCAGATGGAATTACATAACTGTAACCAACTGTTCTCCCTCTCTCTGGGAGGCGTAGCATAAACTGAAGGGGTCCTCGTGTTGGAGGGTACGGTGTGAGTGTGGTGGCATTGGAGTCTGTTGGAGCCCAGCTTATCTCCCCTATGAATAGAGAGGAGCTGTTTGGAGGCAGACTGTAGGTGCTACCACAAAGTCTACTGTGTACTTCCTCAGATGGAATTACATAACTGTAACCATCTGTTCTCCCTCTCTCTGGGAGGCGTAGCATAAACTGAAGGGGTTTCGTCACAGAAAAATGGGGTACGATTTACGAAGAGTGGGGGATAGTCGACGAGTTGAAGGGGATAGTTGGATTAAAACTGAAAAATGAATATAATTTTTTTCAGAAAATTAAACCGACAAAATAATTTCCCAGCACGATTTAATTGATTATGTTTTCGCTCTCCCTTTAACCAATCAACCGTTTTGGCTAAAGATCAATAATTGAGTTTTCTCATTCAAATTTTCGTGTCATATTCTATATGGTAGTGTTGGGGTACCAGAAACATCGTCCGTCGGTTGTCTCTCCTCCTCTCGAATCTCGGTCGATGTCACTTTAGAATAACTACATAACAGATGAAAGTGCGACAATCATCTAATAACAAGTTACTGTTTTGCGGCAAAGTATGAATTTTATTATAGGGGCAAAATATAAAATTGTTTTCTGACGGATCTGATTAGGTGAGGAATCAAATGTGAAAGTTGAGTAGAATCAAAATATTTTTATTGTTCATTTTTATTTCTCCAGCTATGAGAAGTATAGGGGAAGTTACGTAATCTGTCAAAAATTCGATGCGGAGTTTTCAACGGAATTTTATGTTTTCCGTCCTTTAGTTACCTAGTTATTATGACTCATGCCCAGGCTTTAACTACGAGGTCATATCGCCTACTACCAGAGCGCTCTTTCGTCACTCTGGTGGACACGAAATTTTCTATGTGTACCTATAATCCTCTCAGGACAACACCTATTGTTTTTCAGCCAAATCGACTGAAGGGAAATGAGGGATTAGGAGAGCGGCTTAACTCAGAAACTGTAATAACTGCCGTTGTAATGAATTTCATATCTAGATTAAAAATCCCATAAGGATGACACTTATTCATTTTCAGATAAATCGGCTGAAAGGAGGGGGGGGAGGGGCTCACTTCAAAAATCCGAATAACGGCCAACGCAATTTATCGTCACTAAATTTAGTATGAGGATTAAGGAGCCCTTATGTAAGTCGACTCTTGAATATTAGCGCAAAAAGTAAACAGGTTTTAAAGGGGGAGCGAAAAATTAATTGATTATTTAGTTGTGGGGAAGTACATTGCCGGTGAATCATCAACCCGTGAAACTGTTTCAATACAAAATGGCAACAACAGTCTGGTGCAGAAGGTGGATAATTGTGGAGCTCCATTTCAAAACGAGTTTAATACACTTTTCATATTTTTAATTTTTTTTCGTTCCCAGTTCAAATTGTTTAATCCCACAGGATATCCACCCAGAGGAATACATTAGTAAAACATTATCAATAGGCGTTTGATATTAAAATGAAAAACGTCAAAAATATTTGTGTTATTTTTTTTTTACTGAATTCTATTAAAGTCAGTTGATTCCTATCATAATATAAATAATTCGATGGAACAATACTAAATTATTCAATTTTTAAATTGAAATACAGTAGACTCTCCCTTATCCGGCGTTGCTGGGACCGACGTGACGCCGGATAACGGAAATTAACAATTAATGAGAAAAAATATATCAATTAAAGCATAAAAAAAAGTGTTTTTAGGTGAGCTAAGGAATAAAACAGGTATGTATTTTGTTGATAACATTTATTAAATTGACAAATATGTAGGTACATACTTTAGTAGTTGAGTGTATCGTTGTGCCACGGACGGGACAGTACCTTTGTTTTTCTATTCTAGGAAACATTTTTTATAAATGTTTGATTTTCAACTATGTATTTATTATAATTTATTTATAGGATATTAGTGAAGTAATAAAATATTGTATTAGCCTTCCCTTCATTATACCTATGTATGTAGTTATGTACAATAAAAATACATAAAAAAATTCGTGAGTTACGGAATTATTATGTGCTCGTAAATACACGTGACTCATATAATTGATAATCTAATAATTGAATGTTAATTTTAGTTTAACAAATTTGATATTATTTTGCGAGCGCCGTTCAACAGAACGCCGGATAAGGGAGAGTCTACTGTAACTTGAAAAGTATGAATTGAATAATACCAAGTATAAGTACAAAGTAATTATTGTAATCAATTAATGGTTTGTCTGTCCCTCCGAAAGTTTGTGTCGATATATTCAATACTTCGGCAGTTATTAGGGTTTTTGAGCTGAGGTGTTGTATTTATAGTGTTTACAATTTACATGTGAAATTTCGTGTCAATACATTCATTACAAGGGCAGTTATTAGCCTTTTTTTTGTTTTAGGCCACCCCTAACCATCCCCTAATCCCCCTTCCTTTTGACCGATTTGGCTGAAGGTTAATATATATATCTTATGGAGTTCTGGATAATCATATAAAATGTAATGTCGATACATTTATTCTACTGGGGGTTGTATTCACAGACACACACTGTAAAGGAATTATCGTTGTATGTAAAATAAATATTTTTTTTTTTTTTAATTCTATTTCTTACCTGTTTAGTTCGTTTCGTGGGTTCTCCAAGACTCAACAGTTTTGAAAAACTAAGATGACAAGAGGTGCAAAATACACAAAAGAAAACCTACTCCATGCTTATTTTAATAAATATATTTGTTGAAAACATTATTGATATTTATGATTATTTCTCAGAATCCTTTCAACTTTTACTACTATCCTAAAAAATAATTGTATATTACTTATGGTCTAAAGGTACTTTGTTGCGTTGTCTTGTCTATCGCGATTTCTGCTGGTCTTCGGATTTCTTCAATATTCAACCTCTGCTGGCTTGTGATTTCTTCAATCTTCTACTGACTATCTCCTCCTGACTAGCTCCTCCAGTACATCTTCCTCTGCCAAGGTGACCGGCCAAGTCCTAGCTCCAGACTTCTTCGAAGGCGTCTGACTGAAGTGCGATCCTCCCTCTTCGAAGGTGACTGACTAAGTGATTCCTAGCTGGGTTCGTCTCTAGCTCTCCAGTCATTCTTCCGCCGGGACTTTCCTGTCTTCCAATTCCTATATTTCCATCTGCATCTTCATTCTTATTTAAATCATTTTAAAACAATTAATGTCCATAATTTTGGATATTACAACACATAGTCAGAAATTGTTTATTTTTTTTCATTTTTTGAATCAGGGGGAAAACAACATTGAATGAATTTCTGACCAAGACATAGTGGAGGAGGTAAAACAAAAAGTGGATTAATCTCGCTTTGAAATGGGCTTCCTCAATTGTTTATAACCAGGGCTGTGGTTTGTATGCAATTAAAAACTGCAATAATATAAATTAAAAACTGTACCTATAGAATAAAATAAACTACAGAAGTAATAGAAAATCTTTATAGAAATAAATTTTATTAAATAAAAATTATATAAGCAAAAAAATAAAATAAAAAATATAGTGATAACAAATTAGTTGAACAGAGAAAAACTTAATCGTCTAAAAATACTGTTACAATTACACACAATAACTTTTTTTTTAGGTTTTCAAACAAAAAAGAATCGCCTGTCTGGTCTAAAAATTGATTTGTATCGAAAAAATGCGCGCTCCACATCAATTGAAGTAACTGGAGCATAATTGAAAACCTCAATACCCATTGGGCTCAATTCAACCCCTGACTCTTCGCTCACCACCTCCACTGCTTTTCACCCAAACGTTTAAAAATGAACTGATCGACTTAAAGAAGAATAAGAAAGAGGCGGGGAAGTGGGCATAAAAAAACAGTTCCGAGAATAAATTATTAAAGTAGAAGAACAGTCAGAATAAAAAGTTGGCAATATGAACACAATGAATTCTAGAGAAACATTGGAGTTCCTGGAATGCACTCAACTCAATAAAAGGCGCGTACAACTGGCCAGACAGAAGCAAATTTAGTTGGAAAATTTGGAAAAAAGTGGGATTAGTTTTTATTAATCGTCAGTTAAATAAATATAAAATGGCAAACAAAATAAAAGTAGGTATGTAGCTACTTTACAGAGTCTATCCTTGAGCTGCCGAAAAAACTCAAAAATATGAATAAAAATATACAATAAGGTTCAGATATGCAAGAATATGCATTTTTAGCGATATATGCAAAATAAAAATAGCTTAAATTGATTATATATGGACCAAAACATAAAGATAATGTTTAAACAGGATAGAAGGAATAGGAAGTCAATAGAAAAAAAATGTAAATGCATATAAATCAAATAAACGGACTATAAAATAATTAAAAAAACTGATAAAAAAATAGGTTTTCATGTTCCCTGTTTGAGTCACAATTGGCAGCACAGAGTGCATGAGGGCAGACATGTTATCCCCTCTCTAGATTGAAGAGGAGGTCTTCCCTTTTTTGCTTTCCAATTTTATTTCCATGCTTTTACCTATGCTTTGAAAGTGCCCCCTACAATGTTCCCCCACTCTTGCGTATGTTCTTTCTAGATATAGAAGAAATAATGCCTGTACTTATGCCCTCTATGCTATAATAGCTGAACCCTCCTTGCCAAATTAATCCTCCGACTGTTGCCTATTATAGAGAAATAGGTCGTTGCTATAACTGATAGATTGTCTGTCGGCCTGAGTCGATCGGCTGTGATCCCCTTATAAGGTAGTCGACAACACCATCCTTCAACTTTCCACATCGTTAGCTTTTATAAACGTCGACTCTACTTAATATTTTCTTTATATTTTGAGGTCGGAGGTCTGAGAATGACGATAGCCGTACAGCCGATGATACCATCGGGTGACCTGTGGTGACACAAACAGACGTAGTTGGATCGAGCTAAACTCATGTTTAAATATACAAGAATAGCTTGCCTTCAAGGCTCAAGATCCTGGATTCGAAAAACGGCCAAAATACTTAGGTTTTTTATCTGGAAGGTAAATGACCCTTGAGAATGCCGTCCTTCAAAAGGCACGTTAAGTGATGATCCCGAGTCTGTACGATGTTGAGCTCATGTCACCAGAGTAACGAAAGAGCGCTCTGGTAATAGGCGATGTGACCTCATAGTTAAAGCCCAAACATGAGTCACAATAACTAACTACATATACAAAATCCATACCTTTGTCTGTCTGTACCCAATAACTCAAAAATGGCCAGAAAAATATTCATAAAATGTTTTAGGATGTTTCTATGACATTCGAACATTTCGATTCGAGGGCCCCACACAAAGATGGGGGAGAATTTGTTTCCAACGAATTTTGAGTGGCGCCGATGTCATGAATCCTATATATTTAAGAGTATTGAGAAGTCCCTGAGTAAAGCATCTATATACTTTCAGCCAAATTCTGGGGGGAAAGAGAGTCTAGAAGGAGAGCGATCACAAATAATCGAGTTGTATAAGTACATTGCCTCACGTTTGTATGGCTGGGAGCGCTAAAACTGTTTTTAATCTCGTCATTCCTGTAACTTTAACTGAAATTACAATAGCAGATAAGATTAGCGTAAATTATAGAATGAGAATAGAGTATTATATCAAATTTCGTCAAAATCGATCAGATTATAATTTAGAAAATATGAAGAACGTTACAAACCCGAATTTTAGTGTAGATCCCACGACTAGCCTCCCAGAGCGCTCAGGTACGCCCTTGGATGTGATGGTAGTATTATACTACAATTGCTCCCGGTAGGTACTTTAGTAAGGCGAGCTTCCTTGCTGAAGAAACTGAAGGGCTCCGAGCTATAATTTATAGTGCTATAACTCACCCCCCGCGCCCCCCTGTAATTTGGATGAGTGAAGCGGCGTTAACGTTAGATCCAACCTCTAACTAGCTACCTCGTTACTTTCATCACCCCCTGCTCTCTTCGTCCTATAAGAATATTAAAATATATATTTTTCTTGACACCACTTGGAATCAATGACGGTACATAGATACTGATTTCGTGAAAATATATTAATACTAATTAAATAAATAAATATTTTAATGGAATAATGATTGAAATATTACCAACAAATATATTAGAGATTCTCAATAAACAATGCGAGAGAACAGTCTACCCCGAAGCGTGTGTTAAGGAGAATGTGGGAATGAGAGGCTGATCAGATGAGCGACGAGAGGGCCCACACAACCATACTCCCCTCACTACCTCTCACATCCTTCGCTACTTGAATATGTCATTCACCTTATTTCTAACTTTAGCGAGGAAAAAAAAATAGGTTAGGTTTAGGTTAGGTTTTATGACTCATGCCCGGGCTTTAACTACGAGGTCATATCGCCTACTACCAGAGCGCTCTTTCGTCACTCTGGTGGACATGAGCCCGACTCTACTGTGGGAGTCCTAAATTTTGCCTACCCTAAATTTTTATTCATCTAGGGTAGGGGTCTCTAACGAGTACCTGACATCGTACAGGCTCGGGACCATCGCTTAACGTCCCATCCGAAGGACGGCGTGCTTAAGTTTATTGTGTGTGTGTGTGTGTGTTTGTGAACACGATAACTTCCGATAGTGAACCCATAACCTACTGCTTACCTGTTTCTTAAAGTAAACCAGTATTAATTATAAATGGGCCCTTTCCTCAAAGGATATTAGGATAAGGGCTACCACGGAGGGCTAAGGGGAGCGCCGGACGGGAGCCCAGCCCAGGATCCCGGGGCAACCAGTGAGACAAGGCAGGGCACAACCGGGTTTATAACTAAAGGCAAAGAGCTTTGACCCTAAATGACAAGCAACGCTTGATATTGAGGGTGTAATTGTATTGGGCACCGACCAGACCCTATAGGCCCGAGACTGTACCAGTCCAGAGATCCCGGCGGAGCCAAGATATAATTCATATTGTTTCCGTAACTTTCTCACGAACCCCTCTTTCTATTTAGTGATTTAAAAATGCTAAAATATGTACCTATCCTAAATTATATTTCTGAGGTGGGGAAAGAAGATAAAAATATGTAATTACAGTCGGACAGTTTCCAGTTAGTTAGCTAATTGTGACTCATGCCCGGGCCTCAACAACGAGGTCATATACTACCAGATCTCTCGTCACTCTGGTGGACTTGAGCCCGACTCCTGGGAGTCCTGAATATTGTCTATCCTAAATTTTATTTCACGTAGGATTGGGGTCTTTAACGAGGAACCTGAGATCGTACAGGCTCGGGACTATAGCTTAACGTCCCATCCGAAGACCGGCAATCTCTAGGTTATTTAACCTCCCAAATAAAAAAAACTGAGAGCCTCTGCTGGGTTTCGAACCTGCGATCTTGAACTCAGTAAGCAAGCAAGCTACCTGCGCCCTCTAAACATTTTCCTGTGATGGAACAGACACGAAAGATAAAAACCACTTGTATCGACTTTACCTTAGAGTTTTATTTATATAGATAACAGGATCGTTGTCAGCGACCACTTCCAGAAACATTTCACTGGAGGGAGGATGGAGGTAATTGCTGGAGTGGGTTACGGGAGAGAGGGAGGATACATTTGCCTTTGAGATTTCACCGGAATTCAGGATTTCCGACCCCTGCCCTGATTCAAAAAATAAAAAATAACAACCCTATGTATCCTCTGTGTGTTTTTGTGTGTTGTGATTATGTGAATTATGCAAAATAAAATTAATAAATATAAAATTAAAATAATTGAATTAATAATAATTAAAACGAAAAGAATAAATAACAAATATTATTACCACATTTCCTGTAGAAATTTTAGCTGGTCTTCTAAATTTTGATTTCTACAGTAATTTTCGAAAAGGGCACTAAAAAAATATCGAAAGTTCAAGACGTGCAATTTTTAAGAAAGTGCACATATTTAAAAAATTTCAATTAACAAACTTTCCATTTGAATTTCTTCTAAATTTACTAAAGAGATGCCATACTGTTTTTCTAAATGTTGTAAAAATATAAAATCTAATCCAAAGGTATAAATTATCTTACTGGGTTAGCAGGGAAAACGAATAGCATAGAATTAGAGAACAAATATTTGGGTTTATTTACTTAAATCTACATTATAAATTGATTAACTAAATATTGAAAAATAAAAAAAACATGAAATTAATTTTTAAAAAGATATCTCACAAACTAATTTATAATTCTTTTATATTTAGGGCATATAAAACATATAAATAAGTAAAAGTAGCTCCTTTGCGCATCTATTTCATTGTTATTTCACAGCTTTTTGGTTCACCACACCTTAAGCTAAACACTTTTCTCACTCCTAGACTGTCCACCTTCACATCTCATCTCAGACCGTCTCACCTTCACAACCCAACTTAGACTGGTCTACATTATTAAAAACAGCTGATCATCGTCTTTCTCAAGGAGAGCCGCCTGCAGGAGGGTGATGAGGTCTGGTTGTGTTCACCTGTCGTCGGACGCAACAGGAGCGCCAAACTGCACAGGCCTTGGGGCGGACCCTACACCATCATGAAGAAGTTGTCGGACGTTATGTACAGGATACAAGATCCTCGTCGGTGGCGGCGGCGAATAGTGGTTCATGCAAATCGCCTGCGGCCGTTCAAGAGACGCCTGGGGGACCAGGCCTCTTGAAGGAGGGGACGATGTAGCATCTGTTTATTTTAATTATAATTTAGATTGTTGTCTTAATAATTTCATGTGTAGATAAAAATACACGGCTTATTGTGATTTACGAGAAAGTGCATTCTGTTTTACTTAACTAAGTCGGAATTAGTAAGCGAAGGCCCGCTACAAACATAATTAAATTTATAATATATTATTAATAATTATAATGTTTGTAATTTTATACATCACAGTGTGTTTGTGTGTTAATTAGTTATTATGACTCATGCCCGGGCTTTAACTACTAGGTCATATCGCCTACTACCAGAGCGCTCTTTCGTCACTCTGTGAGAGTTCTAAATTTTCCTACCCTAAATTTTTATTCATCTAGAGCAGGGTTCTATAAAGAGAACCTGACATCGTACAGGCTCGGGACCATCGCTTAACGTCCCATCCGAAGGACGGCGTGCTTAAGTTTATTGTGTGTGTGTGTTTGTGAACACGATAACTTCCGATAGTGAACCCATAACCTACTGCTTACCTTCCAGAAAACAATTCTCCCCCACCTCTCTGGCCGATGTAACTGAAAATCAATAGGTGCCCAACATGTAAAACAATAATTAGAATATATTAAAAGTAATTAAAATAATTTTAGTGTGAGCCAAACAAATTGTAAACAGAGAACAATACAGACATCGGGGTAATAGCAATTTGGTTGTGAAACCATCTCAGCGGCTGCAAACAATATGCGGCGTGGAGTGGCTTTGAACGGTGCATACAAACAGGACAATTTCCTTACTAGAGAGGAAATTAGCACAAAAGCACCTCATGGAGGGCTTCCAAGTAGCACAAACATTGTGTCTGTATCTTTGTGTGTGTGTTGTGTACCGAGATGTAAACAGGAAAATGCGGAGTATATCTGCTAGCCCCACATACCACCCCCGTGCTCTGCTTCCTAAGCACTGGACTTCAAAATAATTGCTTTTATAATGACATTTTAAATTGGAATTGCTTTTAAATTGCAGAAAGAAATTTCTGTGGATTTTTTTAAAATAATATTACTAAGAGGTCTAGCTCTCCAGGCTGTTTACTTCAATATCTATAGGGGAAGTTATGTAATCGTTGGGAAATTCGATGTAGAGTTTTCACCAGAATTTCACGTTTTCCCTCACGTTTTCATGATTTCAATAAAGTCGTCGGTGAATCACCGGCTATGTACTTCCCCATCATGAATTAATCAATTATGTTTTTGTTCTCGACAACAAATCCAATCGACTGTTTGGGCTAAAATACAATAGTTGACTCTCCTGAGGGAACCCTCATACTGAATGTTATATCGATACTTGGATTACATCGACAATCGGGTTTTTGAGTTGAGCCCCCTCCTCCGACCCTCCCCTTCCCTTCGAATTTTATGGGAAATCAATAGATGACGTCCTTATGTACTGTATTTTGATTCAAATCGGTTTATTTTCAATCAAATAATCTATTGCTGGCTAAGTTCATAGATACAATCGTTTCTGTGTTTGAGTGCTCACAAAGTTCTAATCATATACAAGCAAAAACAGACATAATCGCGAAGATGGTCAAAACGTATTGAGGGGACCTTGAAATGTGAAAATCCGTTGAAAACTCATCTCGGATTTTCCCACGATTAACATTTATTTTAATGTAGCGATTCATCTAAAAGCTTTTCTCCGATCAAGTAAGCATCTTGACGTTCCAGATTCTCTTCCATTCTGGATTTTAGTACATCCTATATATACCGGAGATTGGAGAGTCAGACAGCTATTTTATGGGCTTTAACTACGAAGTCATATCGCCTATTATCTGAGAGCCCTTTCTGTTCGCTCTGGAGGATATGAGCCCGCCTCTACTGTGTCATTTTTCGTAAGCTAGGATAGGGGTCTATAACGAGTACCTGACAGCAGAACGTCCCATCCGAAAGACGGCAAAATCACTGATAAAAAAAAGCTAAGTGCTTCGGCTGGGTTTTGAACTCACACTCTTGAGCATAGTAGTCGAGGACACTACATACACATAATATATACAACATGCAAATGTGCAAATAGAGTGAAACATGGCATTGTCAAAATGTCAAGAGGGGAGAAATCTCAGAGAAAGTGGTGACAGTCCCTGGGCACTGACTTGCACTCTCATCTCTGTCAGTGGAGCTACTAAGAAGGTCCCTAGGCCATTAGCGCTCAAGGCGTCGATGGGGAAGTGTGGCAGAATGGAGGGCACAGACTAGAGGATTACTGTGTGAACTAAAGAACAATCTTTCTTTGTATTTATGATGTATTAAGCAACTTCTGTGGCGAGGGGAATGTTAGATCATATGGAGAAGTATGTGGGGGACATAATAAGGAGCATTGGGTATTGTGCGAAGGATTCGATGCGCTGAAGAAATTAAGCCTTGGCAGAAGCCCAGAGTTCAAGTCCGATTACTGCATTGAAAATTAATCGTTTTATTCTCAGAGTTAATTCAGATTTAGTAGTCTCAGGAACAGTGTGAAACAACCTCTCACCGACCTAGGTATACACTCCTCAGGTCAGCCGACTGCTATAAGCCCATGTCAGCCCTATCTTGGGGCGAGGCCCCGGGTTGAGTTTGGACAACCTCTCACCGACCTAGGTAATACACTCCTCAGGTCAGCCGACTGCTATAAGCCCATGTCAGCCCTATCTTGGGGCGAGGCCCCGGGTTGAGTTTGGACAACCTCTCACCGACCTGGCTATACACTCCTCAAGTCAGCCGACTGCTGCTAGCCCATGTCAGCCCTATCTTGGGGCGAGGCCCCGGGTTGAGTTTGGACAACCTCTCACCGACCTAGGTATACACTCCTCTAGTCAGCCGACTGCTATAAGCCCATGTCAGCCCCTATCTTGGGGCAAGGCCCCGGGTTGGGTTTGGACAACCTCTCACCGACCTAGGAATACACTCCTCAGGTCAGCCGACTGCTATAAGCCCATGTCAGCCCTTATCTTGGTGAAAAGAACCGGATTGGGTTTGGACACCTCTCACCGACCTAGGTATACACTCCTCAAGTCTGCCGACTGCTATAAGCCCATGTCAGCCCTTATCTTGGTGAAAAGAACCGGATTGGGTTTGGACACCTCTCACCGACCTAGGTATACACTCCTCAAGTCTGCCGACTGCTATAAGCCCATGTCAGCCTTTATCTTGGTGAAAAGAACCGGATTGGGTTTGGACACCTCTCACCGACCTAGGTATACACTCCTCAAGTCTGCCGACGGCTATAAGCCCATGTCAGCTCCTATCTTGGGGCAAGGCCCCGGGTTGGGTTTGGACAACCTCTCACCGACCTAGGAATACACTCCTCAGGTCAGCCGACTGCTATAAGCCCATGTCAGCCCTTATCTTGGTGAAAAGAACCGGATTGGGTTTGGACACCTCTCACCGACCTAGGTATACACTCCTCAAGTCTGCCGACTGCTATAAGCCCATGTCAGCCCTTATCTTGGTGAAAAGAACCGGATTGGGTTTGGACACCTCTCACCGACCTAGGTATACACTCCTCAAGCCTGCCGACTGCTGCTAGCCCATGTCAGCCCCTATCTTGGGGCGAGGCCTCGGGTTGGGTTTGGACAACCTCTCACCGACCTGACTATACACACTCCTGAAGCCTGCCGACTGCTGCTAGCCCATGTCAGCCCCTATCTTGGATCTCGTCTCATTCCTTCTCGGTACAACTCCCATTTCGACACCTCCAAGATCCCTCTGTAAGATACCTACCGTTTTCTATCTTACATCTTTCATCCCATCAACGGCTTTCTTCTCCAACGAACTCATCTATATTCAACTGGAGCTCCATATCTGCCCTCCATGAACACAATTTAAATGTAAAATTCTGCCACTTTATATATATAAAACCTGAATAAATATCAGTGTTACTGTTTTCAAGAATGGTTTAAAATAATTTCAAAAAGAAGTAGTTTGTAATTTAAGAAAGTTTGAGAAAGTTAAGTCAGGCCTGATTTAGCGGAACTTTACAGCGAGCTGCGTCAGTCTGTATCACTAGAGATCAGCTCACATCAGCACAAAAGTCCCGGTTTTTTTTCTGAAATATCCAAAAATACGTCCCAGTGGCAGGAAAAGTATAAGTACCATCAACAGAAATTTTCCTCTCCCTCTCACGGAGTGCCGAAAATTAGGGGATCGCAAAAGCAAAATTAAATATATATATTTTTTAATTTTTATATACATTATGGCACTTGTGGGGGATCAAAAACATCGTCCTTCGGCCCCCCTCCCCCTTCCCTCTCTCTCTGATCTTCTATTACACTTATAGAAAAACAAATCTGAGCAATTTGCGGCAATTATTCAAAAAAAATTGTAATTGGTTAGCGTCGAAGCTTCAATTTTATTATAGAGAGAGGGTCAAAATAAAGGGAGGAGGGTCCATACAACTTTTTGTTGGATCAAATGAAAGGAAATGATGAGCTGATTTAGAATATATTTTTTGTTCATTTTAAGTTTTGGAAATGCAAGCATGAGAGGGAGAATATTTTGGGTGCGCCAAAGTGAATAAGATTTATGAGGGAAGTTATGTAATCGGTCAAAAACTCGATGTGGAGTTTTCAACGGAATTTCAGGTCTTCAGACCTGAAAAAAAATTCTGTTTGTGGATCTGTGAATATGATAAAATGAATGTATCGACACGAAATTTTATAAGGGGGGTTCAGGGGTTCAATTCATAAACCCTAATAACTGCCGATGTAATGAATTTATCGACACAAAATTTAGTGTGAGGATTGGCGCAAACGGTCGACTGGTTATGGAGGTGGGGCGAAAAAGTAATTAATTTGTTCTGGGGAAATAGGTACATTGCCGGTGATTCACCGAGGATTTTTGTTTTTTCTTGCCATTATCCGGATAGGTACAATTTTCCCACTAATATTTTTTCTCAAAAATAATGTGTCCGGATATTTGAACATTTCCTCCCGTGGTTAAACGAAAAATATATACGAAAGTATAGCTGCTTCAATGATTCTATTAGCCAAAAAAAAAGCATAGATACTGGCGGTACAACGGTACGTGGGAATTAGATTGAGAGAAGCGTAGAGAGACAGTGGGAGGGGGGACGTTTATTGAATATTGGGGGGGGGGGGGGGGGGGGGGGGGGCTGAGCCTACGGCAACAGATTCATTGAAAGAGCAGGACCTGATCTGGCCCATGAATATTGTATGACACACCAGCCAGGATCCTCCCTCCCTCCCTCCCTCCGTAATGGGCAAATCGAATTTCAAATCAAATATCAAAAATAATACGTCCGTATGTCAAAAGACCAAGAAGAAAAAAAAAGTAATGTTTTTGTGATGGGCCTCATACGGAGGATGTCTGATCCAATATCTTGAAGGGACACACACAGGTCTGAGAATCACTAACAAAGTACTTCCCTGGCTCCAATTACCTTTATAAATAAAACCGTAAGAGAGAGGGACTGTCTGTGCTTTGAGGGTTTTTGGAAACTAACTGAGTTATATTCGTTTTATCATCAACAAAAACTATACAACCAGTTATTGGCTTCCGTTGTTTGTATGTCTGTTCCATCATCCCCAGAAAATAAAAATTACAAATAAACATATTTCATCCAAAGTTCATATTTTGAATATGTCTACTATTCATGAATAGGTTTTAGAGTAGGTACATATGATTCGAGCATCTCTAAATTGAGGGCGAATTTACTTGAAATCAGAAACTCACTCTTCCTGTAAACCCTTCGTTGGTGTTTTACTCTGAGAGACAGACATGAATCTGACGTGAAATCGACACATCAAATTTCTGATCGATTACATAAGTTACCCTTGACGTTAAGCTGGGAAGGTAAATTTGTTACCCTTAAGTACAGCCCTAGAAATCTAACTTTAAAATTTAAATGTTAAAGATTTCTATCTTGGAAATTGAATGTAGAAAATTAATGTAAAATCGTACTTACTAGACTAGATGAACATTTTGAATAATTGGTATTTACCTGAAAAAGAGAGAATAAAACATTAATAAAGTTAAAGACTAATTTAAACTTTATATTAATTTAAGTTGAAAACTAGAGACAATTCTAATAGTTAGTAGTCACTTGAAGAGGACGTCTAGATTGTGTTATTACAGGTCAAGTAACATAATCAATGAAGTGAGCAGTGAAACTACTCAGCCTACACTCCATCGGTTCTCAGAAATAGTTTGTTACTCGTAAGATCCTCCTTTATGCCAGAGTTGAGAGTACACAAGGTCGTTTAAACAAAACAATACAAACAGTTACTGTTACTACATTAACAGTTAAACAGTGATATTAGAACTTATCAGAGAGCTCTGATTGACACTGACTCAAGATACACACATCTATTTACCTATATCTATTTTTGATATTTACACAGAGATAGTATATAGCAAACATGGAGGTCAATGGTATATGGTAGTGCAGTTCATTGTGTGTCTATATACACACACAACACGTCCCCAAACAATATTAAACTAACCAATGAGGAAATCACTACCTTCAGCACACCGTCCTTTGGATAAGACGTCCCAAGCCGGTATGATGTCAGGTACTTGTTAAAGACCCCCTACCCAAGGTGAATAAACCTGGATAGGCAAACTTTCGGACTCAAACAGTAGAGTCGGGCTCATGTCCACCAGAGCGACGGAAGAGCCCTCTGGAATAGGCCTCGACTTTTTTTTAATTAAAAAGGATAAACAATAAGGTATATATAATGTAGTTTTAGAAATTTCTTGTACCAACTACTTTTTTTCAGATCATTCTCCCTCTCCCCAATTAGTTTCTTACTGGCAGAACTGGGTACAAGAAACTTACTTAGAATTACGCTGTTCAATGAAACAAAGCAAACTCCTGAGTCTTTATTATATATCACTTTCATATACGAGTACACTGTAAAGCCAATTTGGGGAGGGGGGAGGGAGAGTGATCAGTAAAGGGGGGAGGGAGAGTGATCTGTAAAGGGGGGAGGGAGAGTGATCTGTAAAAGGGGGAGGGAGAGTGATCTGTAAAAGGGGGAGGGAGAGTGATCTGTAAAGGGGGGAGGGAGAGTGATCTGTAAAAGCGTGGTTTCTATAAGAAAGTCCTGCAATGGCCACATCATATATATTTCGCTCTTACAATATCTGATATTAATAATATCGAAATAACCATACAATATTTTTAGTGCTTTCTAAAAATAAATATAAAAATATTTAATAAATATAATTTTGTAAATTATTCCACGAAAGAACTGGTATAGTACTCTATTGGTGGAGTTAGGAACTACGATATACTGTCATAACCTCATCAAAATATTCCTTTCTTTATCTTCTACTATCCAGTCAATCCAATATATCTGGGGCGAACATGATCCAAAATCAATTTGAATTTGTATAATTAAATCAGGTGGTGAAGGCAGAAAATATATTTTATATAATTTTCATAATGTGTATTAATTAATACATAGATGGAGTGTTCGCCAACGGAACCCTTCAGTGTGTGATCTGATCACATTTCTCTATAATATTTATTTCATGCATATTTTTAAAAGAGCCACAGAAACTCCACATTATTACAAAAACAGAAAGCCCCGATGAAAATTAAAAATACAACCACCACAGGTTGGTTATTGTGGTGAGCCATCACATTGTCAAGTGGACAGATAAATAATGAAAAATAAATAAAATGAACCTAAAATTGACAGTTAAAATCAATATTTGTAAATTACACTTTTGTTGAGTGAAAATTAATTAATTAATTAATTAACATACAAACAAGTACAGGAAACAAAAAAAAAAGTTATTGGTTTTGACGTTTACATATCCCCCATATACAAACTGACATTTTCGAAAAAAGGTAAAACATTTGGATAGGTCATAAGACATTTTTTTTTTTAACGCAAAATTCACCTTGGATATTTGTCATGATTAAATAACTTCCATGTTCTTTTATTTTTGAAAGAAGAATTACTCAAAAAGGAATCAACTTGTTTAACGCCCTTTCATACTTCTTGAAAGTACCTAAATACAAAAAGGAATCAACTTGTTTAACGCCCTTTCATACTTCTTGAAAGTACCTAAATACAAAAAGGAATCAACTTGTTTAACGCCCTTTCATACTTCTTGAAAGTACCTAAATACAAAAAGGAATCAACTTGTTTAACGCCCTTTCATACTTCTTGAAAGTACCTAAATACAAAAAGGAATCAACTTGTTTAACGCCCTTTCATACTTCTTGAAAGTACCTAAATACAAAAAGGAATCAACTTGTTTAACGCCCTTTCATACTTCTTGAAAGTACCTAAATACAAAAAGGAATCAACTTGTTTAACGCCCTTTCATACTTCTTGAAAGTACCTAAATACAAAAAGGAATCAACTTGTTTAACGCCCTTTCATACTTCTTGAAAGTACCTAAATACAAAAAGGAATCAACTTGTTTAACGCCCTTTCATACTTCTTGAAAGTACCTAAATACAAAAAGGAATCAACTTGTTTAACGCCCTTTCATACTTCTTGAAAGTACCTAAATACAAAAAGGAATCACTTGTTTAACGCCCTTTCATACTTCTTGAAAGTACCTAAATACAAAAAGGAATCAACTTGTTTAACGCCCTTTCATACTTCTTGAAAGTACCTAAATACAAAAAGAAAATTTAGAATTCAATAAAAAATGATAGAGAAAACCCTCTGTTTCGAAAAGGAATTTTCTCTCATTGTTCAAAAACAAAAATATATAAATATATATATAATTTAAAAGTCGTGTTTAGTATATAAAAGTCGTGTTTCGTATGTAAAAGTTGTGTTTCGTATATAAAAGCTTATATACAATTTTTTTTTTTTTGGCAGAGATCCTTCACTAATATCCTACAATTTCTATTGTGATTAATTTTGTTCTTTTATCATAATTTTTTTAGTTAAGTACTATTTACTTTACTGATATTTGATAATTTGAGATCCTTCACTAATATCCTACAATTTCTATTGTGATTAATTTTGTTCTTTTATCATCATTTTTTTAGTTAAGCACTATTTACTTTACTGATATTTGTTAATTTATATGTATATATATATATATATATATATATATATATATTTTTTTTTTCTCTTTATTTGCTCTTTGTGACTGGAGGCCCGTGATCGCACCGATATAACGTCTTCAAAGAAGATTTATCTTTAAGAAATATAAATATAAAATAACTATAATTAATAATATAAATAGTATCTATTGCATAAGAATTTTATACTAATTTACAGTATTTGTTTATTTAAAAAAAAATTATTATTCATCACACATTAGTTTGTATTCTAAGATTTAATTGGGGATGATGTGTATAATTTATAAGATTTGTTGATGTACGAAATTGTATGACGTACCCCAATTACCATGTTATGGTTTAACCGAAATAATAATAATAATAATCATTATTATAATAATAATTATTATTATTAGGGTAAAGTAAAAAATCAAGTTGGAATAGTGAGGTTGGGTTGAGAGCAAGATCAGGCATACTAACTACATAAATGAGGATTCAGTTCTCTGAGAGAGTGTAATACATAAATGAGGATTCAGTTCTCTGAGAGAGTGTAATACATAAATGAGGATTCAGTTCTCTGAGAGAGTGTAATACATAAATGAGGATTCTGTTCTCTCAGAGAGTGTAATACATAAATGAGGATTCAGTTCTCTCAGAGAGTGTAATACATAAATGAGGATTCAGTTCTCTCAGAGAGTGTAATACATAAATGAGGATTCAGTTCTCTCAGAGAGTGTAATACATAAATGAGGATTCAGTTCTCTGAGAGAGTGTAATACATAAATGAGGATTCTGTTCTCTCAGAGAGTGTAATACATAAATGAGGATTCAGTTCTCTCAGAGAGTGTAATACATAAATGAGAATTTAGTTCTCACAGAGAGTGTAATACATAAATGAGAATTTAGTTCTCACAGAGAGTGTAATACATAAATGAGGATTCAGTTCTCACAGAGGATGAGAGTTATCTGCAGATGAGTTGAGCACCAACCGGTTCCAGTTTACCAAGATGATGAGGAGTACAAATCATTAAGGGCAGCCAAGGCGGTAAGATCATTATGGGATGGATAACACAAGATGAACCTGGGAGAGCCGCGGGAGCGAGGGGGGCGGCCAAATCTCAACAACAAAAAAATAAATTAATAATTCAATAATTTTTTTTTACCATGTATTTTTTAATAATAAATGAAGAAGTTTTTATAAAGTTGAACATTAATAAATTGTGTGTTTGTGTTTTTATTTTAAAAATTTGTTCCCCCTAAAAAAAATTCTCCTAAATAAATTTGATTTTAATAAATAATATTATTCTTGGAGATGATAATAAAAAAAAAATGTTTCTTATTTTAATTTATTTTTTTGGCGGGTGGGCGGGGCAGCCAACATTTTTTTACACCGGCCGACCGTTTGTCTTATCGTGTCAGGCGGCAACATGAAATTCCTGTGAAAACTGAACATCGATTACATAACGTTTCCTATACGTATAGCTGAGGAAAAGAGGTTTGAAGATATTTTTCTAGTAGTATAAATAATGTGTATAAATAAGGTGTAAAGATGCGGAGATGTCAAGTACAGACGGGCCGGTATCCTGGTACACTCGGGTATCTGCTATCTTCTTGAGAGGTCTCCAATATTCCCAAGTAAACATTGACTTGGCTGTTTCGGGCAGAAACCTACCATCCCCATCCCTATCGAGTATGAGTGTCGATAGGAAAACATCAATATCGTATCGATGAAATGACATCTATGGCCTCTCTACATAAGCAATTCACCAGATCTATATATTGAAAACAATGTGCTCACGTACCTAGGGCCCTAGAGAGTCTGCAGCCCTAACTTTTAGGGGAGTCTTAACATAAAAACTCTAATAACTGCCGATACGATGAATGTATCGACACGAAATTTTACATGTGTGACCAAAACCCTAAGGACAACATCTATTGATGTTCGGCCAAGTGGCAAAAGAGGAGGGGGGGATTGGGGGAGGCTTAACTCAAAAACTCCAATAACTGCTGTTGTAATGAAATTATCGACACAAAGTTTCATATGTGAATTAAAAACTTCATAAGGGCGACACTTATTTATTTTCAGCGATATCGACAGAAGGGAAGGGGAGCGGGCTCAATTCAAAAACCCCGATAACTGCCGATGTAATGAAATTATCGACACAAAATTTAGTGAATAAATAAAAGAAACTTATGAAATTGTGTAAGGCCGAAACCGGTAGTTTTGTAAATATCTTTGGTGGAATAGACAATATTTCAAAAATAAGTTTGTTTTATTTATTCATTACAAGTTCCACAATATGTCCGCGTTCCTCAACTTAGAAGTTGACAACATTAAATGTAAATTTTAGTATTAGAATTTAGGATCCCCTAGTAAGTTAAGTTATTGAATATTAATGCAAACGGTCGAATGGTTTGGAGGGGGAGCTCAAAGTGAATTGATTAATTCGTTCTGGGGAAGTACATTGCCAGAGATACTGACGACTTTTTTCACAATGCAATTGTGAGAACACAAGAGCAGTATATGATAAACACTTGAGTCACTGGATGAAGCGGCTGGTCAGCACCACTGCCTCCTAAATTCACTATCGTAATGTACCGGAAAAACGTATACTTGAATAAGAAGAATTAATTTATAAAATTTAAAAAAGCAATTTTGTATTATACATATTTATTTTCCATATTTTCCTTATTATTACTGATCACATCATTGTCATGTCCTTCCTTATCAGTTACAACGATAACAGGAAAATTCTTGAAAAATTAAAGAGCTTAAATTATTATAAATATTATTACAACGAATATAATAAATAAATAATGAACCAAAACGAAATGTTTACTTCTTCTCAGAAATATATATATAAATAATTCCGGATAAGTGGTACTTCATTCTTCTCTTTTGTCTAAATAAATTGCGATCAACAATATGAGCTTACAAATTCTTTTTATAAGTACAGTTTTTATCTTTTAAGAAGTGTCTCTGTAAGGAACAGGGGCTGCCCCTTGGAGAAAATGCAAAGTGACAACTTCTTGAAACCAGTTTCCCGTTGGGTCTGTTTCAGTCACGCGCATACGCATAGTTAGGCAAAACTATTTTATTGCAGTTTATTTCTTATAAGTAAAGCATTTTTGGCTAATTATAACTAAAATTAATGTCTTATTGGATAATAATAATACCCATAGAAAGGTAAAGAACATTTGCCCGGTTTGCCTCCACTGGAGAGCAGTAACATTTACCAGGGACCTACTACTTACTATATCAGAGAACAGATTAGGTGGATCAGAGCCTCCAAATGCATTCGATGCACCGTTGCATGTAAACATGGCTGAATGTAAACAAAGGTTAACTATATTTAGAGTGGCCGCTAGCTAACTTTAGACGGGTGTTGGTCGGGTCAAGGGAACATCCCAGCACTCAATGACAGTCTTTCTTTCTTGGTGAACAACAAGGTAAAAACTTTGTATTTTTCCCGGAGCCTTGGGGAGGGGGGGGGGGAGGCGAAGGAAGGGGGCCTCCCACACCTTACTGAAGTGTAATTGAGATTGTTCGTAGCGTTGGTGCTTCAGCAGTCCACGTCGTTGCTTCATAGCTACATTGTTGAGCCTAGTAGTCCCAAGCCTCAAGTCGATTGTTATGTTTTTCACCTTTCACACAAATATAAACTGAGGGATAGGGTTGCAGCGTTGCCTAGACATGCACCACCTCACTGCCTCATCCATAATTTTCCTTTCCTTGTTCATTTTGTCATAATTTATAGTCTAATCCAACCGACAGATATAAATTAAAATGTTGACACTACATGGTCGGATTGATTTTTTTGTTTGATCAGAAATTTCATGCAGTATAGTGGAGAGCTTTAGTTCAATTTATGTATGTCAGTTTGAACTTCTGTGGAAAACGGCTGAACGTATATTCACGAATTTCGCAGGAATTTTCAAGGATCTCCCAACAGAATATATTAGACCATATGCCCTTTCAAATGTTTGAATGGGAAAGTGTGGGGAGATAAGTCCTGGTAATCATTGAACTACTAACAATAATGGGTTTTTATCTGGGAGGTAAAGTTTAAAAAAGGTTTTTATATGAAATGTGTTTTTCAATATTCTCTACAACTCTCATTTGTAGAGATTTTTAATTAAGTCATAAACTTAAGTAAAATGTACTTCGGGTCCGAAGTAAAATGGTCTCAATTTTTGTCTCAGTTAACCTAAAATCTAATCAAATCTAAGTTAGCACTCAAATTTCAAGTTCATTGGTACAATCATTTTTGAGTTACAGCGCTACATACACACAATAACTGCGAAAATTGTCAAAACGTCTTCTTAAAAATATATAAAACAATATGTGTCTTCCTCAGTTACTTAAATAAAAAATGTTTAGCTTCTATTAATTTCAAATAGTTGGTTATCCTAATGTATTAATACCAATTTTGATGAAAGCGGACTATGGAGGTAGTCGCTAATACTAGTGGCTTGATAGAGTTGCTTCCTAGGTCACTACACGCCGGGCTTGTTGCATGTTGCATAGCAACCAGGCTGCAACCTCTCTCCTGCAACCCTGCCCTAGCTCCCCTGCACTGTAATCATCTCCCCCCCCCCCCCCTCCCCTCTATCTGCTGATAAAATCACTGCTAATTAATAACATTTCGAAACAAGTTACTTTTCCCAGCTTGTTAACTAACGGGAGTTAGGATAAGAAATTATTTCTCAGGCAAGATCCATGGTACTTGGGCTAAATTAGAGATCCAGAAGTTCAGACAAGAAACCTCTATTACAGACTCACTTCTTACACATGGGAATTTCAAATCATAGATACATATCGTCCTTATGAGTTTCTGGATACGTACATAAAATATCATGTCAATACATTCATTCAATCGGGAGTAATCATGTTCACAGAACACACACACAGACACAGAGATGTTGTATTTCATATTTGGAATCAGAACTTCGGAAAACATGAAATTTCTGTGAAAACTCAACATCGAATTTGTGAGCGAATACGTAACTTGCCTCCACGTAGCAGAGCAAGTAACTTGCCTCCCTCCACGTAGCAGAGCAAGTAACTTGCCTCCCTCCACGTAGCAGAGCAAGTAATATATTGATATGATAAAGTAATACACATGTGATGTGCAACGAGATATATTGTAGCAATAAAATACGTCTTCTAATGTTTTTTTTTTTTTTTTCTCGGAAAAGTAATAATTAAAACTGTGCCGCAAGTAATAAACTTTTTTTGGGGTCAAAATGATAACCTGCAATAAATCTCTATTTGGCCAATTAACCCAAATAACTATGATATCCGCTAACGGGGGTCACCAACCTTCCAACTGATAACTGATTGTTTTTATTTGTTTTAAATTCTGGGAAATGCCGCGTTAATTTATTTATTTATAATTATTTTCCCACCCTAACAGTTTTCTTGTACCATTATAATAATATTACCATAACATGGTAATAGGATGCATCATTAGAATGTTTATATTAAGATAACTTATAAATTAGATTCATAAACAGATATTAACTCTTATAGTTTCTGACCCAACTAAAAAAAAATTAATAAATAAATGTTGAAAATATGAGTATAAAAATAAGAATATTATATAGCATGATGAATGAAATATAGTAGACATTTTTTTAATTAAATTAAAATTAAGATAATAATTTTTGATACTTTTTCCGGAAGTGTCTTTTTCACGAAGACATTTCTGGACGTTCTCACGTCCCTTCCTCAGGTCACAATGTGCGAAATATAGAAAAGCGAAAGAAAACAAAATAACAATAACAATTATTATATACGTATATATAAATAAATGAAATGGTAATAAAAATACATAAAAGAGAAAAACAAGAAAAATACATTAGTATATAAATAATAAAAAATAATGATTAAAAAGTAGATTCGACAGACCTTAAAGAGGAACATAGAAAATTATAGAGGAACTGCCAAAAAAAATATATTTAAAATTAAAGCTATGTACCAAATAATGTTTTTGAATATAAAACACGATTTTTTTATTATGGTTGTTTTATTATTTTGCACAATGAGAAAAAAATGCCGTTTCCGAATAGAGGGCTATTGTCTTCAAGAAGTGAGTATTATAATGAGGAGGATCAGGAAAAAAAGGGCGTCGGTGAATCACCATCAGTGTTCTTCCTCAGGCCAAATATTTGTGAGGCACGGGGGGTGGAGGGTCTTTTCGTATTCCTCTAAACGAACACTTTGGAAATATGTGTCAGACATTTCGATTATATTAAAATTTCAGAGAGTTTCTCCCCCAACAGCGCCCCCCCCCCCCCCCCCCCCCCCCAATTGGACATTTTTGCAACCTTCACAGCCTAAATTTTGAGTGGGGACCATTCTTATAATACCATGCAAGTTTTTTTGTTTTTTTCCAATTTATTTCTCTAGATCAACTTACAGAAAATTAGCATAAATGGACAAACAGAAACAAAAAATAAATAAAATAAACAAAGATAATTAAATGTTTAAATGAAATATTGAATGTTATCTGCAGTCAAAATTCGCACTCGAGCACTCGGCAGGCCTGAAGTGAACTTACCATTACCATCCAAGTGGTGGCAGGATATAAAGCTATCGCACTCGAGCACTCGGCAGGCCTGAAGTGAACTTACCATTACCATCCAAGTGGTGGCAGGATATAAAGCTATCGCACTCGAGCACTCGGCAGGCCTGAAGTGAACTTACCATTACCATTACTCGGCAGGCCTGAAGTGAACTTACCATTACCATCCAAGTGGTGGCAGGATATAAAGCTATCGCACTCGAGCACTCGGCAGGCCTGAAGTGAACTTACCATTACCATCCAAGTGGTGGCAGGATATAAAGCTATCGCACTCGAGCACTCGGCAGGCCTGAAGTGAACTTACCATTACCATCCAAGTGGTGGCAGGATATAAAGCTATCGATATAAACCTATTGATATAAAACTATTTTCACAGAGTGATCGAAATAGAAATTTGATAGCACGTCACGTGACAACCGGAAGTGGGATCAAAAATCCCAGCCCCTGCGAAAAAATCATCTCTACTTTATATATTTCTTTCGAGGGATTGGTTGGAAACCCAAACCGGTTGAGGCCCTTGGGTTTTTTTTTTTTTATCTGAGAGGTGCCGTCCTTCGAAAGGGTCTTTAAGCGATGGTCCCTCGAGCCAGTACGATGTCAGGTAATCGTTAAAGACCTCTTATACCCTAGATAACAAAACCAAAAATCGAGGTCACCAAAACAACTCTCCAACAATAGACAATATGACATAATTAGAGCCCGGGCATGAACCACAAAAGTAAAAGAAAGGAATGTGGATCACAGTAGGACGCTCCGTGCCACCGGTACCCGCAGGGGAGAAGTTCCATCCTCGTTGTGGAGGGAATTCGAGGCTCTGTCGTGTAAATGAAAATTCAATATTTGGCCAACGTTTCGGAATTACTTCCTTCTTCAGGGCCTACAGATACTTAATAACAATGTTAAAAAAAGATGAAAAACAATTTTTTTAAAAAATAAATAAAGGAGAAAAAAAATTAAATAAATAATAAAAATAAATGAAATTTTTTGTAATTAGTGATAAAATAACTTATATATTGTCATTTATTTATTAGGTTATTTTATCATTAATTTCAAAAACATTTATTTATTTTTTATTTAATTTTTTTTCCCTCCTTTATTTATTTTAAAAAAATGTTTCTTCATCTATTTTTAACATTATTTTTAAGTATCTGCTTATATCATTGTCCATAAGGACTAATTTATTTGTTGTATCCCGTAGGCCCTGAAGAAGAAAATAAATAGTTTCCGAAACGTTGGCCAAATATTGAATTTTCTATTGCACGACAGAACCTCGAATTCCTTCTACATTGAAAATATACTGCAGACTCTATTAATCATTATGAACATGGCAGTAACCAGATTCCTTCTTCGTGTTTTGTATTAGATGTATGGAAGAGTTCAACAACATTTTTTTTTCTATCCGGAATTTGATTATAAAATGTGAAGAATTGAAGAGGGAGAGAGGAATAAGGATTTTTTTGAGGGCTGTGGGCTGGTTGTTTAATGGATGGATGATGGTGGTCGTACAGAACTGTCGGTGAAGGGAACACTATGTTTAAATATTTTGGGTGAGGGTAGCGCCGTGTAGTGAGAGATACCGTCCCGCACAACACATACCATGTGAAAAATGGGCCACCCCCACACACAATGTCCTGTTGCCGCCCCCAGCCAGGCTTGCCTTCTTTTTATAGAGGACCGGGAGGCTATTCAAAAATACTATTCAGAACAAAAACGTATGACAATATTCAAAAAGAAAATACCGACAAAAAAATGAATAAATATTCCATTAATCATTCTCAAGGATATTTCATTATGTACCTTTTTTTTTACTTGCCCAGCGATACGAAGTATAGGGGATGTTATGTAATCAGACAGAACTTCGATGTTGAGTTTTCACCGGAATTTCGTAACTCCCGATAGATAAATACATCAACAAGAAATAGAGGGCGCCGGTAGCTCAGTGGTATACGTGCTTGTCTTCTGAGCTCAAAATCGTAGGTTCGCAACCCGACCGAGGTCCTTAGTTTATTTTATCTGGGAGGTAAAATAAACTTGAGCACGCCGTCCTTCGGATGGGACGTTAAGCAATGGTCCCGAGCCTGTACGGTGTCAGGTACTCGTTTAAGACCCCTGCCCTAAAAAAATGATAGAATAAAAATTTAGGGTAGGCAAAATTTAGGACTCCCACAGTAGAGTCGGGCTCATGTCCACCAGAGTGACGAAAGAGCGCTCTGGTAGTAGGCGATATGACCTCGTAGTTAAGCCCGGGCATGAGTCATAAAACCTAATCTAACCGCAGAACCCCTAAGAGAGGATCAAAGAAGGGGTGGGGAGGGGGGGGGGGGGGGGGGAGGGTCCTTAGAACTGTCGATGTAATGAAATTGATGATTCACAAGTGCCTCAGTAAGCCACCTTTTGATTTGCAACTAAATCGGTGAGTTGGTTTCAGAGGGAGAGCGAAAACTTAATTGGGAGAGTACATTTTCTTTTACTAGCCAGCTGTACGTAGTATAGGGAAAGTTATGTAATATGTCATGTCCAGTGTGTCTGTGAAGACGACATGCGGCACACTAATGTTACGTAATTAGGAAGGTCTATTGGCGGCAAGAGTTGAAAGGAGCGGTCAGCTGATTGAAGACACTGATGAAAACATATGGAGAGCGTTGAGGTCAGCTGATTGAGAAGGAGAACACCAGAAGAGGCGGGAGTATATCGGACATACGACAATATGTTGCTGGCAATACTCGACGCCTTTCCAAAGACACTATATTTATGTAGTACTAGCAGGTTCACCAGGCGTTGCCCGGGAGGAACATCATTAATAATTCTGTATAATTCAACAAATAATGTAATTTCCATTGTAATAATGAAACAGGGGATCGGAACACATTAAATTCAGGGGAAAACTCAACATCGAATTTTTTACCGACTTCCCCTATACTCGAGTAACCCGGGGAAGAAGTCTCCCTGGAGTATGAGCCTATTCAAAACGGCCTCTGGGGGAGTGCGTGCCCCAGGTCCCTGACCTGCCTCGTGGTACTCCAGATCCCTGGGGCTACTTGAGAACCACCATCCTCCCACTTGGTATACCTGGGGAAGAAGAAGTCTCCCTGGAGTATGAGCCTATTCAAAACGGCCTCTGGGGGAGTGCGTGCCCCAGGTCCCTGACCTGCCTCGTGATACTCCAGATCCCTGGGGCTACTTGAGAACCACCATCCTCCCACTTGGTATACCTGGGGAAGAAGAAGTCTCCCTGGAGTATGAGCCTATTCAAAACGGCCTCTGGGGGAGTGCGTGCCCCAGGTCCCTGACCTGCCTCGTGATACTCCAGATCCCTGGGGCTACTTGAGAACCACCATCCTCCCACTTGGTATACCTGGGGAAGAAGAAGTCTCCCTGGAGTATGAGCCTATTCAAAACGGCCTCTGGGGGAGTGCGTGCCCCAGGTCCCTGACCTGCCTCGTGATACTCCAGATCCCTGGGGCTACTTGAGAACCACCATCCTCCCACTTGGTATACCTGGGGAAGAAGAAGTCTCCCTGGAGTATGAGCCTATTCAAAACGGCCTCTGGGGGAGTGCGTGCCCCAGGTCCCTGACCTGCCTCGTGATACTCCAGATCCCTGGGGCTACTTGAGAACCACCATCCTCCCACTTGGTATACCTGGGGAAGAAGAAGTCTCCCTGGAGTATGAGCCTATTCAAAACGGCCTCTGGGGGAGTGCGTGCCCCAGGTCCCTGACCTGCCTCGTGATACTCCAGATCCCTGGGGCTACTTGAGAACCACCATCCTCCCACTCCGCCCTTCTCTTTAGCAATACAACCGTACCGTCTCAACATCCACCTTTCTTCCTTCCTAGCCTATAAAGCTGCAACTCTCTGGAGTTCGAAATCCTGTGTCTTCTGGCTCTTAGTTGGTGTAAAAGAATACAAAAGAATGAAAAAAAAGTCGTAGGTAAATCACCGGCAATGTACTTCCAATCCCCAGAACGAATTAATCAATTAACTTTTCGCTCCCGTTCGTAAAACAGTCTATCGTTTGCGCTAATATTCAATAGTTGACTTACGTAGGGGCTCTTAAATCATCATACTGAATTTTGTTATATTTTTATTATTTAGTTATCAAATTTATAATGTAGATTTAAGTAAATAAACCCAAATATTTGTTCTCTAATTCTATTCTATTCATTTTCCCTGTTAACCCAGTAAGATAATTTATACCTTTGGATTAGATTGAACATTTTTGCAAAATTTAGAAAATAAAACAATATGACATCTCTTTAGTAAATTTAGAAGAAATCCAAATGAAAAGTTTGTTAATTGACGGAAACCTCATAACGTTATATTCAGATTAATTTATTGCGTTGTTCCTTGTGATATTGATGGACCCATATGAGGGGGTCTTCGGTTATGGGGAAGTACATCGTATGACATCTAGGGGGGTCACTGTCAATGATATACAGAGAATGCTCGCACCGATGAAGGACTGTTACTTCGGATCTTTTAAATGAACTTTCATTTGAAGATGTACATCTTAGCATTTACTATAGACCTAGGTACTTTTAATTTCGGAGAATCTTTTTCAGTTTGAAAGATTTAATGAAAATGAAAATGTGGGAAAAAAACAAAACAAAAAAAAAACAGTGGAAATGCCCCTCTGGTTTTTACTAAAACTACAAACAAAATGTTAATTTGGGTAACAAAAGCGAATTTTAATAATGAGAAAAAAATGTACGCACACCACCCTAATAAAACAGCGTACGGTATTACAAAAAATTTAGGTATTTTAATAATAAGAGAACATATTCAAAATGTATGTTACGTTTTTATAAGAAACAGTTTTGATATTGTAGGAGCATGAATTCACCCTTTGTTAAAAGCCTAGAATATTATTTTGGAAGGAAAAAGGCTGCCGCAAGTTAGATACTTTTGGGCTCAACTACTCTTATTGGGCCTAGAGCTACATTTGGGCTACCTCCATTGGGTTCCTGACTACATACAGGCTTCCTAAGCATAATAAGCTTCAGCATGGAGTTGGAAAAACATTGAGAAGAGGGGGAAGAATAGTGACATTTTTCTCGAATGTTAAAAAAATGTGAGTTTATTTTTATATAAAAAAATGATGTTCCGAATTATTTTAATACATTTTGTTAGGATAAAAAATGTTTTTCTTGACGCTAAATGTTGTAAAACAAAAATTGCTGTTCCTAATTGTTTAAAAAATATATATATATATTATTAAAATATATTTTGTAGTGATAAACGATCATTTGTTAAAGATTAGCACTTATTTTGTTTCGGGTCTCCCCACAATCCTCCCACCTGTTCAGTAATATGAGATGCCACAGCCTATATTATAAGTTGAAGAATCCTTGAAAAGCCCCGTAAATTTCATGTACATAAAGTACTTTCCCATGAAGCTCACACAAAGAAACGTACATATAGACAGAAATTGAACTGACGATCTCTAAGTCTACTTACTGTACCGCTCGAAATGCATTTCTAATCCATCTGCATGGTGCATGCTGCATCCCTACCCCCTTCTCAGTTGTTATGTCTGTGAAATGTAAAATAAACGTTACATTCCCCTTGAGGCTTGGAACTACCAGGCTCAACAATGTACCAACAACGCAATGAGCAATCTCAATAACACCTCATTAGGGTCCCCTTTCCTTCGCCTCCCCCCCCCCCCCCCCCCCCCCCCAAGGCTCCGGGGAAAAATATAAAGTTTTTACCTTGTTGTTCACCAAGAAAGAAAGACTGTCATTGAGTGCTGGGATGTTCCCTTGACTCGACCTAACACCCGTCTAAAGTTAGCTAGCGGCCACTCTAAATATAGTTAACCTTTGTTTACATTCAGCCATGTTTACATGCAACGGTGCATCGAATGTATTTGGAGGCTCAGATGTAGTAAGTAGTAGGTCCCTGGTAAATGTTACTCCAGTGGAGGCAAAAAGGGCAAACGTTCTATGGATATTATTATTATGTAGAACATTAATTTCGGTTACATCCTACAGATGGTGCATACGAGCACCCCGGGAGCACCCCCCAGATAACATTTCTTTCATGGCCGTTCGTCTGAATGAGACCGCAGAACACAACTATTCCATTTACTTCAAATGACTGTTCTTTTAATAAGAAAAAAAAGTTTGCTAAATATGGTTCAGGAGTCTGACAAATCAATCGGAATGACGGTCAATTTTTTTCTAATCATTCAGTGGTGACTCATCGGCCAAATTCACATACAAGGCACGTTGAACACTGCCATAAAGAGTATGTGCTTAACACTTGAGCACTTGAAGAACAAGGAGCAGAGTTGTCAATGGGAGACAGACAGTAAGGTGATATCATTAGCATACACTTATCTGGAAATAGCTTCAATCAGCTGTTCTCTGGTGAGAAAGATATGTCTTAATATTGATTAGTAAGAGTAAATAATTGAAGATAATAATAACTGATTCTATATTCAGATTAACTTCAACATTTTTTTTTTTTGTATTTATATATTTTAAGCCACAACTATGCAAAAAATGCACAACCAGCGGCTGGGCTGACATGTACTGTACAAAAATAATAAAGATAAAATAAAATAATAAAAATAAATATGACATGAAAGGCTTGGCATCACTTCATAACAGGAGATCTCTATGCCAAACTCTCTTTAATCATCTTGGGGAATTGTGGGGTAAATTTGTACTTGAGATTTTGCGAATTTCCGGATTGGTGTGTAAGTAAATTTTGAAGTAAAAACGTTGGTATAAATCTTCTAAGTTGAGAAACGCGGACATATTGTGGAAAATTGTAATAAATAAATAAAACAAACTTATTTTTGAAATATTGTCTATTCCACTAAAGATATATATACATATATAACTACCGGTTTCGGCTTTATACCATCGTCAGGTCTAGTTGTGAACTAAGTCAGTTTGCGATCAAATGGAGATATTTGATGCCTGTAGATGGGTCGAAAGTGTGGCTATTGTCAATTAAGTGGGTCGCGAATGTAGAACGGTTTCCTCGACCACACACTTTCGACCCATCTACAGGCATCACATATCTCCATTATTGCCCAAAAAGCAGGCTAATTAATAGCTTAGAACAATTAGAAATAAATAAAGCTAACAAAAGGAACATTTGCATGAATGACCAAATTTATTTCAACTATTCCCCTTTGTTAACACCCTAAACCAGTTCTGTTTCCACATATATGTTTGTATTATCTGTTATTAATATTTGTTTCCACATATATGTTTCAAGTTATCTAAATCTTAACATTATTATTAATTTTATTTCTATTTTTATTATTTACTTGTATTTGTACTTATTTATTTGTTATTTTTCCACGATTAGTCTAGTGACATTGTTTTATGTAAATTTAGAACTAGGTTTTGTTAAGAAATATTTCATGAGTTAGCTAACGGTACAGCCAGGGGACTCACAAGTTTTAATAGCACCCTTTGACCTGAGATGTATTTGAAGGGTCGCTCTCTGCAAACTGACTTAGTTCACAACTAGACCTGACGATGGTATAAAGCCGAAACCGGTAGTTATATATGTATATATATCTTTAGTGGAATAGACAATATTTCAAAAATAAGTTTGTTTTATTTATTTGTTGGTATAAATGTTTAATGGTTGTGTCTATGGGTGTGATGTTCAAATCGCGGTGTAAAGTCTTGTTGCTAACGTATGGTGGGCATTGTGTGATCAGTCGGAGAGTATTGGATTGAAATATCTGTATTCTTTTGATGTTCGAAGTCTTGTCTGTACCATATATTTGTAAGCCATAGGTCCAGAGAGGTCGTGAGAAGATAGGTATAACAATTCAGTTTTTGTCGAGTAGATAATTTAGAACGCCTATTCAAAATACTGTACAATAGTCTAAGTCACCGGTCTAGTGTGAGTCGTGTCGTCCGAGTTTCTGGCTCGAAGTTGGCTGGTTTTCAATGAATACTGGGGGGCAGTCGCCACGGCGGAGAGCGAAACAAAATCTAAATTTCATACTTGAAATTGATATGCTAGTAACTATAAGTATAGATTCGTTGAGGTGATTGAAATTTAGTAGTTACTAATTGTTATAAAAAAAAAAGTCGTCGGTGAATCACCAGCAATGTACTTCCCCAGCATAAATGCTCCCTCAGCATTATTCAATTACTAAATGTTGTGTCGATGCATTTATTACATGGTCAGTTATTATAGTTTCTCTGTTGACCCCCTCCTCTGATTTCCTCCTTCCCTTTAATCGATTAATAGGTGTCCTCCTTACGAGGTTTTGAATTTACATATGAAATTTTGTGATTTTTTGTATCCTCCCCTTCCCTTTGGCCGATTTGACTGAAAATCAACAGGTGTCGGTCTTATGGGATCCTGGATACTTATATAAAATTTCATGTCGATATATTCATTATATCGAGAGTTACTCTGTTTTCAGAAACACACAAATAGGATATACTTTTTTTCTCATTTTTGAAATCAGAGGGTCAGAAAACATAAAATTCTGGTGAAAACTCAACATCGAATTTCTGACCGATTATATAACTTCCTCTATACTTCATACAGCTGGAGAAATAATATACATTACAGAACCGAAATTTATTAAATGTTGTTCAACGCCCATAGCCGAGGCTGCGTTCTGACTCAATAGTCTGCAAACAGGAAGAAAATAATATGATACGAAAACAGTTTCGGAAAAATATACTCTTAATGTTTATTGCGAGGTAGTTACCTCAGAGGGCAATCCCAAAAGCAATGAATTCAGTGACTCAGTTTAATGTGAGGGGATCATTCAGGGATAACTCTCAACACAATCCTTATTTAGGAGGCCTTTATGCAAAAAGGCAGAAAGCAGGAGGGATTGTGGGGACAATGGCTGAGCGGGAGAGCTGATAGCGCAATTACGAGACGCGTTAGGCTACCAAACGGCATACATTCTAGAGGAGGGCTGATTTACCATGTAGGCCCTCACCGGAAACACAGTTCGTTACAAATAACTCAAGCGGGGGAAATACGTCACTGATGAGTTTTTTTTTTGTTTATCCATCTGTTGCCGCTCCTTGCACTGCAACTGCAACACCTTTGTTGCAGAGTCCAAGACATGGGAATAGGGGAAAGATTATAAAATTTCTCTGATGCGTCTAGTTACTGCTGAAGCTGTTGCGGCATTTAGTAGTATTAAATAGTTAATTGAGAGGATATCAGCCCCCCCTTCCCCTATCAGTCCCCCTCCCCTATCAGCCCCCCTCCCCCCTCAGGACCCCCTCAATAACATTTTTTTGCAGGGCCCATCACCTATAGTTTAGTTTGGGCTTCAAAATAAACTACATGCTCCCAGTGAAAGTTCCTTTCTACTAACTGCGCCTTGCACCCGAAATCCCCCCCCCCCCCCCTTTAAAAAATAATAATATTTGTATATTTGAGAACCCTTTGATATAATATGCTACACTACCACCATCTCTCGCCGCCCGCCTCAACCACCTTCCCCATCTATACTTCGCCAACCTTGAAATATCCTGTGTTTCGTGAATATGCGATGCCCGGACAAACTAGCCTCCAAGTAAAATTCGAAACGAATATAATACTATTAAAGTTTAAATCCTTTTTCTGGTTACAATAAAGAATTAGAAAGAAAATATTTATATGATTTTTGTAACTTGTGGAATGGTATACACCCAGGGATCGAGGCATCCAGTGCCCCCACAAAACCTAGTCTTGTCCCACCTGGATCTGAAGGTAGCACACCCTTTCACAGAAGACCTTGCTTCCCAGTTTCATGTCTGCCGTAGTGACCGTTCTAACCCCGTCCCAGGACTGCCGCCTTCCGGTTGACGACATGGATGACTCAGTAGCATCCCTCTTCCCACCAGAGCTTTGGTCTTTCTTGGTGCCTTCTTCCTGTCAATCTGCTCAAGCGATCTCTTGTCCCTCCTTAGTCTACATTTTTTTTCTAAGTGAAAGTTTAAAATGGAATAATTTGAAAAGAATAACTTCTGTGAGTTTTTACCTATTTAAACAAAAGTTAAAACCAATTTTATTCATAAAAGAAAATACTTAATTTTACTTAATATTCAATATCTGGAGATTGTCAGATTGAATAGAAGGGAGAGAGCGGTAGGAACAATGGTGGTTAGTTAATCAGATGAGTTTGACTAACGAAGTTTGTTAGTTGGAAAGGGCTGGGATAAGGCGGGGAGGTGGCAAGTCTGTGGACGAAAGTGGGCTCGGAACAAGAGGGCAGGCCAGGGTGGACTTGATTGGATTAGGAAGGGCAGCTGTAGGAGGCTGTTAGCAGGTCTCCAGGCCACCTCCCACTAACCCAATCAGATGTTTGTTAAGTGTGCGGCTACTGCTGGGGGTGGGCCTTCTGGATAGGGGGAGGTTAGCTTCTCCTGAAGAGTTCAGGACACGATGACCCTGAGTGTCTTGTGGAGGATCAGCCAGTGGTACCCTAATGTGACAATATGACAAACTTCCAACCTCTGAGTCTACTGGTAAGTCTATTTGTGGCTGATTAACACGCTTTGTGGCCGGGCCAGTCAAGAGCTAAATTCGGGATGAGATATATTGAATAAAACAAACAAAGAGGTTGTCTTTCCACTGTTTATTGTATACGAAACTGATTTTAGACCGGTGCCCTCTGGTTGCATGCTTGTGTTACCCATAATATAAATTCATTGATATATAGTTTTAAAATACAAAAATAAAGGATATAGAGAAAATAAATAGAAATAATAGATGATATGGGGTTAACTTACCACCTATCAAATTTTTTATAATAATTTATATATTAATAATTATTGTGAGCGTTTGGATATTAGATGTAAGGAGAGTTGGTGCCGCTTGGAAGCAACCATCCCCATAGTACCATTTTAGCGAAGGCTGTGAGGACCGCCCGCCTCAAGGTACAGAATGGTGACTGACCCGGGATGGCAAGCAGTTGCCGTTCATCCCTACGGTTTACTATCTACAAGATAAGCGAGGGGGATTGGCCGCTTAAAATATAGGGGATGATACTCGTACCATTTGATGTAAGGAGAATGCGCTCGGGAGTTATATCTAGAGGATGAGATATAGCTCCTTCTCTCTCCCAGAGGAAATTGCGACTAAAGTGTGTCAAGGTGCGCTAGAGCGCGCTTAATGTAAAAAAAAAAAAAGAACATGCCTAAGTCACTTAAAGTGGGCAATCTGGCAACTTGGAACATACAAATCACATATAAAGTTATCAAAAAATAATACAATTAACGGTTTCAAAAGCATAAAAAACAAATGAAACAACACGTGTGGTGCCAATTAAAAACTTTTACACCCCTTTCCATCCCCTTGCTCCCTACCAATCTGAAATATTTGACAACCAAATACATTTCAAAAAATAGGATTGATCCTGTACTGCCATGTACAGGAGTACTGCCATTTTTTTCATGGATGTGGCGAGAGAACCATCTCTCATGTCTGTACATTTGTTACCTTCACGATTAGGTACAGGGAGGAATGACAAGCATGAGATGCACCTACCGGCCTTAAATGGAAGCTGACGGTAAGTTAATATTGATTATACATTTCTACTTGAATAAAATATGTTAACATTAGGGTTTATTGAACTTTATTGGTAACTAAATATGGAAACTGAAAAAAAATATTCTGGTACAGAGTTTTTTACCAGATAAGAGAAAGGAGCAGTTACCAAAGGATTGGGGAAAAGTTCCTTCAGTCACCGAAAGAACACTATAAAAGCAAAATTTAAGATAACGATTAATGCAATATATTCATCAACGATTGATATTATTGGAAAATTAACATTTATTTAATCAAATGGAAACATTAACGTTACACAGTAGCTTTATTGTTCTTCTTATTATTATTTTGTTTATTTCGTAATTATGGCAGCTATGGTCTCGGGGCTGAAGCTTGCCCAATGTCTCGTCTGTCCTTGGCAGTTCCTCAATTAGTGGGTCTACAATCCATGGCAGGGAGGGATGCGAGGCTTGGCAACGCTGTACCCCTACCAGCCCGCCTCCTCAGCTGCCACGATTTATCGGCTCTACACTGTACAGTTTCATTATGTTTCCTGGACTTTATACATACTAAATATGTATATAGTATGTATGTAAGGATACGAAAACGACTCAGACACAGGAACAAAAATATTGGATTCATGACTTGGTTAGAAGCAGACTTGCAGGGTTGAGGACATAGTACAGTAGAGCTTACTTGGAAAGACCAACTCCCAAAGTTCGGTCCCTAACCACCGAATAATAAATTTAAACTTTGTGAAAACAAAGGTGCCCCCGAACTGAACCTGATCCTCCCCAACCTTACATCCTCATTACACCACCATTAGCATTTATAGTCCAGGAGAAAACCATGAGCAGATATCTCATACCTCATGAGAACTTGGTATAGTCTCTATCCAAGAGAGAAACTATATGAGGCATAGTTACTATTTTCAGGTCAGAGCTGCACGGAACTTTCCCATAGGGCTAATAGAGGTGTGACCTGAAGATGTACAACCGCTAATAACTTTTTTAAAATGTTAACTGGAAGGAGGACCTCCCTCCTTAACATAAATTTAGTAGTATAGCTAATTACCGTTTGGTGGATTTTCATGAAATTTCACATGTAGAGTCTTTATAAGCCCCGTTCAAGAATAGGTCATGCGGAACAATAAGCTACTATATAATTACTTCCTAAGGTACAAACTATGCAGGGTTACTAACCAGACTACGGCCTGAATCTCCTGCCTCGATTAAATATTTCATAGTTTCCGACCTCCTCAATCCTGTCAAATCTTTTGTCTCTCTGCGTCTAGGGACAGAATAACTCCTAAGAGAGAATGAATACGTCAAAATTAAATTTAAAATTGAGCACGCCGTCCGTCGGATGGAACCGAATATGTACTATGTCAGGTAGTACTCGTTAAAGACTCAAGGATAAAAATTTAGGGTAGGCAAAATTTAGGTCTTCCATAGCAGAGTGGGGCTCATGTCCACCAGAGTGACGAAAGAGAGTTCTGGTAGTAGGCGATATGGCCTCGTAGTTAAAGCAGTTATAATAACTAACTAACCTTAAAGGTTGACCGTCCCCAGCTATAAGTTATGAAATCGGTTGAGTTTTCACAGAAATTTCACACCTAAATGAAAAACAAATTCCTGTCTATATGTGTGTTCGTGTGTATGTATCTGTGAACACGAAAACTCCTAAAAGACAATAGTTTGACACGAAATGTTATGTGGGACCCCATAAGGACCACACCTATTAATTGACGGGGTTAGAATTTTCAGTGATCAGTTTTTAACTGATCTAAAAACCTTATAATTTATTAAGAACCTTCTAGGCTTTTTATCTGGAAGGTCACAAAACCTTGAGCATGCCGTCCTTCGGAGGGAAGGTTAAAGGGATGGTTCCAAGGGGAAGCAAAAGTTATTTGATTAATTCGATTAATTCGTTCTGGGGAAGTATAATGCCTGTGATTCACCGACGACTGTTTTTTCTTTTATTGTAAATGTCATCGCCCCCTAAAATAGATAAAGACGACAAATAGCACCTTTTAGAAATAGTTATAAAAATAGTCAAACTTCGAAAATAGTTTTTTTTTCTCGCCAAATCTGAACGTTTCAAGTTTAGAAGAACAGTCAATCTTATTGGCAGCTTTTCCTCGTCTTATCCCAATGAAACAGAATATTCCACCCAATACTCTACTCTTTTATGCTATTATTATTTTCTATTCTAATATTATTTTCTATGATCTTATTTCCCCAGCTATACATAGTATTGGGCACGTTATAAAATCGGTTAGAAATTCGATGTTGCGTTTTGGCCGGAATTACAGATTTTCCGACGCCTGAATCAAAAAATTAAAAAATAAATAAAAAAAAGTCGACGGTGAATCACCGACAATGTTCTTCCCCAGCACGAATTAGTCAGTTAAGTATTCACTCTTGCTCCAAAACCAATCGCTCGTTGGATCAATAGTTGACTTACATAGGGGTCCTATATTCCCCCTTCTCTTTGTCCGATTTGGCTGAAAATTGATAGGTGTTGTTCTTATGAGTGTCTGGATACACATATAAAATTTCATGTCGATATATCAAAAAAAACTGTTATCATATCAACAGACTCAAACATTTGTTTTTTCAGTTATGGAAAGTGGGTTGGAAAACATAAAATTGACGTGGAAAGTCAACTTTCCTGACAGATTACTTAGCTCTTCGTAGAACTGGGGAAGTAAAAACAAATGATTCAATGCATCTAACCAAACAGAGCGACTTACGACAATCGCAGGCAGTAGCGCTTCGTACCATGGTCGTCATTGGTCTATGTAACTGACGTTCAGCTCCATAAACGCAAAGTGTGACTGGGTACTTCAAAGCTTCACCTTAAACTTAGTTGTCTTGGATGATCCTATCGAAAATTACAATTATGATTAGGCGATATCGTAACCAAGGCAATATTATCATACGCACCCATAACTATCAGGTTGGCAACACTGATAACAATATCTAAAAGCACACCCTGGCATACTCGAATACCCCGTATGTCATTTTCAGGGTTGAATGAACTTTGGGCGTAAGAGGTTAACGAATTTTGCTCAGCAAGAGAAAAATGGGATATTTTCAAAAAGTACAAGTTGTTACAAGCAGAAGAAGAAAAAAATACAATAATATTTCCTTCTAAAAACAGGCTGGGAAAACAAGAAGAGGAACATGGTGGTCAGTTGGGGAAATACATCGTATATAGACAGGAGGAAAAAGGGGAGAGAGGGAGAGATATAGGGAGAGATGAGGCAAGCAGTATATCCAAGATAGGGCTGGACTTGGAGTAATTGGGGGCGTTGTCCATGAAAAATGCATAGGGGGGGGGGGGGGGGCGCAGAAAACCTGGGAGGGGGGGCGAGAATTAATGCACCCACCGCCCTTGATGTATGCGACTAATCGCAACGCATTTACATTTCCACTCCCTCTTCACCGACCGCAATGAAACTGGCAAAACATGGGACCCGCAGTTTCATTGCTAGTCGGTCTGGTGAATTAAATAGAAGCCCATCTTGGTCACGTGACTCTTAATGGAGAGTTTTAGGGAGAAAAAATCAAGGGCAATGTACTTCCTCAGTGAGAATTAATCAACTAAGTTTCACTTTCTAATCTATCGAATTGATTGAAAATCAATATGTGTTTTACTATGAGAATTCTGAATCCACTAAATACAATTTCGACTTCTTGGAACAGTTTGTTATTGTGTGTGGTTCATGCCCGGGCTTTAACTACGAGATCAAATCGCCTACTATCAAAGCGCTCTTTCGTCGTCGCTCTTGTGATCATGAACACCAGGTGTTCCAAATTTTACCAACCCAGGTATATTCGCTTAGAATAGGGATCTTTAACGAATATCTCACATTGTACAGGCTCGAGACTATCACATTTAAAAAAAAAAACAAAAAAAACTAAGGGCCTTAGCCAGGTTTTGAACCTGCGATCTTGAGTTCAGTTGACTAGCACGTTACACCTGAGCTACCGCCTACTACCAGAGTGGACATGAGACCCGACTCTACTGTATATGTTATCTACAAAAAAACCAAAATGTTTGTATTTAAAATAGATATAAGTGCATAGAAAGGCTCCCCCTCAAGACAGGTCCCCCCTCCCCCCTCCTTGATCCGGCCCTCGTCATCATTTTATTTAACACAAAAACAAAAAATAACTACTAATTTGACAACAACAAAGCGACATTCCTTTTTTGTTCCATTTCGTTTTGTAAATTTCTCTCCAGTTTGTTGTAATTGCTACTCGGTAGAACCCCCCTGGCTTTCTTTGACCAACCTATTACTACCGAGCTTGGTGAATTATTGCAGTATTATGTTGATTCACCTGTTTGCTTTGCTTTCTTCTTATCCTTTTTTTTTTTTTTTTTTTTTTTTTTTTCAAATTTTTACTTTTCAAGCTATACGAAGTATAGGGGAAGTTATGTAATCTCGATCAGAAATCCGATGCTATGTTTTCAACAGTTTCATGTTCTCCAAAACCTCCTGATTCCAAAAACGACAAAAAAAAGCAAAAGCAAGTATAGGCAAGGGGGGGGGGGGGGGGGGTTAGGGGGAGGCTCAACTCAAAAACAATAACTGCCGATGTAATGAATTTATTGACAGGAGGATTTAGGAGTCCCAATATAAGTTGAATATTAGCGAAAACGGTCGACTGGTTTTGGAGGGGGAGCGAAAAGGTAATTGATTAATTCATTCTAGGGAAGTACTTAGCCGGTGATCCTTTTTTTTTTTTTAATTACCTACTTCAAAATTTTAGCTTCTGCATTTTTGTTAGGCATTGTGAGTGATTAGTAATGTGCATTGAGTAATGTACATAAAACGAAAGAAAAAAAACATGAGAAGCGAGAAACTCAAATAAACGACAGTTAGGGATGCTTACCGTTTACAGTGATGCATATATACAGGGTGACCCAGATAAGAGGGCCACAAGTGAAATAACTCTTAAACGGTTAGAGATATCAACATTGTGCATAGAACTAAAGTTGTAGTACTCGCCGAGAGCTATAGCATGGCGTCCTCGAAAAGACATAAATGACCATTTTAATGGCTCAATTGGCCCTTCGAAGGGTGGGGTTCCCTTTTGACCCTTAAGTTTCATTACATTTTATTAAAGTACTAAAAAAACAAGGAAGAACTGTGCAAACAGATTTTTGATACGTCCAGTAGTTCTTGGAACAAAAACGTTTAAAGTTGCACATTTTTCTTATTCTGAAGTTATTAAATTCCAACTAACTTCAGAATAAGAAAAACGTGCAACGTTAAATCTGTTTGCACAGTTCTTCCTTGTTTTTTTAGTACTTTAATAAAATGTAATGAAACTTAAGGGTCAAAAGGGAACCCCACCCTTCGAAGGGCCAATTGAGCCATTAAAATGGTCATTTATGTCTTTTCGAGGACGCCATGCTATAGCCTCGGCGAGTGCTACAACTTTAGTCCTATGCACAATTTTGATATCTCTAACCGTTTAGGAGTTATTTCACGTGTGGCCCGCTTATCTGGGTCACCCTGTATATACATATTTTCGTATTTGGTTCCTTAGAATGAGAAAATGGATAGTTTTGAAAATTTAATGTTCGCTAATGTTCATTTTTTTGTGAATCATGCCCGGGCTTTGCCTCTGGTGGACCCGAGCCCGACTCTACTATGGGTCCTAAATTTTCTCTACCCATGTTTATTTAGAGTAGAGGTATTTCAACAAGTAACTGATATGAAGTAGGCTCGCTTAACGCCCCATCCGAAGGTCGGCTTCCTCATGTGTTTTTTTTATCTCCCAGATAAACAAAAACAAAAGGGCCTCGATCGGGTTTTGAACCCGGGATCTTGAGGCCAAGCACGTCTGTGCTGCCGGCATTCTTAATTAAATACTTGTGTATTGTCCTTATAGATTATACCGTTGACAAATACCAGGAATTAAATAATCTTTTGTTAAATTGTATATCGTTGGTTGTTTCCGGCATTTCTTCCAGAGGTGTCTTCTTATTTTTTGGACAATATTTCGGGACACTTACACATCCCTTCTTCTGGTCACTATTATATCATAGTGACCAGAAGAAGGGACGTGTAAGTGTCCCGAAATATTGTACAAAAAATAAGAAGACACCTCTGGAAGAAATGCCGGAAACAACCAACAGTGGAACATCCCAGAGAAGTCTAAGAAACAAATTGTATATCACTTCTTTTAAACTATTTCAAACTAATTTACTAAAAAGTGTTTATTCTATTAGGCGGGTTTAGAGACGGGGTGGGGGATAGGAAGTCAAGGGAGTGGGGGAACATCCAGAACCCTCAACTGGTGATCTCTAACCCTGCTCCATAGCTCTCTGCCCTCTTATGTAGTTCAGTTTAGTTTAGAAAGGCTCTGTGTTTACTAATTGCGGTACAGAACCGGTTTCAACAACTCTGTAAAACTGATCTCTGGAGGAGGGAGGCCAATGACCTTCCTGTTCCCATCTCTCCAGCCAGACCAACACATCTCTCCGCATCTGACTAACATTTCTACGTCCGTTTTTTTTTCGGGGGGGGAGCTACGAAAATCACACAACATTTTCAAATTTCATGAAAATTCGATCAGCCGATCTTGGAGAATGGACACGTACATAAGGAACTTTTTATGTAAGGAGCAATTATTCAGCTATGATTGTTGTACATGTTCGTATATCCTGGGCAACAGCTAGCGCCCTAGCTAGTATGTGCTGGGCAACGGTAGCCACCTCCGCTAGTATGTGAGAGAGAACGGTCGGCTCCTTCCTTTCAACCATTTCATACAAACACAGCCTAGTGTACAATCTTTAGGACCTATTGATCCAATCTCAAATCTGAGGACATAATGAAGGTTGGAAATTTCATAAAGAACATATTAGGTAAAGAGTGATTTCATAAAAAACATATTAGGTAGAGAGTGATTTCATTAAGAACATATTAGGTAAAGAGTGATTTCATAAAGAACATATTAGGTAAAGAGTGATTTCATTAAGAACATATTAGGTAAAGAGGGATTTTTCGATAGGACTAATCGTTTTTGCGTGAATCAAGACAAAGTTCAAAAAATTGTATCTGAGTTGTTATTTTAAGAAGATTTTGGACTTATCGTTCCTTTGCAAAGATAACACAGAGGAAAGATTTTAAAATTGGCACTTAACTATAGTTAAATATTAATACAACGTCTATTAGACTGCAACCTGGTGGGAAACAAATCACGTTAACATTGTGTTTTTTTACATAATAAAAGTTGCCTATTACAAAAATCAAAAACAAATTTAAATTTTTGATTAGTAACGGTATTATTTATTATTGGTAAGCAGAATTATATCTCGCGAACCGGGAGGTCTTCAAAAAAAATGTATTGCTTATAAAATGTCCCTTTTAGTCTTCTCTTCAATTTTTATTTGAAGACATTTTTAATTAAGTTATAAATATAAGCTGTATCTTGTTCGATTTTGGACCAAATCTAATGAGATCTAAGTTATGTGACATCTTTATCTGAAACTTCAAGTTCATTATTACAATCTTATGTTAGAGCACTCACAAAGTTAGTTCCAGTATTCATCCAAAATGGGCTAATTGTTCAGGAACCTTGAAATGTGAAATTCCGTTGAAAACTCGATAATAGTTGACAGATTGAGATAAATATTTAAACATAACTTTGAGCTATTTTCTACATCATATTCTAGTAAATTCTTTATGACACTATCTCTTTCCAAATTGCTTCTATCTAGAATCTGAGGACAGGTAGACGATTCGAAATTTCATAAAGAACATTTTGCATATAGAACAATTTTTCAATAGGACTAACATTTTTGGGTTTTTTCAAAAAACCTCTATTTTTACGGATCACTCCTCCGCCCCTTCAAATTAATGTCTTCCTCATTTCAGACATTAACAAAAACTTTCGTACAACTTTCTTACTTCCAGTAATGCCAATACGAAATTAATTTGAGGGGGTGGAGAGAAGAGCGATCCGTAAAAATGTAGTGGTTATAAGCAAATCCATGTTATGTTCAGATCAGATATTATATTCAAATAAATACTTGTTTTCTATAAAATAAATTGTACCATCATAAATATTTAAACCATATATAAATATTACAGATGTATTAAAAATAGCTTTCATCAATTTCATTAAATTTTGGACACAATAACGACTGGTTATATGAACAGAATACTGCTGCCCTTTGAATGTTATTGTAAACTATTTCTACTGTAGTTTCTTATACTAAAATATAAATAAGGAATTGAAAATGGAAAACTGCATTTACGAACTTTTGTTGTTTGAAACTCGTTAATATGCACTTTTTATTTTACCTGAAACAGAGAAGAAAGAAAAACGTTAATACTGTGAAAAATGTTAAGCAACTATATAAACTTAGAGCGAGTGAACTTAAATTGAAAACTAGAAACAATCCCAGCAGGCTGCAGCTAGCAGAAACTTGGAAAGAACGTCCGGATTGTGTTAAAGTTAATGATAAATAGTTTAGAGAACTTCCACAGCGCTAGTCATCAACTAAGTGTTCACTCTCTCTCTGAAAATCAATGAATGTCATATTGAGCCAGTTCTGAATCCTCACAAATCAACAGTATCATTGGATCAATTGATCAATTGAGCTGCCCTTTCCTTAGACCGATTTCGTTGAAAATATACAGGGTTTGTCCTAACAGAGTTCTAGATATACAAATAAAATTTCATGTCGATACATTCAAATATCGTGTCGATACATTCAAATATCGTGTCGATACATTCAAATTTCGTATCGATACATTGATTACATCGGCAGTTTTGTGAGTTTGTGTGTTAAGCCCTTCCCCTTTGGCTGCTTTGGCTGAATATCAAGAGGTGCCATCTTTATGGGGTTTCAAAGACATAATAATAATAATAATAATAATTATAATAAATTTATTTCCGTTAAACCAATACATGGTAATAGGATACGTCAAAAGAATTTATACAATAAGATAGCTTATATATTAGATATATAACTACTTGAGTCTAACACACGTATGATTAGTAGTAATAATAAAACTATTAAAAAAATTAAAATGAAATTAATAAATAGTGAATAAATAAATACTCAAAAATATATGAGTACATAAAAAAAAAAAATACACAGATATATTTATAATAAGTAGACACATTTTTCAATTTAATAAACATTAAGATACCTAACTATTTGAAAAACCTATATATAGTAATCAATTATAAAAAACAAAAAAAATATCATCCCTGGTCGATATGGACATTCTATCGGAAGCTATCGTGTTCACAGACACACGAATTATTTTTTTCATATTTGGAATTAGAATGGCAGAAAATGTGAAATTCCGGTAAAAATTGAACATCGAATTTCTGACTCGCATCCTGAGCAGAAATTGGATTGTAATCAACAAATTTGTTGTTTTCGCTCTCAGTACAGTTTCGCGGTACATATTATTAAGGATAAAAGATAGTTCTCTGCAAAAAAAAACCTCAAAACTCGATTACCGACCCTTCTTTTATCGATCTATTGTCCAATCCGACCAAATGCCGTAAATCCTACAGCCACATCTCCATCTATCTTTATTTAATACATCGACTACGTTCTGTCATGTATCGATAGATCGATCACATCACCATTACTGAACCTTCTACAAAATGTTACTTTTTTTTTCCAATTTCAGAAGCAAATCGAACAAAAAAAGACCAAGCAGTGGATTGAGCGGGGTCCGCTTCTAATTTCCCGCCGGTTACAGATTACTTTCATGTCATCCCAAACCAGGTTTTACATGAAACTCTTTTTTACCGCTTTGTTTTATTTTATTTTTCATTTTTTTGTGGGAAATTCTTGATCACCAATACAGAAATTGGGGGGAAAAAAAAGGAAATAAAAAAAGAAACTGATGAAGCAATCAAAGATTTTCTGACAGAAGAGAGAATAAATATAGAACTATACAGGTAGCGAAATGAAATTGTAGTTCGACATCTCACAAATTGTATTATTATTTTGTAGCCCTCATCAGTTAGTTATTATGAGTGATGCCCGGGCTTTAACTACAAGGTCATATCGCCTAATAGCGGACCAACTCATATTCTATGGGAATCCTAAATTTTTATTCATCTAGGGAGGGGGGGGGGGTCTTTAACAAGTAGCTGACATCGTACAGACTCGGGACTATCGCTTATCGTCCCATCTAAAAAGACGGCGTGCTTAAGTTTATTTTACCTCCCAGATAATTTAGACTGAAGGGCTCAATCGGGGTTCGAACACGCGATCTTGAGCTCAATACGCAAGACCTCCTACCCTAGACAACTAAACCTAGGGTAGACAAAAGACAGGACTCCCACTGTAGAGTTCTCTCCCACTCATGTTCACCAGAGCTATGAAAAAGCGCTCTGGTAGTAGGCGATAGGAGCTCATAGTTACCCGCAGGGAACCAACTAAAGATTCCTTTTATTGATTCAAAAAAAAAAAAAAAAAATTGATACCCTTAGAAGCGATAATAACTTTTCCCGCCCTCACCTTTTAGATGTCTGGTGGATGTCATCAGGTCGGTCTTCGCTACAGACACAGCAGCTGTCCTCCCTGTTGGAGAGAGACCGTCTTTCTGATTGGTAGCAGTCTAGGGTACCTGTCGGTTCGCATCTCCAGCACTTCGCCCCCCCAGCTCACTGCTCTTCCTATCCTTGACACTTCCACTCTGACGATGCTGTTAGAAGTTAACTTGGGGATACCATCAGCACTAATATAGAATGTAAGTTCACTATATTACCGATGGTAGTATTCCCTAAACGTAAACATTTCAATATAGTTAAGGCGACCCCTGGGGGTCGATAACGACCGTCGCCTTGAGACCGGCCCCCAAGGCTGCTAGAGATTACCAAGTGAGGTGATAAATTGAAAAAGTTGAGAGAGATAAGTGATCAGAGGCGGATATGATGAAGAACTGGGAGCAGTGTCCGCTGTTTTAGTTAGCAATCACAGCGTCACCGTAACTAGTGCAACCTGCAATTGTAGCTTCAGATCATTGGTTAGAATGACCAGATAAAAACAACAAATTTAAAGTAAACTTGTTTCTTTAATATAACCGTTTTATTAATCATTTAATAACCAAATGACTTTTAAGATGATCTTCAAACAAATCAACAGAACGGGGGCTTAACTCAATAAGGGCCTAATAACTTCAGACCTAATGAACGTATTGTCATGAGTAATGAGAAATTTCTGAGAGAATATATATGTATATATATATATATATATATATATATATATATATAATAGAGCGTTAATTTGATTGATAAGTAATATTGTGAGCTGGGGAAGTAATGAGCCTGAGTTGTTGCTACTGTCTCATCTAGCTTCACTATTTCCTCATCAGCTTGTTGCCATCACAGCTGATATTTCCCAGTCTCCTTCTAACGAGCATACAAGTCCGCTACCGTATCTAGGATGTGTTCCATTTTGTACAGATCCGTCCGCCCTTCGCTATTCCTTTCTAAATACTAATGTTGATGCTAATTGAGAAAATATTACCAAAGAAACGAAACAACAAACTTTCAAATTAATTTTTAATTTCCTAAATGATATTTTGATGTTCTGGAGATGAGAAGTAGCAAACAAATGAAAACACTTTGTTTTCCAACTCTTTAATTTATAATAAGAACCTGTTTTGTACATTTCAGAGTGTCATCACGAATTTAATGTAGGTGTCCACAAGTTGATGATGTACCACTGAGGATGGCACAGTAGCATGTTAAACCGGTTATGCTTGAATGGTGAGGGATGAATTCCATAAATAACGTGTTTTCTCAATTTCACTTACTTCCAACTTCAGAGTCAAATACTTCCACACTAGTGGGGAGAAAACACAAAAAATCACTCAAGGCAGAGGGCGCCGGTAGCTCAGAGGAAGTGTACTTGCTTACTGAGTTCAAGATCGCGGGTTCGAATCCATGGCCGAGGGACAGGTTTTTTATCTGGGAGGTGAAGAAATCTTGAGCACGCCACGTTGAGCGATGGTCCCGGGCCTGTACGTGGGGTCATGTCCACCAGAGCGGCGAAGGAGCGTTCTAGTAGTAGGCGATATGACCTTGAAGTTAATCCAGAACATTGTAGTTATTATCTGTACTACATATTTCTAGTCTAGGAAACTAAACAAAATATTGAAAGCATATCTTGCTCCGTATCTTCTCAACTGTAGATTAACTTAACCTTAACTGACTAATCCGACATATGAATATTCATTAATCAAACTTTGATAACAGTTATCAAGTTATAACTTAATCTAAAACAATCTTTGCGATGAATAATAACATTAAAACATTATGAAAAAGTTGTCAGAGAATGAGCCAGCTGTTCCTCAGCACAAATAAACCAATTACGAATTTTAATATAAAATTTCACTTTTAATTAAAAAAATCACTACATCGGCAGTTACATGATTTTTGTGTTGAGCCCCTTCTGAACCCTCCTTCCCTTCGACGGATTTGGCTGAAAATCAATAGGTCAATAAGCACGGTACAACAGCCAAAAAAAAGCCGTCGGCGAATCACCGGCAATGTACATCCTCAGAACGAATAAATCATTTAACTTTTCGATCCCCTTCAAAACAAATCGACCCTTTCCACTAATGTTCAACAGATAAATCGATAAATTCATTACATCGACAGTTATTAGGGTTTTTGAGTTGAGCCAATCCCCTGACCCCCCCCCCCCCCTCCCCCTCAGCCGATATCTCTGAAACTTGACAACTTATGTCTTTATTGGGTTTTGACTTAAATATTAAATTTCATCTCAATTACATCGATAGTTATTGGGGTTTTTGATTTGAGCCCCCCCCCCCCCCCTTCCCTTCTGCCGATTCCACTGACAATTAACAAGTGTCGTCCTTATGGGGTTTTAAATTCACAAATGAAATTACGTCAGTACATCCTTTACAACGGCAGTAATTAGAGTTTTTGAGTTAAGCATCTCCCCAATCCTCCCTCCACATTGTCCGATTTGGCTGAAAATCGATAGGTGTAGTCGATATAAAGTTGTGGATTCACATATAAAATTTTGTGTCGATACATTCATTCTATCGGGAGTTATCGTGTTCACAAACACACACACAGACCGATTTTTTTTTCATTTTTGGAATCTGGATGTCGGAAAACATTAAATTCCGAAAACTCCGCACATCAGTTTTGACCATAACTTCCGATACACTTTGTACAGCTAGTGAAAATGTTTACTGGGGTAAATATGGTCGTGGAGTGTCCACAAATGTCGAGGTGCGGCATCTTTCGGTTATCTTAACAACGCTGTCTGGCGGCTCTGTGATGTACTAATGGATACTTCAACAATGTTGATTTTTCATTACTTTTTTTTCTTGGGGTTTATTTTAAATTGACATTAATGACGCTGTGGACATTCAAAACCTGGAGTGGCTTTGATAATGGCAGTTTTCGTTTTCCTAAAGCCTTGCGAGCCATTCTAATGTTATGCATTTTTTTTTGAGAATATTTTCTGAATTAAGGTGTACATTTGTACTACAGAAGATGACACACGAACAGCATCTAGATATAACATTGCTCAGATAATGAAATGTTGCGTGTGGTTGGGATGTTAGATGCTCGTTAGGAGAGACGAGACCCCGGATGTATCATTAGCGTTAGCAACAAGTTGATGGGGTAACAGTGAGCCCCCCTACCGACCTATCTGCTTCTGTCAGTCTGCTTATGTGATTGTATTTTTATACCTACCGTATTGTAATCCTGCAAAAATCTGAGATCGAGTTTTCAAAGTAATTTGAGATTTCAAGGTGCCCTGAATACGATTTGACCATTTTCGCAATGATGTCTGTCAGTGCTTGTGCATGAACTTGAAGCTTAGAATGGAGCAGTCAGGTGTGCTAACTCTGTTTGCATGGATTCATTATAAGAGCGGGTTCGAATCTCTTATAAGGGAGAGTTTTATTTCATAGATAACTGAATGTTTGTGTTTACAATGTTTGTAAATAACCCCGGTGATGCAGTCCGCCCCCAGTGATGCCAACACAAATATGGGCTATACCCTCTCCAAGCCCCACTCTCTAACAGCGCAGAGGAAGAAAATTTCATAAAAATCGGCGTTCCAACAAAAAAAAAATTACAATTCTACATTGTTGTAAAGTTTAGCCGCGTCATCCGTAGTATAGATTAAGTGGCGATATTATTTGAATATTTAATTATATTCAATTTAGTATTTAATTAATCGATAAATTTAGGTGATGAGTAGAGTTATGGTGTGTGGATGATGGGTTTAGAGAAAACCGGATGACAATTCCATTGCTACGGGAAGTAACGTGTAAAACAAATTTGTTGTGGAAACATCTGGTTGGTTTTTTTCCCCCCAGGTTTCGTGTTGCTTGGTTGTTTGTGTTTATTTGTGTTGTTAAGTGTTGTTTGTGTAGAAACAAGAGGAGGAGGAGGGGGTGGCTCAATATTGTTGCAAGACTGGCATATTTCAAGTTGGAAAACACCATTTATATGCTAATCCAATCTACCGTTGGCACCCATCTTTTGTTTCTGAGTGTACCCTCAGAGCTAGCAGATCAGCCAGGCTTCGCAGAGATGGCCTACATCCGTTATCCGGAATGTCTTATAACAACAATAACCATTCCGGATAACCGGGCAAAGATAGAAAAAAAAAATGTAGGCTAATCACCGGCAATGTACTTCCACAGCGCGAATTAACAGTGTTTGTTTTCTCCCTCGAATACAGTTGATCGATTTGAGTGAGAATCAGTACAATATCGTGGCGATACAGTTAGTTATTATGACTCATGTCGGGGCTTTAACTACGAGGTCATATCGCCTACTACCAGAGCGCTCTTTCGTCACTCTGGTGGACATGAGTCCGACTCTACTAGGGTAGGGTCTTTAACGAGTACCTGACATCGTACAGGCTCGTGACCATTGCTTAACGTCCCATCCGAAGGACAGCGTGCTTAAGTTTAATTTACCTTCCAGATAAAATAAACTAAGGGCCTACCGAGCGGGTTACGAACCGCTATCTTCAGCTCAGTAAGCAAGCACGCATACCACTCAGCTACGGGAGTCCGTCTCTGGTCCTTCCCTTCGACCGATTTGGTGTAAAAATTATGTGTCGTCGTTATGTGGTTTTGGGTTTACATATAGTATATCCTGTCAATGAATTCATTATATAGGCAATTAGGGTTTTTGAGTTAAGCCCTCCCTCTAATCCCCCCCCCCCCCTTCTCTTTGGCCAATTTGGCTAAATCAATAGGTCATAATGTCCAGGATACACAAATGTGAAGACAACGCAGACAGTTGAACTTTTTTTTCTTCGGAAAACATGATTTATGGATTTATGTGAAAAATGAAAATTGAATTTCTAACAGATTACATAACTTCTCCTATACCTATCGGGGAAGTAAAAAAAGAAAAGTGGAGACATTTTTCAAAAATTCATTCAACCCGTCTGTGAACTAGATCTACAGAGCTAAAATCCAAATCCATTTTCGGATTTTTGCAGCTGCTTAAGAATTTTCGTTTTAATGCCGAATTAAATAAATTCCCAAGAACTTTATTTGTATACTAAGGTCAAAATATATTAATTTTAATTTAAAAATAAAAAAAATAAAATGATAACAAATGTGTTGAAAAATTAGAAAACATTTATGAAAATAAGTTGTTATTCAGATTAAAATATCTAAAAATATATAATAATTTACTTTTTACAGCTATACTCTATCCAATTTATTTATTATTTTTTACAGTCTAGCAGAAATGGACGTGTTTCTTAAACTTCTCTAGGATGTTGAAATGTTGATTTTTTCCGGCATTTTTTTGGTGCATAGTGACCATAAGAAGGCACGTGGAAGTGTCCCGAAATATTGTCAAAAAAAAAAGAAAAATGAAGACAACTCTGGGAAAAATGGCGGAGAAAATCAACAGAAATAAACGTTTCGAGAAGAACTCCCATTATCAGTATCTATAATTAATTTGAAAACCGTTATTAGTATAGTAGGGCTTTGGCGGGGCCCTTAGGTTGTTTTATCTGAGAGGTAAAAGTAACTTGAGCATGCTGTCCTTCGGACCTGTGCGATGTCAGGTACTTGTTATTGACCCCTGCCATAGATAACTAAAGGAATAGATAACATTTAGGACTCCCCACAGTAGAGTCAGGTTCATGTCCAACAGAGTGACGAAAGAGCGCTCTGGTAGTAGGCGATATGGTCTCGTAGCTCAATGGAGTAACATAATAAAAAATACACAAGAGTTTTATTTAGTTATTGTCTCATGCCCGGGGCTTAACTATATCACCCAATACCAGAGCGTTCTTTCGTCACTCTGGTGGACATGAGTCCAACTCTGCAGTGGGAGTCCTAAATCCTATCTACCAAGGTTACATTACCTAGAATAGAAACCTTTGAAGAGCATCTGACATCGCACAGGCTCGGAACCATCGTGTAACGTCCCATCCGAAGGTCGGAGTATTCAACCAAATAAAATACGAAATTAAAATCCAAAATCCGGATAATCAGCAAACCACCACCATCGTGTGAAAACGATACATCCCAAAGAAATGAACACATCGACATGAAATTATATGTGTATCGAGAAGCGCATTAGGACTTACCCTATCGATTTTCAGCCAAATAGAAAGAGGGTTGGGGTGTGGAGGGTGCACATTGGCATCCCCTCTTTTGACCGTTCGGTCCTAGTTATTACATCTAAACTTACCTCTTACCTTTTGTTATAAAAAAAAAAAAAAAGATAAGCCTATTTTTTATTTAATATTTCCTTAGAAACAAAAAAAAAAAAATATTATTAATGCAAACGTACTCTTTGTATAATTCTGAATATTAAAGAGGAATTTTAACTTTAAATCCCTAGGATTTGTGAAGAGGGAAAATGTAAATAGAGGGACGTAAAAAATGTTCAAATGAAGGGAAATTTAAATAGGATAGTTGAGGCTGAGGGGCTTAAGTATAGTAGTTTGTAGAGATGTAGAGGGCAATGTCCTGCCCCAGCGGATATTGATCAGATAAGTTGTAGCTCTCCCTCTAAACCTCACTCCATTCTGGCTGAAACTCAATAGGTGTCGTCCTCATGGGGTTCTGAATGCAATGTTGGTGAATCACTGCAAATGTACTTCTCTAGCACAAATTATTCAATTAAGTTTTCGCTCTCCCTCCAGAACCAATCGTCCTTTGGGGCTAAAAATCAATAGTTGAATATAGGGGGGCTACTGAATACTCATACTAAATTTTGTGTCAATATGTTCATTATATCGGCAGTTAATGGGGTTTTTTGAGTTAAGCTCTTCCTTACCCCACATTCTACTGAAAACCAACAGGAGTCGTCCAAATAGGGTTTTGAACTGACATGAAATTTTATTCTATCGGGAGTTATTGCATTTACAGACGTATAGACAAAATTTTTCTTTTTTAGTTTTCGTAAGCAGAGGGTCGGAAAACATGAAATTCATGAGAAAACTCAACATCGAATTTCAGCGAACTTATGGTGAATATCAACAGATAAATGTTAGAACGATTTATATAATTTTTCCATGCCTCGAAAAAATAGAAAGTAGAATGAGTTCCGACGTCGAAGTTGTGGAAACGAGGCAATAAAACAATAGTTGGGGAGGGTCCGGTGAAAAATGGCCATTGTAAGGAATTTCTGCTGTTTATAAATAGAGAACGGGGCCAGCTAATTTTAGTTAACTTTCCCAGAAATGTGACAACTTAAAGGTTACCGTATGTTCCTTACAGAACAACCCGAGTCAGAAACAACAAACAGTATACAGAAATACAGATCAAGGCAACCTAGTGCTCAACACAAGGGCGAATCTAGGGGGGAGTGGTTACCGCGGGCGATATTAAGGGATGAAACAACCAGGAGGCATACCTGAGCAGCACCAGAGTGTGCGAATATTTAGTTATAGTGTGTAATGTAGGTCTTAGCCCACCCGTGCAAGTCCGTTCAGTTACAAGAGGGGGGGAGGGGGGTTCGCAAATCAACCAAACAAATGTAAAGACAACCCCACTCCCCCAGGTGTTAGTCGCCCGGACGCCCCAGTCAACATCATTAGAGCTACATGGTTAGGTCAGTCCCATCAGAACCTCACATTTCTATTATGTATGCTATAATAAAATATAATGCAATAGAAATTGTAATTATATTATTTATTTATTTTTTATAAAAAATACTGAAAATATAGTGTGGAATATGTAGTTATATGTATGTGTATATTATGTAGTACAGTTTACAAAACGAACTGTACTTTATGTAATAATTAAACTTTCAATTAATTCAATTTCAGTCAAATGAAACTAATGCCCAGATGGGCTGCTCTAGATAACGGGTTTGTCAAGATGGCATTTTGCAAAATCTGAAAAATTAGTGTAATAAAAATTAATTTATGGCCATTTTAAACATGAGTTTTAGAAAATAAAATTTCACCTGAAATAAATCACTAAAAAAATCCTGTTATTAATTACCAGGTCTTAAGTAAAAACAATATAGGTCTAATTGAATTTTTAAGGTATTTTATCCAACCAATAATTAAGTCAGATTAATAATTTACATTTTTTAATTTTTTAACCCTCATCACATAAATTAAATAAATGGATTAATATCCAGGAACATAGGCGGGGATAAGAGTTTGAAGTGGGGGGGGGGGGGGGGGGGGGGGAATAAAGAACTAGGAGGGAATTGAAATTTGTGCTCCACCGGAAATGGTTGCTACTTTTCTCAAAGTCCCTCTCACACATGTTCAGGTATAGAGGAGTAGAGCTAAGAAGAGAAAACAGGTCGGAAAGTGGGGAAAGTCACCACTCCCTCACCTCCCAACCTTACCACACCGGTCAGGTTATCCAAATCATTATCAAATTCTACTAGTTACAAGTTCGCAGACATTATCCATTCATTTTTTTAAATTATTTCTCCTCGTATTCAAGAGAGATCACACTTTCTTCCATTCATTGGAAGTAATCATTGAATGTGATTCACATAAAATCTTTAAGTCTGTCTTGTTTCAGAACAAAGCCCTTTAGTGTTGCCTAAAGTTTTTTCAATTTGGATTAAATCTGAGTGATAAAGAGGCATCCTTGATTTTTTTTTTTTTCCTAAATGTTATTGAATACGATCATAATACTTGGTGATTTATTCTGCTTAATTATTTCATCTATAAAATATTTTGAGAAATTGGTAGTTCAGAGGGCGCTGGTAGTTCAGAGGGCGCTGGTAGTTCAGAGGGCGCTGGTAGTTCCTTTAGGTAGCCCTTTAGTGTTGCCTAAAGTTTTTTCAATTTGGATTAAATCTGAGTGATAAAGAGGCATCCTTGATTTTTTTTTTTTTCCTAAATGTTATTGAATACGATCATAATACTTGGTGATTTATTCTGCTTAATTATTTCATCTATAAAATATTTTGAGAAATTGGTAGTTCAGAGGGCGCTGGTAGTTCCTTTAGGTAGCCCTTTAGTGTTGCCTAAAGTTTTTTCAATTTGGATTAAATCTGAGTGATAAAGAGGCATCCTTGATTTTTTTTTTTTTCCTAAATGTTATTGAATACGATCATAATACTTGGTGATTTATTCTGCTTAATTATTTCATCTATAAAATATTTTGAGAAATTGGTAGTTCAGAGGGCGCTGGTAGTTCAGAGGGCGCTGGTAGCTCAGAGGCGCTGGTAGCTCAGAGGGCACTGGTAATTCAGAGGGCGCAAGTAGTTTTCAGAGGGCGCTGGTAGCTCAGAGGCGCTGGTAGTTCAGAGGACGCTGGTAGTTCAGAGAGCGCTGGTAGCTCAGAGGGCGCTGGTAGCTTAGAGTTAGCGGGTTTGTCTACTGAGCTCAAGATTGCGGTTTCAAAACCCGGCCGAGCCCTTAGGTTTTTTATCTAGGAGATGATAAAATCTTGAGCATGCACTCCTTCGGATGGGACGTTAAGCCCTATGTGAATAAACCTGGATTGGCAAAATTTAGGACTCCCAGAGTAGAGTCGAGCTCATGTTGTTTTGAGCCACACTATTCCGAAAGAAAAGGATTTAGAGGGAGAACGAAAACATAGTTTACTACACTATAAGAAACCCTTATAACGAGGACAGGAAGTTCGTCTCTTCGTCATGATACTGCTTGAAATTTTTCACAAAATTAAAGAATGATATTTACCACAAACAGCATGGTGGTCACAATAAATTTATAAAAATGATGAGATCGAGTTAAAAGTCGTAAAAAAGGACAGTATAAAAATGGTCCCCTGAGGACGGAAAGGGGGCAATAAAAACATGAGAGAGGGGGGGGGGGGGGGGGGGTCAGAGAGAAATGAAACTGTTAATATAACTTGTGTGAACATTATAGTTAGTATGAGTGAAAGGACAGGTTTAGTACCTCAGTCGGCCGTACAACCGTGGAAATATAGGTAGATCACAGGCAATGTAAGTACTTCCCCAGCTCTAACTGTAGAATGAATATATCCATCCAAACCATAGGGACGACACCTATCAAGTTTCAACAGTATCAGTATAAAGCACTAATAACTCCTGCATAGTAACGTCGAAATTTCTTACGTGAATCCGAGATCCAATAAGGACGACATCTGTCGATTTTTTAACGAAATCGGCCGAAGGGAAGGGGAGGTGGAAGAGGAGGGGGTGGAGTAAGACACCTATTGATTTTTAAGCAAATCGGTAAATTGGTTTCTAAGGGAGAGCAAAAACTTAGTCGATTATTTCGCGATGGTAAAGTACTTTGCCATGTGACTATATATAATATAAAAGAAGAATACATAGGATGGGAGAAGCCAGCCACTGGTGCCGCGGCAAACGTTGTTTTAGGCGTCGTCAAGGATGAGTCTGTGAGGATAGGCGTTTTGTGTGAAGGCTTGAATGGCTGCTGAGGTTTGAAACGGGTTCGATCTTGCTGAGATTTTATGAGGAACATAGAAAGGACCGTTTGCGATGCATCTGAGGAATCTGGATAGAGAGGATTGGATTATATTCATGTGTGAACTGTTGGCGGACGTCCACAGTTCAAGTCCGTGTGTCCAGATGGATCGTACAAATTTTTTTTATAAATAGTTGATTTGTATTATATTTGAGTCCAAGTTTGCGTCCATATCGTCGATAAAGTCTTTCACATTTTGTGTGGGTTCCAGATAAGTCTACAGATCTCCAGGTGATTGGCAATACACTACAGCTTGATACACCGTCGGCAGAATTTAGCCTTTTTTAGTTCAGCCCCTCTAAATTTCACCAATTGATATGAAATTAAAACAATTACTCGTAAAATCAGATAAAGGTAGAATGCGTGTGAAAAGATACTATAGACTCATCCCAGGGTCAAGTTGGATGCTGGCTGACTGGGATCTGTGTGGGTTGTCTCCCACCCCTCACTTCAGTGGGCCCCAAAAGAAGGGGGGGGGGGGGGGGGGGGGTACCAAATTGAGTTACCCTATTCAAAGAAAGAAAGGTCTCTTTTTTGCTTTAAGGCATTTGTATTTCTAGTTTTTGAAACGAGTCGAGTGTGAGGCCCTTATCTACACAATGTAAAACTTTTTGTCGCCCGAAAAATTGTGACTTGAAGCTATTTAATGGTCCTTAAATTAACTTTACTAGAGCTGAGAAAATGTCCCCCCCCCCCCCCTTCTAGTAGACTGGCCTACACTCACATTCTCAGTTAATTCGGGACGCCCCCCTCCAACCGGTAATTTACCAATCAAGAATTAAAAGTATTTGTCTTTTTCTTCCCCCACGAAAAATCTAAAGCAAAAAACTCAGAGCTGCACGTATTTACTCAGTGATCAAAATCTCATTCTAAATTTCGTGTCGATATATTCATTCTAATGAAGTTATTGTGTTCAAAAAAGTTTGTGATTTTTAAAATTTTATTTTGTATTATTGTATAATGTAATCACAAATTACAAGTCGATATAATATTTTATTTCAATTTATTCTGAGTTATTAAGGTTTTGAGGAAATTGAACTTTCGACTAGTCACATAACCACCAGTATGGGGTAATAAAATGAAATAAATAAAATAGAAATAATAAAATGAAATAAATAAAATAGAAATAATAAAATGAAATAAGGAAAGTAAAAAAATGTATGGGCAAATGGAAATTTCAAAAGCCTCCAGCCAGGTGGTCTTATATTCACTCTATGGGTTTATAGCTGAGACATTATTTGCCTATTAAAAACCTCGTTATCAGAGTCATAAGAAAGTTTTACGTGGACTTGATAACTTGAGTTGATGGTTCTTTATATCTCAACTCTATGAAGGGCAAATACCGGGGCAAAGTTGAGGTAAAATAATCTCTACTTGGCAAGTATATAGAAGGGGCAAAAGGTATATAGAAGGGGCAAAAGGTCATGCTCCCTCTTTACAGGGTGCTTGCCGCTCATAGGGTCGCAAATAGGGGTGGGTTCCCAGAACGGTAGGCTCCAGTGGATGTTACTTCAATAACTACTTGTATACAAACTATAAAATAAGTTATGTAATCGGCACTGCAGAGGAGCGTGGCGCTGTGAAGCAGAGGAGCGTGGCGCTGTGAAGCAGAGGAGCGTGGCGCTGTGAAGCAGAGGCAAGCAACATCCCGAGCAAGTCATGCTGCCATGTTCGCTTGAGTTGACTGGGTTACAGAGTATCTGATGCTAGTGTTTAAATGAGAGGAATGGCGAGGACGGAGTGTATGACGTGGAAGTTTGTGTGTCTTTCTGCCTCAACTGTGGAAATAAATGGCACTTCTAAGTCGTTATGAAGGGTGTTGTAGGTGGGTTAGTGATGTGCTTAAGATGATGGATGGCATGGCTGGAATCCGGTTCAAATTGGACATTGTCGTGGATACCCACAGTTCCAGATCGACTTATAAATCCGTCCTCTTGAAAGATTATTATTAAGGTGAACGCCTATGTACAGCGTTGTAGATGTGAATTTATGAACAGACCATTGCTATTGCGCACAATTTGTTAAACAATAATAGCCCATAAACTTCCTGTGCATCGAAAATTTCTGTGTAAGTGACTTTTTTTCTGTTAAATAGTGGTAGTTAAACTTCCCGTTTACTGCATATAGTTGGAGAAGTAATAAATGATAGCCTTGTACCAGATGCATTGGTTTGGAGTTGTGTGATTTATTGTCCCAGGTGTCAGTGAGAACAAATTGCATATGTATGCAACTGTGTTGAGTCATCAGTCGTTGAACAGGGGAGTGCACTTTCTATGGAGGAGTTGTTGCAACATGATGCAACGAGTCTCAGTCCTGACTCGGCACGGTGATATCATAGATAGTAGACACTTGAAGCTATCTGAAATATAAAAATAATTATTCTTCGAAATGAACTGTCACCCTGAAGAAAGTACATCTAAATACAATAGACGCCCTCTTAACCAGCGTTGTGACGTCCGATGTACCGCTGCAATGGAGTATGTTTCATAGGCAACGCTGTGATTGATGTGTTAATTTTCTGATGTACCTAAATAGAAGAAATAAACATACGAGACACTAATGTTCAACATTTCGACATCGTGTTTAAGGTTTTTCCACCTCCTATATAAGAACCCTAAGGATCCTAGCCGGGTTTCGAACCCGCGATCTTGAGCTCCGTAGTCAAGCACGCTACTGAGCTACCTGCGCCCCCTGTTTACTGCGGAACTAAACAGTCCTCAACAATTTAATTTTCTGACTGAGGCATTTTCAAACTTCTGAACAGGAAATCCACCAAAGGAGAAATTATTATCATTCCGGAAAGCCAGTAATTTGTCAATTTAAATAAAATTATAAAAAAATTAAAAAGGCTTTTTGGTCTCTTTTGAATCCATCGTACTGAGTACCTTACTTGAATAAGAAACTTTTTTTCCCCACAGAGTATTGTCATATATTAATAAAAAAAACTTTTTTGTAATTATAGTTTAAATAATAATTTTTTTGTTTTTGTGTAGAAAGTTGCTTCACATTAGAAACGCTGTCTGGTGGTTTTGCAGAGAACTAATGAATTCTCCCAGAAGTCTATTCCATTTTCATTATTATTATTATTTTTTTTTTTGAGGGGGTGCAGGATGATAAAACTTTATAGACCCCCCAAATTAATAAAATTTTCAGTATATCTCTAAAATCATATAATTAAACATTGGTACTAAAAAAAAAGAAACCTACGCGGAACCTTCCAATGTGTGTTGTTACGCAATCATTTGCCTGTAATATTTCTATTATTACAATCCTTTTTTTTTCTAAGCTTTTTATTTGTTTTTTTTGTGTCAATAAATAAATGCGATAATTTCGAAACGAAAATTTATATATAAATCCAAAACCCGAAACACCTGTCGATTTCCAGTTGCTGGAGGGGCTCCTCAAAACTCCCAATAACTGTCGATGTACTGAATGTATCGATACGGAATGTAATATACAGATTCACAAGTCCCTCAATAAGACTATCTATCGATTTTCAACCAAATCAATAGATTGGTTTCTGCGTGAGAGCGAAAACTTGTTCATGAATTGACTCTGGCGAAGTACATTGAGGGTGATTCACGGACGAATTTTATTTTCTCCTATTTCTTACTTTTTTGAAAATGTAAAGAGGGATTTTTAAATGAATTCGTTGAGGGTTAAAGGCTTCTTGAGATAAATTAAAATGTAATTTAAATAAACCCTTCACCCCCCCCTCCCCTCCCCTCCCCTCCCCCCCCCCCTCCCTTTTTGAAGTAATTAATTTTAAACATAATGTAAATAGTTAAATAATACCTACAGTATATTTCCTCTTTTTTTCTTTTCTACAAAAATAATTTAGATACAAATTAGGTACATTTCAGTTTTGTACTCTGAACATTTTGTTACTGTTGAGATAATAATTTTATCCTTTTGAAGATTTTTACATAGCCAGTTATATACAGTATAGAGAGAGCGCCGGTAGCTCAGTGGTATGCGTACTTGCCTTCTGAGCTCAAGATAGCAGGTTCGTATCCCGACCGAGGCCCTTAGTTTATTTTATCTGGGAGATAAAACTTAAGCACGCCGTCCGTCGGATTGGACGTTAAGCGATGGTCTCGAGCCTGTACGATGTCAGGTACTCGTTAAAGACCCCTGCCCTAGATTATTAAAAAATGTAGGGTAGGCAAAATTTAGGACTCCCACAGTAGAGTCGGGCTCATGTCCACCAGAGTAACAAAAGAGCGCTCTTCGCTGACCTCACAGTTAAAGCCCGGGCATGAGTCATAAGACCTAACCTAACCTGTATAGAGGAAGTTATGTAATCCGTCAGAAATTCGAAGTTGAGTTTTCATGTTTTGCGATACCCTGATTTCAAAAAAAAAAAAATTTATGTCGGTCTGTGAACACCGTAACTACTGACAAAATTAATGTATCGACCAAAATTTTTTATGTACACCATAAGTACGACACTCAATAATTTTTTTGCGGAATCGGCAAAAGGGAAGGGGGAGAGCGGAGGGGGCTCAACTCAGAAAAATTATAATAACTGGCAATGTAATAAATCTATCGACCCTATGGCGCATATGGAGTCAATTGTTGATTATTAGCACAAACAGTCGACTGGTTTTGGGGAGGAATCAACAAGTTAATTGATTAATTCGTCCACATTGCCGTGATTCACCTATTTTTTTTTTCATTTTTGGAATCAGGGGATCGGAAAACATGAAATTCCGGTGAAAACTCATCACCGAATTTCTGACCAATTATATAACTTCCCCTATACTTCGTAAAGTTGGGGAAGTAAAACCTAAACATTGTTAGGAAAACCATCACAACATAAAAAAATTAAAAATATGAATTATTTATTTCACAAATTCGTATTTTTTTCTTTAACAATATAATTTATTCTTTATTTATTTTTATCTACTGTTCACGTTATTACGAGTATACCTTCTACAGGCCAGTGGGGTCCTCCACATCCAATCTGCATTTCTTTTTTTTTCCTAAACTAGTCTTCTTCCAATTTTGACTTTAATTCTAACTTCTAGCTGTGCCTTCTTATATATGGACTTTCTTATACCAATCGCTTTTGTACAGATAAGGGCGCCAGTAGCTCAGTGGTATGCGTGCTTGCTTATTGAGCTCAAGATCTCGAGTTCGAATCCCGGCCGAGGTCGAGGAGGTAAAATAAACTTAAGCACAGCAAATCCTTCGGTCAGGACGTTAAGCAATGGTCCCGAGCCTGTACGATGTTAGGTACCCTAGCCCTAGGTGAATAAAAATTTAAGGTAGGCAAAATTTAGGACTCTCATAGTAGAGTCGGGCTTGATGTCCACCAGAGTGACGAAAGGGTGGTCTGGTAGTAGGCGATATGACCTTGTAGTTAAAGTCCGGGCATGAGTCATAAAAACTAACTAACTTTCGTACAGATCACCCCTCCCTCCGCTCATACTGACATTACTGGGTGTATGAAAGTGACTCTCAAAGTTACGATGTACAATGAAACAAAGAAATCCGCTAAAGACAACACATTACTTTCACATACCGAGTAATGTCAGTATGCAATGAATTTGGGAGATAGAGACAAAGTGGTTAGTATAAGAATGTCCAGTTATGGTCCCATCACATATATTTCATTTTTTATATGTTTTTTTTCTATCTGGGATGGATATTACGAAAGGAATTATGTATTAAACTAATGATAGACTTCCTAGACAAGCAAACAAAGAAAAACTGTTCATATTGGGGAGGCAAACGATCCATATTGGGGAGCCAAACGGTCCATATTGGGGTGCCAAACGGTCCATATTGGGGTGCCAAACGGTCCATATTGGGGAGCCAAACGGTCCATATTGGGGAGCCAAACGGTCCATATTGGAGAGCCAAATCCCCTTTCGTTCGTCACTCGTCCATGCACCCTTTTTTTTTCCTAGTAAAAATCAACCGATTTTAAATCTAATAGCTGCATTTGCCTCAGCAATAAGATAAAAAGATGAGTGAATTGGCTTCCATTTTTTTCAACTCTTGGTTACACTATATTATCATGCATAATTTTTGTAAAATTCTGGATAGTAGACATGTGTAGAAAAAAAAAATGAATTAGACACACTTTTCTAATTTGAAATTGGTTGAGTAGATCAAAACGAAATAGGAATATACAAGACAAATGTACCCCCACCCCAAATAAGGGGGATGCATATCTCTATCTTCTGTCCCTCTCGCACATTTTGCGCCCCATTTAACCTTAAATTTGTTATTAGCCATTATCTGGGGGCGTTGAGAATGTGGTGAGGTCCTCCAGGAACGTTCCATGCCAGTCGCCCAGTGTACCGTCCTAGCTCCCTCTCCACATTATTGGAACACCTCTCGGATGGGCAATAGCCATAAATCAATATCTCAAACATGGTCCTTTACATAAATTCAGGAACAAACTGTTCTGTATAATAATATATTATACCAGGATTTAACCTCGAGAGAAACTTTATTATATATCTGTATCATAAAAATATGTATATTGGTCAGGTACTCGTTAAAGACCCTGACCCTAGGGGAATAAACTAAAATTTAGGACTCCCACAGTAGAGTCAAGACCGGAGCGACGAAAGAGTGTTCTGGTAGTAGCTGACACAAAATCTAGCTGTTTTAAATAAAAATAATACTAAATAATAATAATTAAACAACCATAAGTAGAATTTAATAGTATATTGTACAAGTAGTGTGGATAAGGGGCTTATATAGCACGAGGACGAAATGGTGACGGCCTTGTTTTGCCTACATCCACACATGTTGCTCATGCGTTTTTCTCTACGACCGACTATTATAATAATAAATTGTTTTATAATTATTTATTATACCGTATCGGAGATTTGAGTTCCCTATGGTCTCAATTAGTTTTTCCTTTTCAATTATTACTTTTTTTCTTTTTTTAATTACTTGTATAACTTTTTAGAAGATTATTGTGGGCGCGAAACGATACTGTTGCCCCCACGACCTCAGGGTTGTGTGGGTAATGGCCCCCATGGAATCTACGTCTACGGTAGCTAATATCCATGATGACCAACTAGTTAAAGCCCTGACATGAGTGATAACTAACTAATATTTGATCCGACTGTGAGAGTCCTAGATGTTGCATACCCAACTTATTTCAGCTAGGGGATTCTTTAACGAATATCTGATATCGTGCAGGCTCGGGAGTCCCATCCGAAGGATGGCGTACTCAAGGTTTTTAACCCTCCCAGATAAAAAAACGTTTTCGAACCCGCACGAGTAGTCACGTACGCCACTGAGCTACTGACACCTCTTAACAATTAGTGTCTTTTCAACTGATTCAAATTATCTCTTAACTGATTATTTTTAACCGAACTATCATGCGACTCTACTGATTACTGGCCGACTGTTATCAACTGTTATTTAGGAACAGTTCCGAGAAGAGAGCGAAGATACGGACCGATAGACCAAACTGGTATTTTGACCGGGCGGTCTGACCTGGTCAGTATGTTTGTTTGTCGGTCAGACCTATAGCTCGGTAGAAAGGTCATCTCAGATAGCCAAGTCACTAGAAAAAAAACAAAAGAAGCCACGAAGATGACAAACTAATTAGCCTACTCTCCATCGTTACAGAAATTATAGTTATATTAATGTATATTTTTACAGCTTTATTCTTCTCCCAAATTTATTTATTGGTCTTTATTTATACAAGATAGCATATAGACGTTCCGGGAAGAACTCCCATTATCATTATCTAAAAGTGTTACAATCAATAAAAATAACATTGTACGATGTTCATAAATAATTGAACAATATAATAAAAACAAATAACATTTCAATATTCAAATTATTATTTTTTAATTATATTATTTATTATAACTTTACAAGAATGTTAACTATGTACCTTTAATTTATTTACTGATTTTTGTTGAACCTGCGAAACTTACTTCTTTCCTACCCCTCGATACGAAAAGTTAAAAAAAATGTTTGTCTTTGTTTGTGTCTGTGAACACGATAACACCCGAAAGTATGAGTATATCGACAAGAAATTTTATATTTGTATCCAGAACCCTCTAAGGATGACAATTATTGATTTTCAGCCCAATCGGCCAAAGAGAAGGAGGCTTAACACAAAAACTCTGTATTAACACGAAATTTCATAAGTAAATTCAAAACGCCATGAGAATGACACCTATGAATTTTTAGTGGAATCCACCGAACGGAAGGGAGCGATCAGAGTGGGGCTCAACTCAGAAAAGCCAAGGACTGACGATGTAATGAATGTATCGACATAAAGTTTAGTACGAGCATTCAGAAGCCACTAGTAAGTCTAATATTGAGTTTTTGACCTAACGGTCGATTGGCTTTGGAGGGAGAGCGAAAACTTAATTGATTAATTCGTGCTGAGGAAGTACATAGCCGGTGATCCACTGACCACTTTTATATGCTTATTCACTTGTATTGTACTTAAAATTTCAAATATATATTGTTAAAAACAACTTTGTTTCGACTTTTGTGTTAAAACTCTTAGGCTAGACATAACAAATTATCAAAGAAAATTCTATGCATCATATAATATGTTATTAACCAGAATAACTTGTTTACAATATACAATTTATATAGAAATTATAGTATGCATTCATGTTCGAGTGGTTACTAGTGTATGACAAGTCAAGTCTAGAAGCTTTATCATCAACCACCAAGTATACGTTTAAGTTAACGTTGAGCCGTTTTCGCGCGATGCCCGGACGCATACAGTGATTTTGAGCACCAACATCAGTAGGCTGAGAAGGTGCAAGATATATAAGTGCCTAGTTGGGCAGACAATCTGCACTGGGATTCACTCAACTAGAGTACAGAATGGTTCAACAGTTTGTACAAGGCTTAGCGCCACCTACTCCGGTTATTAGGAAATTATAGATTGTTGTTGTGACGCATGCCTGGGCTTTAACCATTAGGTTACCTTTACCATCAGAGCGTTCTTTCTTCGCTCTGCTCAACACGAGCTCTACTGGAGTCCTAAACTTTGCCTATCCAAGTTTAGTTTTTTAAAGATTTTTTTTTTTTTTCATTATTGTCTGTTTTGTCAAATATATATGTATATATACCTACCTACAGTACTTTTGGTATTGCTACTATCTTCAGTCACGACTTAACTGTATTTGTTAAGTATTGCAGTATTTATACTGTAAGAACTCCTGTATACTGTAGGTTAGGTTAGGTTTTATGACTCATGCCCGGGCTTTAACAACGAGGTCATATCGCCTACTACCAGAGCGCTCTTTCGTCACTCTGGTGGACATGAGCCCGACTCTACTGTGGGAGTCCTAAATTTTGCCTACCCTAAATTTTTATTCATCTAGGCTAGGGGTACTTTAACGAGTACCTGACATCGTACAGGCTCGGGACCATCGCTTAACGTCCCATCCGAAGGACGGCGTGCTTAAGTTTATTTTACCTCCCAAATAAAATAAACTAAGGGCCTCGGTCGGGCTACGAACCCACGACCTTGAGCTCAGAAGTCAAGCACGAATACCACTGAGCTACCGGCGCCCTCCTGTATACTGTATATATTTTGTGAAACAGACAATATTTAAAAAAATTTATATCATTTTTCATCATTATTTATTAAGTGTTTTTCTGTAAAAAAGGCTAAGTATCGTACCCAAGTTCAGTCACCGTATGTAGAAGGAGTCTTTAACGCGTATCTGACATCGTACAGGCTCGGGACCATCGTCTAACGTCCTATCCGAAGGACGGGGCGTGTCTTGGCCGAGTTTCGAGCCCGTGATGTTAGGTCCAGTAGGCTACCGGCGCCCTGGACTCAACACTTATCAATGGTTCTCATGATTTAAACGAACGATTTATGTTGAAATATGTGTTTCATTCAAACATTTTATTGACCAACTGAAAACATAATTCTATAAATAAACTACTGCTTTTATATTCATGAAAAAAATATTTTCATTTCTTATTAAACCTTTATTATAAGAAAGTATTGTAACCGTGCGAAAATTCGAGATCGAGCTGAACAAGTTTTGACCATTTCCGCGATGATGTACGTCCGTGTGCACGCGACTGGAACGTGAGCACTCTAACTGGGAAACGATTGTAGCAATAAATTTAAAATTTCATATGAACATATCACCTGTGCTAAATTAGATCAAATTAGATTTTGGCACCACCAAAAACTTTATTTCGAGGCCTAAGTCCGCTTCTATTGATGACCTAATCAAAAACCTCTTCAAATAAAACTTATAGAAAAAACTGAAAGAGACATTTCATATAATATAGGATTTGTTGAAGGTCGTTCGGGTTATGAGATACAGGCCGAAAACCGTACTATAATGTCGTTTTGAAACCCATTTTTTAAACAATTTTGCTTGAATATGCAAAAACAGTTCGTTCTATCAAAAACTGAGTTCTTAGAACAAATGTTCCTTAATAAATTTCCAATGGCCTGAAGTTACTCAAATTTGAGATAGAACTATTCTTCTCAGCACACTGCTGTTCTGAGTATTGAATGTCAATACGCTGTTCGAACAAACAGACAGACAAATTGTTAGCTTTATTTATACAGATAGACAGTGCAAATAAATACCTACATATCTCAAAAAGATAAGAATATTCATTCATATATATCTTATTGACCCCAATACTTTTTGTCAATTACTGTTGCCACAATTTACGAGACTGGGATTGCCCCTACTGATAGATTAGGTGGCCATATTTAAACAGAGAACTGATACAACTGTCCATCATAAATCTGTGTTTACTTAAAGATAAACACTTTATTTGGTTTATTTATGTAGGCTCCATATCGATGATTGGTAATTCGGCGAGTTGCTCTGACGCGTCTTCATGTAACACACCTTCCAATGCTTTGCAACATACCCTCAGAAACTCTCAGTTAACCGGACATACTAGTACTTCCATAGCAAGGACACATTTAAGCGTCTCTTAGGTTCAAACATTTACTGCATATCTTTAAATTACAACATTTTAGACTTCTGAATTTAAATATAAATTTTGGGTTTTAGGTTTTTTTGAGTTGATCCCCCACCACTCTTCGGCCGATTCCACTGAAAATTCACAGGCGGCATCAGAATGTGAGATACATTATTGATAAGATAAGACGTAAAGTCATAAACAAAATACATAAAAAAAGAAATTTCAAAATTTCAAGACACAAATAATATAAGGACTAAAAAATGGGTGGGATTACCATAATTTAGGAAAAATTCAGAACATATAGATAATATACTTTGAAAAAAAGATTTTTGGGGAGGTTTCAGAACAAATAATGCACTTAACAAACATCTCAAGAACACTAAAGACAAAAAAAAAAAACAGAAGGAAAAAATGGGGTTTACCAGCTGGAATGTAATTCTGGCAGTTACCATAATTTATGTAGGTCAAACTGGGAGAGCAAAAACAGGGCAAAAGAACATATCAGAAATAGGGTTAAACACTGACATAACATACAACTCAGTAAAATCAACTTTCGCAGCACATCAACGAAAACAAACACCATTTTGTCATAAATACAGGCTACAATACATACATTTTTGTAACAGGTTCATTACTCAACTCACTGGGACAACTAGAAATAAACAGAGTGCTACAAAACGGAAATTGTATGAACGATGAGATCAATCTCAAATATTCACCCCTTTTGTCGCCAATAATATAATCCTCCAGTGTGTTTACGTACTTTCTTGAGACTGTGTATTTTTTATTCATACATTTATTATTGTCATCTTTGAACTATTTCATATGATGTGATGATCAGCACTGATACTACTTCAAATTTTCCTTTATTATCAAGTTTTCAATTTGGGACGACATTTTATTTTAAATGTTTTCATGGTTTTAAGACTTTTCAGGGAAAAGGGACAGAGAAAAACCCCCTGTAAAAGGGGGCTGTAAAAAGGACAGTTCGGAATGTAAACTTGTTGAAGTTCCATTTAGTATTTGTTAAGTCGTGACTGAAGTTAAAGAAACGAAAGTACTCCTATATATTTTGTGAAATAGATAATATTTTTAAAAAACATAAGTTTTTCTTTATATTTTTTATCAAGTGTTTACAATATCTCTACAAAAAGGTTAAGTATTAAGGACAAATACAGCTTACAGCTGCTGTCTTCCAACTCGTTCCTGGACGTCACTTGTCGACGAATCTTCTAAATAATCTTAACTTATACTTAAATTGTACTATCGATATTTTTTTTGGTACACCATTTTTATTAATTATTGTTTGCAATATTTATTATTATTATTATTTAATTTTTTTTTGTCATTATATACATGTGAGACCCTACTTCTGACTGTTACAACACATAACTCCCAAAATCACAAACAAGATAACAACTTCTTCCTACATCCCACACCCAACCAAACATATTCGAAATTTATATCTGAAAGTTTCCAACATTAATCTCCCTCTAAAATATTTATAAAATATATATTATGCTAATTAAGTTTTTATTTTTTCTAATTTATTTATTTATATTCTACTCCTAAAACGAGATTAGACCCACTCTGAAAAGCGTAGTTTTTTACTATAGAGGAAGTTATGTAACCGGTAAAGAACTCGATGTTAAGTTTTCACCAGAATTTCATGTTTCACCATAAACGCAAAAATTAAAAAAAAAAAAAAATTATGTCAGTTTGTGTGCATGTGTGGTCGGTGGAGACGATAATTCCTGAAAAAACGAATTTATCAGCACGAAATTGTATATGTGTTTACAAAACTCCATGAGTACGACACACATCGATTTTCAGCTAAACCGGCTTGACGGAAAAGCGGATCAGAAGGGAAGGGGGGGGGGGGGGGGTTCAAATTAAAATTTTAAAAACTGCCTACGTGATGAAGATATTAACAGAAAATTTTGTAAGAGGATATCAAAATCCCTGAGTAAAAAAAAAAAACTATTGAACTTCAGTCAAATTACAGCTAAAAATTCGAGATGGGGAAGAACTTTGCCGATGATTCATGATTTTTTTCTATCTGGTATTGAACCTCTTCGCAGATTAAACAAAGAGGATATCCAGAAAAGATCACCAACCACCTCTTGAGCTGCGTCAAAAGATGCCATTTAGGTCAAATTTATCTATTTTGAAATTCTGAAATCAGAAGAAACCAAACAAAAATAATAAAAAATTAGCCCAATTAGGTATATAAATTTCAGAAAATTGTCTCAGTAAAATAAATCTTTGAGAGATGTTGAGCCATTAGGGAGAGTTCCCCTATCGGAGGCTATGAGAAACTGGTCCTATAAGTCGGGGGGACCTATAGGTCATACTTGGAATATAATGCTTTAGTGAAATATGGCGAAATAACTGAAAGACCACGACTATCCGTGCTTCATGTCTGTCCCTCTTCCCACCTGTTATCTGGCAACGTATCCATGTAAAGTCATTAAAAAATTTATTTATACCGTATAGGGGATGTTACGAAATCTGTCAAGAATTCCATGCGGAGTTTTCAACAGAATTTCAAAATCCTCCAGATTACAAATATGAAAAAAAATATTCTGTGTGTCTGTGAACACGATAACTCTCGATTGAATAAATGTATCCAAACGAAATTTTATATATGAATCCAGAACCCTCTAACGACGTCACCTATTAATTTTCAGCTATATCGACAAAATCTCATTTTGACTATCGATGGTAACGATAATTCAGTAAGTTGCTAAGTTGCCGCTTTTCATGCTTTGCGACTTTCCAATTCCAATATTATATTACCTATAACCGGATTTATTATCTGTTACCCTCTACCCTTCTGTACCCTTAGTTGAACGTAAGACCTCACAGTCTTCATGCCTTCTCCTCAACCATCTATATTCATAGTAAGTTTTCTTGTTGTTCAATGTGTATATGTATGTGTATGTATATGGATGTATAGTTATGTATATATGTATTTATGTGGATATGTGTATGTTGTGAGAGTATATTTATGTACCTATATATAATTTTAATCGATCACTCATTATATTTTTCCAATCTTGATTCCCCCATGTTTGTCTTGTTTTTGTTAGGCCCTGATGATGATATGAAATACATCGAAACGTTGGCATTTGAATAGCGTTTTCATCATTGACTGACCCTCAATACTCCCAGAATTTTTACCTATAATATGAGTATTTCATTTTTATTTTTTCATGTATACTTAATTTAAACTATTCTGTTATGGAGAATGAAAGGGGAATAAATAATAATAATAACATTTATTTGGACCAGCAAAACAAGGTGCTATACACAAATATATAAAATAAAGGATTTAAAATAGAAAGTCCTGGTACAGTCTTTGTTTGAGTCGCCTCCCAGGTGTAGGCGCTCCTAGACTGTAATGTACAGCCCCGGAACAATACACAAGGGCTTCGTGGTGATTCTTCACTAGTTTCTCGATGTGAGCTGCAAAAAGAGGAACACCCAATTCTTCGTGGATTTTGTGATTCCTCGCAAACCAGGGTGCGTTTGTTGCTATTCGGAGTACTTTATTCTGAAATGTTTGTAGTCGTTTAATGTTAGTGCTGCTGGTACCGATCCAGACTGGACAGGCGTATGTTAGAAGTGGAAGTAGGAGTGTCTTATATAAGAGAATAGTACACGTATGTTTAAGTGGCGTGTTTCTGTTTATGAGAGGGTAGAGGGTGTTAAGTCGTGAATATGCTAGCTGTAGTTTTCTGTTAATGTGTAGTTTCCATGTGAGTCGTGTATCTAAAAGTACTCCAAAATAGCGCACACCCTGGTCCTTAGGATTCCAGAGAATGGGGAGGTCATCAATTTGCAGCTGACGTTGTTCTTCTATGGAGAATCTGCGGAGAGTGAATATTTTAGCTTCAGTCTTCCCTATGTTCAGTATTAGTCTCCATTTTGAGAACCAGAGAGAAACTTTTGTCAGGGCTTCCTGGAGCTGTTCAATGGCGACGGAGAGGACACTATGCTGACAGGCGATCATTGTGTCATCGGCATAGGTGGCTAATGTTGCCGTGGGAGTTTCGGGGATGTCGTGGGTGTACAAACTAAAAAGGAGGGGGCTCAGAATAGCACCTTGAGGGACCCCAGCTGTAATCCTTCTCTTGGTGCTCAGTGCGTTACTGACTCTCACCTGGAACGTCCTGCCATGGAGAAAAGAGGATATAAGACCTGTATTTGGGTACCAAGCTTTTCTTTAGTTTGTACAACAGCCCCTGATGCCAAACGGTGTCAAAGGCTGCGGCTACATCCAAGAATACGGCGGTGGTGTAATTCTTCGCCTCGAAGCCGTGGACAATCGTTTCGGTCACCCGTTGTAGCTGCTGGACTGCAGAGTGTTTGGCTTTGAAGCCAAACTGGTGGGACGGTATGGTGTCTTCTAGATATTCAGTAAGCCTTTTCGATATAATCTTTTCAAAAATCTTAGACAATGAATTTAGAAGGCTTATCGGCCTGTAGCTGTTGGGGTCTTGTTTCGGCTTGCCGTGCTTATGGAAGACAACAACGATAGCATTCTTCCACGTGTCAGGAAAGTATCCTCTCCTTAAACAGCCATTGAACAGCCCTGTAAGATAAGCGATGCTTCTTGGAGGCAGGTTCTTGAGGACGATGTTGGGGATGAGGTCTTCACCGGGGGCCTTCTTGTTGGGGAGTCTCCGGATGTATAGTGTAATTTCTGACGGGTTTGTGTACTGTATATGTGGTTCTGCGGTGTGGAGTGGGGTGGAAAGAAATTCGTGGACTGTGTTGAGTGTTTCGTGATCTTGTGTGTCATGAGTTCTGAATTTCTGTTCAAGGTGCTGGGCCACTAGCTCACTCTTGTCCTTGTCCGTTGTTACAGTATTCTGTCCGTCTGTCAGGGGCGGGAGGCCGGGGTCTTGTCTGAGGAGGCGTCGTGTTTCCTTCCAAAGGTTGCTGTCTCCAGGCGTAAAGTCGCTGGTGTATTGTCGGTATCTGTTGATTCTGTCATTGTCCAATTCCCATCGTATAAGTCTTGTCAGTCGGTTCAGTTCTCGCTTCTCTTGTGGATCGCGTGTTCGTTGCCAGTGTTTGCGGAGTGTATTTTTGTCGTGTATCATGTCAAGTATGCGTGTAGGGGTCTTATTTTGTCGCATGTTGCGTTGGTCCTTGTAGTGATTGTATGTTGAGTTGTGTATCGAGGTGTAAATAGCTTGAGTGAAATATTTCAGTGAGTCGTCTATGTCTTCAGTATTGTCGTAATGCAAAGGGATGTCTATGTTTTTGTCCATCTCCCATCTAAACGCGTCCCAATCTATTTTCCCCTGTATCAGTCTAGGCAGATGTTCTGCCTGTTTCGGGTTCACTTTGAAGGTACACACGACTGGAAGATGGTCTGAGTCGAGTTCTGTCAGTGGTTCGTGATAAAGGGGCAAAGTAAAATTTTGTACTAGTCCAATGTCCAGGATGTCTGCGAGATATCTCTGTTGTGTAGGATAAAATGTCGGTTCGTCCGGTGCTGATATCTGTACGCCTAAATTGTTAATTATGTTTAAGAGTCTTGTCCCGTTGTTGTTTGTCCGTCTACATCCCCAAATTGTATTTTTACTATTTAGGTCACCTAGTAGTATAGTCGGCCCCCCCAGTGAAAATGTGTTCAAAATCCGTCTGGTGAATTCTGATGCCTGGTCGGTGGTATGCTGAGAATATGTTAAGTGTTCTGTTGTTGTTGAGTGTGAGTGTGGCTCCAACGGCTTCCAGCTGTTGAAGTGTGGGTAAGAGAAGCTGAGAGTGTGCAAGGTTCTTTTTTATACAAACAGCGACGCCTCCAAATCTGGTTTGTCTGTCCTGTCTGTATATGGTGTATCCTTTTACCTTGAATTTTTCGGTATTATGGAGGTGAGTTTCTGTGATACAAATGATGTCGATGTTGTAGCGAGTTAAAAAGTCCGAGAGTATCGTTCGTCTGTTTTTTATTCCGTCAGCGTTCCAGTTAAGGATGGATAAATTATGAAAAATATTTAAATTAGGGTCCACCATTGTTAAATGAAAATACTTGGGTGAGGAGATTAGATAAAAATGATTTTATGATAGGGATAAATGGTTTGAGAAAGGTGATTATTGTGTTGGTGAGGTCAGTCATGTCGTTAGCTGGTTGGGTGTCTTGGCTGCTGGGTAAGTTAGGTTGAGGTCGAGGTTGGAAGGGTCGGGGTCTACTTTGGTCGAACCAGCAGTTCGGTCGGTCCGGGGTCTGTCTTGGGGGTTGTCCTTTGGGTGGTGCATTGGGAGGATCTTGTCGTTTAGGTTGGGCCTGTCTGGTAGTCCTGTCTACGTATGTCTTGTAGGAAGCACACCCTCTGTAGCTGGCCGGATGGTTGCCCTGGCAGTTGGCACACTTGGGAGAGTCTACCTTCTTCTGTCTGGAGGGGCATGCTGTGAAGTGGTGGTCCTCCCCGCACTTCACACATTTGGGGTCCAGTCGGCAAAAGTTTTTGGTATGACCAAAAGATTGGCAGTTTGTGCACTGTACAACTCGGCTGGAACGTCGGCGTGGCTCCACTTTAACGACTGTATAGTAGAGCCGCGTCAGTTGAAATATGGCCTTTCCAGATGGGGTGTTCTCCAGCTCAACTGCACAGAGGGGTGTGGGGCGTCTGTCGTGGTTTAGGATCCGGATGACTTTTATAACAGGGTATGTCGGGGTCAGTTCGTCTGTTATTTCTGAGTCGGTCAGTGAGTAAGGAACTCCCCGTATAATTACGGAGAGTTTCCTGTCTTCGGGATTGACAAAGGTGTAGTATTTCACCTTATTGTCGTCATAAAATTTCGTCACTTTGCGATAGTCATCAGTCGTTGTGAGGCTGATCTTTATTTTTTTGTTTCACTGTTTTGTTTCAAACGGCGAACAAATTAAACTTTTTAACTCGGTAATGACCAGCTGATAATTATCAGCCTCACAAAGAAAGATTGGAGGGATCTTGGTCTGTCTGTTAGGGGTAGGCTGTCCGTCTGGCTTTGTCGGTTGGGTTGTCTCCTGACCGTCCTGAAGAGTGAGAAGTGGCTCGTATCTGTTCTGTGTTGGTGTTGGTGTGGGTGTGATTTCGCAGGATGTCAAAAATAAGGTAGTCTGACCTCTCACAGATTTTTTATTTAAGTAAGCTAGCCGGCTTTCGAGGTTTCCCTCATCATCAGGCAGTCTGATAAAAAATTTGAATAAACTAAATAATAAAAATAAATAAATAAAAATCTACAACAAACATTAACAATTTAAAATATCATGGATGGGGACAGACGAGTTATTCCTGTCCACCATCTGAGTCACAACTAGAGTGAATAATAATAAGGAGAAGGAGTTTCTTGGAAGAAGGTCCGCCATAGAACCTAATAGAGGTAGCTTTCTGGTTTAGCACGCTATACTAGAGACTGGATTGGTTTTGTGTTCACCAGTGGCAAGCGTTCATTGAAAATATTCAAATATCTCTAGGAAAACAATTTGTTTTCAATCAAAGTTGATTAACATGGCTTCTTTTTTTTTTTTTTTTTTGTATCTTATTTTATTTGTATTTATATATTTTTTATTCAATTTATCCCCTGTAATGAAGGAAAATGAACATCGCCCATCCCTCATACCCAGGACTACATGTATTCTCAAGATACAACACAGAGACCGCCATTTGGGTGGGTATATGATGATATTGGCTGAACACGGTCGAGGTTATACACAGGGCTTGTAATAATTACATAGTGTGTGGTCTGTGCACATCCTCTCATATTGAAAAGTGGCCGACCACTGCGAGTCCCAATTAGTAAAACTGAAGGGATTTTAATCGAATTAGTGGGTTATTCGGGCGAAAGGGTCCAATATTCCTCCCCGCAAGTCTACCACAGGAGTGGCTCTCTACCTCGCTAATCCCACATAAGACCTACATTTAACTGGTTCAAGTGCACACAGTTGCTCTTTGATAATGGTTCCCCTCAAAACAGTGGCTCCCCCCCCCCCCCCCCCTCCCCTCCAATGTGGGTACTCACACTGACTGAGAGATTTTAAAATTCCTTGTCTTTTCAAGCTCCAAAGCCGACACCGAAAACGAGGAACCACCTCTATGGAGAATGAGACTAGCAACTCTATAATCCTTGAACCATAACTTCCGCAGCTGTACAAAGTATAGGGGAAGTAATGCAGTCAGAAAGTCGAAGTTGAGTTTTCACCGGAATTTCGTGTTTATCAACATTTTGATTCCAAAAATGAATAAAAAAAATAGGTGAATCACCGGCAATGTACTTCCCCAGAACGAATTAATCTATCAACTTTTCGCTCCCCCCCCCCCTCCCTCCCCAAATCAGTCGACCGTTTGGACTAATATTCAATAGTTGACTTACATAAGGGCTCCTAAATACTCATTCTAAATTGTGTGTTGGTAAATTCATTACATCGGCAGTTATTATGGTTTTTGAATGGAGCTCCCCTGAACCCCATTTCCCTTTGGCCGATATCGCTGAAATTTGACAGGTTATGTCATCATTGGGTTTTTTCTTCAAATATGAAATTTCATGTCGATACATTCATTATATCGGCAGTTATTGGAGTTTTTGAGTTGAGCCCCTTGGATTCCCCTTTCCATATGCCAATTCCTTTAAAAATTAATAAGTGTCGCCCTCGAGGGGTTTTTTGGGGAAACTTAGTGTCGATACATTCATTACAATGTCCATTATTAGAGATTATGAGTTAAGCCTTTCCTTAATCCCCATTCCCATTGGTCAATATGGGTGAAAATCAATACGTTTCGTCGTCAAAAGGTTCTGGATTCATATATAAATTTTTGGATCGATTCTATCGGAAGTTATCGAGTTCACAGACACACAGTCTGTTTTTTTTTTTTCATATTTGGAATCTGGAGGTCGTAAAACATGAAATTCCATTGAAAACTCCCCATAGAAAGTAAAATTCCTTAGAATGAAATTTAAAATTTATCTGCAAACAATTTTATGTATGTATAGAAAGGACGACATCTATGAATTTTCAGCCGAGTCGGCATAGGAAAAGGGTGGACCATTGGAGAGGGGTTATACTCAAGAACACTAATAAATGTCGATGTAATTAATGTATCAACCCAAAATTCAGTTTGAGGACTCAGAGGAGACACCAAATTGGCAAATTACTTTCAAAGAGAAAGTAGAAACTTAGTTGATTTGAGCAGGGGAAGTACTTTATCGACGATTCAACAACGGCTTTTTGTTTGTGCTTCACTCTAAGTCAAACTTCGTCAACTTTACAGGGGGTCTTGTGAAACTAAATTGTTGAACTTGTGGTATCGTGTGCTCCAGGCATGTGTGTGTGTGACAGTAAATGATTTTAATTTATTCTCGTTTTTTTCAATGTTTGAATAGGCAATTTGAAAATGGAATTGACAAAACATACAGGACATATGACGGTCACATAGAGTTACTCAATATGAATGATGAATTTAAAAAATCTAGACTTTCATTGGGTATAACTGGAGCCCGCTTTGACCTGGCTGCCCTGGACAGCATGCATTTTAACAGATTTGAAATTTGTTCGCAATCAGATAGCTCCACTGTAATTATCAGAAGTGGTGACCAGAGGGTTGCCATTATATTCTTACTAATAAACCCTAGCCAATCAAATCACATGCCCCATAAAAATACACATATAAATAGGTTGTATGCTAAAAAAAAAAATTTGTAAGTTATGCAAGCATAATCTCTTATTCCATGTTTTTATTCCTCAATTTCCACTTATATAAAAAATATGTGATTCGGAAAATTTACACATATTAATATTAAGATTATTAATACCTATGTATTAATATAGGAGTGAAGTAACTTAATTAGTTAATAAATATACAAAGATGGACTATTCGCATTTTGTTTTTAAACGAAATGTGAACAACCAATGAATGAAGAACAAAAGACGATGATCAGCTGTTTTAAATGGTGTGAAACAGTCTAAGTTGTGTTGTGGAAGTGGACAGTCTAGAGAGAGAAGTGTTTTTAGGGTTAAGGTGTAGTGAACCAGTCTGAGTGAGAGAAGATGTATGAGTGAAAATAATAGTGAAGTAGATGCGCAAAGGTACTTTTATATGTTTATATGCCCAAAATAGCAGTGAAGTAGATGCGCAAAGGTACTTTTATATGTTTATATGCCCAAAATAACATTGAAGTAGATGCGCAAAGGTACTTTTATATGTTTATATGCCCAAAATAGCAGTGAAGTAGATGCGCAAAGGTACTTTTATATGTTTATATGCCCAAAATAGCAGTGAAGTAGATGCGCAAAGGTACTTTTTATATGTTTATATGCCCAAAATAGCAGTGAAGTAGATGCGCAAAGGTACTTTTATATGTTTATATGCCCAAAATAACATTGAAGTAGATGCGCAAAGGTACTTTTATATGTTTATATGCCCAAAATAGCAGTGAAGTAGATGCGCAAAGGTACTTTTATATGTTTATATGCCCAAAATAGCAGTGAAGTAGATGCGCAAAGGTACTTTTATATGTTTATATGCCCAAAATAGCAGTGAAGTAGATGCGCAAAGGTACTTTTATATGTTTATATGCCCAAAATAGCAGTGAAGTAGATGCGCAAAGGTACTTTTATATGTTTATATGCCCAAAATAGCAGTGAAGTAGATGCGCAAAGGTACTTTTATATGTTTATATGCCCAAAATAGCAGTGAAGTAGATGCGCAAAGGTACTTTTATATGTTTATATGCCCAAAATAGCAGTGAAGTAGATGCGCAAAGGTACTTTTATATGTTTATATGCCCAAAATAGCAGTGAAGTAGATGCGCAAAGGTACTTTTATATGTTTATATGCCCAAAATAGCAGTGAAGTAGATGCGCAAAGGTACTTTTATATGTTTATATGCCCAAAATAGCAGTGAAGTAGATGCGCAAAGGTACTTTTATATGTTTATATGCCCAAAATAGCAGTGAAGTAGATGCGCAAAGGTACTTTTATATGTTTATATGCCCAAAATAGCAGTGAAGTAGATGCGCAAAGGTACTTTTATATGTTTATATGCCCAAAATAGCAGTGAAGTAGATGCGCAAAGGTACTTTTATATGTTTATATGCCCAAAATAGCAGTGAAGTAGATGCGCAAAGGTACTTTTATATGTTTATATGCCCAAAATAGCAGTGAAGTAGATGCGCAAAGGTACTTTTATATGTTTATATGCCCAAAATAGCAGTGAAGTAGATGCGCAAAGGTACTTTTATATGTTTATATGCCCAAAATAGAAGTGAAGTAGATGCGCAAAGGTACTTTTATATGTTTATATGCCCAAAATAGAAGTGAAGTAGATGCGCAAAGGTACTTTTATATGTTTATATGCCCAAAATAGCAGTGAAGTAGATGCACAAAGGTACTTTTATATGTTTATATGCCCAAAATAGCAGTGAAGTAGATGCGCAAAGGTACTTTTATATGTTTATATGCCCAAAATAGCAGTGAAGTAGATGCGCAAAGGTACTTTTATATGTTTATATGCCCAAAATAGCAGTGAAGTAGATGCGCAAAGGTACTTTTATATGTTTATATGCCCAAAATAGCAGTGAAGTAGATGCGCAAAGGTACTTTTATATGTTTATATGCCCAAAATAGCAGTGAAGTAGATGCGCAAAGGTACTTTTATATGTTTATATGCCCAAAATAGCAGTGAAGTAGATGCGCAAAGGTACTTTTATATGTTTATATGCCCAAAATAGCAGTGAAGTAGATGCGCAAAGGTACTTTTATATGTTTATATGCCCAAAATAGCAGTGAAGTAGATGCGCAAAGGTACTTTTATATGTTTATATGCCCAAAATAGCAGTGAAGTAGATGCGCAAAGGTACTTTTATATGTTTATATGCCCAAAATAGCAGTGAAGTAGATGCGCAAAGGTACTTTTATATGTTTATATGCCCAAAATAGCAGTGAAGTAGATGCGCAAAGGTACTTTTATATGTTTATATGCCCAAAATAGCAGTGAAGTAGATGCGCAAAGGTACTTTTATATGTTTATATGCCCAAAACAGCAGTGAAGTAGATGCGCAAAGGTACTTTTATATGTTTATATGCCCAAAATAGCAGTGAAGTAGATGCGCAAAGGTACTTTTATATGTTTATATGCCCAAAATAGCAGTGAAGTAGATGCGCAAAGGTACTTTTATATGTTTATATGCCCAAAATAGCAGTGAAGTAGATGCGCAAAGGTACTTTTTATATGTTTATATGCCCAAAATAACATTGAAGTAGATGCGCAAAGGTACTTTTATATGTTTATATGCCCAAAATAGCAGTGAAGTAGATGCGCAAAGGTACTTTTATATGTTTATATGCCCAAAATAGCAGTGAAGTAGATGCGCAAAGGTACTTTTATATGTTTATATGCCCAAAATAGCAGTGAAGTAGATGCAAAAAGGTACTTTTATATGTTTATATGCCCAAAATAGCAGTGAAGTAGATGCGCAAAGGTACTTTTATATGTTTATATGCCCAAAATAGCAGTGAAGTAGATGCGCAAAGGTACTTTTATATGTTTATATGCCCAAAATAGCAGTGAAGTAAATGCGCAAAGGTACTTTTATATGTTTATATGCCCAAAATAGCAGTGAAGTAGATGCGCAAAGGTACTTTTATATGTTTATATGCCCAAAATAGCAGTGAAGTAGATGCGCAAAGGTACTTTTATATGTTTATATGCCCAAAATAACATTGAATTGAAGATTCTTAAGATTTCTTTTTGTAAATAATTTAATTTTTTTATTTTCAATCTTTGTTTTTAATTTTATAATATAGGTTGTTGCTAAGAAAAAATAAACCCAATATTTGTTCTCCAATTCTATGCTAGTCATTTTCCCTGTGAACTCAGTAAGATATTTTATACATTTGGATTAGATTTAACATTTTCAAAAAAGAAACAATATGGCATCTCATTATTATCTTTAGAAGAAATCTAATTGAAATAATACACAATTGAAATATTAGATATTTTTTTAGGGCCCTTTTCGGAAATTACTGTAGAAATCAAAATTTAGTAGACCAGCTATAATTTCTACAGGAAATGTGGTTGTTTTAATATTTATTATTTGTTTATTTTATTTTTATTTATTTATTTATTTTATACTTTTTTTAAAATTTTCTTATATTAACACTTTTGGACAAATCACTCTCCTTCCCCTCTCAATTTCATTAAATTTTGGCGTTATGTTTTCAGAGTACAGCAATGAGAGTGACTGACGTATACCCAGTAACGAAGTAACGCTAGTATGTGGGAGGGAGAGGGTATAAGAAAGTCCTGCTATGGCCACATACAGTTTTCTTATTATACATCCAGTTCATACTCGTAGATACAATTATTTTTGAGGTAGCGTGGTCACAAAGATACAATCATATATACACACAAACCAGACAGACCTCACCGCCAAAATAATCAGGGGACCTTGTAACATGTAATTACGTGGAAAACTCCATCTCAGATTTTCGTACCATATTCATGTAAATACTTTCTACACTGAAGGTATAAGAAAAGAAAAAGGGTTTTCTTTATTATGACGTTCTTAAAGATGTCTATAATAATAATAATAATGATATTCTTACTCAGGTTTGCATAATCCATTTATATTTCATATGTGATAGTAACAAGTTCTTTTATTTGGACCAGGACCGGTTTTCAACGCAACAGGGTCATCATCAGTGGTACATCCCACCCAAACAGCGTAGCGGTTAAAGGACAACTGGCCCATTTATAGTGACTCATGCCCGGGCTTTAACTTTGAGGTCATATCGCCTACTACCGCTCTTTCGTCACTCTGGTGGACTTTCGTTACTCTCTGCCTTACTGTGGTAGTCCTAAATTGTTCCTACCCTGGTTTACACATCTAGTTGCTGTTGGAGAGGAGAGTGACCATCACTTAACGTCCTATCCGAAGGACGGCATGCTCAAGATTATTTCTTCTTCCAGATGAAAAACCTAAGGGCCTCGGCAAGGTTTCGAACCCGCGATTTATAATGTAAACGAAAATCGGAAGTGGGGTGTATACAGGACTCGAGCCTTGTCTTATATGCTACTCTGTACGATATACAAAGGATACATTTCAACTTAAGGAGACATCCTGCAAAGTTGAGACAGAAGACATAAGTATAAAGTTGGACTGTCTGGTTCTATCTAGTGAATACGAGTTGACAAGAAAGAGATACTGTCAGCTGTTGGAACTAGAACAGAAGTGGAGAAACATAGATATCTGAAGAGGACGAGACAAGAAGCTGATAACTGTATTAGCAAGTTGGCAAGAAGCAGGGTCGCAGTGCCCTCTGTGTCAAGCACCTGCCTCAAGTTTCCTATTCAATTAGTACACATTCAGACATATGTTCCCGCCTTCCCCAAGTTCCCGCCTTCCCCAAGTGTCCCCTTGTTTGCTACTTCCCTTTCAAGTCCCATTCAGTATCATTACTCCAACTGCCAACAATTTCTACCTAATAATTAAATATGAATGTAAGTCCAACTGTCTGTTCTATTGTCATAGACTTGTGAGTCTAATAATAACTTAATAAATAATCCGCACTACAATGAGCAGAAATGAACTACAATGAAGAAAGTAATTCCTTATTCAAGGGCGCCAGTAGCTCAGAGGTAGCATTCCATGGTCTACTGAGCTCAGGATGCCGGCTTCGAAACCCGACCGAGGCTCTTAGTTTACTTTATCTGGGAGGTAAAATAAACTTAAGCACGCCGTCCTTCGGATGGGACGTTAAGCGATGGTCCAGAGCCTGTACGATGTCAGCTACTGGTTAAAGACCCCTAGGTGAATAAAAATTTAGGGTAGGCAAAATGTAGGACTCCCATAGTAGAGTTGGGCTCATGTCCACTATAGAGTGAGGAAAGAGCGCTCTGGTAGTAGGCGACATGACCTTGTAGTTAAAGCCCGGGCATGAGTCACAATAACTTATTGAATAATTTCTTATAATACACACTAAAAGACACGGCCAGTTCAAAAGAAAACTTGTGAAAAGAAAATATACAACTATGTTTGTATAAGTTTATTTATTATTTTTCAGTGCATCTTGGAAATGTGCAACATCACCCGTCCGTCATCGTCAATCTGAGGCGATGGCTGATTGTCACACTGAAATCTTCCGCTCCCGCGAGGAGGCGGCGCAACCCTGCGTAACCTGTCTCTGTCAAACGCTCCCGCAAGTCCAGTCCCAGATAAGATCAGGACTCCCCAATGTTCTTCCTCTTGAAGAAGTAGCGTCTTTATATAACTAACAAAAATCATCTTAGTCGAAAGGAAACAACATTAGGAATCAAAAATTAGAAAACTGAGAACAAATAAACAATGAAAACCACTATTTACATCTTAACTAGCTTATTAATCACGTACACTACCCCCTCCACAGAACAGATGACACTCCAATCTATGATATAAGTAGATAAGGTATGGGGATCCTACCCTCGCCTCATGAGGCATCCCTATGAGGCTCCCCTGTGAGGCACCCTGATTCCCCCACCCCCTTGTGGCTCCCACCTGGAGGCTCCCACCGCACAACATCTATTCCCATGGCGCGCCATGGCTCGCGCCCTCCGATGAACTTCCCCAGCTCAACCCCTGAGCACCCCCACCTTCGAACCCACCCATTTTTTCCACAAAGTGTATAGAGTCCATGACGTCACACCGACATGTCCAGACCTGCTTTTCCTAAGAGGTACTTCCCCAGCTCAACCTCTGAGCACCCGAACCTTCGGACCCACACAATCCTTTGATTTTTTTAAATATAAATATTAGTACATTATAATTAGCACACTAGCGCTCCCAAGCGTCTAGAATGTAAATTAATATTTATATAAGTAGCTAGGTGCGGCTTCTTAATAAAAAAAAATAATAACTTGTTACTTACGGTATCGAACCCATCTACTTTGACTTGAGAGGCCGATACACTTACCACGCGACCATTGTGACATGGTTGCTGAAGGTGGTGATAATCTAGGTATATAAATCTCCGGGGAGTATTAGCAGCACCAAGGTTCAGCGGTTTCTAGCCTTTTCACAAATTTTGATCACCCCTCACCCCAAATTTCTTTCAAGTCATCCTTACTCTATATTTTTTTAATTCACATTACCCTCGTATAATTTTCCGCGATCGTATAGCAATGTGGTTCCACTGAGGTATGGAGGTCGTATAGCAATGCGGTTTCTCTGAGGTATGAAGGTCGTATAGCAATGTGGTTCCTCTGAGGTATGAAGTAAGTATAACATAGTGGTTCCTCTGAGGTATGGAGTAAGTATAAGTTATTTTTTTTTTTATTAAGAAGCCGCACTAAATAAATATTAATTTACATTCTAGACGTTTGGGAGCGCTAGTGTGCTAATTATAATTTACTGATATTTAAATTTAAAAAAATCAAAGGATTGTGTGGGTCCGAAGGTGCGGGTGCTCAGAGGTTGAGCTGGGGAAGTACCTCTTAGGAAAAGCAGGTCTGGACATGTCGGTGTGACGTCATGGACTATATTTTCTCCATACACTTTGCAGAAAAAAAATGCGTGGGTCCGAAGGTGGGGGTGCTCAGGGGTTGAGCTGGAGAAGTACATCGGAGGGAGCTGCGCGAGCCATGGGAATAGATGTTGTGCGGTGGGAGCCTCAGACGGGTGCCACAAGGGAGCCTCATCTGAACCTCATGAGGCGGGGGTAGGATCCCCATACCTTATCTACTGATGTACATAGGATTTATTAAAATCTAGAAATTTTTATAAATTGTTATGGTGAGACTTAACTGAAAAAATAAGATAAGGGAGGTAAGGGTCCAACGAAAAAGAGAAAACGATCGGTATAGATGGAGAGAGGAAACTTACATGTGAGTCGGGGAGTAGCCTCAAATTCGGAGATCGAAGGACCGCCAAAAGAGAAAAAACAGAAGATAAGAGTCCACCAAATAAAGAGATCGAAGATTTTGAGAGGGAGAGAGCGGAAACTTATAAAAAGTTTGTACGCTTTCTAGTTTATCGAGAAGCTAGTGAAAATCTGGAAACGGGAAACTGGATCTGGGTTGGACCCAATGGATCCGGTTTCACGTCAGGAACCGAGAACCGGGTACGTGAAAATTCAAATACCCGGTTCTGCAGTCACTTGAACCGGTGTAGGGTAGAACTGGAACAGTCCTAATTGTAGTTGTAAGTCTGCCATAAGGGAAAATGAAAAATATTTGTTGGTTCTAACCAAAATAGCGAGGATGAAATATAGAATATAGGTGGATCTTGTGGGGTGGATCTAACCAAAATAGCCGAGGATGAAATATAGAATATAGGTGGATCTTGTGGGGTGGATCTAACCAAAATAGCCGAGGATGAAATATAGAATATAGGTGGATCTTGTGGGGTGGATCTAACCAAAATAGCCGAGGATGAAATATAGAATATAGGTGGATCTTGTGGGGTGGATCTAACCAAAATAGCCGAGGATGAAATATAGAATATAGGTGGATCTTGTGGGGTGGATCTAACCAAAATAGCCGAGGATGAAATATAGAATATAGGTGGATCTTGTGCGATGGATCTAACCAAAATAGCCGAGGATGAAATATAGAATATAGGTGGATCTTGTGGGGTGGATCTAACCAAAATAGCCGAGGATGAAATATAGAATATAGGTGGATCTTGTGGGGTGGATCTAACCAAAATAGCCGAGGATGAAATATAGAATATAGGTGGATCTTGTGGGGTGGATCTAACCAAAATAGCCGAGGATGAAATATAGAATATAGGTGGATCTTGTGGGGTGGATCTAACCAAAATAGCCGAGGATGAAATATAGAATATAGGTGGATCTTGTGCGATGGATCTAACCAAAATAGCCGAGGATGAAATATAGAATATAGGTGGATCTTGTGGGGTGGATCTAACCAAAATAGCCGAGGATGAAATATAGAATATAGGTGGATCTTGTGGGGTGGATCTAACCAAAATAGCCGAGGATGAAATATAGAATATAGGTGGATCTTGTGGGGTGGATCTAACCAAAATAGCCGAGGATGAAATATAGAATATAGGTGGATCTTGTGGGGTGGATCTAACCAAAATAGCCGAGGATGAAATATAGAATATAGGTGGATCTTGTGGGGTGGATCTAACCAAAATAGCCGAGGATGAAATATAGAATATAGGTGGATCTTGTGTGGTGGAGCCTTATATTTTTTTGAAAAACACATTAATACAGCAATGTCGATAGAGAGACAACCTCATTAGGGCTCTTGAGAAACAAATATCTTCGGGTTTCGCATACTCATTTTTCAGGAACCGATACCCAAAATTCCGGTTACTGGTCCTCACCCATGAATACGATTCAAAGTCTAGAAACGTGAACTCGGTTCCCGTGTCTAGAACCGTAGCCTCGGTTCCCGTGTCTAGAAACGTGAACTCGGTTCCCGTGTCTAGAACCGTAGCCTCGGTTCCCGTGTCTAGAACCGTAGCCTCGGTTCCCGTGTCTAGAACCGTAGCCTCGGTTCCCATGTCTAGAACCGTAGCCTCGGTTCCCGTGTCTAGAACCGTAGCCTCGGTTCCCGTGTCTAGAACCGTAGCCCCGGTTCCCGTGTCTAGAACCGTAGCCTCGGTTCCCGTGTCTAGAACCGTAGCCTCGGTTCCCGTGTCTAGAACCGTAGCCTCGGTTCCCGTGTCTAGAACCGTAGCCTCGGTTCCCGGTCTGGAATTTTAAGATTATAGATGATATAAAAAGTTTATGAATATTTCAATACCAAAAACCGAGACTAAAAATCGCACAGTCACAATTACAAACGAAATTATTTCTTGAAAGCTTTATTATTCACAGCAATATTTCTTATTTCTACATTGGATGAAGGAAGAAAAATACGAAAAAGCAGAGAGGAAAATTAGTGATATTTTTCCTGGTAAAAGAGACTTGCTCTGAAGAGAAATGAAGAAATATAGGTCTGGATGTAAGTGGCTTTCATGTCGTTCGTGGTATCTAATACCTGGTTGGAGATCTCAGATCTCAGATCCTCCTCTGAAGGACCTCTTCCTGTCTCCAGCTCTCCAGCAATCCTCTTTGGGGGAATCTCTCCTTCTCATAAATACATATATATACATATATATATATATATATATATATATTAAAGCCTTCTCATACCTACTAGAAGGTTCACATGGCCTTGTCCGGGAGCAAATTTAGGTCTGATATATGATATAGATATTTATTTAATTTTTTATTTATTATTTTATTTATTTATTTATATATGTATATATATTGTTATTTTGTTTTCTTTCTCTTTTCCATATTTCGCACATAGTGACCTGATGAAGGGACGTAAGAACGTCCCGAGATGTCGCAAAAAAGACACTTCCAGAAAAATTATAAAAAAATTATTATATTTTTATATTTTAAAAATTAAAAAATGTATCCATTGTATTGATTATTATTCTTCTCTTTGTACTCATATTTTCAAGTATTTATTAATTAAATGCATTTTATTTTTTAGTAGTATTGTTAATTTTATTCCATGTGTGTCAGATTCTAAGAGTTAATATCTGTTTATGTATCTAATTTATAAGCTATCTTAATGTACACATTCTTATGACGTATCCTATTACTATGTTATGGTTTAACAGAAATAAATATTATTATTATTATTATCCAAGGTTGCCAAACCTTGAAAGCGGGATTAAAAAATGGAAGGCAGTCAAAAAATCACTTCTTTTTTTGGAAATTTACATTACAGATTCACCTGCTGAACCCCTTCTCGGGTTCGTAGCCAGACCAAGTAACTCTGTACACTGATACTTAAGTTACTTTTTCATATTTATATTTTATAGATGTGCCACTGATGATGACGCAGTTGCGTTGAAAACTTGTTCTGGTTGGAAATGAAACAGTGAAAAGACAATTTTTTTTTAATTTCTATGAAAAATCTTCTCTGACAACATCCTAACTATTAGAGATATTAGATAATTTACCTTCAAAGATCTTACCCTTGACAAGAGGACCGTTTATCGTGCCATGCGGAGGTATCAGCGGTGCCGAGACCCAGTCCAAAGGGAGGCGCGAAGGGAGGAGTACCGGCAGCTCAGCAGGGCGTATGGCAGGAGAGTCGAGACAAAGGAGCAAAAAAGGAGAGTTGGAGAAGTTTTGTTGAGGAAGAAAGCAGTAGGAACCCGTGGGGAATACCTTACCGTGTCATCACTGGGAGGCTCAAATCAATTCCACCTGTAGCCTCCATCAGGGACGGCCATTTGCAAGCAATGTCCCTAGCGGAGACGAACAGGTTATTCCTGGAGGAGGCCTTTCCCGCTGACGATCCGGCACAGGATTCGCCCGGCCAACGCGATATCAGGAGCGCTGCTCGTACCCTGCCAGAGACGGAAAATGCACCTGACTGGGACGAGCTCGATCTGCTCTTGGCGGTTGGGAAACAAAAGAGTGGCGGCGCCCCTGGGAACGATCTCATCGACGCCGCTATAATCAAGAAAGCATTCCCGACCATCAAGACAGATCTACATCTGTTCAACGCTTGTCTAAGGCGAGGCCATTTCCCGAGCGCTTGGAAGCGTGCTCTAATATGCACCTTCGTTAAGCACGGGGACAGGGACCTCTCCTTGGCAAAGAGCTACAGACCAATCAGCCTGCTCCCCGTCTTTGGGAAGGTACTGGAGACCCTTATCTTCAATGGAATTCAAACGCAAGTACACGCCTTAGTATCCCATAGGCAATTTGGCTGCATGAGGGGTAGATCTGCCGAGGACGCATTGAGGATGCTGAGAGCAGACGTAGAAGAACGCGACGGCAAATATGCCCTCTGCGTTTTCTTCGATATTGCGTCGGCCTTTGATTGCGCCTGGTGGCCAGCCATCCTCACGAGACTGCGGACTATGGAATTGCCTAGGAATTTATTTGCGCTGATATCTAGCTTCCTCTGCGATCGATCCGCCACCATAAGCCAGCTGTATACTAGTACTACAGTGGACGTCACTAGAGGCTGTCCTCAGGGATCGGTTCTCGGACCAACCCTGTGGAATATACTCTTTGACGGGTTGCTCCGTGACCTCGAGAACCGTGGGCATAAGGCAATCGCCTATGTCGACGATCTCGTGGTTACAGTCCAGGCTGATAGTCATGCCAACCTTACCCTTCGCGCGCAAACTGCAATAGACGATATAGGCAGCTGGTGCTGCGCCAATAAGCTGGCTCTCTCACCGAGTAAGACCTCGGCCTTACTGATGAGGGGGAGACCCGATGCTCGACAACCCCTGGTTTTGGCAGTCCATGGGCGGCACATTGAATGCCCAGCTGTGATAACGTACCTTGGGGTGCGGATCGCACGAGGCCTGAAAGTGACGCCCCACGTTGTTGCCATTAAAGAAAAGACGATAGCCACTTTCAACGCCCTGAGTCGCCTAGCCCGCGCGACGTGGGGCCTCGACTATTCCGCGTGTAGGACCAGCTACACAGGGGTATTCGTGGCTATAGCAAGGTACGCTGCTGCAGGTTGGTGGCATCGCCCCACGAATCGGCCGCGCACGATTCTGACGCAAGCCCAGAGAGCAGCCCTTTTAAGAGTTACAAGGGCTTATCGTACTGTCTCTACGGCTGCGCTACAGGTACTAGCGGGAGCCGCCCCCATTGACTTGATCTTGGATGGGGCTGTCGCTTCGTATTTCTGTAGACGCAACATGCCCTTAGGAGCAGATATTGATGAGCCCTTACGTCTAGCCCTAGAGGAAGAGGTGCGCGGACAGTTCAGACCAGTGCGCTGCAAGGACATCGTGCAAAATTGGATTGTGGAAAAATGGCAACAACGTTGGTCACGATGCCTGGATGGCCGAACGACGTACGCATACTTCCCGGACGTCCGGGTACACCTTGACTCAACATGGGTACAGCCTAATCACTGGACGTCTCAAATATTATCAGGTCATGGTGATTTCAACTCCAAGCTGTTCTTCTTTCACAGGAAGAACACCCCGAATTGTTCGTGCGGCGGTATCGAGACTGCAGAACATGTGGTCCTCGAATGCCCGCTGTACGACCAAGCTAGGGTGGAGTTGATTCATGGGACAAGATCGTATTTGGGACTAGATCTACGGCAGATGGTGACGGAAACTGACTACCCGATGTTCTGCCGATTCGTCGGCTCCTGGCGGGAGCAGAAACAGGCAATGTAATGATCCCGAGCTTTGCCTAAACGTAGACTGGGTGATGTTGCTGCAACGCAAGGCGCACCCTCTTTTAAAACTAAAAAAAAAAAAAAAAAAAAAAAAAAAAAATAATTTACTGCTAAAACTGCTGCAATTCAATACCAGGTATAATATTATTGTAATTGATATTATGGGTCACCAATTATTACATTTGCAATATGGGGGGTCAATGACAAATTTATCGTAATCACACAATATTTAGGTTAGGTTTTATGACTCATGCCCGGGCTTTAACTATGAGGTCATATCGCCTACTACCAGAGCGCTCTTTCGTCACTCTGGTGGACATGAGCCCGACTCTACTGTGGGAGTCCTAAATTTTGCCTACCCTAAATTTTTATTCACCTAGGTTAGGGGTATTTAACGAGTACCTGACATCGTACAGGCTCGAGACCATCGCTTAACGTTACTAAATATTGCAGAATAATATTATTGTTTCTGATTCCAGGATTGATAAAACTCGAGTTCTTTTATTTCTCCAGATATGGAATTTTTTCAACGAATTTTATGATTTCCGATCTCTTAGGCCAAAACTGAAAACAAAGTGTGTGTGTGTCTGTGACCCGATAACTGCCGATATAATGAATGTATATGTATATTCCATTGCCAATTAATTTTCTGCGAATTCGGGTGAATCAAAATCATTGAAAATTTCAACTTATTTCTAAAATTATGTAACTTAAAATTAGTAATTATGACTCATTCATGCTAGGGTTTTATGAAGTCATATTGCCTACTACCAGAGGCTCTTTCGTCACTCTACTGTCGGAGTCCTAAATCATTTATTGACCCAGGGATGGGGTCTTAAACTAGTACCTACATAACATCGTGGCCATCGTTTAACATCTCTTTGAAGGAGAAGGTTTTTTCCCCAAATAAAAAACCTAAGGGCACCGGCCGGGTTTAGAACCCGCGATCTTCAGATGATCAGACTAGCATGCTATCCCTGAGCTACTGGAGCCCTACTAACTTACTAACCGGGCAGTTAACGTTACTAACCTCTTTAAGGTTACTAATAAAAGTTTAATAAAGCTACTTTATTCTAAAAAAAAAAATCGCAAAGAAATATCTCATCAAAGTTTTGAACAAAAGGTACTTTGTACAGACGGCAACCGTCTCTGAATGGCTTCCACTTTGTACAGACGGCAACCGTCTCTGAATGGCTTCCACTTTGTACAGACGGCAACCGTCTCTGAATGGCTTCCACTTTGTACAGACGGCAACCGTCTCTGAATGGCTTCCACTTTGTACAGACGGCAACCGTCTCTGAATGGCTTCCACTTTGACCTAACCCCTTCAATGGTAATTGACGAATTTAATGAAGGATTTCCGTTGCCATTCATGTTTTCTAATTGCAAAAATACCTTCATTTATCAATAAATTATTTCGATTTATTAATTGAGCATTATTTTGCAATATTCAACCAAAGTATTTTATGACGGTTATCGCTGAAACTTATTTCACGACTTGCAGAACTGTTAAGGTGGGTGGGACAAGGATTATAGATACCTGCACAAGGTTGGACACACAACATCTCAAAGATCAACAACTATAGACATATAATACAATAATTATTATTAACTGACGGACAACAAAACGGGCGTCGGTGAATCACCGGCTATGCCCTTCCCCAGCAAGAACTAATCAATTACGTTTTCTCCCTCTCTCCGAAGCCAATGGACCATTTGGCTTCTTAATCCTCATACTAAATTCTGTTTCGATGAATAGGGTAATTAAATGGAGCTCCCCTCCCCACCCTTTCCTTCGACCGATTTCGCAGAGAATTAATAGGTGCCAGCCATCCTTACAGGGTTTCGAGTTTAAATAAGTTAGAGTTATCGTGTTCACAGACACACCTTTTATTTTCCCAGATATACGAAATTATGTAATTGGTTGAAAATTTCGATGGAATTTCATGTTTTACAACCACTAGATTCTTAATATTTAAAAAAAACAATTCTGTCTATATATATATATATAAATATATATATATATATATTTATTTATTTCAATGAAATAAACTTTTTGCCCCCCCCCCCTCCCTCTCACCTGGCTACGCCCATGAAAAGAGTGGGTCGCTTGGTTGAGTGCTTAGCTTACGAGGCTATAAAAGTGTGATTGCTGGCACTCAGGTGTGAAGTGAAGGAAGATATCATTAAAATAGTTTCAGTCTCTCTCAGCTTCCAACTATCAAGGAATGTTCACTTTAATTTTATTGAAAAAATAAATATAAAAAATAAAATCATTAAAATAATAAATAATCATAAATAAAGAAATAAAGATAAATATTTGCTAATGTCTGTAATAAAAACAAGTTGGAAGTTTATCAGAAGCCAGCTATCGGATCTCCATCTCATAAAAAATGACTCCACCTTTTTACCTAAATCACGTAATAAACATTTTTTTTTTATTTCAACATTAACTTATTTTATGAAGTGATATTCTTTCAAAGAATGTTATCTCTTTATCAGAATTGACAAATGTTATTCTGTTTCTCTTCCTAACTGCCACCTTCTCATCAGAGAATTATTACTAAATCCTATTTTCTCCATTTTCTGGCATACTCATTGTAATTATTTGTTTTAATCATATTTATGTTATATGATTTTAGAAATAATTTGAAATTATCAATGATTTTGAGGCAGTGGTTTGTTCACTAACCTGTAAGTAGATATTTCTGATGATTAGCGTAGTAACACCTTTAAAACGATGTTCTACTCAATGTTCAAATCAAAACTTGAAACCCATAATAGCAGCGTCTTCCGCCTCCCCCGAATATAGACACGTCATATATCCATGTGAGCAAACGTTGGATATTGTCTTCTGATCAAAGGTTCTGTGTTTCTGTTCAGTAAGCTGGATGACGTCACACCAGCCCCTCAACACCGGAATCCATTTCTTGAAACTGCCATGGCCTCACATCACAGTATCTTAAAAATTATTGTATTTTTGAAATACTGTCATTTGAAATGGACTCATATGATGAGAGCCCCTCCACTATGAAGGGATTTTTCAAAATTTCTAATCTAGGGAGGGGGGGGGGGGGGGGAGAAGAAGCGGATGATGTAGACGTCTCACGTCTCACTTGTATGTCTTGATGATGGAATCCCAAAGCAATATGGTTCCGAACGACCAAAATGAGTGCTAGCTCTTCATCAACGGATCGCAATTTAGAAAATTTCACGTTATCATCTCGGTTTAAATATGTAAAATGAGATAATGGAACATTTCTAACGGTTGATCGGACATTCATGAAATTTCCATTTATAAGCCCGGATCAGCGGAACATTAATCAGTCTAACGATAATCTGCTGAACAATACTTCAAACCAAATTATCTTACGTAGGCCATTTAGTGTAAAATGGCCTCAAAGTCACTGAAATGTTCAAATTATTTCTAAATTTGGGGAAAGTTACTAACAGGGAAATGTCAGGTTAACCTGTTTGTTACCAAATAATTTTAGTATCATTACTTTTTCAGCTATACCTAGAGTAGGGGAAGTTTTCTCTCTCCCTCTGAAACCTATTTACCGAATAGATGTCTTACTCAGAGACTTCTCAATCCTCCATTTCATGTTGATTCCTTCATTAAGTCGATAGTTACTTGTGTTTTTGATTCGAGCCGCCTTCTCTGAACCCCCTCTTCTTGAAATGTCACAGGTTTCCTTCTTATTGGATCCTGGATCCACACATAATAACATATTCTGTCGATACTTCATTACTTCCCCCTACGCTCCGTTACTCCCCTTCCTCCTCCGCTCCGCTACTCCCCTCCCCCCTCCGCTCCGCTACTCCCCTTCCCCCTACGCTCCGCTACTCCCCTTCCCCCTTCGCTCCGCTACTTCCCTTCCCCCTACGCTCCGCTACTCCCCTCCCTCCTCCGCTCCGCTACTCCCCTTCCCCCTCCGCTCCGCTACTCCCCTTCCCCCATTCTCGTAAAATAATTTAAATAAAAATAGATCTTATGGAGTTTTAGATTTACATTGATTTCTTGAGCAGTAATACGGGTTTTTGTGTCAAGCTCTCCACCTCGCCGAATCGTCGGGGAAAAAGGGAGGCCTAACTAATTTATTTACAAAATAAAGATACTAAAGTACATAATTAAAAATACAAAATATATGATGCTGTGGTAGGCTAGGAGCGACCGCTGCCGACCATCTGCGACGATCAGCGGTCACTCCCAGCCCACCTTAATTTTCTTGGCGGGCCGAGAGAGCTCGGGATAAATGTAGGGCGATCGCTAATTGTGGTTCGTTGGGGCGCCGGGGATGACTGCAGGCCTCCCCGGCGCAGGGTCAAAATGCTTGCTTCTTTCTCCGCCAGGAGGCGACAAATCGGCTGAACATTGGGTAGCCGGTTTCCGTCACCAGCTGCCGTAGATCGAGTCCCAGATATGATCCTGTCCCGCGTATCAACTCCACCCTGGGCCCGTCGTACAGCGGACATTCGAGGACCACGTGCTCCGCAGTCTCGATTCCGCCGCACGAACAGTTCGGGTTGTTCTTCCTCTTAAAGAAGAACAGCTTGGAGTTGAAATCTCCGTGACCTGATAGTATCTGGGACATCCAGTGGTCAGGCAGTATCCAAGTAGAGTCCAGACGTACCCGGATTTCCGGTAAATGCGTAGGTCGTTCGGCCATCCGATGATCGTGACCACCGCTGTTGCCTTTTCTCCACTATCCATTCCTGGACTATGTCCCCGCAACGCTCCGATCTGGACTGTCCGCGCATCTACTCCATATAGCTGGGGAAAGAGAGAAAAAAAACGTTTGGAGGCTAAAGTGTGTTGTTGGGAGTCTGGATGGCAGTCGGAGATATGCGATGATGAAGTGGACTTCAGCTGAGTGGCAAGTTCTGAAGGAACGTCTTAGTCAGAGTTGCCAGGACGATGTCCGTAGGAGCTAACGATCCAATTGTTTTCCACATTTCTGGGTCATCGTCAGTAGTACTTCACCAATTGATGTACCACTGAGTATGAACAAGTAGCGTCTTAAACCACTTCTGATTGTAAATGATAGCAGTGGGAATACACCTTATCTTTACTTCTTTGAATAATAAAATATGTGACACAAATCACTCTGACTTAGTTACTTCCTCGACTATACACACAATCAACGGGAAATTCGAAGTCGATCTGAATCCAAAAATGATCGAAAAAAACCCAGTGAACAGGGGCTAGACTTAAATAAACCCTAGTAACTGCCGTTGTAATGAATATATCGACACAAAAAGAAGAATGAGGATTCAAAGGACACATCCAGTGTAAGTCAAATATCGAGTTTTAGCCCTTAGCGACCATTGGCTTTGAATGGAGGGTGAAAACATAATTGATTAAATTTTGCTAATTCTTCTATCAGTGGAAAATAACCCTAAACATCAATAAATGCGTGGCGAACATTTTTACACTCAGACGTCCAAATAATCCGCCTAAATTGGAGTTTTCTCTGAAATTGGTAGAATGGAGTCCCAAAGAAGAAGCGATCAAATACTTGGGGGTCCACCTGGACAGGAGACTGTCTTGGAACTTCCGTGTCAAGACAAAGCTGACGGAAGCACATGCCAGATTGGCTATGCTGTATCCTATCCTCAACAGGAAATCTCATCTACATCAAAAATGTTCCCTCCTTCTTTATACGGCTATTCTAAGACCATTACTAACATACGGCAGTGAAGTCTGGGGTGGACTCTCAAAGACGAATGGGAAGCGGATCCAAGCGTTTCAGAATAAAGTATTGAGGATTGCAACGAACGCTCCATGGTTTGTTAGAAATTCGCAGCTCCATCGTGATCTCAAGTTTCCCACCATTGCTGAATTTATAAAATCCAAATTTCCAAACTATAAATCCCGCCTAGCAGGCACGAAAAGAGCAGTTGCGTTCAACTGGGAAGACCTACCGAGCACCCACAACTTAAGCCCTGACTTCTTCAGGACCTCTTCCAAGAAGATACCTTATAAATTGAAATTTTACTTAGTTATTATGGATTTACTAGGGCATTACCATTGATTGATAGAGTACATTTAATTTTTATTTCCCCTTCTAAAATTGATTGAACGTTACATCTATATTATTTTACAAACGCTCTGACTCAACATGTATTAAGTAAGGGTACAATTACCCAGGCATAATAGTGATTAAGCTTCATGTTAAAAACACCAGGTATAACATGAATTTGTTGATCTGGTGAAATAAAGTATTTATTTAAAAAAAAAAATTTGCTGGGAAGTACAAAGACGGTGATTCACCGACGACTTTTTGTTTTGCTGTGTACAGAATTTTAAAGCAATTTTGGCGGAGTGACGTTTTACTATTGATATAAGGGACTGGTGTGGTTGTTGGATGTGATGTTGGCAGGGCTGGCACCCCGAGGGCCCTCCGGGGAAATCTTAAGAAGGGGCCCCCAGATTTATATATAATAAATAAATAGATATATCTAAATATTATATATTTATATTGCTTATTTTACTGTTACTTCGCTTAGAAACCATGTGCATGGACTTGCACACAAACCATGCGATAAAAAACAGTAAGTCAATAATATTTAATACTTCCTTAATTTACCTTATAAAAGAAGTTTTCTTCCCACTGTCACTGTGTCATCATTAGTGGCACATTGCACCCGTACAGTGTTTGTCTTCTCAGTGTTTCATCAGATGTCATACTGTACAGGTTGAATGTGCCACCGATGATGACGCAGTTGCTATGAAAACAGGTTCTGGTTGGAAGTCAACGTATTTTATTTCTATTCCCTTTACTTCGTATAGCTGGGCAAGTGACACACTTTTAAAAATAAATTACGTTTCGATTTATCCCCGGTATATAGAAACGGCTAAGCTTTAGACAGATGAATTTTGTTATGAGAAAAGATAAGCCCTTGAGGGGGCTTGTACGTTCCGAGGGTCCCTTGGCAAATGTCTGAGTTCCCCCTGCCCAGTCCCACCCTGGATGTGGGTGTGCCCTCTGAGTTTGGGTAAATCCAGATATTTTAGTGCTTGTTGAGAAATATTCCAGGTAATACTGGTGTTATTCGGATGTTGTTTTGACGTAATCAACGGAGACAGAAGATTTGGTATATCACTTTCAGGGATTTAATTTCAACTTCCAATTGGAAAGCCAGGTGGAAATGCTGCTGGCAGCTGATTGCGGGATATCTGTGTGGCGTCGCGAATGGCCAATTTTTTTTTTTTTTGTTTTTGTGACTCATGCCCGGGCTTGGCTAACTACGAGGTCGTATCGCCTAAACAGGAACCAGAGGGCGCCGTTAGCTCATTTGGATGAGCCTGTACTTCCTCAGCACGAATTAATCAATTAAGTTTTCGCTCTCCCTCCAAAACAAAATCATCGATTGACTACATGAAGACTTTTGAATCCTCATCATGTTGTTTCATTAATATTGTGGTGTCAGGTACTCGTTAATAACCCCTATCCTAAGGTTGTGTCGGGCTTATGTCCACCAGAGTGACGAAAGTGCGCTCTGGTAATAGGCGAAATTACTTCGCAGTAAAAGCCCGGACATGAGTCATAACAACTAACTACCAATAATAGTTAGTACCAACCACGGTTTTACAGCTCTCCCCCCCCCCCCCCCCTTACCCTTCTCATTTCATAGTTCTATTTCCGAATGTGTCTAGTCAAAAAGCTTAAGTGAAAATATGGCTTTAAAAGTTTCAAATCCTACAAAACTCAAGTTTCCTCCGTCATGTCCACTAGAGCGTCGAAAGAGATTTGAGCCGATATGACCTCGTAGTTAAAGCCCGGGCATGAGTCACAATAACTAAACTATAGGAGTCTATTGGGGTAACCACTTTTAGTTATCAAGGGTAGGGACTCATTATATCCCACAGGCTCGTGATCATCCCTTAACGTTCCATTCGAAGTACGGCTTGCTCATGTTTTTTTTTTGTCCTTGGCTTCCTGCGACAAGCACCTTGGTCTCGTTACCTTACTGTAAGTATATTTACTTCTTCCTCATGAATATAGAAGAGAACAGCTTCTCTCTGGTTCAGATTTCTATTCAAATCTTAAGACGCAACTCGAAATTCAAGCCACTTTCATCAAGCTTCAAATTTAATCTAAGTAAGAAAATTGTTAATTAATTCCGAAAATTGTCTTGAAAATTTCTAAGACGGAGAGGATGGACGCGTAGTAATTAGTTGAAGAGAAGATAGCAGAGGGCGGTAGGCCGTCCTGCCATGAGCTGGCAAGCTAAATAGCCGGGTGATAAATAGGTCCGGTGGCCTCACAGATATCACCACACAGATATCACAACTCCTCTCATATCTCCCTCATCCCAAACTTATCACCAAGCCCCCCCTCGACCCTCCTAGTCCTTTTCCAAACTTTTCATTTGGACTATTAATTAAATGTTCTGAAAGCCAACTATCATATATTTTTTTTACTTCCAAAGAAGAAATTCGATGCGGAGTTCTCAATCGAATATGACAACACTCGATAAAATGAATATATCGACAAAAAATTTTATATGTGTATCCAGAAAGCTCCAAGGATATCTGTTAATTTTTAGCCAAATCGGTCAAAGTGAAGAGAAGGATTAGAAGGGCTTAACTCAGAAACTCCGACAACTATTTATAATGAATGTATCGGCATGATATTTAGAGTGGTGGTTCAGCGAATTTCTTTTCGTCTGGACACCAGTCGACTGATTGTGATGAAATTTTCAGGGTATGTTTTCAAGAGCAGAATAATACAATAAATAAGCAAAATAGCCGTCGATGAGTCAATGTACTTCCCCAGCACAATTAAGTTGTCGCTCTCCCTCCAAAACTAGTCGACTGTTTGACCTAAAAATCATCACATACATCGACTTCCGAATCCTCATAATATCTCATTACATCGGCAGCTATTGAGGTTTTTGAGTTGAGCCTCCCCCTAAATCCTCTCATCCTTTTGGCCGATTTCTGAAAATCAATAGGCATCGTCCTTTTGGCGTTCTGGATAACACAATATAACATTTCCTGACGATACATTCATTCAATCGGGAATTATCGTATTCACAAAGAGCCATTTTTTATTTTTTTTATTTTTGGAATTAGGGTAATCCTTCAATATCTGACCAATTACATAACTTCCCCTATATATACATATGTATGGTTTAGTTAGATAGGAGTAACAGGTAGGTAACTAGATATTCGTACATATATCAAGGAGGTCACAGTTATGCAGGTACTATTATCGATTTACCGACGTCATCAGCCAATCGAGGAGTGAAAATGTAGCATCAAGTGACAGGTTCGGAACAAGTATGACTGGGATAAATTAATAAGTAGATTAAGACAAATTAATAAGTATATTGGGATAAATTAGGTGTCAGAATAAATTAATAAAATAATTAGGATAAATAAATCATGAAAATTGAACATAAACATTACTATTTATTATGCAAAAGTATGAGGAATAGAAATGTTGTTTGGGACAACTAGCTGTGGTGCCCAGCGTTCATTTTATGATATACAGTAGAACCTCGATTATCCGTGTTCGCGATTAACCGTGGTGTGTAATCAGTAAGTATAGGTTCCTAGAAACTTGGAAGGCTGATTCATAGGACGGTGAGAGTGACAATGATGACAGTTTTGGCGCTAAAGAAAAAAACAAGTCAAGCAATGGAAGCAGTTGATGTCCTCCTCAACTTCTGCAAACAGGAAAATTTTGACTTCCATGACGTCATGAATTTCAGAAAAATTATAACTGAAGTAAGGAAAATCATTTCAAACCGCTAAAACAAAGAATTACTTCATATTTCAAGCCCTGTTAACGTTAGAACATGACAATGTACACACATATGTATGCAATTTGTTAAATACAAAGTATCTCGATTAACCGTGGTTTTCAATTATCCCTGCGATCTCTCCCCCCCATTACCCCGGATAATCGAGGTTCTACTGTAGTCAATAGGTACATGTTAGGCGAACCAGAAATTGTAGTACTTTCGTGATTTAATGCAGTGGCGTAGGCAGAAATTATATTTTAGAACATTATAATTATTAACTGTTTATTAATTAATACATCAAAGCAATGTTTGCCTACGGAACCCTTCAGTGTGTGATTACACTTCTATTTAATATTTTATGGGCTAAAAATCAATACTTGAGGTACTTCTCATACTAAATTTTGAGTCCGTACATTCATCACTCCGGCAGTTAGGGTATTTGAGTTGAGTACCCGCCTCTCATCCACCTCAGCCTTTCGACCGACTTTGCTAAAAAGTAATAGGTCTCGTCCTTATGAAAATTTGAATTTTATGTCAATACATTCATTATTGAATTCATCACATTCATTATATTGGAGGGGGACCGAGAATTTAATTGATTAATTCGTTTTAGGTACTCTTCTAAGTACCCAGACTTAGTTGGTTCACCGAATTTTTTTTTTTTTCATTTTTGGATTCAGTGGGCCCAAAAAAATGAAATTCCTGCGAATATTGAACTTCGAATTTCTGCCCAATTATATAATTTTCCCTGTACTAAGTTTAGCTCCTTTTTTTTTCCACTGGAGGGGGAAATGCCAGTCACGCACATCCAGGGAAGATAGCCCTGGATAGTGTGGGGCTCGAGCCCACTAAAACCCCCTCCTTCGCCGATCCTGATTCCCTTCCGCGGAACTGACGGCCTTGTTTATTTGTTTATGCCCTTTTTTTTTTTTTTTAGGGTGCCCCTGACCCCCTGAGGGGGGTCGGTCACATCACCCTATTTGTCCGTTGTGCACCGGCTCGATGGCTACGGTTCGCAGTCGTCATTGGTTCCTCAACGCCTCATTGCGCCGAGTGAGCTCGAGATTCTTCGGTGGGTTCTTTTCTGCCTATCTTCCGGAGCCGGGGGCAGCCACCGCTGCGCCTGTTGGCTGTCGGTGGGGCCCCCGGCACCGGGTTAGAAGGCTTTCTTAATTTTTCGCCAGGAGGAGACGAACCGACCAAAGGCCGGGTAGCCAGCCTCCGTCATCAGTCCCGGCAGGTTCAGTCCCAGGTACGATCCTGTCCGGCGAATCAGCGCCGCCCTAGGCCCGTCGTATAGCGGGCATTCAAGGACTACGTGTTCCGCAGTCTCGACGCCGCCACACGAGCAGGCAGGGCTGTTCTTCCTCTTAAAGAAGAAGAGCTTGGCGCTGAAGTCGCCGTGACCTGATAGCACCTGTGACATCCAGTGGTCTGGTTGTATCCATGGAGAGTCAAGGCGCGTCCGGACGCTCGAGAAATAGGCGAAGGTGGTTCGGCCATCTGTCGATTGCGCCCAACGCCGTTGCCATCTTGCCACAATCCATTCCTGGACAATGCCCCTCACGTGCTCCGGTCTCGCCTGTTCTTGCATCCCCTCCTCTAAGGCTTGACGCAAGGCCACGTCCGTGTTTGTTTCCAGTGGTAAGCCGCGTCTGCATAAGTACGAGGCGACGGCTCCATCCAAGACTATGGTCTATGGGAGGAGCCCCCGCCAGCACCTGCAGCGCAGCCGTGGAAACTGTACGGTAGGAACTGACGGCCTGTCATTACTTCGCGGAAGGGAGGAAGGGTGGCTGGTAACGCCCCTTCTTCTGTTCTTATTGCCGCTATTGTTGTCCCTTGTCAGCCCTCTCCTGGAGGGCCAACTCACCCATGATGAGCGCTGCAAAATTGCAGCCTTCATCCCACGACTCCTGGGAGCGCAGCATAGCGTCCACGTAACTGGTAGCAGTCAGTGGGGCGCCCATGCTGCACTCCAGATTTATCCTTCCCTCCTCAAATCTGGGGCATTTGAGGAGAACATGCTCCGCCGTCTCCGTCTCACCAAGGCACGCGCCCCAGTCTGGTGTTGTTGCTGCCCCGATTTTGTGGAGGTACCCCCGGAATCCAGTGCCATGTTTAGCTAGGGATTTATAAAACAAACTTTATGTCAGGGCACCCACTTATTTCCAAAACATATATGCAAAAAATAAAAGGAATACAATAATAATATAATAAATAATATAATTTTAGAATTTATTTTCTATATAGTTATGGAGGAGCATCCTAAGTAATTTAACAGCCTAATTAATTATTAATAAGAAACCCAAAACCACGGATTAAAGACCCCCCATGGCTGCTACTGTCCTAACTGTACTAAATACTGATCACTCCGATAGAGGCAGGGGCGGTGTGTAGCTTTGGGGACCCTGGGGCACCATCCCCTATCATACCCCCTCCCCACCACAGCTCACATCATACTTAATTAGCAGATTTTAATTAGCCCAAAACATAATGAGGAATGTTTTTTTTTGTTCTGTTTCGTTTTGTTTTTGCAGCATTCGTCTGATGAAACATTAAAAAGACAACACAATTATATCTGTTGTTGAATTAATTCTGAAAGTTACCCAATAAAGGGGAATACCTCGTAAAATACCCATCAAGGCAGAATCTAGCTAGTTGAAAGTAGATGAATGACCGCCATTGTACTTCCCCAGTGTAACTCTGAAAACAAGGCTGATGTACTATGAAGTGATTATTTCACAGGTTGTAAAACAAAAGATAGTCTGACTGACCTCTCACAGATTTTATTAATTTTTGCTAGCCGGCTTTCGAGGTTGCCCTCATCATCAGGCAGTCTGATAAAATAATTTTGAAAACAACATAATTTAAAATGTTTTAGTAAATAAGATTTAAACATTTAAATAAACCTATATAGAAAACTATTTATAAACAACTTAAAATTTCATGGATGGGGACAAATGTTCACTATCTGAGTCACAAGGGACAGGTACAGGAATAACATGTCTGTCCCCATCCATTTTAAATGTTCACTATCTGAGTCACAAGGGACAGGTACAGGAATAACATGTCTGTCCCCATCCATTTTAAATGTTCACTATCTGAGTCACAAGGGACAGGTACAGGAATAACATGTCTGTCCCCATCCATTTTAAATGTTCACTATCTGAGTCACAAGGGACAGGTACAGGAATAACATGTCTGTCCCCATCCATTTTAAATTGTTAAATTGCTTTTAAATAGTTTTTTCTTCAGAATCTTAGTACATTTGGTGTTGATATATTCGTAAAATAGACATTTATTAGGGTTTTTGAGTTCCCCCCCCCCCCCCCCCCCCCTTCTCTTCGGCCATCTTTACGGAACATTACCTGATATGTACCGCCTTTATGGGGTTTGACTTTAAATATAAAATTTAATGTTGATACATTCATTATATCGGACATTTTGGAGTTTATGAGTTGAGACCCACTGATCCCGTTCTTCCGCTCGGCCGATTTCCCTGAAAAATTCAAATGTTTTATAATTATGACGTTTTGCATTTACATTTGAAGTTGTGTGCCGATATTTTCATTACAAGTACTCGTTTTTGTGTTAAGGTGTACCTCTAATCCCCTCTTTTTTGTGGAATCAACTCATCAACATAGAATTTCAGAACGATTACACCGACAACTACCAGTGTAATTAATGTACCGATTGTGATGATATTTTTAGTGTACGTTTGCAGGAAGTTCAGTTCTAGACATGAACATGGACATAAGGCTGGACAGATCCACCGTTCCACGGTATACTGTCTTCCCACCCACCTAGCACAATGGGACATTTGTTAGTCAGGCCCACGGGTTGGGGAGTGGCCCCCCTCAAGAAGAGGGACGCTATCTGAGGGAGGATCCGAGCACTAACTGTCCTCAGACACTGTCAGATCGGTATCTTGAAAGGGTTCTCCAGACACCATCCTCGAATAATAAAATAACTGTCCACAGTTATATTTCCCCCTCCTAAAACCACCGGTTTGTTAGATAAACACGTCCTTTTTTTTTTCTCTGTTTTTATAAAATGTTTTCTTAGGATATTGAATAATCAGAAAAATACGCCAGTGGATCACTGGTATACGGCACTTCCCCAGCAAAAATTACTCAACTATGTTTTTCGCTCCTCATTTGACCACAATTTACCGATTTTCTTTAAATCTTTCGTTTTGAATCACTAAACTTCCTGTTGATATATTGGTTATATCGACATTTATTGACTTTTTGAGTGAGTATCCTCTTTTGGGATTACATATAAAATTTCAAATCGATACATTCATTACTTCGGCAGTTATTCGCGTTTTTGTGTTAAGCCCTTCCCTAAACCAGCCCCTTCTTTTTGGCTGATTTAGCTGAAATGCCGGTGTCGTCCGGGACTTTTTTCAATCACACTTTTTTTTTTTTTCATTTTTGGAATCAAGATTTTAAAATAGATGAAATTCAGGTGAAAACTTCGAATTTTTGATCGATTACATAACTTCCTGTATACTATAAAAAAAGAAACGCGTCGTCAAAAAAAACGATCTCAAAATATGTAGTACCTAGTATGAAATTGAAGTGTCTTGAGACGTTTTTTTCCAAGGACGTCCGAGTAACACGTTTTTCTTAGGATAAAATTGTATATTTTTGTGTAAGTCAAGCAGACGTCTAAAAAAAGGGGGTTCCAAATTGTCATTTCCGTTGTATTCTTATACTACGTAATGTACACAATGCGATAGGTAAGAAACAAACTCACGTAACTCAATAAAATTAATTGACATGTTAAGTTCATAAGACCACAAACAAATAAAAATCTACTATGGGAGTCCTAAATTTTCCCTAAAATTTAGGGTAGGCAAAATTTAGGAATCCCACAGTAGAGTCGGTTTCATGTCCACCAGAGTGACGAAAGAGTGCTCTGGTAGTAGGCGATATGACTCCGGGCATGAGTCATAATAACTAATGTATGGGAGCCATGGTGGCCATGCGGGCTGGAGCGTAGGGCTTTGGTCACATGGTCTCACCATGGTTCGCGGGTTCGAATCCCGTCTCGGAGTGAGTTTTATTTCGTAGATAGAACTCCCCTCCCGTGGCCATGGATGTAGTAAATAATTAGATAACACACTGACATGGCTAATATGCATCAAACATAAGGCCAAAAAAAAAAAAAAAAAACTACTTTAATTCATAACCTAACAAAGATAATGTAATTGTACCATATGGTTATACATATATCTGTGGTCACAGGGAATACATTGGTAAGTCTAAATTCGTAACTTTTCAGGGCACAATTTTTTTACTTTTGCATTAATCGTGTATATCCAGTTTTTGGAATAAATAAATTATGTTTGCATCATTAATTATATACCTTCTAAATCTATAGGAGTGAATGATAGGATATATCACAACAATTTTAATACATTTTTTCGTATGTATCTCGCTAACCGGGTAGACTTGGAAAAAATATATTTCATATAAAATTTGCCTTAAAGTTTTTTCTACAAATTTTATTTGGAGAAATTTTCCATTGAATGAATAATATAAAATATCTTTCTAAAGCGAAGTTGGGCTCATTGAACCCAGCCGCACATGGTCGTACCGAACGAATGTGGGAGGAGAGCAGAGGGGGTGGGGATTGAAAAGCGTTAGCATTGCCGCCCCCCCTCACAATTGATTACATTATAAAGTCAATGACTTCAATTTATTCATGTTTTTTCTAATGTGTGAATAGGTAATTTGAAAATGAAAATGTAAAATTGATATAAAGATGCGAGGCCGATGTTGATATCGAACTGCACTCACATTGAGTACATCCCACTATGAATAATTAATAAGCTATGAGCAGGTCCAAGTTGCATGGAAGTTGCCCATAGGGCTCTTAATTAAATGAGTTTAAGTATGATATACTACCAGATAGCTATAGAACCAGAGGAAATGACCTATGGGAAAGTTCCGTGCGGCTCTCACCTGCACATATTTAAAAAAAAATATATAAAAAATAAAATTAGTTATTGAATCATGTCCGGGCTTTAACTACAAGGTCATATTCTCTTATTACCAGAGCACTCTTTTGTCACACGATCTTGATCTCAGTAAGCAATTAATAGAATTAAGTCGTCAAATGGTATAGTTGCCATGGCAACATGGCTCATTCTAAACTACGCTTTAAGAGGCGGCTTTACACCACGCTAGTAACTCGTACGAGTCACTGGGGCTAGTACTGGAGGCGAGTGTTTCACAGGTATAGTGGCGTCTACAGGCTAAAATTGGTTTTTAACGTGTAGACGCCACTCGATTTAGCGGCAATTTCCAGTAGTCGAGTTTTTTTCTCTTATTTTCTTCCAAAGATGAGCACTATATGCAAAAGTCTTTGATAAAAAAGTGTCTAAAGGCGTGTCATAAATTTTGTGCTCTTGACTAAATGTTAATCTTAAATTCCAAATTTTATTTTTTGTCTCAGCAACACCAAAATCAGATATAATCATTACTTTTACAATTCTTAATAAAGCTGATTTACGGGCCGATTTATTTTTATAATTATTCAGGCTCATATTCCATAAACATTCTTCGTCTCTATACAGTTCCACAAATTCTAAAGTGATGTCTTCACCCCACTTAGTCATTTAAAAAAACTACACGCAACGATCAACTAAAACGACTTCAATAGCACTAAACTAACCACTCGTACGTGTTACTCGAATCGTGTAATCGGTCTCCAACGGTGCTAGTACGTCATACAGTCGAGTATTGTGTGGGGGAACGAACCCGTTTGAATGAATAGTATTGCTTTCGATACACTCGACTGGCATGGAAACTACTGGAATACAGAACACCAATTTACACAAGGAGAGTGAGTACTCGGTTTTAGTGACTCGTACGAGTTACTAACGTCGTGAAAAGCAGCCTTTAAGCCTAGTTCGCACTATGCTAGTAATTTAGTCGAGTGGCGAGTAATTTAGTAACTAAACGAGTGTGAACCACGAAAAGTTAGTTGAGTTGTTTAGTAGGTGATTTAATCGAGTCAATCCATTTAATTTAATTTTTTCGGGCGAGTAGCACCCCCCCCCCCCCCCCTCGATGATGCACTGTTGTCTTAAATCATCCACTAAACAAGTCCGGCTCATTCTGAACCCGAAGTATTCTTGGGGATCTTCTCCTAGGGATCTTCGTAGCTTCTAGTTCATCTCATCTATTAATTCTCTTCTAATTTTCTTGTCCATATTTTCTTTTCTTTCATCTCACTAATTTCTTCTTCCTCTCTTCCAAAATAGCCACTACAATAACCTTTATTACATTATCTATGTTCTTTCTTCACCAGAAACCTTCAGCACTCACTGTCACTCACTACTTACACGACTGTGCGAACACTTTTTGGTTAGTTGTTGTCGTTTAAGTTACTAAGCGATGGTTCCGAGTCTGTAAGATGTAAAATACTTGTTAAAGAGTCGGTCTCAGGTCCACCAGAACGTTAAAAGAGCACTTTGGTAGTAGGCGATATGACCTTGTACTTAAACCTTGGGAATGAGATAATAAATAATTTATTATTAGGCCTTAGGTTTTTTATTTGGAAGGTGAAAAAACCTTGCACATGTGATGTTGAATTTTCTACGTGTATGTTTTCCGACTTCTTGATTCCATTAATGAAAAAAAATGTCCTATCTATCTGTGAACACGATAACTCTCGATAGAACGAATGTATCTGCCGCCCGGGAGAGGTTTATTACACAGATAGGACTGTCTCCCCGCGCCATGGATGTTGTGTAAATAAAACCAACAGCACTGCTATAGAGGCATCAAACATAAGGCAAAAGTATGAATGTTTCGACACAAAAAAGTATGAGAATTCAGAAGTCTCTATATAAGTTAACTATATATTTTAAGCCCAAAACCGTTGATTGATTTTGGAGCGAGAACTAAAACTTAATTAAAACTTAAAGAAAAAAAAATATTTTCTCGTTTTCAAATATATTCACAGTTAGTCAATAACGTTAGAAGAGGGATTTCCACCCCCTAGGGAGGAGGACCCCTCCTACCCCAGGTACTCTCAAGTTAATAAAAATATTTCTGCCCGCCTCATATCTCCATTATTGCTGAACCTTGTGCTGACGATGGCGTAAGAAACCGGTACACATTCATTGCTTTATTTATCATAATTTTAAATTTATTTATTATTTCCACTATATCGACACAAAACGCAGAAAATGTATCCGGAAAGAAAAAACGTACGTTTTTTGAAAAATATTATGAATTTCACAAAATTGCTATTGCTACCATTTTCAGCCACGACTAAAGAAATACTGAATTGATGAATTCGAACTGGGGCAGTACATTACTGGCGATTCACTGAATTTCTGTTTTCCTCTTTATCAGTAAATAAAATAAGCCAGCACAGGGCCTATACCAACCACGGTTTTACATATCAGTGACATTCTGTACTACTGTAGTTAGTAAAAACGTGGTTGGTATAAGAAAGTCCTGTTATGGACACATCAGATATTTTCTCTCTTTACTGAGAGCTCATCAAGAGATAGGGAGAGCGCCCCTCCACAAACTTATCTTCCTTCAGAAGGTGCAATGCTAAGACCGTTACGTAAGAAGTGGCGGCACTGAGAAAACCTTCATTTTATCTCACGTCTTTTTGTGTGGAAAGGATTTTTTTTTTTTTTTTTTTTTTCTTCTTAAAGAATCTTCACTTCGCTGAGCTCCCTCGAGTTTCATGTGAAGGCAAAACATAAAATATTAAATGTGAAGGAGAAGGCAGGTCGCTAGAATTGAAGGCTCCACCTTCTAGAATTGAAGGCTCCATTTCTCCTCTCATATACACTGATTTCTCTATTGTGTTTCTTTGTGAATAGCTCGTCAAGATCATACATATAGTATGTTGGGCTACATATGTATGCCACCTCAGTCCTGCTATCTACCGGATAGATCCCTCATAATTATCAAGTTTCTCAATCAGGAGCAGTTCAAGTCCTGTAAATTGAGTTAATCCAGAAAGACTAGGAATGGTCAAGGATTGGGAAGACGACAGGTGGCAGCCTACTGGAGAAACAGGCCAATCTGTAGGATCTGTTTGGTGGAGGTTGGAGAATCGCGGGTGGCGCTTTCTGTTGTCAACTCATTGAAATATTTAGTAAGACATGAGCGAATGTTACAAACGAGCCTTCCTTCACTTTTCTTTTAATTTAAATAAAATTAATATATATTATCCTAATTATTAATTAGTTAATAATACTTCCTTATAATAAAAGTATATAAAAAAAAATCCGAGATCGAGTTTTCACGTTTCAAGGTCCTCTAAACATGTTTTGATCATTTGAGGATGTTCGCTTAGTTAGTTATTGTAACTCGGGCCCGGGTTTTATATACCAGATCATATCGTCTACTACCAGAGCGCTCTTTTGTCGCTCTGGTGGACATGAGCCTGATTCTACTCTGGAAGTCCTACATTTTGCAGGTTTATTCACCTAGGTTAGGGGTCTTTAATGAACACCTGTAATGTACAGGCTCGGGACCATCGCTTACATTGGCACTTATTAGAAGTTTTGGATTGAGCCCTCGAAACCTCCCCTCTCTTCCTCATGGCCGATGTGTTGGAAAATCAATATTTGTCGTCACTTTTGAAATCAGGGGGGCAGAAAACATGTGATTCCGGTGAAAACTAAACATCGAATTTCTGCCAGATTGATTACATAACATCCCCTATACTTCCCATAGCTGGGAATGTGAAAAATTGATGTAAAATTGTTTCAATGCTAGCAACCCTGTAATAGACGTAACCTGCATGTAAATCGATGCAGAAAACATCATCAGAAAATATATCACCATTCTAGACGCATAGTTCCATAGATGTTTACATAGTTTGCGCTAAAAGTGGAGTTAAACAAAAGTTACATTTGAATATATAAAGACAGACGGGTCCCCGGGGACCGGAGTCCATTCAGACTAGCTTAAAGGTGGGACGAAGTTGAAGGGGAAGAGGAGGTTGGAAAAGAAATGTCACATGAGAGTCACGTTGGCAGAGATTCATAAAGGTGAAGGGGGAGGCAACAGTTGTTATGCAAATCAGGGCGGGGTATTGTCTGTCTGGGCAACCGACAACCGGCAACCGGCAAACACAGGGCAAACAAGGAGAGGATTTATTATTCCAAGAGAAGGATGAAAGTGGGGAGGGTCGAGGGACAACACAAAAAGAGTAGCCAGGCCCTTTGTACTGCAACGGCGTTAGCGCCAAACAACAAATGTATTTGTCAAACGAACCAGTCGCATTCAAGCGGAACTTTTAACGGCGAATATAGGAAGCGGTGTAGGAGAGGAAGAGTGGTGGAGGGGTGGCGGTGGAAAAGGGGGAATGGTGGGGGAGGGGAAAGTGACAGGGGAAGGGGGGGGGGTGGAGGAGAGGGAGAGTGGTAGGGGAAGGAAGAGTTGTGGTGGGGGAAGGAAGAGTAGTGGAGGGGAGTCGGTGAAAAAGGGGGAATGGTGGGGGAAGGGAAAGTGATTGGGGAAAGGGGGGGCGGTGGAGGAGAGGGAGAGTGGTGGGGGAAGGAAGAGTGGTGGTGGGGGAAGGGAAAGTGACTGTGGAAAGGGGGGCGGTGGAGGAGAGGGAGAGAGTGGTGGGTGAAGGGAGAGTCGTGGCGGAGAGGGAAAGCGGTGGGGGAAGGGAGTTCTTCAAAGGGTCGTAACAACTGCCAATGTAATGAATCTATCGACACGAAATTTTATATGAGGATTGTATATTCACTAACATACCTATTGAATTTTAGTCAAATAGGGCTAAAAGGGAATACGGTTGTGGAGGGAGAGCGGAAACTTAATTTACTGAAAATAATTCAAGCTGTGCGTTATTACCTTCCCCTCTCAAATCTCTCTCTGAACATATCTATCATAAATGGTGAACAGATGACAAACATTATCCCAAGAACGTAAGGAATCCACACAATCTTTCATTCTGATCAGCCGAAAATAGCCCCCACTAAAGTGGAGACATTTATATACTTAATAGGAGGCAGTTAGTTAGACGGTTATCTGGCCTGTCTCTGTGTTTGTGTGTCTCACTCTCTGTATGTTTGTCGTTATGAGCTTCTGTTTGTTTGTGTCCCTGTTGTAGTGTCTATCTGCAATGATTACGATCTTCTTTGTGTGGGTGTCTGCTACTGTCTATGTCAGTGTGTCAGTTGTTCTGTAAGTCAGTGTATCACTGTGTCAGTTCCGATGTCAGTCCCACCGCACCATACGCCACCCACAAAGCCACTCGGGATCTATCTTCCTATGAAACCACTGTTTATTTACAACAGTTCTCTCTGTTCAATCACTCCTTCGCCTTCTAGTCATTTCGTCAAAGAGTTCTGGAGAATTGATTATTACCAGAGTATAGGGCAAGTTATACAGATGGCTCCGGGAAGAAGTAGGTAAGTCAAATTTGGGTGAAAATAGTTATTGAGGTGAAAGGGGTCGACAGTCAGAAAAGTCCTACAATCGTAGAATCCATTTCCTGGCTTTTTGTTTTTAATTACAAAAAATGAATTGGATCAAGAATGGATTTCAGGAAAGTCAATAATACTGCTATGAAAACATTTGACCAGATTCCAAAAAATCGTAGAAAAAAATAAATAAATAAATAAAAAATCGCTCGTAGTAGTAATCTTGAAGACAACTTCGCCGTGAAAAGAATGACATCTTGTACACCAATGTTCAATAGAATCGTTGGCATCGTTCGCAGACTATGGGATTATATTAGGATTAAACTATACGTAAGGTTGAATTCCTGGTCATCTGGGAAGAAGTATAGTTAGTTATTATGACTCATGCTCGGGCTTTAACTACAAGGTCATATCGCCTACTACCAGAGTGCTTTTTCGTTAGTCTGTTGGACATGAGCCTGATTTTACTATGCGAGTCCTAAATTTTGTCTACCCTACATTTTTATTCACCTAGGGTAGGGGTCTTGAAACGAGTACGTAACTTCGTACAGGCTCGGGACCATCGCTTAACTGGTTTCGAACCCGCCATCTTGAGCTCAGTAAGCAAGCAAGCATACCACTGAGCTACTGGCGCCCTCAATCTCCTATATATACTACGTTCTCTAATATACCCCTTTCTTTAGTTTTTTACATTTCTTCCTCTTATACATATTTTCTTGATGTTTATGTTTAAACTGAAATATTTGTAACAGAATGTTAAGGGAGGATTTCACCCCTCAACCTCCCTCAGGGGAAAGTGAGAGACCTGAGGATTGTATAAATACGACATCCTAGCAAACTTAAATACCACTTTTGAACTTTGTACCGAAGATGGCGTTGGCCAAAACCAGTACACACTTCATGTTTATATTTCTGTAGAATTAAACAATACAGAAGTTATACAAATCTTTGTTTCAATTTATTATTAAATGAAAGCTGGAAATGAACTAACTCTAAAAATGTATATATTTATTTGGAGTCAATTAAGAATGAAAAGAATGAGATTACAGGAAATCTGTTTTGGTTTTGTTGCAGAGGTCTATTTATGAAAAACTAGGAAAAAGTCAAAATCTATCTTTATTTCTTAATTCCAATACACTGCTGGTGTTATATAAACAACTTTTTTTCAAACACTGAAGAGATCAAAGGCTAATTTTAACTGACAAAAAACTGAAAGGTATCAATGTAATTGATTTCAGAGAAAATGTGCAACTGTTTGAATAGTAGAAATTCGGGGAAGGACAGAATCCCCCCCCCCCCCCCCCCCTTCAGCCCTCCATCCCTCTGTGTACACAAACCCTGTTTCCATGAATTTAAAAATAACTCCTCCTCAGCTATACAAGTATAGGGGAAGTTATGGCAATTAGTCAGGAACTATATAAAGCATTTTCACTTGAATTTTCCGATCCCCTGATTCGAAAAATGAAAACAATTAAGTATTTGTTTGTGTGTGAACACGACCCGTAGAATGAATTCATACGATATTTTGTGTACATATCCAAAACCCCATAAGGATGACACCTATTGATCAATTTGAATCATGTATATTTTATATTTATATATATATAATAATCATTATAATGATAATTATCAGTCGAATCTGCAAGAGGGGGGGGGGGGGCTCAACTCAAAAACCATTTTAACAGTACATTGCTGGTGTCCTCCCTCCCTTTCCTCCTCCTTAGCAAAACGGGTCCCTCAGTTGACAACTTCCATATTTGTGAACTACCTAATTCTAACTCCCCCGGCTTAGAATAGTATCGAGGAAGTTATGAAATCAGTCAAAAATTTAATGCTGTGTTTTGATCAACAATTCATGCTTTCCGATCTTCTGAATTAGAAAATAAATTAACAGGACTTTTGTACCAACCACTTTTGTACAAAATACTCCCCCCCCCCCCTCTCAAATTCATTTCATACTGGCCATTATATGTGAAGGTAAATGGGTTAGCGTCAGCGTTTATCTTCTTTTCATCGTACGGCATCAATCTGAGAGTGACGCGTTTGAAATTAATTTGAGGGAGGGATAGTAAAAATCTGTAAAATCATGACGTATATAAAAGTCCTGTTATGGTGACATCACATTAAAAAAAAAAAAAAAAAAAAAAATTGAAATTACAATTTCATAAGGGATATTTTTGGTAAGAACCAATTTTTCGTCAGGGCTAACCGTATTCGCTTAAAAAGCAAAAAATGATTTCAAAATGACAGTTTAGGACGGTTTTCAGCAAGTATCTCGCAAACCGAGCAACTTGCAAAAACTGGTATTTCAAATTAAATGCGCCCTTCAAATTTTTCCTATAAATTTTATTTTAAGAGATTTTTTATTAGGTCATAGATACAAGCGGCATATTGTAAATTGTACTTAGTAAAGAGGTCTTAATTTTGGTCCAATTTCGGCCAAATCCTAATGAGATCCAGAACCTCACTAAGGACGACATCTATTGATTTTCAGCCAAATCGCCCGAATGAAAGGGCGGAGGGGGCTTAACTCTAAAATATTAGGAAGTATCAACACGAAATTTAGTATCAGGATTGAGAAGTCCCTGAGTAAGGCACGTAATGATTTTCAACAAATCGTTAGATTGGTTTTAAGAGGGAGAGAGGAAAGTCAATGATCAACGATAATTTTTTTTTTAAATTTTGTCTGAATCCGTGATTTGATACAGATACTTTGGTAAATCTCACCCAGAAGAGCAGCAGTTTGAGAGAAAGAATTAAAAAGTTGTGGCTGGTTTAGATGAAGGTATAGTGCCTGGTGCGAGCTAAACCGGAGATCACGTAAACTTGTGGCAGTAAAAACAAGTAGCAGGAATCAGAGAGTTAGATGTTATTTAAAGTTATACTGCAGTAGAGCTCCAATTATCCGGACAACGGAGGTAATTCAGAAATCAGAGAGCAGCCAGTTAGATGTTATTTAAACCTAAACTACAGTAGAGCTCCAATTATCCGGACAAAGGAAATAATTCAGAACTCAGACTGCAGCCTGTTAGATGTTATTTAAGCCTACACAACAGTAGAGCTCCAATTATCCGGACAAAGGAAATAATTCAGAAATCAGAGAGCAGCCAGTTAGATGTTATTTAAACCTACACTACAGTAGAGCTCCAATTATCCGGACAAAGGAAATAATTCAGAAATCAGAGAGCAGCCAGTTAGATGTTATTTAAACCTACACTACAGTAGAGCTCCAATTATCCGGACAAAGGAAATAATTCAGAAATCAGACAGCAGCCAGTTAGATGTCATTTAAGTTGAAAAACTCAACCTCAACCTTCTAACCGATTATGTAACTTCCCCTATACTTCAAATAGATGGGAAGTAAAAATAAGCTTCTCCAGCTTTCACCAACGTATAATAATATAATATTTATTTCCGTTAAACCATAACATAGTAATGGGATACGTCATAAGAATGTTTACATAAGTTAAATTATAATTTAGATATTTGAACAGATATTAACTCTTAGACAACAGATATTAACTTACAGTCAGAAGAAGAGAATTAACAATACATTTTAAAAGTAAAAAGAAATGAATAAATAAATACTTGAAAATATGAGTACAAAAGTAATAATATTATACAGTAGATAAATAAAGTATATAATAAATAGAGTAGATATATTTCACAATATGAGTACAAAAGTAATAATATTATACAGTAGATAAATAGAGTAGATATATTTCACAATTTATTTAAAAATTAGATAATAATTTTTGATAACTTTTCCGGACACTTTTTCACGACCAGGTCGCGCAGGCAGGCTAGCTAACTCAGAGCCCCAAATTGTATAATTGATGACGTTATCCCATACCCCAAGGTACCCCACTCAATACTCCGCCCATGTAATCCTAATTAACTTGGCGGTGTCGGACATCCGTTCTCTCTCTCATCAGCAAAGCCGTCGTTTTACTCGATGCGAGGGCCAGGTTATTGGTGCAATAGCTGTGCGTTAATCGGAGTTAGACCCCCTCAGGTTAAACGAAAACTCGACTAATAAATTATTATTTTGCTTATCAACTTCACTGTAACGTTTCCAAGGAGACAACATTTAATTAAAATATTAAAACAAAAAACTAGAACGAATATGAAGACGTACGAACAAGGACTGAAGTTAACTACGACAATAAAACCGTCCACTTCCTGCTCTTATCCTTTCCAACCTATACCAGAACTCATTTCTTCACTTCCTAATACTACAACGACTACTTATCCAGTGGCGGATACAGGGGGGGGGGGGGGGGGGGGGGGGGGGGGGGGGGGGGTAAAAGCAGAATTATCTCACCTAGCGCAGATATTCATGTCACTTTCGTTAAAAATAAAGAAATATGCTAGTAAAATTGGGAAAGACGTCCTAATGATGCACGAAGGACCTATTGCGGTCATGAGCACATACTTTAATGACGTCATTCGTTTACAGACTCAGACTGTTACTCAACCTGTTACTATTATAATAATATTTCAACCTTGATTACTAATTCATGCACTTCGTCAAAAGAGCCAAAATATTAGAGCCATCTTGTCCTTCATCCTTCCAAATCTTGTGAATAGGGTATAACATCCGAATCTTGAACCAACGAAATTTTTTTTACCCCCCCCCCCCCCCCCCCCCCCCCCCCTGATGAACATCCTGGATCCTGGAGTCCTTGTACCTACTTGTCACGATATAATATAAATATAGGTCACGAGAAAATATGCCTGGAGTCAGAATATATGCTGGGGGGTAAAGCAGATCAATATGAAGGGGACTGGGAAGCTGTGAAGATAAGAAGTGGACACAAGTTGAAGAGAGCCGTTCTAAAGTTGGAGAGGAGGAAGGATAGCCAGGAAAAGATGGGAAACTGAAGAGGGTAGATATGAGTTGGAGGAACATGGGAGCACAAGTTGGGGACAGTTGTGGAAGTGTGGGGCTTATCTGGGCTCCTTAGGGGCGGAAATCAACTCTTAGAACGGGGGGTCCTTATGAGGTCGTGGGCCCATGAACACATGGCTTCAACTTCAACATGTCCTCCAGTAAAGCAGTACAAAGCAAGTTCAAAGCAGCTGCTCACTCTTTGAGAAAATATCTTGGTGGGAAGATTTGAGAGGAATGACATGTGAGTGGCTGTACGACGGGCCTAGGGTGGAGTTGATACGCGGGACAGAATCGTATCTGGGACTTGATGTTACCCAATGTTCAGCCGATTTGTCGCCTCCTCGCGGAGAAAGAAGCAAGTACTAAGACCCTGCGCCCCAAACGAATACAACTAGCGAACGCCCTACATTTATCCCGAGCTCTCTCGGCGCGCCAAGAAAATTAAGGTGGGCTGGAAGTGACCGCTGACGGTGAAAAATGTGCGTGGCTGCTGACGTACCGAGACCGAAGAAAAGTCCAGTTTAGTCCTGGAGGACCCTGGAAATCTCTCTGCCATGTCCGCTTGAGGCGTCCTAGTGGATTTGTGGGGAGAGTGCTTTTGGATAATTGTTGAATAAGTGAATTGGATGGTGGAATATGTCGTGAAAATTCTGATGGACTGTTTTGATAACAGCGTGTACAAATAGGATTTAAGGTCATTATGCAATTTGAGATTGGAAATGTAAAATGGTGCATCACCAATGTGGCTTAGTGTAATGGATTGTAGTGACTGAAGACGTTGTACGTTTGATATTTTGGGTGATCCCCATATTTCGTTATCGTTAGTCTAGGGTTTTAGTATGGTGTCGTATACCTGAACTTTGTTTTCAAGTGAGGTCTTTCGTCGTCACCCCGTTCAGAGAACGCCAAATGTTGGCCTCACCCCGGGCTTAATCTAACTTAAGTCCGCCCCTTAGACCTTAGTGGCAATCCGATACTCGGTTCATTAGATGGTCTGGGCAGCTGTTATGAAACCTTCCTAACTGATCTGCATAGTTCGGCTACCTGCCTGCCCCCTGGCAGCACTTAGTCTAATCCACTCCTAATGACTCTCAAGTCCGCCAGTGGCAATCCGATACCACTTTCATTTCAGTTCAAGTTAGATTATTGAATAACATTTTATAAGAAAGCTTCTTGACAAATGATGGAGCACCTCAAGGCTCGGTCCTGGCTCCAGTCATTTTTAACATAAATAATTTCACAGGTTGCAAAAAAAAAAGTAGTCAGACCTTTCACAGATTTTATTATTTTATGCTAGCCGACTTTCGAGGTGGCCTTTTTCTTCAAGGAGTCTGATAAAACATTCAAAATAATATACAGTTAACACTTTAAAAACATTAATGAACAAATAAAATAAAACTTCACTACAAAAACGACTAAAAAATTAAGTTAGATTAAAAACAATTTAAAATTTATTGGATAGAGATAGATACCCCTGTTCCCTATCTGAGTCACAACTCAAGACAGCATGATGAGGGCAACCTCGAAAGCCGGCTAGCATAAAATAATAAGAGGTCAGACTATATTTTTATTTTAATGTTGCAACATGCAAAATAATTTAAAAACTGTTTGCAAAAACGATATTGAATCATAGAATAAAAACACACACGAGAAGAATAAAAATAATTACAAAAAGATAAATAAAATAGTATAAAATGCCTAAAATTAAATAATACAATAGATAATATTTTCATCAAATGTTTAATTATAAATATTTTATATTTATATTTTTTTAAGAGAAATGTTCTTTTACGACATAATTTCGGGGCGATAACACACCCCTTCCCTCAGGGCACAATGAGAGAAATATTTAAAAAAAATATATATATAGGAATACATAAATAAATGAATTAAGTAACAAATAACAATAAAGTAACTAGTAAATCATCAGTAGTAAATGAAAATTTGTGAAAAATCACAATAATGTCCACGTAATGAATGTATAGACACGAATTTTTTGATTTTTAGTCCCAACGGTCTACTGATTCTGGAGGGAGACTAAAAACTTAGTAGATTAATTCGCTCTGAAGAAGTACATTGCAACAAATTTATAAACATGAAATTAAGGAGGATTCAGAAGTCCCTGGAGTAAGACACTTATTTATTTTCAATTAAATCGGTTGATTGGTTTTAGAGGTAGAGCGAAAAATTAGTTGATTAATTCGCGCTTAGCTCAGCGATGACTTTTTTATTGTTAACCACGGTGAATGATTTTATACTGAGGAGTAATATCAGCAAATGGGTCTCCACCACCACTCTCGCTCTCCCTTCTTCCCCATACCCTCCCCTCTCCCTCGCCACTCTCCCTTCTCCGCCATTACCCTCCCCCTCTTCCCCACCACTCTCCCTTCTCTGCCATTACCCTCCCTTCTCCATCACCACTCTCCCTTCTCCGCCATTACCCCCCTCTCCCCTACCACTCTCGCTCTCCCTTCTTCCCCATACCCTCCCCTCTCCACTCTCCCTTCTGTCATTACCCTCCCCTCTTCCCCACCACTCTCCCTTCTCTGCCATTACCCTCCCTTCTCCCTCACCACTCTCCCTTCTCCGCCATTACCCCCCTCTCCCCCACCACTCTCCCTTCACTGCCATTATCCTCACCTCTCCCCCACCACTCTCCCTTCTCTGCCATTACCATCCCTTCTCCCTCATCACTCTCCCTTCTCCGCCATTACCCCCTCTCCTCCACCACTCTCCCTTCTCCGCCATTACCCCCTCTCCCCCACCACTCTCCCTTCTCCGCCATTACCCCCCTCTCCCCCACCACTCTCCCTTCTCTGCCATTACCATCCCTTCTCCCTCACCACTCTCCCTTCTCCGCCATTACCCCCTCTCCTCCACCACTCTCCCTTCACTGCCATTACCCTCACCTCTCCCCCACCACTCTCTCCTCTGCCATTACCCTCCCTTCTCCCCCTTAAAATATTAGCGAGGCTGTTACATGACCTTCAGACTTTGTATAACATGAGTACTAAACCCACCCCGACTTGTACTCTCAACTATAGTTGGATCCTCTTATTTACAACTCCCCAGATCCCGCCCACACATATCATATGTTACTTAGTTCTTCTTCTCTTCACGTGTATACCAGTCGTAAACTTTCCTTCAACTTTTAATTTGACCGCATAACAAGAAGACAAGCTCCAACAGATCTGACAGATTGTACAATTTCTATTAGTTGTAAGTTAATTCTATAAAGTTTCTGTGATCCATCACAGATCTGACATTAAAACCTGCCACCGGCATTCAATTGACGTGAACCGTAAACAATCTTACTCCAGTCTATAATTTATCAAAACTATTATTTTTTCTCTTCTCTCTTGGTAGTAACATTTTATAATAAATTCTAACTTCAGGATATCTCCTAATTGCCGAATAATCTAAAAGTTAATTTCTTAATTTTATTTTTTTATAAATTTCGAATTTCTGAGTTAAATATGTTATAGTGTACATAAACACAGATACACAAAACAGATATGCATTTTTTTGTCATTTTTGGAATTCCAGTGAAATTCAACATTGATGTTTTCTAAATTATCTTACACAACCACTACGTAGTATAGAAGAAGTAAAATAAATAAATTGTAAAATAAATCAAATATGTTTTAAAATATCTCGTAAAGGAATAAACCTCTCCGAGGGAAGAAAATCAACAATTTAGAGAGAGAAAGGAGTTGATGGTGGCGAGATCCTGTGAGAGAAAAGAGAAACTAACTAGCATCCCCCCCCCCCCTCCTTTCCAAGTTAATATTTAAAAGGTTCATTACAGAGGAACCATTGAAAGACAATACAGCCAATTAATAACTGAAACTCATCAGAACAACTTTGTACTAACTCCAGAGAGGGGCACTTTGTCTGCCTTCCTTCAAGAAGACCGGGTAATTAAGGAACATTGGAAATAGGACATCGGAAAGCTGGAAATATGAGAGAGTCGGGCAGCTTAGTGAAGTCTGCTGGTAAGTAGTTAGAAAATGTGGCTTCTGGAACGTGGGCGGCATGTTTGGATTAGATCGTGTTCATAGATACCCATCCATGTATTTATTATATTGCATTTGCTGCGATGCAAATCTTTGAAGAGAACAGTCACGCAAATTGATATTAGATAGCATGGAATGAACATTAAAAAAAAAAAAAAAAAAAAAAAGGACAAGACATATACACAGAGAGTATGTGATCAAAGTTCAATACAGCTGATAAGTAAACCTCAACTGGAACTAGTTGTAATGTAAACAAACCCGTTGCCAAGACAACCGATGTCGAAGCGACGTTATTTTTTTGGAATCCATTTAAAAAAAAAAAAGAAACAGAAAATAAAGAAGAAAGAAACCTAAAGATAAAAAAAAATAAAATAGAAAATCAACAGGAAGAAAGTAAGAACAACTTTAAAAGAAATAAAAAGTGGCTTTAGGCCTAACCTTACAATTATCAACGAACATTTTGGACATCAATTAAGAAACCAATCAACTTCAAAAAGAAACTAAATTTACAGGAAAAATTAATTCCACATCCAGGAACAAAATGAAACAGCTAAAAGAAGAAGGAATGAAGAAAATTTCAGGAAATTATGAGCAAAATTAAAAAAAAGATCAATAGTTAAAAAACTCGTCGGTAGAAGGCTTTGAAAATTTTTAGTACAAGACAGTCAATTATTAAGAAGAGATGGAAAAAGAAAAAGAAGAGAAAAACGGCCCACATCAGATGGAAAAGCCAGCTCAAAATTTTGAAAAGGAAGCCTGTTCCAAAAATGATCCAATCATAGAGGACGGATCCAATCCAAGGCTGTAGAATGATCCGAAAGTGTATTTCACCGAAGTTTGAATACTGTTTTTGAAAAAAGTAGGAGTCCAATTGAAAATCAAAACCGCAGAAAATTAAAAGAATATTTAATAAGAAAGAAGAAAAAGAAACGAAGGAAGAAGACGCAAAAAACTTTGTAAAGTTGAAAATTATCAAGTTCAAGAAAACAAAACAGCGACGGAAAGACAATATCAAGCTACCATTTCGAAGGTGTAGTTCAGTTGTCCTCCAGTCTTTGTATAGGACAAACCCGTGTTCCGAGGTTTCTAATTTAAAAGTTATAACTCTTGAAAAAGTGGTGGAAAGTGGAATAGAATGTAAAGTAACATTGAAAAGAGGCGAACTGATGGAGGATGTAAATTTTTTGTTTAATATTTGTATGTAAATAATGTTAATTTTTAATTTAGTTCAATGGCGTCATGAACGTGAGTAACCTTTATATTTTTTTAAAATGGCTGATCAGCAAATTATAAATAAATTTTTCCAATTTTTGTAAATTCATAACCATGTTTTAATTTCTTTTTAATTCCCCAAAATCTCTCTCAATGAAATTCACATTTCAAAACTCATAGGCCTTGCGAATCAACACCTTTGAGATAAGCGCCAATCGTTATCGGGACACAATATTTAATAATCTTAATTTTCAGAATCACACCGGGAGACTTTTGGATTTTTGGATTGGTGCAAGTAACGTAGTTTGAAAATTTTACAGAGTTATTTATAACATATGTTTTTCATTTTTTTAAGAGCTTCACTCAACCATATGGTAGATTATTTTATTTTTGAAATTATAGAGTTAATTAACTTAAATTTTTTTTATTATTCAAAATTTTATTCATTTTTTAATTTATTGTGAAAGGCAACAAGTAAATATATTTAATAAAAACCTTTCATTATGGCATCTCCTTGTGAGGATAATTTCTTGTTTTTTTTATTTTTGCATTCTTTGACCAATAAATAACTCGCATAGAATCACCGAAACATTTTTTTTAATAAAGAGTAAATATGCCTAAAAGATGCATTTATTTAAAATCAGGAAGAATAAGGCCATGGGGAGATATGAGTTTCGTTGAGAGAGTGGGGAATATTGTATGAAATTTTTTCAATATATATATAATAATATTGAACACAATTGCGTTTGTTGCGATATTTATATAAATTTAATTTTGTTTTTGTATTAATATTTAATTATGCCATTGACGAGAGGGGAAGCAAAAAGATTAGAGGAAGAGAACAAGGGGGAGGAATTTAGTTCTGACGAAGGGTCCGAAGTAGAAATTTCGGAAGAGACAGAAAGGGAAATACCCGTTGCTATGGAGACCAAAGAGGGTACTAGTGAGGAGGTACAGGAGATTGATGTTGTTAGTAAAGAGACAGAGGTAGAAAAGAAGGAGAAAGTAGAGGAGAAACCAGATAAGATGGACAGATTAATGGAATTTATGATGAGGAGTATGGCGGATTTAGAGTCAAAGATGGAAGGTTTAGAGACAAATTTAAGGAAAGAGCAGTCTCAAAATATAGAAAAGTTGAGAGGGGATATGGGGAATCTTAATAGGGATATGGGGAATTTTAATAGGGATATGGGGAACAAATTAAGAAACATAGAGACAAACTTGAGTGGGGTAGAGACAAATTTAAGTAGTAAGATTGACGAACAGAAAACAAACATGACAAATTTAGAGACAAATTTACGAGGGGATATGACTAATTTGAGAGGGGACATTCAAGATTTAGAGGTGAGATTAGATAAGCAGGTGGACAGCTTGAAGGATCAAATAGGGAGTTTAGAAATAAAAAATCAAGAGTTAGAAGACAAAGTTGATCAAGTAGCAAAAAGTTTAAAGGGGGAATTTAATCAAAAAATAAGCAACTTCAAAGAAAAAATGGAAGGTCAGGTGAAGGAGGTTATCCGTAAAATAGATGCCGCGGAAGAAAATTGTAGAAGGGATCCAGGAGGAAGGATTCAAGGGAGTTGTAGAATTAGGGAGCAAAATAGAAACCAATTCAGAAAGAATTAGTCAAATAGAAGGGGACATGTCAAAATTAAAGGAAGAAATCAGTAAGAGAATGGGAAAGGTTCAAACTGTAGAAATAGAAAAGGGAACAAACTTAGAAATTTTAGTAGAGGAAGTCAAAATAGTTTCGGAAGTTAGTTATAGAAATAGTTTAGAAAATAAAGGTACAGATTTAGTAGTGAAAAGTAAGTTTCAAAGTAGGAAAATATTGGTCAGAAAATTTCTTTCCAAGGGAGAAATCACAATGAAGTATCATTTAGAGCAAATTAATGTAGAAGTAAGAAAATATGAGAGTGTGGATGTTTTGCTGTATGGATGGAGAGTGGACTCGACAGAGATATTAAATAGGACAGCTGACGGGTTCAAAGAAATTTCGAGGATAAAATACAGACAAACCGAACAGATAACTTGTAAAATTAGGGAAAATGAACAAGATGAGGAAACAATGACAGACAGACTACGCAGGATTTTATTTAATGTGGGGGGGAAGATATTTGAAGACATAATAAGGCGCGGCATTAAGAAAAAGGCAGGGGCTCCTCTAAGGCTCTGTAATTATTTAATTGCATCAGCCGAACTTACAGTAAGTAACTATTTTTGAAACTCGAATGAGTTATAGACAATAACAGACAGACGAACTGAGCAAAACTTTGGATAAATGAAATTTACTAATGATTGAAAGAGGAATGAATGAAGTTTTGAAATATACATACTTTTGTTGTAATTGTAGTTATTAGATGTTTATATTAGAGATTGATGTGGGTCTGTGAAGTATTATGTTTGTTTGTTTATCTAAGAATAGTAATTGTTGACGTAGTTTATCAGTAAGTGTTGTTGTGATGAACGGGAGTTCATTCATTCGTTGAATCGATCAAGCCGGGTCGATAGTTAGATCGAACTGAAGTATGGAATAGATGACTCAGATCACGAATTCAAACCGGATCCATCCAAAGGATTCATGGTTAGTTTAGATAATTTTTTTTATTGAAAAATTTTTTTGGTGAGTTTAGTTTATTTAGTAACCGAGAATGAAAGAAGTAGGAATAAATGAAGTAGATTAGTCGTTTTTTTTTTTTTGTAGTAAATAAGCAAGCGGAGACTAATTGATCCCCTGCAATAAGCAGGCGGAGACAATTTGGTCTCTTGCAGTATTTGGCGTCTGCACTTTGCCCAGCCTGGGGCCAGAGAAGGATTTTTAGCTGATCCTATGGGAATCGAACCTAGCCATCTCAGAAACATTTAGACAAAGCTAATACACATAAAACATACATTATTACGGGGATTTATGATTTATTTGATACATTTATGTTACACCGTACGGACAACACAACATTAAGAAACGAAATCATTTTACATTACTCAACTTACACAATACACAGGAGGGGATTTTGTATTATTTTGCATTTTTTTATGATTTTATTTGTATATAGTGTAGATGTGTTAATTTAGTATTAGAGGAATGAATGCTGGTATGAAAGAAATTGAGAGTGAGTGATCGCGAAAAAAAAAAGGGGGAGACAATATATATATATACATTTTTTATGTTGTGCAGCCTATTAACACACATACCATTATTAATTTGCATTTTCCCATAAGCGGATTTGTGCAGTCTTTTCTAACACACATACCACTATTATTTTTTGCATTTTCCCATAAGCGGAATTGTGCAGTCTTTTCTAACACATATACCACCATTATTTTGCATTTTCCCATAAGTGGATCTGTGCAGCCTTTCTAACACACATACCTTTATTATTTTTGCATTTTTCCATAAGCGGATTTGTGCAGCCATTTCTAACATACCTATCACTAGTATTTTTGCATTGGCATTGACCCATAAGTTGGTTTCATACATTAGTACATTTATCTTTATTATACATATATGTAAGACCGTAGGAAGTGGAAGATTAGTAGATTTGCTGGCAAGTATTTTTTTTTAGTTTTTTTTTTTGGGGGTAAAGAGAGTGAAGGGATAGGATTATTCGCAGGAAGAATTAAAAATTTTATAAATAGTTTCATTTAGATATGTTTTGTTTGAGATAAAAGGGGATATAATATAATTAATAATAAAAATAATTAGAATACATGGGGATAATTTTTTCTTTGAGACTTACAAGACGTTACTGAAAACTTAGATATTGAGGAAGTTATTTGGAAGTTAGAGCTATTAGAGAATAGATAGCTAGATATTTATATTTTTTGTGAGATAGCCTACCCAAGGAAGGGAGGATCCACATTTTCTGCGACGATATATGAGAATAATAATCTACGATGATATAAAAAGTGATTAGGGATTTTTTTTTTGAGATTAGGAAGTTGAAGTTTTTTTTTTTGAGCTATAGGAGGAGTTAGGGAATGGGCGAAGGCCTAGGTAACGTCGAAATAATGGGATAAGGAATATTTATACTTTGTAGGGGGGAATTTTGTAACTTGAGAAGTTGACTAAGGAAGTTGAATTTTATTTGAACCAAAGATATGTGAAGAAATATTTAGAAAATGATGATGAGGAATGAGGAACTGAATTTAGAAAAGCAACCCAATTATTATTTTTTATATATGATTTGAAGTAGAATATAAATTTTTTTTTTGAGATTAAGATAGAAAGAAAGATGGAAAGTAAGAAAAGATATTAAGTGGTGAAGCGGCAATATTATAATTAAATATAAATTTGGTTTGTTTTGGGACATATGTCCAAAGGATATTAATTACAGTAAAATTTGCAGTTAGGTAATAATATGTTCAATATTTTTTTATATATGAAATTTAAAAGACAATTTTATTTGTCTTCCGCTCGTCCAAATTGTAAAGGACTGAGCTCAGTTTATAATTAGTGTGTAAAGAATTTTTTTTGTTTAATGTAAATTTGTTGTAAATGACAGTGGGGAATGAAGTGAAGTGACAGGTGCGAGATGAATTTTTGTTGAGGTGGTTTGTGAGCGTAGAGACACCCAAAAGTGCCGGTTCACGACGACCAATTGGAGGACGACAGGAGTGGATGAAGGCGGAAAAAGGACCAGGATAAAACAGATGAAGAGGGAACCTTTGGAACAAAAATTGTGATTCCAGAAACACAATTTTCGTTCCAGAAAAAATAGGAGAAGGCAATTGTAATGTAAACAAACCCGTTGCCAAGACAACCGATGTCGAAGCGACGTTATTTTTTTGGAATCCATTTAAAAAAAAAAAAGAAACAGAAAATAAAGAAGAAAGAAACCTAAAGATAAAAAAAAATAAAATAGAAAATCAACAGGAAGAAAGTAAGAACAACTTTAAAAGAAATAAAAAGTGGCTTTAGGCCTAACCTTACAATTATCAACGAACATTTTGGACATCAATTAAGAAACCAATCAACTTCAAAAAGAAACTAAATTTACAGGAAAAATTAATTCCACATCCAGGAACAAAATGAAACAGCTAAAAGAAGAAGGAATGAAGAAAATTTCAGGAAATTATGAGCAAAATTAAAAAAAAGATCAATAGTTAAAAAACTCGTCGGTAGAAGGCTTTGAAAATTTTTAGTACAAGACAGTCAATTATTAAGAAGAGATGGAAAAAGAAAAAGAAGAGAAAAACGGCCCACATCAGATGGAAAAGCCAGCTCAAAATTTTGAAAAGGAAGCCTGTTCCAAAAATGATCCAATCATAGAGGACGGATCCAATCCAAGGCTGTAGAATGATCCGAAAGTGTATTTCACCGAAGTTTGAATACTGTTTTTGAAAAAAGTAGGAGTCCAATTGAAAATCAAAACCGCAGAAAATTAAAAGAATATTTAATAAGAAAGAAGAAAAAGAAACGAAGGAAGAAGACGCAAAAAACTTTGTAAAGTTGAAAATTATCAAGTTCAAGAAAACAAAACAGCGACGGAAAGACAATATCAAGCTACCATTTCGAAGGTGTAGTTCAGTTGTCCTCCAGTCTTTGTATAGGACAAACCTGTGTTCCGAGGTGTCTAATTTAAAAGTTATAACTCTTGAAAAAGTGGTGGAAAGTGGAATAGAATGTAAAGTAACATTGAAAAGAGGCGAACTGATGGAGGATGTAAATTTTTTGTTTAATATTTGTATGTAAATAATGTTAATTTTTAATTTAGTTCAATGGCGTCATGAACGTGAGTAACCTTTATATTTTTTTAAAATGGCTGATCAGCAAATTATAAATAAATTTTTCCAATTTTTGTAAATTCATAACCATGTTTTAATTTCTTTTTAATTCCCCAAAATCTCTCTCAATGAAATTCACATTTCAAAACTCATAGGCCTTGCGAATCAACACCTTTGAGATAAGCGCCAATCGTTATCGGGACACAATATTTAATAATCTTAATTTTCAGAATCACACCGGGAGACTTTTGGATTTTTGGATTGGTGCAAGTAACGTAGTTTGAAAATTTTACAGAGTTATTTATAACATATGTTTTTCATTTTTTTAAGAGCTTCACTCAACCATATGGTAGATTATTTTATTTTTGAAATTATAGAGTTAATTAACTTAAATTTTTTTTATTATTCAAAATTTTATTCATTTTTTAATTTATTGTGAAAGGCAACAAGTAAATATATTTAATAAAAACCTTTCATAGTTTCACCTGACTTCCCCGGCACTAAAAACCAAAAGGCCCTATAGTAGCTGTAGAATGCAGCACTCAACTCAATTAATAAAGTTGAAGATATTTTTGGTCTCTAAAAGGTTATCACCATAACTTTTTCAGATATGGATATCGTAATTCCAAGCCATATCAGACATAAAAGATATATCTAAAAAAGCTGTCGGTGAATCTAAATAATTCCCCACCACTAATTAACCAATTTAAGTTTTCGCTACTCCTGTTAATTTAATCGACCGTTTTGGCTTGTTGAATTCTGAATTTCGTGTTTATATGGGCAGTTATTAGGCTTTTTGCGTACAGCCCCCACTTCACTTAAGCCGATTCGGCCGAAAATTGGTGTCAGAAAAGGTATTTTAATTCGGTTTCGGATAAATATATAAAATATCGTGTCGATACAAGGCTTCCCCTCTCATCTAACCCCCTTGCCCTTGTCTTTGGCTTGTATCGTATAAGGAACAGTCCTTATGGAGTTCTGGATACACATATAAAGTTTCATCATGATATATTCATTCTATTGAAAGTTATCGTGATCACAGCAGTAATTTTTTTTTATTCTCGATAACATAACTTTCCCTATACTTGGGTGGGCTTTATTTTCATATTCGTTCTATAGAAGACCAGTTTTAGATACATAAGCAGTGATATTTGTATCAGATGGTATATATGTAACACAAATATAACGAAAAAATGGTAATCAGGAAAACCGCTGAAAATGACAAGTTTAACTGACAACACTGCCAACGAATGTTTTAATTTTACATGCAACATAGCATTGGTGACAGTAAATGCCCTGGAGTAACAGGTAGGTATGTTGGGTGAGATCATGGTAGGAGTAACAGGTAGAATTAGTGATTTAGTGATCCCAGTTTAACGGGAGCTTCAGACTAGCAGATAACAGTTTAAAGGGGGATTAGCAACTATACAGTAACTGGTTGGGGATTTAGATCCCTGAGACAAGAAACAGGGAAGGAGAGCTTGAATAGCTGAGTGGTTAGAGTGGCTGTCCATTAATCTCATTAAAATTTTATAGAATTATTGAACTGTGCCAGCCGCCGTTCTTTTGGAAAGTTACGATTATTCATGTCATTTCGAGTCCAGAACGAGAGAAAATTTATCAATAACATTATTAACTGTAACATAAAAATATTGGTAAGTGCCTTAAGAAAGTTCCCAGGCAATATGATATAAGTACATTATAACATACATGAAATTTTGCGGCTTATTTATTCTCCATAAAGTAGTTTCGGGCCTTCTCCGCCACCAGAAACGTTCATAATAAGATATAGAAACGTTCATAATATAAATATATCTCCCAGATAAAAAAGCTTAAGCACGCCGTCCTTCGGGACGTTAAGCGATGGTCCCGAGCCCGTGCGATGTCAGGTACACGATAAATATCCCTAACCTAGTTGAATAAACCTGGTTTGACAAAATGTAAGACTGTAAAGTCGGACTCATGTCCACCGGAGCGACGAAAGAACTCTCTGGTAGTAGGCGATATCAATAAGGTAATCAATGGAGGAACATATGAGGACAAGGATCCACAAACACATATATGTAGTTAAATGAGGCATAAGTGTAAGCGCAACCAATCCTGTTACTATATTGAATATTCGTAAGCAATATTTTAGATGATCGGAAGAGGGCGGCTCCACACAAAAACCTGCGATATCTAATTTAAAAAAAAAATTGATGCGATTTTTTCCATCTGACCAGTTAAAGAATTATATAATATATTTATATTAATTAATGATTTACGACACTTCCAAAATCCATTCTTCATCTAATGCATTTTTCAGAATTAAAAACAAAAAAAATCGAGGTGATCAGGAAATGGATTTTACGCGTAAGAGATTTTCCTGACTGTCGTCCCCTTTCGCCTTAAGTTGACCCAAACAATAGCTGTGAAAAACTCCAATGAGATTATAGAAAAGGTGATGTAGGAAGGCTCGTTTATCCGGAAAAACACAAAAAAATGAAAAAGTGAGGAGTTCGATCCTTACCATACCACCCCTTACCTATATACAACCCCTTACCCATATACCACACCCCTCACCTATATACCATCCTCGAACACATTAGATATACACATTTACATCTCCATAAAGCTCTGCCAGGAAAGTGAATAATATTTCATAAGTAATCATTTTGTATTATCATTTCACAGAATTATGAATCTGTTCTCATTTTTCCAGAGCTTTTCCGGATAAATGAACTGTATTTAAATAATTAACAACCAATTCAGTGTAAATACTGCCCTCCGGTTGGCACAAATTTTCTTTTTTTTGTTTTTGATCATTTCATTTTGCTAATTAAATGAACCAACACAAAGTAAAATGAGATCTGTTTATTTTTTTATGAAACTTTTCTTCAAAAGGAAAAGTATTTTAATAGTCAATGACCGTGTAATTGGTAACTCGGAAAATGGATGGACGGGAAGAGGGAAAAATGTACAATTTTCAGAAAGGGAAATTTTTATGTAGCTCTCTCCTTGTTGTATTCAAACATAATTAAATCCTAATGTAGTGGCAGATTGCGTCAACTGTTAATGAGGAGTGTGCAGGGGGAAGGTCCCCCCATAAAGTACATCTCACCCCTATATTCTCTAAATAAAAACATAATATAACATATAACATATTATGTTTACTTAGTATAAGGAAAGTTATGTAATCCACCAGAAATTCGACGCTGATTTTATGTTTTCCAACATGATTCCAATTATAGGAGAAAAAAAAATAGTGAATCAATGTATTCCCCAGAATCAATTAATAAGTTTAGTAATTGCTCTCCTACCAAAACCAATCTAGTCTCTACAAAATTTTATGTAGATACATTCATTAAATTGACAGTTATTACGGTTTTTGACCTTGACCCCCTCTTCTCTTCGGCCGATTTCACTACAAATAAATGGGTTTCGTCCTTTCGGGGTTGTATAAATATATAAATAATTTTGGGACGATTCTTTCATTCTTTCGGGAAGTTATCATGTTGATTAGACAGACATATAGAGAGGACATTACTCTTTTAATTTTTGGAATCATAGAGGTGGAAAACACATGAAATTCAGATGAAAACTGAATATATAACTTCCGGTGTACTTCAAATACGGACTTAAACGACCAGAGCTGAACTGAAGATATGGACTATTACGTTGAATACTTGTATTACTAACAACAAAGTACAATCATTACAGCTACATCAACAGTCCAATATCATTCGTATCCAAGCATTCGAGACCAATCTCCCTTCGAAAGAATTGTCAACGCTCCAATAAAGTCCTAAACAGAGAACTGACTATTCTCACTGTCAATGAAATAATCCAATCCTGATTTCAAGCATTCCATGGAAACTTTTCTTCCTATGCAGAGGTGGCTTCGCGATCTTCTTTCTGATGACGGTGAATGATGGAGTGTCAACGCTGGCTCGTTCTCTCATCAAGTGACAATTGTGATCATATTTACTTATTATGAAAATATTTTATATAGATTGCAAATAAAAATTGGCTTCTTAAAAAAAAAAGAAGGTAACGTACCAAAATCTAATGTTTGAAATCCTTTAGACTTTACTTACGTAAAATGTTGTCTTAAAACTTGAAAATTGCCTCTCACCTGAAACAGTAGACAGGATGTTTAGGAAAGAAAAATGAAAATAATAAACAATTAAAATAAAATACCAAAAATTAGGTAGGAACGTTTTAAAAATATGAAAAAAGTAGGTAAAATAATCAATATGTTTTCGCTCTCTCTCTGAACCGATTTGGCTGAAAATTAATAAGTGTCATACTCGGGGACTTCTGAATCATCATACAAAATTTCTACACATACATTGTCTACACTTACATTCATTACAACCCCCTTGTCTGCCCCCCCCCCCCCCCCCCCTAAGCCGATAAGGCACTGAAAATTTCATGTCGATATATTCATTCTATCATAGTTCCTCCTATACACAGCCAGATAGGTTTTTTTCATTTTTGGAATCGAGTCTCCTCTTCGTCCGACTGACGCAAATCCATTATATTCCAAAATTTTGTTTTGACAGTTATTAGAGTATTGAGTTGAGCCCCCTCATTTGATCCCTCCTCCCATCCACCTCACCCCCGTGTCCTTCCCTTAAGCTGACTCGACTGAAAAATGATAGATGACGTTCTGGTCGGATTTTGGACTTGTGGGGAATTTCACGTTTCAATGCCCCCTGAATACATTTTGAACATTTTCGCGATGTCAACACAGACACAGCCACACAGGACATCGTTTCTCAACATAGAATTTCTGATAGATTAGTTAACTTCCCCTATATTTCGTATAGCTGGGGGGAAGTAAGAAAAAAAAGTCATATCTACATCCCAATCCCCATCCCCCATCCATGAAATTTTAAATTGTAAATGTTGTTAGTTTTTTTAATTTTTCATGCGTTTTTTAAAATTTTTTTGAAAATATTTTTCAATTTTATATATTTTTTTAAAATTATTTTATCAGATTGCCTGATGATGAGGGCTAAATATAAATAAAATCTGTGAGAGATCAGACTATATTTTATTTTACAACTTGTGAAATAATCACTTCTCACTACATCAGCTATCTTCATATTTACACACAGATAACATTTTTTTTTTATATAGTTTTTTGGATTCTGGCTGTAGGAAAACTTGAAGTTTCGGAGCTTGAAATCTGATTTTGAACGATTATATAACTTACGTATAGTTATGGAACTAAAATTTGGATTAAGGTATTATTTGGGATGTAAGCGACTGAAGTTTGGATCTAAATGGCATAAGCCACACTTTATCTCCGTAGCTGCTTAACGACACTTCAACTGCGAGCTCTTTGAATTAATTACTTTAACATTGGCTGGTTGTCTTGATTAATTGCATACTCTGGATAAATACAAGTAATGTTTCTCATTGTTCAGAAGGACCTCATTTATCCGACTGAACTTTCGACCCATAAACAGAACTAAGATAAAAGTGACTGCGGAGTGTAATGGTTCTTAGTTTCAATTATTGAAGTCCCTCCCTCCTACCCTTCAGTTTCCTTCAACCCCTAACATTGATTACTACTCCTCCCCCAAACAAAAACCAAAAACAATTCGCCTTAAAACAGGAAAATTATTAATAAAGAAGTACCTACATAATGTTTAAACTTTTTATTAAAGTTGAAACAAAAAACATATATAAATGGATGCTTTACACATGTCAACAAGTTTTTCTTTATAACCTTTTTTGTAAAAGCTGTTGAGAAAATAAATAAAAGACATATTTAATAATAAATAATTTTTTTCTATATTGAAAAGCTTGAGACTCACATAAGGTACAAAGGTGAGAAAACGAATGTAACTAGGACACGGGTGGATGTTGTCGTTGGACTGGTGGATGTTGTCGTTGGACTGGTGGATGTTGTCGTTGGACTGGTGGATGTTGTCGTTGGGCGGGTGGATGTTGTCGTTGGACTGGTGGATGTTGTCGTTGGACGGGGAGATGTTGTTGTTAGACGGGTGGATGTTGTCGTTGGACGGGGGGATGTTGCCGTTAGACGGGTGGATGTTGTCGTTGGACGAGCAGAATACCCATACATTTTAATTTCTGCTTCCACGTAGTAAGGTGAGCCAAAACAAGTGCGTTTTTTGGGGCAACCCCAAAATCCTATCCACGTCAAACCATGATGCCACCTATGAGATTACCAAGTAGAAATGTTGCACTTTAAAGTGACAGCCACTAGAATGCACTAGAGTCAAGCATAATTTGAAAATCTCTCAGTATGATTACATTTCACCATTCCAGAAACTGCAAATTAAAAAATTATAACCCTACAAATTTTCAATAGATTTAAAATTTTCAAACAGTTATAGAATGCTTATTGATTATGTAATATACACTCTTTCCCAACGTCCGATAAAGCGAATCAAGCAGTAAATGAAGGCCAACTATCCACTAGCCCAGCTTCAATGTTTCATCAAATTTGTGAACACGATAACTTCAGATAATAATTCTTTATTTTGAATATTTACACAGGGTATACACCATGAGTAAATTTGATGAAAGACAAAACATTAAAGAAAGAGAGAAAAAAATTAAATAAAAGAAAAAAAAATATATATATACATCGAAAGAATATGATTGTGTACAAAATAATAATAGAGAAAAAAAAAAAAAAATAATAATAATAAGAACTCTGCAAATAATATAATATGTACAAAACAAAGAGAGAATAAACTTCAGATAAAATGAATGTATCGATATGAAATTATATATGTGTACCCAGAACCTAAAAAATAAATAAAATAGGTGGTAATATGTATAACTAGCAAAAATTCAGTAGGGCAAAAAATTATTTGGTAGAAAGTAAATATTAAGCGAAAAGAAATTGTATTTTCAGATAGCCACTAGAATGGATGATATCCACGTATGTTACAAAAGACATACTTCAAATAACATTTATATTCAAGTATTTTGTATATCTAGCGAAATAATTCCAGATATATTGTTTTGTATATTTAGCGAAATAATTCCAGATATATTGTTTTGTATATTTAGCGAAATAATTCCAGATATATTGTTTTGTATATCTAGCGAAATAATTCCAGATATATTGTTTTGTATATCTAACGAACTAATTCCAGATATATTGTTTTGTATATTTAGCGAAATAATTCCAGATATATTGTTTTGTATATCTAGCGAAATAATTCCAGATATATTGTTTTGTATATCTAACGAACTAATTCCAGATACATTGTTTTGTACATCTAACGAACTGAATCCAGATATATTATTTTTAGTGTTTTTGTAAAAGGTAACCTGAAAATATTGAACTCAATCCAGTACTCTACTGGCGGAGTTAGCAAACAAGATAATTTCGTAACATTTTTTCCCTTAATATTCCTTCTACAACCCTGTCAATATTCCTGTCGTAAACGAGATTCGAAACCATGAAATCATTGAATTTTCACGACTCAATACAGTGGATACAATATATTTCTCAACATTATATTTATAATTGTGTATTAAATAATACATTTAGGCAAGAAACACTTGCGTGACCTAATCACACGTCTGTGTAATATCTTTATTTTTTTCATTTCTTTCGGATGGGTTGGAAAATATGAAATTTTGATGAAAACACATCATTGAATTATTGACAGATTTCATAACTTCCCTTATACTAAGTTTAGTTGTGGAAGTGAGAGAAAATAAGTTTTTTTTTTTTCTTTTAGAGTAATGATGTGGAGTGAATGTAGGTTTGTAGTGGAAGAAGACAAAGCGAAGTTTGTCTGCGGTAATGAGAACTGGAAGAAGAAAGAAGGTGGGTGAGATGAGACCGGGCTTTCTTGTGAGGGATTACATGGGAGGAAAGCGCGTCAGAGGAATGTTTAAACAAGAGGTAGGTAGGGAGGCTCTCAAGATAATGGAGGCTGCTGCGGGAGACTGATCAAAAAGACTTACTAATCAAGGAGAGGCCGGGGGTTTTCATAAGGAGTTGCTTTCATTGGCTACTGACTGGAAAGTCACCCAGTGGTTGTGGAAAGACCGGAGCCTTTCATCATTCTACCACTCCTTTCAACACATCTGACACGTCCGTAAGGCCAACTCTGATACAGAAATACTCTTGGTGACCCCTGAAGGAGCTTCTCTTATTGGCCACTGGTTCAAAAGTTATCCAGTGGTTGTGGAATGACAGGATCCTTTCATCATCCTAGTCCCCCTTTCAAGACACTTTGACGCTTCGTTGGGCCGGACCAGTGATACCGTTCCAGTGATTTTCTTGGGGATCCCTGAAGGAGCTTGAAGGGTTTGAAATTTTATAGGAAGATTTATTTTCCATGGATTGTAATTAAAATAAATTGGCAGTCTGACCGGTCAAAGGACAATATGGAACAGTGTCCTGTTCAGTATCATTATAGATATAAAAACTGTTAACAATGCCCTTATTTTAAGGGTCAAGACCAGTCCATATAGTTATATAGGTATATAAGGAAAATAATACATATGTTATATAAAATTTGTAACTAACGTAATGCTTTAATATACTATCACTGAACCTTACTACGTAGCCATCATATACACACATATCAATGGGAAAAGTCATCTATATACTCACTGATCTCATTTCCAGACCTATAAATCTTCAAAAAATTCTTTTAATTTTCGTCGGAAAAGAAGAAAATCCGGTGAAAACTCATCATTGTATTTCGAACGGATTAAATAACTTCCCTTATTCTCTGTAGAGCTGGGGAAATATACATGTACATAGTAAATGTTGAGAGATAAGAGAGATGCAAGGAGGAGCTATGCTGGACCTCAAATGACACGAGTTCACAAGAGACGTAAACTGAAACGTACTTTTAACGACCTGTCTGAAAGCTGGCAGACTGAGTGAAGAGCCAGTCTATCTGGACTGTCTGCGGACCCCCGTTCCATCAATGAAGCCTTAAAATCCAGTCAATAAAAAATAAAAAAAATCGTCAGAGAACACTGGCTGGCTACTTCCCCTGATCTCTCCCTCGAAAGCCACTCGTTTGAGCTAAAATTCAAAATATGACTTATATAGTGGCTTCTGAAACCTCGTATTTAATTCTGTGTCGATATATTCATTACATCGCCAGTTAGTAGGGTATTGAAGTCCCTCTACATTGGTACCCCTTCCCTTCGATCAATTTCTCGGAAAATTAATAGGTGTCATCCTTAAAGAGTTCTGGACACAAATATAACATTTCGTGTCGATACGTTCATTCTATCGTGTTCACAGGCACACAGACAAACAGTATTTGTTTTTTTCTTCATATTTTGAATCAGGAGGAAAAATTAAATTCCGTTTAAAACTCAGCATCGAATTTTTGACGATTACAAAACTCCCCTTATACGTCATACACGACTATAGCTGGGGAAGTAAAAACTGAACAAATTTGTAGTCTTTGTGGAGACCGATTTTCATAAAATTTTACAGAACTGGATTCCAATAATGGGCAGAAGTGATCCTTGACTGCGCGATTTTTTTCCCCAGATGAAGCCTCACTGCGCACTCAGACAGGTTACCTAACTGCACAGTTGCCATCTCATTACATAACCCTTCTTTATTACTCTTATTGTTCAATGGTTTTAGTGAAATGGAAAATAAAATAGCCTCATAAAAATAAATCAAAGAAGCCAGTTAATGGATGGAGTTTATCTGTTCGTATCGGCTAAGCAAGAAGAGAGACTGTCAGCCTTGGGACTTATCCGCAAATTCATTCTCTCTTTTTTATTGCATCCCATTTGTCGCACCAACCAAAATAATTCCTTATCTCACTTATCCTTTTTAGTTTCTTGGACATACAAAATTTCATACCTCATACTAAATTTCCTGCCGATACATTCAGTTATTAGGGTTTTTGTAAGAACCTCCAGGAATATCGTCACGAGAAAGTCTTTTCGGAAAGAATCTTAACAAATATCGATACATCAACCACCCAATAAATTATCGATATATCAACTTTGGGAAAAGTGCTACATGTACTTTGTGGAAAGTTTTATACAAAACTAGTTGCAACACATCCAATTTCAGGGATCACCTCTTGAGACACCACGCACTGCAGAAGCTGGATCACTGCCTATTGTTCCATAAAGTTTTACAAAAGTATTTTTCATCAATTGATAGTTCATTTTTTGATATTGTTTTATAAAAGTTGTTGATTGAAATAAAAATTGTTGAATCTAATGCCATTGTACCTACTTGATTGTTTTTTGATTATCTACACAAAGTGTTTTTGAACTTCAATTAATGTGTTAATATTCTTGCAAGTTTTATACTTAATGCGATTATTTTCGAAGCAAAATGTTATTCTTATAAAATAAAAGTTCGAATTGAAAGAACAATTACTTATTCGATTGATATTTTTATTCCCCTTTCATCCTCCAGAACAGAATAATTTTAATTAGGTAGATGAACATGAAAAAATAAAATAAAATAATCAAATTATAATAAAATATTGGAATTGGAAAGTATTTTGCATGAAAAGTTAGTTTTTCATCGATATTAGGTACCTATTGGACTATCGATAGTGGTCAACTATCGACCATCGCCTATCCCTAACTTCTCGTATACTTCCTACAGCTGCTACGAAAGGAGTATTAAGGATCCCGGTCGTGAACTATTAAAGAATATAATTAATAAAAAAATATTGAGGAAACGGCGCAGTAAAGGTTGAAATGGAGACGGAAATGAAGCATTAACTATAGTTGATGTGTCAATTTAGATTTTATTAGCGCCATTAGCAGTAATAAATGTTAATGGTTAGTGGAAACAATTAGTTGTAGTAGATCCTAGATGAGCTACTTCTGAAATGAAGTTAGCTCCGTGAGGCGCACCTCAGTCACGGTGAATCACCGGGTATGTACTTCACCAGTGAGAATTAATCAATTAACTTTTCGCGCTAATATTAGACTGCTGACATACATAGGGGCTCCTAAATCCTCATACGAGATAAATTCATTATATCGGCAGTTATTATGGTTTTTAAATTGAGCTCCCTCCAGAACTCTAAAAAAAAAATAGAATAATATTAAATTTATTGTAGGTAGTGTAATTTATTGATCCTCTTTGTCTCCCCCCCATTCATGGCTACACTCTTGTCCTTCAGAGTGCTCGTATCACATTTAATGTCTAGATAATTGGTGTATAATTAATATGGTGAATAATTAATTATAATTAATTATTTATGCATACTAAATAATTGAATACAAATGTTATTTGATACATACATCGGTAACTTCTCGGAAATGATTTCAACACAATACAGTTCGATAAATCGATATATTTTTTTTTTACTTCTCCATTCTTTGTTTGAAGTGTAAGTAATATAATGGGCCAGAACTTCGAAGTTGCGTTTTTCCCGCCCCCTAATTCCACAATTTTGCAACTTATTTTACTACTACGCCTATTGATATTTTCAGTCAAATCGGCCAAAGGGAAGTAGGGGACCAGGTGTGTAGCGACATACTACGCTATACTTCAAAACCCCAATAACTGTCGATGTAACTCATGTACCAACGCTAAATTTAGTAACATGGTCCAGAAGTCTCTGAGTAAGACAACTAATGATTTTCTATCAAATCGGTAAATGACGACTCACCAATTTTTTTATTTTCTGGCGCAATATTTCCAATAAATGTTAAAACTAGTGAAGGCATGACTTGAAGGCAGAGGGGAAATGTAGATTTTCTGGACTCAGTGTTTATCCATTAATGCACCATTGTATCTGAGACTACTCTGGTGGGAGGAGTGGGGGGTTGGAGTGGGTCACGTGATCCTCCCTCCGGTTCTTCTTGTGAATGGCCCGCCAGACTCCCAGTTCTCAATGGGTTGACACTTATAGCAGGAGTGGGGTCATTAAAATGCACAATGCAGGCATAGGTCGAAGTGGGCGAAAGAAGGTGGGGGGGGGGGGGGGGGGGGGGGCATGCGGAACAGTGCTACTGCAACCCACACCGCGGGTTCGAGTCCTCCCACTCATGGTCACAGCTACACTTAATAATGCACAGCTCCACTAAACCTCGACTCTAAAGACTCGCCCAGCTCTTGACAAAATTACCAGCCTCCATGAAATTAGTTGGTCGAGACAGAGTTGCTAAACTTCTCCACCACCTGCCAGAGATGCCCGTCCTGGAGGAAGAGTGTCACATAATATGGCTGAGGATTTTCTTACACTGACTGAACATCGTTACATCAACATTTACTGGAGTTTTTGAGTTCATGCCCCCCCCCCCCCTTCGTCACATCAGTCGATTTCTGAAAATCGACAAGTGCTCTCCTTATGGGTTTTGGGTACACACCTACAATTTCATTCCATCGGATGCTGCAGGATTCACAGACACACAAAACCTACCACTCATTTTATATTTTGCAACTACTAGTTGAGGTGCCCAGAGTTGCTCGGCATACACTAGCTGGGATGTCCTTCCTTATTTGACAACGGCTAGCTGTGGTGCCCAGAGTTGCTCGGCATATACAGGCTGGGATGTCCTTCCTTATTTTGCAACTACTAGCTGAGGTGACCCGAGTTGCTTGGCATATACTAGCTGGGATGTCATTCCTTATTTTGCAACTACTAGCTGAGGTGCCCAGAGTTGCTCGGCATACATTAGCTGGGATGTCCTTCCTTGTTTTGCAACTACTAGCTGGGGTGCCCCGAGTTGCTCGGCATATATGTCTACCCTTATTTGGCAACTACTAGCTGTGGTGCCCAGCGTTTCTCGGTTAACTATGGGGACCATCGCTCAGACTTTAGGAATGAAGGAGAAATTGTGAAATTTCAGTATTATGCAAGGGAAATAGACATTTTTCCGAAAAGGGACAACGAAGATGGAAATTCCTTATCAACAGAATTTCACTCTTGGGGCTTTTAAAAAACCTTTTTTAAGCTCTCCCCTTCTTGACTATGTGCCTACAAGTGCTTTGAATACACTGTCTCCCTACAAGATGGAGCCGTGTTCACATGAAAGGCAGGTTATAACATGAAAAGTTTTCATTTGAGACCCTCCCCCCCCCCCCCCCCCCCCCCCCTGTTCTCATGAAAGTTGGTGGATCGTCCATTATGAAAGTTTGACAATCCCCTTCCAAATCCTGCCACTACTCCACTTCTTCTCCGTTTATCGTCTCTCCTCTGGTAGAAGTTTTCAAGACATCACTCTCCTACATGCCCTGCGCTATCTAACAACTTATTTGGCAGTCTGTATCCTCTCTATATTCGCAGGGGTACTGGTGATAGATGTGCACCGAAACAGGCGTAAAGTTATGTAGTGAGCCAACACGTTCTTATGACAACATGGAGACTTCAGAACATGTAGACCTCGAATGTCCGCTGTTTGACCGAACCTAGTTAGATCAGATATTTCTGTTAATCAATGGATTTACTTGTTAATTCAGCACTAATATACATATAGTAGAACCTCTATAGGTCGAACATCAAGGGAGACGCCAGAAAATTCGAGTTATAGAGTTTTCGACTTATAGAGGATTACGACAGGCGGATTTCGATTCGACTTGTAGAGGTTAAGATTCATTTCAACTAATTTTGAGTTAGAGGTGAAATAAATAAAAATTCAAGTTACAGAGGTAACAAACATATTTATATTTGTTATAAATCAACATTATTTCGAAACATCCTTAAAATAAAAAATACGTAGTATATGTAGGTATTAAAAAAAGTCATTAATTTTTGCTTTAGATAATTGGTAATCCTATTTATTGTATACTCCTAAATTGTTTTCTAAGAAAATGGTGTACATTGTCGACATATTCTTAAAGTCGGTAACTTATTTTTCTTCGAGCTATAGAGGTAATACGTTTCAAATAATCGAGTTGTAAAGGTTGTAAAATAAAACATTGCCATGTTCGAGATACACAGGTTCCATTTACTTTTTCGAGTTATAGAGGGAAAATATGTATCAAAATAGCTTGTAGGGACTCACTGTTTATTTCGACTAATAGAGGGTTGAGATTTCGAGTAATGGAGGTTTTGAGGCTTGAAGGGAAAGGAACAGAACCTTTTTTCGAGTTTTGGAGGTTTTCGACATATCGAGGTTCGACTTAAAGAGGTTCTACTGTATTTTTTTTGTATGGAATATCCAAAATATCCAAACAGTTTTAAATTATATAATTTTTTATGAGGATGCAGAAGGCCCTCTATAAGTCAATTATTGATTTTGAGTGGAAACGGTAGCGAGCGCACCTTGATGTCCCCAAATACCTCCATTAACTGTTACTGTTTCACATAGTGATTCTTAATCAATTTGGATAAGGATTCGTCTATAAATGATAGACCTCCCCCCGAATAATTCAATTAACTATTTGAGCTAAAAATCAATGGGGTTTTTGAATCCTCAAATTAAATTTTGTGTCGATACATTCATTACATCGGCAGTTATTAGGGTTTTTGAATTGAGTTCACCCCATCCCTTCGGCTGATTCTGCTGAAAATTAATATGTGACGTCCTTATAGGGTTTTGAATCTACATATAAAATTTCGTGACAATAGCGAGCGCTCCATGATAGTTCGCCAGAACCATCAGATGGGATGGCCCCGAGCCTGTGCGATGTCAGGTACTCGTTGAAGTTAAGGTAACTAAACCCTGGACAGGCGAAATGCAAGTCAACTCTGTAGTTAAGGTTAAGTGTCCCGTATTTTATTATGAATGTATGAATTACAACAGATAGCACCACTAGTAGTAGCGAAAGCTTTAAACGTATTTTGGCCAAACGGCTCAACTTTTTTTTAATATTTTTTTTTCCTTTGTACTCATTATAAATGTAGAATTGATATGACACTCCGTTTTTTTTTTTTTTTATTGTAAATTCCGAATTTTAGATTTTTATGTATTTTTCTTTAATTTTAAGCTGTTTAGCCAAAATACCTTTAATATTTTTTATTAAATTTAGAGCTGAGAAGTAAAATAGGGACATTTAACCATTAAGCCGCGGGCATGAGTCACAAAAACAAACTATCGATAGTGTGAAACAGACACATCTCTACTGTTAGGTTAGGCTAGGTTTTATGACTCATGCCCGGGCTTTAACTACGAGGTCACATCGCCTACTACCAGAGCGCTCTTTCGTCACTCTGGTGGACATGAGCCCGACTCTACTGTGTGAGTCCTAAATCTTGCCTACCCTAAATTTTTATTCACCTAGGGTGGGGGTCTTTAACGAGTACCTGACATCGTACAGGCTCGGGACCATCGCTTAACGTCCCATCCGAAGGACGGCGTGCTTAAGTTTATTTTACCTCCCACATAAAATAAACTAAGGGCCTCGGTCGGGATACGAACCCACGATCTTGAGCTCAGAAGACAAGCACGCATACCACTGAGCTACCGGCGCCCTCTAATCTCTACTGTTAAAAGCGTTTTTGAGACGGGAAATAAAATGACTGACCACTTGTGATTTATTGACTTTTGTCCAAAACAATCGATTGGTTTTAGAAGAAGAGCTAAAACATAATTGATTAATGCGTGTTGGGGAAGTACATTGTCGGTGATTCGACATCAACAATATTATAGATATAGCCTGAAAATGGCAGGTTTCCTTCCTGGTGCTAAATAATTCTGTCATGACCTGCAGCTCTCATTTGATATGTTACAGGGGCAAACTTGGGGTGAATGTGATATCGACATTTAAATGAACCTTTCATCAATTATTAAATAGGTACAGGGCCTGTGTCTCAACCATGTTTGCTCTCAATTTAAATCTCACTCTTTACACATATCTAGTGAGTTGTTATGACTCATGCCCGGGCTTTAACTAGGCGATATGATCATGATGATGGTGGATCTTGAGATCAGTAAGCAAGCACGCATATCACTGAGCTACCGGCGCCCTCTACATACCTATATACAACTACCGCGTTTCGCTGTTACAATCCTGTTTTCTAAACCATCTAACATCCAATCCTTCCTATCGGAATTCTTAAAAACTTTTGCCCAATCCCTGTCACTCATTCTCATCCCGACAACCCTCCTCGAAGGCTGAGGTGGTCCTGGCCGAGAGACTTGTTAGCAATTATTCCTTAGCTACTATTCAATGAATGCCGGCACTAAACAGTTTCTCCCCTTATGTATTCACATTAAGCTCTTCCTGTCCCCCTCGGTCTGTCACCTCTGCTGGCTAGAGGCTGGCAAAGCGAGGTGGTGCGGGAGATCACGTTCTGACCACAATAGTGTCCGACGATCTTAAAATTTGAAATGAAGATGTCACATGTGCTAAAATAGATCTGATTAGACATTGTCCGAAATCAGAGGAGAATAAATCACCTGTGAATCCCCGGAAGCCCTCAATGGGTCTTAACTTTAGATAGGAAATTTCATGTCGATACATTCATTAAATACATCGGCAGTTATTAGGGCTTTTGGTCGAGCCCACCTCCCCTTCTAACGATGCTTCAAAAAATTATTAAGTGTCGCCCTTATGGTGTTTTAAATTGACAAATGAAATTTCATGTCGATACATTCATTACAATGTCATATATTAGATTTTTTGAGTCCTCTCCCCTAATCCCTGCTTCCCTTTGACCGATTTTCCTGAAAATCGATAGGTTTTGTCCTTATGGGGTTTTGGTCACATACACAAAATTTAGTGACGATACATTCATTCCATCGGCAGTTATTACAGTATTTATCTTAAGCACTCCCCTTAATATCCCTTACCTTTGGTCGATTTGGCTGAGAAAATAGATGTCGTTGTTAGATGGATTCACATATAAAATTTTGTCTTGACACATTCTTTCTGTCGGGAGTTATCGTGTGCACAGACATATAGACGCATAGATATTTTTTAAAAATATTTTTGGAATCTAGAGCTCGGAAAACATGAAATTCCGTTAAAAACTCCGCCTCGGATTTCTGACCGATTACATAACTTTTTCTATACTTTGGGAAGTAATAAGCCCACAGAAGGAGGTATCTAAGTAATAAGAAGGAGGTATCTAAGTAATAAGAAGGAGGTATCTAAGTGCCCCTGTTAGATAATTTAAACCATGTTTTGAGTTATTGCTGTTTTAAATTTACGTAACATAGACAGCAGATTGAAATGGGCTTAGCGAGAAATGAATTTCAATTTGAGAGGAATGTACTAATAACAGGAACTAGAGGGAACTTGCGGTAATGCAGTAATAGCAATAGCTGGCTCAGTGCCTTGAAATGAAATGCCACACATTGATATGGCGGGGCTCCCCCCGTAGTAGTATTGAACGCCAATTTATTGGAAGTTGGGCTATCCTTCAATCTGAAATTTGACGTTAAGTTTAAAAATGATGGGGGACGAAAGTTAAAATACGAGATCCATAAAACCTGGATTTAAATTCACGGAAGAAAAAAATTAGGATATAAAAAATGAAAAAAACAAACAGGAAATGTATTTCCCCAGCACAAATTATTCAATAAAGTTTTTGCTCTCACTCCAATACTTGATCTTTTGGATTCTCATACTGAATTTCGTGTCGATAATTTCATTACATTGGCAGTTATTAGCCCCCTTCTCTGATCCCCAGTTTCCTTACGGCCGAATAGGTATATTCCTTATGTTCTTGATACCCATACAAAATTTGGTATAGATAAATACATTCTATCGTGTTCACAGACACACACACTTTACTTTTCGTGTGTTGAAAACTCTAAAATTACTGTGAAAATTTAACTTCGAATTTCTGATCAATTACGAAACGTCCTATACTTCCCTCTATACTAGTAATACTAGAAAAATTTGGTAGCCTGGAAATATATTCTACAAATACCATCGTCCTCTTTCACGTAAATATATAACACATTCAGACAGAGCCCTATAAAGATGACACTTATCAATTTTCAGCTGAGTCGCCCAAAGGGAAGAGGGAATGAGAGGGAAGCTCAACACAAAGTCTTAATAACTGCCGATGTAATGAGTGTATCGACATAAAATTTTATATATAAATTCAAAGGAATTCATAAATTCATTGAGGGCGCCGGTAGCTCAGTGGTATGCGTGCTCGACTTCTGAGCTCAAGGTCGTGGGTTCGTAGCCCGACCGAGGCCCTTAGTTTATTTTATCTGGGAGGTAAAATAAACTTAAGCACGCCGTCCTTCGGATTGGACGTAAAGCGATGGTCCCGAGCCTGTACGATGTCAGGTACTCGTTAAAGACCCCTATCCTAGGTGAATAAAAATTTAGAACTCCGTATTATAGTCGAGCTACTGTCCCCGCTCTGGTAGTAGGCGATATGACTTCGTAATTAAAGCCCGGCAATGAGACATAAAACCTAACCTATATAAATTCAAAATCCCATAAAGATGGCTTCTATCAATTTTCGGCAAAAAATGGTTGAAGGGATGGCAGAGATCACAGGAGTACTAAATTCAAAAACCCTAATAACTGCTGAGGTAATGAATGTATCGACACAAAATTTAGTATGAGGATTCTGAAGCTACTTATAAATGTTAGCCCAAACGGTCGATTGGATCTGGAGGGAGAGCGAAAACGTAATTGATTAATTGAGTGGTTGACGCGAAAAAGGCTCTAAACGCCAAAATAACACTTCCTTCCGCTGCCATGTTGAGAACTACTGGTGGCTATTAGAACCTTCTTCCATGAGGCTCAACGCTGACGTGGGCTCAATACTACCAACTGCTGCTGTAACGGCAAAAAAAAACTTCCCTACACAGTCCCTAGAGACCTATAGAACCTGATCCCACAGAAATCTCATTTTCGACTAAAGTGGCGCTTAGAACCTTTTTCGCGTCAACCACTCAATTGTAGAATTATTAATAATAGACACCGACAGAATGTTTTATAGTGAAAGGCTCTTTGTAAACATTGTACTGTGACGTAACTCTCTCCTCGCCCTTATTTACTTAGAACCCGGGAACGCTCTAACCCCTGAAAAATACGGGACGGTTGGCAACCCTGGAGAGTGTAGTGAGTGTAACCGAAGAGCAGTTAACACGTGGGAGAGGGGCGGATTTATGGGGCTGGGCCTTGATGAGCTAACTCAACTGGTGTCATAAAGTTTCCTCCATATAACGGGCCCAGTCTTCGCCCCTCCTTCAATCACCGTGATCCCAAATACCTCCATTAACTGTTACTGTTCCACATAGTGATTCTTAATTAATTTAGATAAGGATTCGTCTATAAATGATAGACCTCCCCCCGAATAATTCAATTAACTATTTGAGCTAAAAAATCAATGGGGCTTCTGAATCCTCAAATTAAATTTTGTGCCGATACATTCATTACATCGGCAGTTATTGTGTAAAGTCCCTTCCATAAACCCTGCATTTTCTGTGGCCGATTTGACGGAAAATCAATAGGTGTTGATCTTTTGGGATTCTCGACACATAAAATGTCATGTCGGTATTCATTGTATCGTAAGTTATTGCGTTCAGAGACATACGTGCATACGCACAGACGGCTTTTTTTTTTTTTAATTTTTGTATTCAGGGGTCGGAACAAAACAATTCCGGTGAAAACATCTAATATCTGACCGGTTACATAACTGCCTCCATACTTAAAATGGAATCGCCGAAAATCCTAGTATTTGTCCTAGTAATGTCAGCAATATCGACACGAAATTGAGCATAAGGTTTCAGAAATCTCTGAGTAAGGTAACTTAGTTGAATAATGAGACACTCAACTCAAAAACCCTCATAACTGTCGATATAAGGAATTAATCGATACGAAAATTAACTTGAGCATTCAGTAGGCTCTGAATAAAACGCCGAGAGCGAAAACTTAATTGATTAATTCACGCTGAGGTACTACATTGCCGGTGTTTGACCAAAAAACCTTGAGACCTTTTTGGTCTCATCATGATATCTGTTATGGTGGTTATTTTTGAAAAATGTTGGAATGAGAATTTTTCGCCCTCCATTGATTATCCAATTATTTCGAATTGGCTCATTATCCGAGGGCGGAGCGTGACGAAAGCCAATACTATTTGGCAATGTTCCAATTTCATTTTCCACAAATAACAGCCTTTCATTCAGAAATCCCAGCAATTTATTTTAGGGATCAAGATATCCTCTATGTTCTATTATAGATTTCTAATTTACAGGTTCTATTTGTGGTGCGGAGAGAAGCGAAAATAGCAGTGTTGACATCTTTGTTCGGTCCGGCTCAACGTAACCTGGGCCGTGTCCTTCCACTACTGTCCAGTTTACAAGGTATTACCTTCCACTACGGTCGAGTTCACAAGGTATTATTTCAAAAGAATTTCAAAAATGTACTTTCTCATATATATAGTATAAGGAAGTAGGAATAGTATTCATGTGAAAATTCGAAATCGAGTTTTCAATGAATTTTCATGTTTCAAGGTGCCTTGAATACGATTTGACTATTTTCGCGATGATGCCTGTGTCTGTATGTGATTGCAACTTTGTGAACGCTTCACCTCAAAAACCATTGTACCTATGAAATTTAAATTTGGAATGATGCGAGATACATTCAGAAAACCATGAATGATGAAAAAGTCGTTTTGAAACCAATTTGTTTGCACGTTTGCTTGATTTACGCAAAACGAGTGAGTCCTATCGAAAATTTTTGGCAAGAACCAAATGTTCCTTATTAAATTTCCCATTATGTCCTTTTTAAGTTAGGATCAAAATGCCCAAAGTTACAGCGCTGCAAAGAATGTACGATAACGATTCCAAATTAACGTTTAAATTGTATCGCATAGCAACGAGTTATAAAGTAGGTAATTATTTGTATTATTGGTAGAGGGCGTCGGTAGCTCAGAGTTAGCCTACTGAGCTCAAGATCACGGGTTCGAAACCCGGCCGAGGTATTTTATATGGAAGGTGAAAACCTTGAGCACGCCGTCCTTCGGATGGGAGGTTAAGCGATGGTCCCGAGCCTGTACAATGGTGTCAGGTACTCATATGCGACAGATATTGTGGGACGAGATTTCTCATAGAAATAAAACACGTTGTCTTCCCACTGTTTTATTTTAGACCAGTACCGGTTTTTGACGTAACAGCGTCATCATCAGTGGTTCATCCCACCCACACAGCTCAGCGGTTACAGGACTGGCCAGTTGTGCTGTGTGGGTGGTATGAACCACTGTTGATGACGATGTTGCGTCGAAAACCGGTTCTGGTCTAAAATAAAACAGTGGGAAAGCAACGTCTTTTATTTCTATGTTAGGTACTCGTTAAAGACCCCATTACCCTTAGGGAACAAAATTTAGGACTCCCACAGTAGAGTTGGGGCTCATATCCTCGTAGCAACGAAAGAGCGCTCTGGTCCCTTTTGTAGATCCAGTCTCTCTCTTTCTCTCCCTGTCCTTCGATTCGCGAATGTCTCTAGTCAAATAGCTTAAGTGAAGATACAGCTTTAGAAGTTTCAAGTTCCTACAGAACTCATGTCTCCTCCGTTTGTTCGCTGTGAAACTTACTTCAAGAAATAAAAATTTCTCTGCAGTCCTGTTTATGTCCCCATAAAAAAATTACCGCCGTAAATGATGGCGGCGGGAAATAGACTTATTTTTGGTTTATTGCTCGTAAACGCGGCTACATTTACGACCAATATTAATAGTCTTTAATTGTAGCTATTAACAGCCCTTCTAGAAGTTGGCGTTCCGAGACACAAACTGCCGGACAAAGACAATAAAAAGACGTTCAGGTTGTCGCTTTGCATGAACGTCGCAGTACATGAGTCATTCACTAGTACGCCCTCTGGCCACCCTCTGAGACACATCACCCTGGTGGTCCAACTACAGTCGTGCTACATACTAAGTAGGTACATAAAAAAAAAATTAATCGCTGAATCATTGACTATGTACTTATGTTCTTCCTCACCTAAAATTATTAGTAATAAATTTAACTAATAAACCGCTCCCTCCACCAGATTTACCTGAAAATTAGTGTTTCTTATTATCTGAATTCTCTGAAAGAGCGCACTCTGGTATTAGGCGTCAAGAGTTCATAGTTAAAGCCCGGGCATGTCACAATAACCAACCAACCCTCAGTTGTCCGACCCTAGCCTGGATTATATTGCCCAGGCCTGTGCGGTGGCTGGAATCTGGTCTTAAAAGTCCTTCAGTCAGGCGGAACGAAGGAACGAAGCTCAGTGGTTACTTTTAAATAAAGTTGCCCCCCTCTAAGCTGATCCGCTTTCGGAAATAAAAAGAAAAAAAAATGTTAAAAAAGAAGCCCGGGAAGTGGCCTCACATTCGATCCGATTAGGGTAATAAGGTGGACTTTGTGGAGCCGCGAACCGCAGCACCGCAGCACAGTCCGCGTCACGCTCGACTTACTTCTCCACCCTCAACTAGTGCAGTCCATATTATATTTAAAAAATCTTTGTTAATTTTTTAATGGAATTTCATATTTTCCGAATTTCTATAAAAAAAATTGTAATGAACCATGTCTTCACTCTCTCTTTAAACTCTTTCCCTCTCCCACAATTTGTCTGAAAAACAATAGATGTCAAGGGACTTCTCAATCCTTGGACTTGCAGTTAGTTACTAGTTTTTTCAGTTATTCCTCTCTTTCCCCCTCTCCCTCCTTACCCCCCCCCTCCCCCCCCCCCCCCAACCTAAAGCCTCTCTTTTAGCCGAAAATCAAAAGGTGTCCTTATTCTGGATATACATATCGTCACTCCAATGCCAAAAGGTGTCCTTATTCTGGATATAAATATCGTCACTCCAATGCCAAAAGGTGTCCTTATTCTGGATATACATATCGTCACTCCAATGCCAAAAGGTGTCCTTATTCTGGATATACATATCGTCACTCCAATGCCAAAACCACGAATGTGCAAACTCGCCTTTACTGGAAGTGAATTAGACTTTGGAAAGTTTTTCTTTGTGTCACATTAGTGAAGTAAGATGGTCAGTTCTACCAACTTTGGACTCACTATCACTGTTTCGCTATTTAAGCAGTGTAATCTAGTCAACCAACTCGACCGAAAATTGCACTTAAGGTGAAAATTGTAAAATTTGTACATTCGTGGTTTTGGCATTGGAGTGACGATGTAAAGTTTTGTGCGTCATTTACTTTTTAAATTATGTTATTCGAAATGTTTTATCAGACTGTCTCATGATGATGGCAACCTCGAAAGCCAGCTAGTATATACTAATTAAACCTGTGAGATATGGTCCCGTTACTTCAGATATTGTAATTTTATAATCATAAAATGTGTTTTAAATTGCAAAAATTTCCAAAACAGCTTGAACCGATTGGCATCATATTCAATTCGCCTTTAGTATGAATCATTTGAATAAACATTTTGCAAAAAGAAACATTCAAATCGATGCAATCTTGCAAGGAGATATCGTGAACAAAATAAACGAAAATTCCAAAGAGCCTCCAAGAACAGCCATCATGGGGTGAACCACTTCGATTTACTTGTTGAGGGTAGAGATATCAGAACCTGATCTTGGACACGATGTTCCAACTCTATTACCAGAAGTAATAAAAACAATATAAGTTTGTTGATCGAAAAAGAACAAATCCGCTCCTGGCTCCAACACAAAAAAGACAAAGATCTCAACGAAAAAAAAGGACTGTTTCCAGAAAGAGTTGGGAACCCACCCTAAAACCCTAACACAACACCAAATGAGTTCGAATGTTCTTGGCGTAGAAGGAGGGAGTGCTCATCTGAAAAACCCTAATGAAGGTATCAAGAGGACATTTTATATAAGAATCGATAAAGACAATAATATGAAGAAGGCTATTGTAGTGAGAAGTGATTATTTCACAGGTTGTCAAATAAGATGTAGTCTGACCTCTCACAGACTTTTTATTTGTATTAGCTAGCCGGCTTTTGAGGTTGCCCTCATCATCAGGCAGTCTGATAAATAAAACATTTTTATCTAATTAAAATATTTTAGTAAATAAAATTGAAGAATTTTTATAATAAAATCAAACCATCTAAAAACAATAACAGTTTAAAATTTCGTGGATAGGGACATATAAGTTATTCCTGTCTCCCATCACAACTGAAATTATAAAATTTCAATTTTATTCACTAAAATATTTAAATTATACTCTATTTTTTCATCAATATTTTTCTTTGGATTCTTATTATTATATTATTATTATTTTTTTTTTATGTTTGTATTTATTATAAATATATTATAGGTTAGGTTAGGTTTTATGACTCATGCCCGGGCTTTAACTACGAGGTCATATCGCCTACTACCAGAGCGCTCTTTCGTCACTCTGGTGGACATGAGCCCGACTCTACTGTGGGAGTCCTAAATTTTGCCTACCCTAAATTTTTATTCATCTAGGGTAGGGGTCTTTAACGAGTACCTGACATCGTACAGGCTCGGGACCATCGCTTAACGTCCCATCCGAAGGACGGCGTGCTTAAGTTTATTTTACCTCCCAGATAAAATAAACTATATATATTATATATATATTTTTTTTTTAATTAATTTTTTATATTCTTATTCTTATTATTTAATTTAATTTAATTTTTTTTTAATTATTATTTATTCTATTTTATTTTTTTTTCTCACTTGTATTTTGTATCATTGTACATAAATTGTTCCGTTACCTATTGTCAACAATTTTACTTGAGGTCTGTTTGTACCGATTTTAAATACGCATAATAAAAAAAATAAAAATAAATTATGTAAACAATTTTTATTTATCAGACTGCCTGATGATGAGGGGAACCTCGAAAGCCGGCTAGCTAATACAAATAAAAAATCTGTGAAAGGTCAGACTACATCTTATTTGACAACCTGTGAAATAAAGACTAACTTGAGAAGAGGAGAGAGAATGAAAACCTAGAAATACAAATAATTCAAGATAGATATATTGTCATTTTCGGTTTGGGGGGTCGGGAAATACGACATTTTTAAGAAAACGTACTTGTGAGAGATAATGAGCTGGAAAAATGTTATGTGAGGTGAATGTTAACAATTCTCCTAACAAGGGTTCTCCAATAATGTCGAACAACACCCCTCTAAGAGACATTTACCTTTGAAAAATAACCAACCCCATTAGATTTAAATGATAAAGTCATTTAAAAAAAGATGAGATTTATGTATATTTAAATGAGAGAACAAATGACCCGCTCCTCTTCTCTTCCCATTTATTTTTATAACAACTTCATTCACTGTTTTTCTTTTGTTAAGAAAAAAAAAAAAAGGCCATTTTTCTCTTTACGAATTACGGTCACATTCGGTGAATCACCAGAGATGTACTTCCCTAGGTCACTTATAATCACTAATTTTCCCTTTCATTTAAAACATGAAATTCTGGTTGATTTGATTGGTTTTGACATATTACATAACTTCCCCAATACTTTGTATAATAATAATATTAAATGAATAAATAAATACTTGAAAATGTAGCTGGTGGGGGAGAGGTTAAAGGTTATTTGTAATCTACTCTTAATCATTTTCTTTCTAAACAATTTTCCTCTGGTTGAAAATCAATAGGTTAAGTAGTTAGTTATTGTGTCTCATGCCGGGGCTTTAACTGCGAGGTCATATCGCCTACTACCAGAGCGCTCTAAATGAGCATCTACACCAGTGGTTCCCAACCTTTTGTGGCCCATCTCCCCTTTCTGGAGGTTGACTAACACCTATCGCCCCCTTTTAATTTTCATTGTATGCCTAATTTTAATTTGAAGTAAAGTGTAAATAATAAAGCAGTTTTATTATTTTAAACAATTTTATTACCGTATATAAAAACAAAAAGTGCAGTGAACTCGCCGGGTGAGAATAGCCAGTGACTCGTGCTACCCGGCAACTTCTACTGTACAGTACTATTTTAATTTTTCCCCCTTTGAATACTCATCGCCCCCAAATCGCCCTCCACTTATTTATTATCGCCCCCAGGTTGGGAACCACTGATCTACACTGTATAGGAGTCTTCAACTAAAATAGAGAGTCTTTAAAGTACCTCACATCTTACAAGTTCGAGACCATCGTTGAACGCCGTTTCCGAAGAACGGTGTGCTCAAGGCTTCTTTCTGCAGTGTTCGTGTCCAATGGCTAGGAGGCTAAAGAGGGGCCGCAAGCGATTCCTGGGTTTCGAGAAAAGGCGGGTTATGGAATTAGCCCGGATGTATTGTACATGCAAGCCCGACGAAAGGTTAACGAGGAGCTGACGAGACGATAGCTTCACGTCCCATCTGAAGGACCGCGTGCTCAACATATATTTTTTTTTACCTCTCAGATGACAATTTAGTAAGGAATGCTATATTAGACTAACACAGTTGTTATTCGATCTCTTTTAAAGCTGTGATCAATCTGTCAGATCTATATCAGCTGTGACTACAGGAATGTGGCTGCAGGTACCTGTAACCCTGTCCGACAGACCTACTAGAGGCGGAGGGCTGTCCCAGTCACGGCAGGAAGCCTGAGAGCTAAGGCGAGTATGGAGTTCTATGTTGCTGTGAGTTCTGTACAGAGGGAGCTAGAAAACTTGCTTCATTCATTTCCGCTTGAGAAGTACATGATTCACCGATTTATTTATCTTTTTGTGTTCAAAATTTCAGGGGGTCCGTTAAGTATGCCCTTTGGGTGGAATGGGGAAGTGGCTAAGGTAGTTGCTTCATGATGGATGAGAAGGTTCCTGGATCGATATTCGGTTATTTCCATCCGTCCATCTTTCACTACCCCCACCTTACAATTACGTAAAAGAATGAACCAATGCCAGCATCGATGTTATTATGGAAAATGATAAACTATCGATACTTTTAACTCAAGCCAAGTACTTTTGGTATCGATACTTTCTTTCGATACCAAGTAGGTATCGAATAGATATTACTTGTATCGATTCAAAGTACTCATTTCAAATTTCAACAATAAAAAAAAATTATATAAATTTTTCAATTCGTCAAAATCGTTTAATTTCTAACAATTTTCTTTTATTTGTTGTTGCAGTAAAATACTGAACTCAAATTCCGGTCCACGGACAAATGAAACTCGTATATATCGATGGTGATAGCCTCATGTGAGATGTGATCACGCAGTCTGTGTGATGCGTCCTTATTTTTTACCTTATTTACATTAAATGGTTAACCGTTTATGCAGGTATACGTTTGTTTAATTTTGAAGAGAACCATAAACATGATTACGATTTCATTATTTTATTTTATTTTTACATTCCATTTTGTCATTATAATGCCGCGTCCTGCGGCGAAGGTGTGGATTTATTACACTAAGAACGTTTCGATCTGAGCGACTTGCAAAAAGTGTTTTAAAATAGTGAAATATTGTCGAAATACGAATAATCTCCAGTAGTTTTATATCCTTAGTAAAAATAAATTGTATGTTTATTTTATAAGGTTTTTTTATTACATTCAGTATGTTTTTAATAATATAATTTTATCTTATTCGATTTGATTTATTTGTTTCTTATGCCCACTACAATCTCTCATTTACCTATATCTTTCAAATTGTATTGTGTTTTTTATTATTATTATATAGGTATATATATATATATATTATACATGGTTTAAAATTAATTATAACGAAGTACTCGATGCAATACGATTTTTATTTAAATTTATATAGATTTATAGATTTTTTAAAATTAATCATAACGAACTACTAGATTCAATCGATACGAGTAGGTATCGATACCTTTTATTCGATACTTGAGTATAAATTATCGATATTTGGGGCTATCGATAGAACCCTAACCGTATATGCAAAAGTTAGAGAAATGTTTTATTTATTTATTGATATATACAAATGTGTTGTATTGTTTGAAAGAGCTGTATGTGTATAATTCATTCTATTTTTAATTTGAAATTTGAGGGACGCCCACATAATGGCAGCTTGGATACAAAAAAAAAAAAAAATTGAGAAACCCGATCCTTTTTTGTGGATTTTTACCCCCTATTTTATATATTGAACGGCGCTGTGTGACATGCCCTGACCTGGGGCATGAGCCCTGACTCTTGACGATATATTTGCATAATTGAGACTGTAAGTAAGAGTGGCGCCTGGGCTCCATAGTGAAAGTATGTCGGGCGTCAGCCGTGAGTTGGCTGGCCTCGCTTCTCTCCTGGCTAACATTTACAAATCCGGAACTCCCAGCATTAAGGAAATTAATTTTATTTTTATTTTAATGAAAACTTATTATCTATATAATAATTTGGTGATTGAAAACACAATTATAGCATAAAGTTATATATATATTATATATTATATTTCAATGTAGAAGGAATTTGAGATTCTGTTGTGTAACTGAAAAATTCAAAATTTGGCCAACGTTTCGAAAACTATTTATTTTCTTTTTCAGGGCCTTATAATGACTTGAGTGGATGTGTGTGGTGAAGGTGTTGTGTTTGTGTTCACAACACTATATTGTCTATTTCACAAAAGACGTAAAATAGGAGAGTACTTCCGGTATTGCTACCATCTTCAGCCACGAATACAGTATTTGTTAAGTCGTGGCTGAAGATGGTAGCAATACCGAAAGTACTCTCATATATTTTGTGAAATAAACAATATTTTTAAAAATTTACGTTTTTCTTTAATGGTTCATAGCATAAAGTGTTCAATTGAATTATTGTTGTGAAAAAATTTAATTTGAAAGATATGACGCGGTTTACAGAACATTCCCCCTTGGTGAACCGAATGTCGTTGTTTACAGAACATTCTACCTTGGTGAACCGAATGTCGCGGTTTAGAGAACATTCCCCCTTGGTGAACCGAATGTCGTTGTTTACAGAACATTTCCCCTTGGTGAACCAAATGTCGCAGTTTACAGAACATCCCCCCTTGGTGAACCGAATCCTTCTCAGATTTTTAATTTTCGATAGAAGTGAATATAATTTTAGTTCCTCAACTGTACGAGGAGTGTCAGCGCTGGCTGGCTTCTCTCTCCATCTAGTTCTGTGTCCTTTCATTGCAATTTTGATCAAAGTTGCTTATTTCTACATATTGTATATAGATTGCAAATTAAACATAACCAGATATTTCAGGACTGTTTTTGGAATATGTCTCGCAAACCGGGCGACCAGCAAAAAATCGTATTTCTTAAAAATTGTTTATTTTAGTTTTCTCTACTACTTTTACTTTAAACATTTCTGATTGGGTCATAAATATAAGCGTTATCTCGTGAAATGTACTAAGGCCCAGAGATAGATGGTCTTCGTCTGATTTCGACCAAAATTTAATCAGATCTAAGTTAGCTCATGTAACTTCTCATTCCAAAAGTCCATTGCTACAATCGTTTCTGCGTTAGAGCCGAACTGGGGAAGTACATTGCCAATGATGATGATGATGATTGATAACGTTTTTGTTATTTTTTTGAATTATACTATTGACTGAATTGACCGCAGTTATCAAAGAGAAAAATTACATTTTTATTTTTTATTTTTTTTTTTTTAATGAGTTTATGGAGTTGTTATAAGAATAAATGGGAAGAGAGGAGGAGCGGGTCATTTGTTGGCTCATTTAAATATACATAAATCTCATCCTTTTTTAAATGACTATCACTTAAATCTAATGGGGTTGGTTATTTTTCAAAGATAAATGTCCCTTAGAGGGGTGTTGTTCGACATTATTGGAAAATCGGTATAACGACAAGAACTTGACATGACGTATGTCTACCTCAATATCCCTGTTCTTCATCCCTTCCCTCATACAGGGGCGGTTCCATAACTATTTCAATGGGGGGAGTAAGAATTTTTGAAAATGGTGGGTGTATGGCCCCTGGGTTGTGGGGAGTGGATTGTGAAGAAGTCTTCATTATCTATTATTTAGGAGCCGTAACGCCTGAGCCCATCTCTTCTATCTAGGATATAGGGGAGGTTATGTAACCGGTCAAAGAGTAACAACCCCTATTATTTGGGGGCGCCAGTAATTCAGAGGTTAGAACATCTGATCGTGCAGGCTCGGGACCATCGCTTAACATTTCTTCAGTTTGTCACTATATTATATAGTGTTTCGTTGGATTAATAAATTAAAAGTTGTTTCATTTTACATCTGGATTGAGAAGTAACAGAGCAAAATATCTGTGGATTCCAGTCAAATTGTTAGAAGAGAAAGAGAGAAACCTTTGTATTGATACAATTAACACGAGCTGGGGAAGTACGAGACCGGTGACTCACCGAACACTTTTTTTATTTCGCAAAATATTATTTTGTAATACATTTCTTTATAGAACGAATACCTAGATCGGAATCGGACGCTCCCCCTCTCCCCCCACGGCTCCATAGCCCGGGGAACAGTCAGGGGGGCGCCAAATAAAATGTTTGGAAACCGCTGATCTATATTTGTGAACTGATCAATGATGTGAGGTCATCGATATAAATACACAATGAAGGGTGATATGACGTCAAATATCCGTGACGTTCACACACATTGGCATCCAGATTGAACCATTCTACGTCAAAACTCACCAATAAATTTTTTTTTAGGGTTCCATATCACAAATGGTAAAAACAAAAAATGAAAAAGCTGCTTCTTCTGTCACAGCTTTATAACTTATGAATAGATTAATCTAAAAAAGTAACGTTTAACATGTAGGTCGGGCACAAGCGCCCCAGACATAGCCGCAATAATCACCATTAAAAAAAATGTCGGACCTTACTAGGAATTAATTAAGCGCCCGAGAAAACAAAAAACAAGTACCTACCTGAATAGTATTTTAAGTAGTGAAATAGTATTGATTTAAAGTGAAAAAGTTGGTCAAAATCCAGGAAATTTATTTATTTTTTAAAATGTGTGTTAGGTATTGTTTTATTCCATCTAGATTTATATAGAAAAATCTACGATGTCCTTCGTGAAGATAGGATCCCTTGCTCGCCTCAGTAATATAAAATTTAAAATTTAAACCATTGAATAAGTCGACTTGCTGACCTCCCAGATGAAAAACCTAAGGACCCAGGCCGGGTTTCGAACCCGCGATCTTGAGCTCAGTAAGCTACCTCTGAACTACCTCCCTAGGCGCCCTTTAGATTTGGCACATCTGTACTTCAAGCCCTTTCAAATGGTAGCTTGATAATCAAAATCGATCAAAAATTTGAAATGTTCTGAGGATTGCTTTGAACAGCCACGATTTTATAGGATATTCAATTTAAGCATTTAAGTAAGAGTGGGTTTCATTAAGCCCCTATGTCCCAAGTCTTCAGAGGCAGCAGGTACCCCCGTCTACTTCGGGAGGCAGACGACAGCCTACTTAACAAACTTGCAAATTACTTCTTGATGACAGTTTCTGGTTCCTCTTATACTCGTATCCTCTCCTGTCCCATCTCTTCAATATTCATACCATACTTTTCTCTATACCATCCTCTTGTATAGTTTATTTTATTGTACTTGAACACTCACTAGCTAAGGCAGCCGCCGTTGCCCGGATTAAGAACGCTATAATTCCAAAATAGAAATTCGACAAAGTATTCCAAGTAAAATACGTCTTGATATGTGAAATTTTGTTGAAAACTAGATCTCGGGTTTTTGCACGATTACAATACTTTTTATAGTGTTAAGGTACAAGAAAGGCGAAAATATTAAGGTTAGATTAGGTTAGGTTTTATGACTCATGCCCGGGCTTTAACTACGAAGTCATATCGCCTACTACCAGAGCGCTCTTTCGATTATTAGTATATATTTTCAACTCGGACTTTTTTGCGTCACCCTGGATAGCCTGTGGTATGACGGATAGATCTAGTTTCTGTTCAACATGAACTTTCCTTTAGGAAGGAGGATGTCTTAGCAGCTTACATGCAGAATAAGATGAGGACAATGGGGTTAGTGAGGAGTGAAGAGTGCGGAGCTACTGAGAAATGTATTGGACAAAGCGCCTTGTAATCGCCTTACTACCGTCCGCTCCCTTCGCTTGTCTTGTCTATTCACAATCAGATAGTTGTATGGTCGCCACCCTGTTTCACTGGACACTAAATACAGAACCACCCCATCCTTGTGATGGTCTTACACTATCATTGTTTTCATCATAGAAAACTGTCATTTAAAAATGACGGCTTCATTATCGATGTTTCAATGTTTTATTAAAAAATTACAACAAAAATTAAAGAAAGAAGTTGTAGGTAAAGCAAGATGAATAAATGAAAAAAGTAAGTTGGCGCTCTCCCTCCAAAACAAATCTACGATTTGGTCTAAAAATCAATAGCAGACTTATTATATAGCGATTTGTGAATACTACATTCATTACGTCGGCAGTTATTAGAGCGACCCCTTCTCTTTGGCCGATTTTCCAGAAATTCAATAGATGCCGAGTGATACGCTTACAGTATAAACGCATTCCATTTCAATTCAACAGCCCTACTGTACGGTTATAATATACTAGACTACTGTTTGCCAGTAATGAGCTGGCAACGTCGAGTCCTGAAGGAATGAAGGATACGTTGAAGATGGTTGTGCGGGAGGAGTCGAAAAGATATCTGAAGTAGGGATGGCAAAAAGAGTACGAGGTGTAGCGAGTGGGGAAGGAGAGTCAAGGACGGCCAGGTTGCAGGCTGCAGCTCAAAGAGTCGTCCAGATCTGACATCTAGCAACCGACTGGATCACAGGAGAGATCCAAGCTATACGCTACAAGCTCTACACATTGTATAGGGACAGTTATGTAATCGGTCCAAAACACACAAATTTTACATCTCCCCTCCTTCCTCAAATCCAGAAATCACAAAAAAAAAAAAATCATCGGTGAATCGCCGTCTGTGAACTTCCCCAGCACAAATTAATCAATAACGTTTTCGCTCTTCGTCTAAAGCCAATCGACCGTTAGAGCTCATATTCAATATTTGAATTAAATATTGGTTTTTGAGTCTTCATACTAAAAGTGTCGATACGTTCATTACATCTCTGGTCCCCTCTTCCAATCAATCCATTTCGTATAAATAGTCCTTAGAGGGTTCTCGATGCACATACAAAATTTCACACCCGGACATTCGATTCTCGTCAAAATTCAACATTTATTTTCTGACCGATGACATAACTTCCTTCATGCTTTGTATAGCTGGGAAAGTAAAAAGAATAGTCCCTGAATTCACCGGAGGACAAGTTATGAAAGTCATAGTGACATTTGAGGGTTAACTGTTGGGATCCCCCCACATTTTCTTTCCGATCCAATAACTTTCCCTACACTTCATATTGCAGGAGTAAAATCCTGTCTGTCCTTTGGGGACACGATAACCCCGGTTGAGTGATTATATCCGCCATAACATATATGTATATCCAAAATCAGCTAAAGAGTAAAGGGAATGAGGGGAATTAACACAAAACCCCTAAATAGCGATATCATGTTCGTGTTCCAGTGCTATGCCCCCTGCCTGTTAGTCCCGCCCTGTTCACTCTACAGAAAATAGTCTTATGTAAACGATAAGATAGTGGTCAGAGAGAGAATGTGTTTAAAGAAGGAATTAATATTCCAAGGTGAGTCTCGTAAAACAATTAACATTTCTCTCCTTTTAAGAAAATTTTCTTGGCAGTCACTAACTTCACGTGATTCTTACCAGTAACTGTTTACTGGTTATTTGCTTGGCAGTCACAAACTTCACGTGATTTTTACAAGTAATCTATTTGCTTGGCAGTCACAAACTTCACGTGATTCTTATCAGTAATCAGTTATTATTTTTTATTAGATTTTATTTTGACAGATTATTTTAAATAAACATCCTTCATTTTAAATAAACTTGAGTACCAATTTTAGAATATGTATATTTTTAGCTGCCTTGAAAAAAACCTTGAGCATGCCATCCTTCGGATTTGACGTCAAGCGACGGTCCCGAGCCTGTATGATTTCAGGTACTCGTTGAAAACCCCTACACTAGGTAGAAAAAATTTAGGACTCTTACAGTAGAGTCAGGCTCATCTCCACCAGAGTGACGAAAGAGCGCTCTGGTAGTAGGCCATATGACCTCGTAGTTAGAGCCCGGGCATGAGACACAGTAAGGCTGTCTGGCCATACTTTGGCTTCACTCATGGATCTACACGGGCCAACATCATTTGTCCTATGTGTGGGTGGACGATTGACCTTGGAACCTACCCGTGGAATGTCGGTTTTCGGGCCAAACATCAAATGGATTGGCTCCAATTATGACATGTCGTCCACAAATTGACCTAACTTCAATCAGTACCTGTACCTGTACCTCTTTCATTGCACGATCTTTATTAGAATTGAATCGAATTTTGGAAATTGAATTTTCTATCACTATAAAATAATTACAATAACAATTTTACTAGGAATTATTATTGGTAAGTATTTACTATAACCACCAATTCTGGTATCCTTTGACAGTTATTGTGACGCATGCTCGGGCTTTTACTTACCAGGTCAAATCGCCTACTACTTTTTCATCACTCTGGACATAAGCCATTGTATAGGGTCTTTACCGAGTCCCTGACATCGTACAAGCATATGACCATCGCTTAACGTCCCATCCGAAGGACGGCGTGCCTAAGCTATGGGCCAATGTGTGTAGCCGGCTTACCACGAAAACGATTGACTATAGCAAAATGGTTGAATACAAACTTCTAGGGAGTGGAACTTTTTAGAAGAACATAATATGTTATATTCTTTATCCTCGTAACTAAATTGTGAATGTGATTTTACATGAAACAGGTAAACTTCACTGACGTAATAAGTTAGTTATCTGAGAGAATACAATATAACCAACATGAACTAACCTTGGATGGGCTAACTTTGAAATTCATGCGGCTATCTGTACAGGTTATACAAACAAGGTGGATGTGGAGTTGAAAAAGGTCTTGTAGAGCTGGCTAGAACGGGTGTCTTTGATGTATGGTCTTAAGATTAATTAAAGAGTAACCCTGTTTTATTTGACTAAACACTGGAGGACGTAAACACAGAGAGGACTTGAGGTCGAATTAGGGTTCCTTTCGTTGCTAAATAATTATTGTAACATACTACTCCGGTTTTCAAAATTTACATATAAAACTGAAGAAATTGGATTCGGACTGTTATATTTGTCGACTGATCCACTATTGTTATAATAGGAGGTACATCTCGAGGGTCCTTATGTCTCCCAGGGAAGGGGCCGCATTGTATGTTAATGTTGTGTTCCAACTACTGTAGAGGTAGCACACGAGCACACTCCCTGCATCCCAATACAGACAATTAGTTATGTACCGACCATACATAATGGATAGGGGGTAATTAATCATTAGTTCTAGAAGAGGAGAAAAATAAACAGAGTATTGGGGTCAAAATGGGTTAGTGGTTAGTGTCGGTGGCTAATAACTAAGGTGAGTAGCCACCAAAGGCCGGGTCACACATGATAGACTGACATCACAGGAATTTGATATATTGGGTAGGCTGGAGTGTGCACCTAAGGACCTAAGCATCCCTTTCCTGTTAGCTCTACTGTGGAAGTCCTAAATTTTGCCTAGGTACCAAGGTTTAGTTACTTAAGGAGGAGGGGGTCTTTAACGAGTACCTGACATCACTTAACGTCCCATCCGAAGGACAGCGTATTCAAGGTTTTTTTTTTACCTTACAGATAAAAAACCTAGAGGCTTTGGCGGGGTTTCGAGCCCACGATCTTGAGCTGAGGAGGCTAGCGTACTATCTCTGAGCTACAGGTGCCACTCCGGCCCCTCCATGCTAATTTCATTTTCCGGTACATGACAGTTTATTGACAGTCTATAAACCGTCAGCAGAATCCTGTTCGACCTCCAGCATTCCTGGAAAAGTTTCTAAATACGATTGTTCGATGCTGCGACATATACATTACTCATGTATAAATGTACTAAGATTAGAATCTTTTAATTAATTTCTGGAAAAAAAAATTAATTTTTGAAAAATAAATTATAGTTTGTTATTATGGACATGAGTCGAATCTATAAGCAAGCACGCATACCTCTGAGCTATCAAGGCCCTCAAAATAAATAATTCAAGTGAAAAAAAAACAGGAAACGTTTTTATAAAGTACAGTACTTTTATTCTTAGCAGCTGACATAGGACAACTTTATTTTAATTGGATACCTTTTTTTTTTTCTTCCTTATTTCATTTACCTAATTTAAAATTATGTAACAAGAAAAACTGAAATTTCACTTACATAATGTGATGTGAAATTGCCCACTCACCTGTGAACATAAAAACAGACAAATTACTTAACTGACAAAGGCCGTTGAAATTTATTAGTACCTAAGGTAAGTTTCATAATTAGCATATGTGCTTTGTTCACTAGGATCCTTAGCATATCGGGAAGCACACTGTGGCAGGTCAAGACGGTATCCGACGGTAACAGATCCTTAGCATATCGGGTAGCACACTAAGTCATGTCAAGACGGTATCCGACGGTAACAGATCCTTAGCATCTTCGGTAGCACACTGTGGCAGGTCAAGACGGTATCCGACGGTAACAGACCCTTAGCATCTCCGGTAGCACACTGTGGCAGGTCAAGACGGTATCCGACGGTAACAGATCCTTAGCATCTCCGGTAGCACGCAAAGCCAAACAGACCCTTAGCATCTACAGTAGCACAAAAAGTAAGGTCAAGACGTTATCCGACGGTAACAGATCCTTACAGACGGGGCTTTAGGTGTTTCTGTTTTTTTTTTTTTTTTTTTTTTCATTGTTAGAAAATTTAAAATGAAATTCCAGGGGAAACCTCAATATCGAATTTCAGACCGACAGGAAATTGTAATTTATGCGAATGCCGAAGGGGAGAGCCCCTGTGGTTGATAAGCAGCAATGCTACCCATCCCACCTCCTAGAAGTGAGAAACTTAACGGAATTCCAGAGCTAAACCCTCTCTTTGACATAAATCACTGTGAGAAGCTTCTTGGTTGGGTGGCAGCGCTAATCCGCTCACCTCTCGCCCAACTCCTGCATTTCGGAGGGCGAATATTCTCTAGAGTGCATTGACGTTAAAACTAGGGCTGGTATACTGATACCTGGTAATTTCAGTACCAGGTTCTGAAAAAAAAAAAAAAAATTGCCAAATAATGAGATTTAGAGGAAGAGCGGAAACTTACGTTTGAGTGCTAAAAAACTTGCACGATCTTTAGCTTATCTTGAAACGGGAAATCGAATCCGGCTCCGGTGTCTTAAACCGTGAACCCGGTTCCGGGTCTGAAAGAGAGAACCGAGTACCTGAAATACCTCTCAAATCCCCGTTTCTTCAGTAACTTGAACAGGTTCCGGGTAGAACCGGAACAGTCCTAGTTGTAGTAAGTCTACCATAAGGAAAAATAAAAAATATATGTACGTTCTAACCAAAATAGACGAGGATTCATTTACATATGAAATTTCGTGTCAATACATTCATTACAACGAAAACTGACATTATTGCAGAGATATTGTGAAATAATTCAAATGGACTTGAAAGAAATAAAACTTGTTTATTTAAGATATTGTCTAATTTCACTAACTATATATACATGGGAGTACTTTCGGTATTTCTACCATCCTCAGCCAAAAGCATAAGAGATAAAAAATTAGACAATATCTTAAATAAACAAGTTTTATTTTATTTTTCAAGTCCATTCATTACAACGGCAGTTATTAGAGTTTTTGTGTTAAGTCTCCCCCTATTCCACCCCTTTCCCTATGGCCGATGTGACTGAAAATCAATAGGTGTCGTCCTTAGAGGGTTCTAGACACACATATAATTTCGTGTCGATACATTCTTTCTATTGGAAGTTATTGTGTTCACAGACACACACATACTGACCGACTTTTTTTTTTTTCAATTTTGGAATCAGAACTTCGGAAAACATGAAAATCAGTTGAAAACTCCGCGTCGAATTTTTGACCGATTACATAAGTCCCCCTATACTTCGTGTGTAGCTGATGAAGTAAAAAGAGATTACTTATCAACCAATGGCGTAGGCAGGGAAAAGAGAGTCGTATCTTTTTTTATTCTCCCTCTTATAAGGACATCAAAGAAGAAGAAATAAATATACTTTAAAAGGTACTAACAAAAAGTGATTTGAAATGTTGTCAAGGTCGTGCATAAAACAGAAGTGCATTAGTATATCTCTCCTTGATCTAATAATAGCGGTGCATTCATGAATGCATTTATTCATGCAGTGTAAAGTCCAACACTAAGGGACTAACGCGAAATTAGGAAAATATGTTTTTGTAGACAGACAGAATTTTAATATGGAAAACTAATAGGTTTTCATTTCTTACAGAAGAAAAACATGTTTCAATACAATGAAAAAAAAAAGTGTAATTAACAACTACTTATCTTACATTCATTGAGGCGTATTGGTCCAATACCAAATCTGAGGGGACAATAGAGACTGGATGTTTAATGTCGAACATTTGTTGTAAGAAACACTCCTTCGAAAGGGCAAACCCTTTTTGCGAAAAGTTAGCGAACATCTAAAAAAAATGTGTTTCAAAAAACTCGCAAACTAAGCTACCTCCGAAAAATCGTAATTCATAAAAAAATGTGTCTACCTTTTCTCTACATCGTTTACTCAAAGAGATTTTTGATTAGGTCATCAAAATATGCTATATAGTAAATTGTAAATTCGTAGTTAGAATCGTAGGTAAAATGATTTTGGCCATAATCTAATCAGATCTAAGTTAGCACATTCGGTCGTGTCTTTTTCACTACATAACTCATGTTGATTTTTTCCGGAATGTTTTTGCCACAAGGTGTTTTTTTTTTCTTCAATTTTTGACAATATTTCGGGATATTTCCACGTCTCTTCTTCTGGTCACTGTGAACAACAATGTTCTAAAGGACGTGGAAGTGTCCCGAAATATTCTCAAAAACATGGGGACCTTGAAACGTGAAAATCTGTTGAAAACACTTATCTTGGATTTTTTACACGAGTACAATACTTTCTTATACTATAGGTTAGTTATTATGATTCATGATCTTTAACAACAAGGTCATATCGCGTACTACCAGAACACACTGATGGACATGAGCCCGACTCTTCTATGCGAGTCCTAAATTTTGTCTACCCTAAATTCATTTATATTAACGATTACCTGACACCATACAAGCTCGGGACCATCGCTTAACGTCCCATCCAAAGGACGACGTGCTCAAAATTACATATAAGATAAAAAACCTGAGGCCGGGAGCAAGCACTACCACTGAGCTATCGGCGCCCTCCTTATACTATAGGTATAAGAAAGTAAAAATAAAATATATGTGATATGGCCATAACAGGACTTTCTTATACCAACCACATTTTGTACAGATCACTCCTCCCTCCGCTCATAGTGACATTACTGGGTGTATGAAAGTGACTCTCAGAGTTACGATGTACAATGAAACAAAGAAATCCGCTAAAGCCAACACATTACTTTCATATACCCGGTAATGTCAGTAAGTAATGAGTTGAGGGAAGAGGGAAGAGAAGATCTGTACAAAGGTGGTTGGTATAAGATATTTTGCATTATCAATACTTTAACAAATAAACTTTTGTTAATTAGAATATATATTTCCTTTTTATAAGCGTGTTATAAGCTACTAATTCAAACGTCCTAATGTTCGTGGAATAAACTGAATCGTGTTAAGTTTTCTTTGTCAAAATTGAAACGTTCCTGTCTTATGAAATAAAAACGTGCTACTTTTCCTTAAAAGCGTGAAACGTGCTAGTTTTCTTAAGAAGCTTGGAAGTACCTAAGGTAGTAAAAAATAATATTTTATGAGCCCGAAGGGAGACAGCTAAGGGAAGATAGAGAGAGGGCAGGGAACTGTCAATCAAACTGCAGGTTCATTCATTACTTGGCACTGGGAAAGGGCCTCTCTTCGCTCTGGGAAAGGGCCTCTCTTCGCACTGGGAAAGGGCCTATCTTGAGACTGGGAAAGGGCTTCTCTTCGCACTGGGAAAGGGCTTGTCTTCGCACTGGGAAAGGGCCTCTCTTGGCACTGGGAAAGGGCCTATCTTGGGACTGGGAAAGGGCCTCTCTTGGCACTGGGAAAGGGCCTCTCTTCGCTCTAGGAAAGGGCCTATCTTGGGACTGAGAAAGGGCCTCTCTTCGCACTGGGAAAGGTCCTGTCTTGGCACTGGGAAAGGGCCTATCTTGGGACTGGGAAAGGGCCTCTCCTCGCACTGGGAAAGGGCCTCTCCTCGCACTGGGAAAGGTCCTCTCTTGGCACTGGGAAAGGGCCTATCTTGAGACTGGGAAAGGGCCTATCTTGGGACTGAGAAAGGGCCTCTCTTCGCACTGGGAAAGGTCCTCTCTTGGCACTGGGAAAGGGCCTATCTTGGGATTGGGAAAGGGCCTCTCCTCGCACTGGGAAAGGTCCTCTCTTGGCACTGGGAAAGGGCCTATCTTGGGTTTGGGAAAGGGCCTCTCTTCGCACTGGGAAAGGACCTCTCTTCGCACTGGGAAAGGGCCTCTTTTCGAACTGGGAAAGGGCCTCTCTTCGCTCTAGGAAAGGGCCTATCTTGGGACTGGGAAAGGGCCTCTCCTCGCACTGGGAAAGGTCCTCTCTTGGGACTGGGAAAGGGCCTCTCTTCGCACTGGATTCAGATTCATGCATCAACGACATCAAAAATTTTATTTTACTTCTCCAGGTTTACACGATATATAGGGGAGGTTATATTATCGGTCAGCAACTGTCAAGTTTACACCGGAATTTCATGCTTTCTGACATAAAATGAAACAAAAAATGTATCTATGTATGTGAACACGATAGAATGCATGAATCGAAAGGAAATCTATATGACTCCTGTGGAAACATCGCAGACTCCTCTAGAAACATCGCAGACCCACTAGAAACCTTGCAAACCCCCCTAGAAACATTGCAGACCCCCTAGACACACTGCAGATCCGCTCTCCAGTTAAGGTAGCCAATCTACTATAACCATATTTCAGCCACTGTATAATCAATTTTTTTTATAGTTTTCAATATCCAAGTAAATTTATATATTTCTCTTTTATTTCGAACAAGATATAGATATGCAGAACCAATTTATTCTTTTATACTCGATCCACTGTTCAGTAACATTGTTTATTGTTATCAGATTCGAAATGAAAAAGTTCTAATCATGTCGACTAGCCCGGGACGTTTCTTCTGTCTACCGTCGTATGTTGAAAACAGCCTGGTTATATTACCTCCCCAGCTATATGAAGTATAGGACAAGTTATGTAATCGTTCAGAAATTCGATGTTGAGTTTTCACCAGAATTTCCAACCCTTTAATTCCAAGAATGAAAAAAAGAATTTCTTCTGTGAGTGTGTGACTGCGAACGCGATAACTCTCGATTCAATGAACGGATCGATGCGAAATTTGATATGTGTATTGAGAACCCTCTAAGCACGACACCATTTTCAGCCAAATCAACTAAATGCGAGGGGGGGGGGGGGGTTAGAAGGACGGCTTAATACAAGAACTCTAATGTAAACTCAAAACCCCCATTAAGATGACCCCTTTTAATTTTCCACGGGGAGCGGTCGAAGGGATCAAAACCAATCCTTATAAGTACTAAATATTGTGTCGATACGTTTATAATATCAGCAATTATTAGGGTTTTTGAGTCGAAGGGAGAGCGAAAACTTAATTCGTGTTGGGAAAGTACATTGGCAGTGATTCACATACGATCTTTTATAATTGGGGCCACATATCCATATTTCGGATATTCCCTTTATTATACGGCCGGGAAAGTACAGCCATGTTGGATGAACCCAGTATATGACGCAAGGCGAGTTATGGCCGTCCCATTCATTTAGTATTGTTTCCTTGCTCGCGAAATTCGCATCTCCTCTAAATTTGAGTTGATGCGACTTGCTCTAGATGTGACGCTAACAGGCTGTGACACCCCGTCCTGAGCTCCCCCTCCTACTCTACAGACTGGGCCTGTCTTTGACACTATCTCCCTACAAGATTTACTGCCATCTGTGTTCTACCCACAATTTATACACACACACATATTACCTTCCTCGTTCCTACTATATCATCTAACAAATTACACTACATCATCAACTTGAAAGCAACTCTCTGTTGGGGGGGGGGGGGGGGGGGGGGCGTAATATCCGAATTGGCTCCTCATCTTTTTCTTTATTTTTTTTTTTCGATCTCCGATTTGTTTCCCAAACATACTCTATTTAGAACTTTCTTGGGAAGATCCCATCGAGTTAAATTATATAAATCCGGTGTTTATCAAATTTGAATCTGGTAAAATCATATATTGGCCAAATCCGGAGAAAATTAAAATAAAGAATAAAATAGCATAAGAACAAAAAAGACTCTGAATTCATCCAACACTCACAGAAAACCGGGAGTGAATGATATGAGGTAGCGTTGCTACACAAAGTGCAAAACAAGAGAGAAATTTATGCGTAGGAAAACATGGAAATAGAATTGGGAAGACTGAAGGGAGGAGAAAACATTATAATCAAAATGGAAGGTATGGACAGATGGACCCCCTCTCCGACTATGTACCTACTTCAGTACCTCACAACGTTCTGTTGCAGAAGAAGTATTTTCGTCTCCACAGAAGCACATTTTTATTTTGTTTGGCTCATAAATTACAATTTTTTTACATTAATAATTTTTAAAACTTTTTAAAGCTTTTTTCAATAAAAAAAAGTCCTCAGTGAATCACCGGCTATGTACTTCCCCACAACGAATTAATCAATTAACTTTTCGCTCCCCCTCCAAAACAAGTCGACCGTTTCCGCTAATAATCAATAGTTGATTTACATAGGCGCTCTTAAATCCTAATACTAAATTTTATATCGTTCAATTCATTACATCGACAGTTAGTAGCATTTTTGAATTGAGCCCCCTTCCCTTCAGCCGATATCGCTTAAATCTGACAGGTTATGACCTCGAAGGGGTTTGACTGCAAATATGAAATTTCATGTCGATACATTCATTAAATCGACAGTTATTGGTTTTTTTTAAAAATAATGAGTGTCATCCTAATGGGGTTATGAATTCAGATACGAAATTTTGTTTCGATACATTCAACGTTTTATGAGATATGTTAATTTTCAAAGGTTTATATAATTTTATTTCATGTTACTTATTAGTTGAGTTACTTGTGACTCATGCCCTGGCTTCAACTAAAAGGTCATATCGCTTACTACCCGAGCACTCTTTTGTCGCTCTGGTGGACATGAGTTCGACTCACGTGAGAGTCCTAAATTTTGCCTATCCACGTAGCTCTGTAAGGTGTAGGTACCTGACATCGTACAACCATCGCTCAACGTCCCATCCGAAGGACGACGTGTTCAAGGTTTTTTCACGTCCCAGATAAAAAACCTAAGTGCCTCGGTCGGGCTTTGAACCCGCGATTTTGAGCTCAATAAGGTTTGTACCGGCGCCCTCTTCATTTAGTGTAGTAGTACCAAGCCAGCCTGATGTTGAGGGCACTTCGAAAGCCGGTTTGATACTTGATATAATATACAATCTATATATAAAAAGTTCCAATGGGGAAACACTGAGTATGTTTGAACTTCAGATCAATATCGTAATTTTTTGTTGATTTTTTTTCAAATATAACGGTTATCTATTGTAATTTCAATGACAATAATACAACAATGAGGCTATGAGGCCGATGTTTGAATACACAGCTTCAATCTGCGAGTTACTGATCAGGAATTAATCATGAACAAAATTCAATGAACTATTTCGTGTACAATAGTCAATAAACTAATTAATGAAGAGACCAAATGTCAAACATTAATATCCCACTTAACGAAGGGTTGAGCGAATATGTCAAAAGTTGTCGACCAAATTAGTGGAGCACGTTCGTATCTCTATGACAAACTATATCCCAACTTCTATATGTAATTGGATCAACTGAAAGTTGGGCGGCTCTCATCTCAAAATATACGAAACCAATTTAGGCAATACGAAAAGTTTCTTTTGCTATATTAAATTACTAAAATGAACGTGATAAAATTGACGTTGAACGTGTTATTGGTACATGGTACATGGTAGGCAAGAAATAAATCAATTTTCGCTGTTTTAACTCCATCGTCCGTTGTAAGATGTACAACAACCAAACAACTACTATTTCTAAAGTTAACAAGAAACTTATTTTTTCTTATGTACTTTCTCAGATGAAATTAATCAATGATGTTGAGCTAAAACTCAATATTTGACCTACATACTGGCTTCTGAATCCTCAAACTTAATTTTATGTCGATACATTCATTACATCGGCAGTTATTAGGATACCCCATTCTCTGGTGCCTCCTGTTACCTTCGACCGATTTTGAGGAAAATTAATAGGTGCCTTCCATATGGGGTTTTGAATTAAATTGTAAAACTTCATGTCGTTACAGTAATTACATCGGCAGTAATTGGATTTTTTTAGTTGAGCTGATCCCCTACTTTGGCTGGTTTTGCTAAAAATTAATAGTTGTCATAATGCTAGTAGTCCTTTAGCCACTACACTGTATGGGTGGAATGTTCCACTGATAATGATGCTGTTGCGTGCAGAAGGAAGACAACGGAAGACATTCATTACAACGACTGTTTTAGAGTTTTTTGTGGTACTCCCTAATCCTCTTTCTCTTCAGCCGATTTAGATATCATCCTTACGTGGTTCTAGATACATGCATAATATTTCGGGCCGATATATTCATTCTTTTTCCTCTTCTGTTCTTGTCTAGGTCTGCCCCTCGGCGTGAAGGGTGTCTCTATTCACTTATGTCTGTCCGTGACCAGGTTCCGCATCTCAGCTATGGCCCTGCCTTTTTCGTGTCCGATCCTCATTATGTAGTCCAGATGCATCATCAGTCTGTGTCGAGCTGCCTCTTCGCCATCAGGTCCTTCAGAGGGTGCACCCCCTAGCTCTTCCCTGATAGCCTTGTTCCTCAACGGTCCCTCTGCGGTGGTGCTGAGGTACTCCTGATCTAGTCTCCGTTGCTATCATGGTCCCATACTCCTGATCTAGTCTCCGTTGCTGTCATGGTCCCAAACTTCACCCCTTTCTGTTTTGCAGACTATATGGACGTCCTCACACTCCTCCCTGCCGACCTCTATTTATTTATATATTGGGAATTCTCGTGTTCATATACACACAAAAAGACCGACCGAGAAACCTAAAGGTCGAATTTCTGACGAAATAGAGGTCGTCAACTTCAATCAAAACACTAAGAACTCCCAAAAGGCACCCCCGTTTTTTTTTTTTTTTTTTTTTTTGCAGTGCAGCTCAAACATACACACAGAAAGAAATTGAACTGTTTGTCTCTAAAGCTTCTATATTACGGATTTCTGATCCAAATCTTCTGGCGACTAGACATTTTCAGCATCTGTGCATCCCCATGAAGAAAAAGTAGGTGGTTAAGGTCTGTTTAAGGCGCAACGATCTATCCGATTCTGAGATCCGTTGGAGTGAATAGAAATGGGCAGATCAACAGTTTGACACATAATGTAACGAAAGGGGATCCTATTCGTTGAGGCTCTTAACAGTCCTCAAGAAATGGGCGTTAGGAAAAGGAAATGGGCTCGCTACAGTTCTTAAAAGAACCTACTCTAGATTTTAATGAGAGTATATATATATATATATATATATATATATATATATATATATATATATATAATAAAAAAAATAATAATTAATATAAAATAACTAAATGTTTTATTCAGTCCAAATGAGTATTTCCCTTCCTTACTCCCCTCCGCCCTTTTCCAGGTGTACCTCTGTATTACTGCCCCCATAACCACCTGGAATTAGACCTTCCTTTACTTGGAGAACATAAAGAAGTTCAGCACAAAGGTCGTTGGGCAACGAAATGAAAATTAATTAACCAACTAAGTTTTCACTCTCCCTCTAAAACCAATTTTACTAATTAATAATAATAAATAATAATGAAAATAATTTTTATTGTTTAAAGGGATACAATTGAGTCAGTGACCATTACTTTTACAATATTAACATAATAATGACATATATAAAGGAACCTTTAACAAACTAAATAAATAACGTAAATAAATAAAATAAGTATTTACAAATTAATAATAATAATATAACAAAGACAATAAATATGGAGGTCCCATTATTGTATAGGTATATGTTTTGTATGTAATATTCTGTTATGTTAATAAAGACTTTACTACTACTACAATAAATATGGAGGTCCCATTATTGTATAGGTATATGTTTTGTATGTAATATTCTGTTATGTTAATAAAGACTTTACTACTACTACAATAAATATGGAGGTCCCATTATTGTATAGGTATATGTTTTGTATGTAATATTCTGTTATGTTAATAAAGACTTTACTACTACTACAATAAATATGGAGGTCCCATTATTGTATAGGTATATGTTTTGTATGTAATATTCTGTTATGTTAATAAAGACTTTACTACTACTACAATAAATATGGAGGTCCCATTATTGTATAGGTATATGTTTTGTATGTAATATTCTGTTATGTTAATAAAGACTTTACTACTACTACAATAAATATGGAGGTCCCATTATTGTATAGGTATATGTTTTGTATGTAATATTCTGTTATGTTAATAAAGACTTTACTACTACTACAATAAATATGGAGGTCCCATTATTGTATAGGTATATGTTTTGTATGTAATATTCTGTTATGTTAATAAAGACTTTACTACTACTACAATAAATATGGAGGTCCCATTATTGTATAGGTATATGTTTTGTATGTAATATTCTGTTATGTTAATAAAGACTTTACTACTACTACAATAAATATGGAGGTCCCATTATTGTATAGGTATATGTTTTGTATGTAATATTCTGTTATGTTAATAAAGACTTTACTACTACTACAATAAATATGGAGGTCCCATTATTGTATAGGTATATGTTTTGTATGTAATATTCTGTTATGTTAATAAAGACTTTACTACTACTACAATAAATATGGAGGTCCCATTATTGTATAGGTATATGTTTTGTATGTAATATTCTGTTATGTTAATAAAGACTTTACTACTACTACAATAAATATGGAGTGGGGATAATATGTAAGTTGAAGTACATTATTCAGTAACAATGAATGATTATAACTTTCAGAGCGCTGATTAAATAATAGAAAATGTTTGAGATCTCATTCTTATTATGGGCCAGAAGTAATGTATGAAAGTTGGATCGGTCTATACTGATACTCTGAGGCAGGAAGTGGCTTCTAATGGGGGAGTATATCGGACAGGATATTAACAGGTGGTATACGTCTTCCAATTCGTTTTTATTGCAGATTGTACAAAGTTCTTGGGGATTAAGGGTGTATAAATTATTTTTGTAACTGATTTTAAGATTGTACTTGCCAGATAGACGGAGTTGAGCCAGTGCTTTGATGTGTGAGAAAGGAACATTTTCCTAATTATGTTATGACCATATCAAAAATGTATACCTATATATATATTTTTTTAAATTTTGGTAGTCATGGGGTTCAGTAAACATAAAATTCCGAGTTTCTGAGACTGATTACATAACCTCTTCTGGGAAAGAAGAAAAAATAAATAATTTAAAAAATAAATAAAATAACAGTTTAAAGTGGACAAATGTATCTAAGAGTGTTTACTTGGCGGCAGTCGAGGAGAGATATACCGAGAAGGTTGACGACAGTCCGATGTTTGTTCACTGACGACATTGAAACAACAAACAGGCAAACAAGAACAGGAAAATAAATAGAAATCCTAAATTGGATGAGACCACAGATTAGTGGGGGGGGGGGGGGGGGGGGGGCGTTGAATTGGCCGGAACTTGAGATCTATCTCCCGATAGAAGGTAGGTCCGGGATCGACCAACTAATGAGGACAGGATGATGACTAATCGATGAACACCGGAAATGTACTTCCCCATCGCCAATTATTTGTGATCATCTAAGTTTTCGCTCTCCCTCCAAACTATTTCCCTCTTGGGTCAATTTAACTAAAAATCAATATATGTTCAAAAATGGAAGATGAATTTATTAGTATTAAATTAAATTTATTAAATTTATTAAATTTATTTATTAAATTTATTAAATTAAATTTATTAGTATTATTTTGAAGTTAGGTTTAGGTTAGGTTTTATGACTCATGCCCGGGCTTTAACTACGAGGTCATATCGCCTACTACCAGAGCGCTCTTTCGTCACTCTGGTGGACATGAGCCCGACTCTACTGTGGGAGTCCTAAATTTTGCCTGCCCTAAATTTTTATTCATCTAGGGTAGGGGTCTTTAACGAGTACCTGACCTGACATCGTACAGGCTCGGGACCATCGCTTAACGTCCCATCCGAAGGACGGCGTGCTTAAGTTTATTTTACCTCCCAGATAAAATAAACTAAGGGCCTCGGTCGGGCTACGAACCCACAACCTTGAGCTCAGAAGTCAAGCACGCATACCACTGAGCTACCGGCGCCCTCTATATTTTGAAGTTCATATAATGTGATTAAGCTGTTACAATAATTCTTTAAAATGAGGGTATAAGAAATTTAAAATAAATCGAATTTGCATGGAATGTGATGTATAAAAAATACACACATTTAAATTATTAATATAAAAAAATTAGTTATATTTATTTTTCTATAAAATCCAAGAAGCAACTGAAGTAGTAAATAAATAATATGAATGCATTTTCTTTTAAAACAAATGAGTAGAAAACAAAACTCGGCCATCAGCTGTTTTTGAATTAGATTAGAGGAGTTGTGTTGTGGAGTGGTCTGGGTTGAGATGTGAAGGTGGACAGAGAGTTGTTGTTTAGGCTTAAGATGGGATGAACTAAGTAGGTGTGAATTAACAGTAAAATAGATGCGCAAAGAAGGTACCTACTGTTATTTATTTATAATTACAATATATAAGTATATATGCCCAAAAAAATATATATATCTTTGATTTGAAGAATGGCCAAAATATAAAACAAAAAAAAAAGGATTGAAATAGTGTTAAGAATTTTGTTTTTACGATTTTTCTCTTATGTTTGTTTCAATGTTTAGTTTTATAATGTAGATGTAAGAAAATAAACCCAATTATTTGTTCTCGTAAATTCTTGTCTATTCATTTTCCCTGTGGGTCCTGTAAAGATAATTTAAAAAACCTTTGGATTAGATTTAAATATTTTAGCAAAATTTACAAAACATGGCATCTCTTTAGAAATTCAAATGAAAAGTTTGTTAATTGAATTTTTTAAAAATTACGAGCACTTTCTTAAAAATTGCACGTCTTGAACTTTTGATATTTTTTTAGGGCCCTTTTCGGAAATTATTGTAGAAATCAAAATTTAGTAAAAGACCAGAGATAAATTTGGTAATTTATTATTTATTTAATTATTATTATTTATATTATTAATTTTTTGTTTTTAAGTTAATTTTTTTACCACAGTAGTGATAATAGAATAAATACATATCCACTGAATATCTATGGAAAGGATTCCTTTGATAAGAATGTGACTAATGTAATTCTGGAAATGTGGAATCTGACTGGATGAGCGAATCAATGAAGAATGTGAACGGATTTCAAATGAAATGCCGAACATTCTTCTTTTTAAAGTGATATTGATGTACGTTGGTCACTCCATCACAAATCAATCACACATATACAGGAACCCTATCACAATTCTATGAAATTTCATAGTATAGTTGTTTAGGACAGTAGACTAACACGATTGAAATATTAGACCCCCGAAGGATAGGAAGTTCAGAAATTCGAAGTTCAGTTTACAACGGAATTTTATGTTTTCCAACCTTTGATGATCCGAAAAAGTAAAAAAAAAATCCAGTGTCTGTCCGCCATGAACACGATAACTCCCGATAGAAAGATTGTACCGACATGGAATTTTATATGTGTTCCCAGAATCCCTTAAGGACGATACTTGTTAATTTTCACCGAAATCAGTCGAAGGGAATGGGACTCAATTCAAAACACTAATAATAACTGCCGATGTAATGAATGTATCGGCACAAAATTTATATGAGCATTCAGAAGACCCTATCGAATGGCACTCATTCGTGCTGGAGAAGTAGGTACTATTCCAGGGATTTATCGACGATTTTTTTGTTTTTCTGATTCATACCCCCGAGCATTAACTATGAAACGTTGAGGTCATATCGCCTACTACCTGAATGTTTTTTCATAACGACACTCGCGACTGTAGGAAAGAATCATATATACACTTTAACGAGTATCTGACCGGCCATCGCTTAACGTCCCATCTGAAAGATGACGTACTCAATATTTGTATACTTTACGTCTTTCCTTTGAAATGATTGAGATTGGTTTTGAAGGGAGAGTGAAAACTTAGTTGATTTATTCAATCTGGGGAAGTACATAGCCTGTGATTGACCGACCAGTTTATTGAGCTAACGCTGATTGGTGAGACGACATGATGCAGGTGCTATGGGAGGGGGGGGGGGGGTATGTGCAATTAGAAAAGGACCTGTTATCGTTGGAGATAATGTGGGACAATCATGTGCGGAATGTGAAGAGATACAAAGGTTAGTATCTTAATTGTACAATTATAGCTGATAACCTCAGAGAAGTTCCTGGTCACAGACCTGAGGGCCACCCTGCCTCATCACAGGCGTGTGGGCCATCCTGCCCGGGCTATTTTCAAATGCACCGCCAATTGGCCAGATGCATTTCTCAACTTGGAGCCTAATGAAGTGTTCGCTCTCTCACTCTAAGCGCTCAGTACATGCTTCGCCAAATTTGGCTGAAAATTAGTTTATGAACTTCATCCTACACAATTTCCAGTCGACACATCCTTTATATCACCAATAATTTAGGTTATTACACACCCTTTCAAGCCCTCCTTCCATCCCTTTGACCTTATGGAAATTATAAGACCCTGAAACAAGGAAATAATTAGTTTTCGAAACGTTGGCTAAATAATGAGTTGTTTTTACAAGACGCAACCTCGAGTTGCTCCAACATCGAGCCATGATACTACAATACTTCTCCAGCGTTGAATAGGGGAAGTTATGTAATCAGTCTTAAGGTGTGGTGAACCAAGTAGGCGTGAAATAACATTGAAATAGATGCGCAAAGGAGGTACTTTTATAAATAAAAATAAATATAAAAAAATAAAAATGTTTTTATAATATATAAGTGTATCGTTTATGGTCATCGACCCGAAGGAACCCTGAAATAAAATAAAAAATAATAATGAAAGCAAATAAATAAAAAAAAAGGGGGACACAAACGGATATAAATAACAAAATGCAAATGAAGCCCGCACAGTATTTATTAAATTATTTCCAGTTATCTTAATAATTAATATTTATCGACTTAGATAATAAATTAAAAACAACTAAATTTTGAAAAGGCTACCTTGTCTAAATTATGCAATTAATCAACACAGGTGGCGGAAATTTATGAATAATTCAGTCTTTTGGTTCTATTAAAAATATCACTTTCATTCTTTTCCTTTTTTAAAAATTCTGGTAAAAATTAAAAATTAAAATTCACTGTCACGTCTCTTCTTAAACAAATCTGCTTAAAGACATGAAATAAAAAATAAGAAAAAATAAAAAAAGTGGTCCACAGTGGCGTAGATAGAATATTTTTTTAAGGGAGGACAACACCAAAGAACAAGGCGAGAGGAAACTCTCACAGACACAGAATTATCAATCTCTTTACTTCCCAAGGCTATACCAAGTATAGGGGAAGTTATGTAATCTGCCAAAAATTTGATGAAGAGTTTTCAAGGGAACTTTATAATTTCTGAGCTCCAGATTCCAAGTACGAAAAAAAAAAAAAATCTGTCTGTGCGTCTGAATACGATAACTCCTGATAGAATGAATGTATCGACACGCAATTGTATACGTGAATCTAAAACCCTCTAAGATGAAACATTTTCAGCCAAATCGACCCAAGGGAGGGGGGGGGGACTAGAGGAGAGAGGCTTCACTCAAAAACTCTAATAACTGCCGTTGTAATGAATGTATCGACACAAACTTTCAAATGTGAATTCAAAACCCCAATTTTATATTTGAAGTCAAAACCCAATGAGGAAATAACTAGTCGAATTTCCGCGATATCGGCCGAAGGAAAGAGAGGGTTGAGGGGAGGGGGCTCAATTCAAAAACCCTGATAACTGACGATGTAATGAATTCATCGACACAATATTTAGTATGGTTCCAACTGACACAGACCTCCTGCCTCTAACTTTTATTTACTGAAAGTATTGATTAAATCACTAATATAATAGGTAAGTCGTTAAATGTCCCCAGGGTTCCAAGTCCCAATTTTCGCCCGATTTCGACCAAAATCTAATGAGATCTAGGTTAGGACAAGTGACACCTTTATCTCAAGTTTCATGTTCATTGCACACTAACGCACTGATTTCGGCTTTTCGCACGATTACAACACTTCCTTATACTAAAGATATAATAAAGTAATTAATGTAGCCTTAGAAGTACTTTCGTATACCAACCACGCTTTTACACATCACTCTCTCCTCCCTCCTCCTTGTTGGCCACAGATAGATATGTACTTATTATTTTCTTTCAGAACTTAACTGAATAAAATATGAAACTATGTTTAATAAAAAGAATATCTTCAACTTCTTTTTCATGCGTTAAAAATTAAATACAATATTTCTTTCATATTGCAATTTATTGTACATACTTTGGGGCGATGTAACTCTGGTCGTATTGGTCCTATCTCAAATCTGAAGACAGATTAGCGATTGGAAATTTAATAAGGGTAATTTTTGGTAGGAACCGAAGTAAAGTAATCTTACTTTTTCTCTAATTTCGACCAAAATCTTATCAGATGTAAGTTAGGGCAGATGACATCGTCAAATTTCAAGTTTATTACACACTGTTGCACAGTCAGACATCAAAGAGGAATTCAGAGGACCTCGAAACTCACTTGGCTTTATGTCCACCAGGGCGACGAACGAGTGCACTGGTAGTAGGCGATATGACTTCGTAGTTAACGCCCGGGCATGTGTCACAATAACTAACTAATATGTTATAATATATTATGTCCTTAATGGTTATTTTTGAATTTTTGCGGGTTGAAATTCTTTCTTTGTGATAACACCCATCACAGATAAGATTAGGTACATTTGATATACGACAATTATTACAGGTTCCTGTTACATTTATTTACAACTTATTTTTTATTTATAGTTTTTGTTTTCTTTTTATTTTATATCAATTTATAATATTTCCTTACTAAATACGATGTACAATAAGATTATCTAAATTGAAGTCTTCACTTACGGAGTTTTGACTCTCATACAAGATTTTTCCTATGGTAAGTTATAATTCAAACTGTGGAAGTAATAAAATTAGTAAAAAATTCTATGTTGAATTTCCGAAAAATTTCAGATTGTCAGCAGCTGTTTTATGAATTAGTTAGTGTATGGAATTTGAGCCAGTTGTAGTGTTGTGTCTTTTGGACTAAGGTAATTTTTATGAACACATTTGTGTGTTTTCTTCTTATGATGATTTCATCTGGGTTTTGAAAACACTTGAGACACACTAAGGTCATGCTCAAAGCCCGTTAACAATGGATCAATGGGACAGGGCGCATGTTGCAACGGTCTCATTACCCTTGTCTAAATAGAAAGTACATAACTAATTGGCAACCTAATGTGCTTTTCTTGTTCGGTGCATTTGCTGTTCCAATCGAACCGGAAGTTAGGTGGATTAGACTACCTGGTAGCTGGTTATTATGTTTCCGTGGAGAAGTAGGACACTTGGGGGCCCCCTTCCATAAATGTATCGAGCCCCCCCCCCCCCCCTCTCTCCCCCAATATCTTAGAATTTTAGATTGGAAAATTTTGTATAGGATTTGTGATGGATGGTGAAGCATCCTGCCAATATTTCATCCAACTCCTCAGTTCTACATTTCTGATCCGGAGACCGATTCGAGTGTCTTTTCTTCACTTTTACTTCCCAAAAGTATAGTTAAAGTTATGAAATGGGGCAAAAATTTGAAGTAAAAAATTTCACAGGAACTTCATGTTTTCCGATATATAAAATACAGAAAAAAATATGTTTGTTCCTGTAAACGCGATAAGCCCCGATAGAATAAATATGTATATGTTTACAATAAATTTTACAAGTAAATCCAGAAGAACAAAAGGGTGACAGCAAGCGATTTTCAGCCATATTGGCAAAAAGGATCAAACTTGGGGATGTGACGCAACCGGACGTTCCGGGGGGGGGGGGGGGGGTAGCCCAACGATTTCAGGAAATACCATTCTAACATATCACCATTCTGTCGCAACTTTTAGGATTTTGAAGATGGAAAAAAAAAGTTGTGGGCGAAGCAGCATCGGCCATGTTCCTTCAGTTCACTCAGGCGGACAGACACACACTCAGACTGGCAGACACACACTCAGGCGGACAGACACACACTCAGACTGGCAGACACACACTCAGACTGGCAGACACACTCAGACGGGAAGACAAACACTCAGACAGACAAACAGAAAGTTTTACTTCCCCAAGTTATGTAATCGGTCAGGAATTCGATGCGAATTTTTCAACGGAATTTCCGACATTTTTAGCGCCTAAAAAACGCCTTCAAAGAATTTCTGAATGTTATAATATATTAGAAGAGGAGGAGGCTGACGAAGGTGAGTGTAATTAATTCGGTCCTCACCGCCTAATTTGGTCCATGATTAGTATTACTCTGTTAATTACATTTACAAGTAATTATTAATAGTTCCCCCTGGGACCTGGTTAATATAATAAAAAAATAATAGTGAGTTATTATGACTCATGCCCGGGCTTTAACTGCGTGGTCATATGAGGCCTAGGAATGGCGGTGGTCTGAGAAGATGGACAGTGGTGTTTAGGCTTAAGATATAATGAACTAAATAGGAGTGAATTGGTGAAATTGATCCGCAAAGAAAGTACTGTTGTTTGTTTATATGTATAGGATAGATGCCCAGAAATATATAACTTTAATTTAAAGAATGGCCAAAAATATAAAACAAAAAAAAGATTGAAATTGTTTAGTTTTCAATTTTAATAATGTAGATTTAAGAAAATAAACCTAATATTTGTTCCAGTAAATTCTATTCAGTATTCTACAGTATTCTATTCATTTTCCCTGTTGGCCCAGTAAAATTATTTGAAAACTTTTGGATTAGAATTAATATTATTGAAAACAGTTAAAAATGGCATCTCTTTAGAAATCAAAATGAAAAGTTTAATTGAAATTTTTTTAAATATACGTGCACTTTCTTCAAAATTGCACGTCTAAGAACTTTTGATGTTTTTTTAGGGCCCTTTTCGAAAAACTTCAGTAGAAATCAAAATTTAGTAAAAGAAAAGAGATAAAATTCTACAGGAAATGGGGTAATTCATTGTTTATTTTTGTTTTAATTATTATTGTTCATTTCATTATTATTAATTATTATTTATTTATCATTTATTTAAGTATAACCTCTTTTTTTTTACCACAATGCATTACATTGTGTACTTTGTGCATTCCGAACAATGATCCAACGTTGATAAAGAGATGACACAATAAATACTTTCGAGTCGCCCGACCGAGTTATGTGCAAACTTTCTTATCGCAAACCATACCTTCTAACTTCCTTAACCTATATATTTTTCAAAGATAAAAACTAAGATGAGAATTATTTAAAAAAAAAAATAATAATAATAATATTCTATAAGAATCGTGAAAAAAATGGTAGAGAAATTTTAAATTTCTATGCAGATATCCTGGGTAACGGGGAAAGACAGAAGTCAATCCGTTTTGAACTAAGAAAGTGTCGTCGGTGAATCACCGGCAACGTACTTCCCAGCACGGATTATACAAATAAGTTTTTACTCTCCCTCCAAAATCAATCGACCAGACTAAAAAGCAATAGTTGAACTACTGAAACTTCATACTTGAGTGTGGATTCATTTATTACATCGGCAGTTATTAGGATTTTTAAGTAGAGCCCCTTCGGTAAGATTATTTTTTTTTTCTGAATGAGAGGATTGGAAAACATGAAATTCCGGTGAAAATTCAACCTCGAATTGGTGATGGATTACACAACTTTCCCTTTGTATAGATGGAAAAGTAAAATCATTTCAAAATTGGAATTTTCACGCCAAGGTCGGTTCGAAGTTAGACCATGTAGCTACTCAAATATATAGGAGGAATGGGGGTAGTTAGTGGGACGGGGGGATGTACATTGAACGCTAGCTTTCAACGGTTCATCCAATAACTGCCGTTATACTAAGTGTATTGTTTTATATGATTCAGGACCGCCATAAAGGACGGCACTTTCAGCCGAATCGGCTCATGAATGACAAGAACCAGAGGAGGGGGTTGCACTCAAAAACGTGAATAATATAACTGTCGATGTATTGAATGCGAAATTTAGTATAAGGGTTCAGAAATCCCTGATTAAGGTATCTATATATTTTCAACCAATTTGGTAGATTGATTTTAGAGGGAGAGCAGAACCTTAATTGATTAATTGGCGCAGGTGATTAAATTTTACAGCATGTATCCAGCGAAATGCATCCAGCAAGTATTCAGCAAAATGGGCGGTCCCCAAAAACGTTTATTTACTACAAAATGATCTTTTTTTTTCCAACTTTTATTTGAAGAGAGTTTTGATTAGATCAATAATATTTATTTATATAATAATATTTATCTATTTAAATAAATATAAAATAAATAAATAGATCAATAATATAAGAGCTATCCGGTAAAATTTAGTCTGGCCCCGAAGTAAAGTGGTCTCAATTTTCGTCCGATTTCAGGGCAAACTAATGAGATCTGAGTTAGGACAATTGACACACCTTCATCTCGAATTTCAAGCTCATTATTACAACGGAACCTAAGTTAGAGCGCTCTAGTTTCAATCAGACACATACACGTACAGACCCCAGCGACAAAATAGTCGAATCGTATTTTAGGGGTACCTCAAAATGTGTAGTTCCCTTGAAAACTCGATATCGATTATTTTCAGTATTACAATAATTTCTTATACTAAGGTATGAAAAAGTAAAAAGTGGTCGGTGAATCACCGGCAATGTACTACCGCAGCATAAAATAATCAATAACAGATTCGCTCTCCCTCTAAAGTCAATCGACCATTTTGGTTAAAAATCAATTTTGACAAAAACTCTTCTGAATTGCCGTACTAAATTTTGCGTCGATATATTGATTAGGTACATCGGTAGTTATGGAGTTTTCAGGTTACCCCCACATTCTTTTCTTCCCTTGGTCCAATTTGGCTGAAAATCAATAGGAGGATACACATTTAACTTCGTAAAGCTGGAAAAGTAAAAATGCGTATCCAGCGATACACCCTGGGACTATCTTTAACAAGCATAAGGTAATATGAAAACCATGAAAAGATAGGAAGGGTTGAAAGTTGATGAGGGTGAAAAACGTGTGAATGCTTTAACAAAATATGGGGAAGCAAACTGGTCCTTGGGAGGATCATAAACAGAGGAAGAGAGCACGTTCCAACCGGGTCAGGAACATCGATAAAACATCGAACATCGTTCAACATCAACAAAACATACCACAAAAAGTTCGAACGGTAGACAAAACACCGTCACAATTCATAAAAAAAATCTTGGATTCATCATTTTGTAAAGAAGCCATTTTGTTCTCTTGTACTTCCCCAGTTATAAGAATAATAGAGGAAGTAATCGGTCAAAAATTCGATTCGGTTTTCAACGGAATTTCATGTTTTCCGACCTCTAGATTCCAAATATGAAAAAAAAGTCTGTGTTTGTGTATTTGCGTCTCTGTATCTGTGAACACGGTAATTCCCATTAGAATGAAATTATCGACAAGAAAATTTATATGTGAGACCAAAACCCTATCGATTTTCAGCCTAATCGGACGATAGACTGAATTTATCGATACATAATTTTTGATATGTGAATTCAAGGACGACACATTAATTTTCAGCGTAATCGGCAGAAAGGAATGGGGCTCAACGGAATCTATGAGTAAGACCTTTATTGATTTCAGCGGGAGAGCAAAAACTTAGTTGATTTATTCGCACTAGGTAAGTATGTTGCAGGCGATTCACCGACGTATTTATTTGATAGTCGTAAGGTTAGTTATTTTAATATTTAGGTCGGTTATCTCAAGTGAGTAAAAGCTCTATATATTATATAGATGAAGATTTGAGGGCGCCGGTAGCTCAGTGGTATGCGTGCCTGCTTACTGAGCTCAAGTTCGCGGGTTCGAAACCCGGCCGAGGCCCTTAGTTTATTTTATCTGAGAGGTAAAATAAACTTAAGCATGCCGTCCTTCGGATGGGACGTTAAGCGATGGTCCCGAGCCTGTACGATGTCAGGTACTCGTTAAAGACCTAGATGAATAAAAATTTAAGGTAGGCAAAATTTAGGACTCCCATAGTTGGGTCGGGCTTATGTCCACCAGAGTGACGAAAGAGAGTAGTAAGCGATATGACCGCGCAGTTAAAGCCCGGGCATGAGTCATAATAATAACTAACTAACTAGATGAAGATATTAAAAATTAATGTACATTGGGAACGGTGGAATCGTTAAATATACAAAGCATTGGCGTAGGCAGAGCCTTACATATATATTTATTAAATGTTCATTTATTTGTACATGAGTCTACTGTTCACCTATGGAACCCTTCAGTGTGTGAACTTCACATATATTTCAAACATTTTTAGTCTGCGTGGCCGTGCGGTTAAAGTGGCAGGCATATAACCAGAGTGCATGAGATTGAATATTCATGCTATCTGGGATTTAAGATGAGGTGGAGCGTTACATGTAATTGATAAGTTCCAGTCGGACTATTTGTAATAACTGAAGTTTCCGCTCTCACTCTAAACCCGTGAAGTGTCTGCTGTCCCATAAGTTAGTTGGCACATCATATTGAAGGTCACCAGGGTTATGACAGCCTTGGGTTAGGTACCTAGATGGAGTGTTTTCTCTAAACCAGTCCTAGATATGCAGGTATCAGCTGCACCGCTGGTATATAGAAGTGCTTAGGACAGCAGTGCAACTGACTAGCTCAGCATGCCCCAGGCTATCTTTACAAAGTGCACATCTCATCAGTTGCATTGTGTGGCAACCTCGCTCCTCTTCAGCTCGCTACATATAGCTCTCGGATGCAGTTCATTACTGACCGGATCAACAGGATAGAATTCTTAACTGTCTAAAACATAGTCTATTGATTCTCTCAACCCCCCTCCCCAGTTCGTGTACCGCCGACTATGTACTGATAATAAGAACGGGAAGAGGGATGTAGTAAGTATCGATACCCGACCAAATCGATAGGTTGGTTTCAGAGGGAGAGTGACAACTTAGTTCATTAATTCGTGCTGGGGAAGTGTCTTATTCACTTCAATTAGAATGATGTTCTACTCAATGCTCAATTCAAAACTCGAAACTCCCTCAATAGATAGGTCAAATATCGATATGATCAAACGTTGGAAATTTGATGTACTACATTTTTGGATTTATACATTAACCTCCAAAAGTCAACACCGTTAAAGAGCTATTTTATGTACATATTAAATTTCATCAAAAACAATTTTTGTTTAAAAACTTCAGATTTATATATAAAAAGCAATCTGTTATAGATAGGTGTATGCTGTCACGGACGTTTTTTGTAAAACATTTTATTGCCAACAATTCCTCCATACATCATTTTGGTATATCTTTAAGCGTTTGCAATAAATGGCGCCCGGGCGGCCGTTTCTCCTCCGACCTGCTTCGTTTTTACCATCACTGCTCCATATCCTTTTTTGATAAATCGTGAAGATGTATGTATAGCCTATGTTCACAGAAAGAAATAAGAAGAAGAAAATAACAGTCTTATCTCTTATTCTTTAATAATCAGTCTTATCTCTTATGCTTTTGGCTGAGGATGGTAGAAATACCGAAAGTACTCCCATGTAAATATAGTTGGTGAAATTAGAATATACCATAAATAAACAAGTTTTATTTCTTTCAAGTTCATCAGAAAGAAATAAGCTCCCCACCGGTGAAAGAATTATCCAAATCGGTTAAAAACCTAGTTTTGGGGATTACCTTAAGTACACAAACAACATTTTTCACTTATATAATAGTGTAGATGACATCGGATGTTATCCCTTTCAGATAGATTTTTTTTTTCTTCTCATGTTTTGGTACCAGGTGATTGGAAAACATGAAATTTCGGTGGAAAAACATCAAATTGCTGATAGATAAATATCGTTTAGCGCAGAAAGTAAAAAAAAAGAGACAGTTCCACCGAAAATTTCAGAAGATAGGCGATTATTTCTTCTGTCTTCTTGACAACATATAACCTGTTACCTGGACAACATATGTCCTGCCCATCCTCGCACCGATATAAGACCTTGTCAAGAAGAGAACGGTCATTGATCGGCTCCAACTTGCCAGATTAGTGTTCTCCAGTAGAACTGAGATAGCCAGAACATAGGCGAGTATTTCTTCTGTCTTCTTGACAACATATAACCTGTTAAAATTAGCCGGTGGGTCCTGCTCACCCCCGCGCCTATATAAGACCTTGTCAGTAGAGAACGGTCATTGATCGGCTCCAACTTGCCAGATTAGTGTTCTCCAGTAGAACTGACATTGCCAGAACATAGGCGAGTATTTCTTCTGTCTTCTTGACAACATATAACCTGTTAAAATGACTAGCCGGTGGGTCCTACTCACCCCCGCGCCTATATAAGACCTTGTCAAGTAGAGAACGGTCATTGATCGGCTCCAACTTGCCAGATTAGTGTTCTCCAGTAGAACTGAGATAGCCAGAGAGCGCTGGGTAGCTAATGGTTCTCAAGTGAGATGAACCTTACATATCTGCCCATGATAAGGGTCTCTCTTAGGGATAGTTCTTGGTAAGATGAGGTCAACACTGCGGTCTAACATGGCTCGTGGCTATGACTGACAACCCTTCTATCTGCAGACACAAAGGGCCGGGATGTAGATGTAGATGACACACGTCTTGTGCCGACCTCCAGGCAATGCAAGTCAAGTCACACAGGTAAGGGTTCCGTAGGTGAACATTGCATTAATTGCAGCCCAGGTTACTGAATGGATTGTCAACAATGTTTAATAGTGAATCACCGGCGATGTACTTCCCCAGCGCGAATTATTCAACTAAGTTTTCTCCCTCCCTCTGAACCCAACATTTCTTGTTGATACATTTGTTACATCAACAGTTGTTGAGGTTTTTGGAGTTAATCCCCCTCCTCTGATCTTCCCTTTGACCGTTCTGGATACAAATATTACAAATCTCAGGTCGATATATGTTATCATTTTCAGAATTTGTGTTGAAAATTCAGCAAATGATAATGTAGTTCCTAACTCAGCCACTAGAATACTATACAATTTTATTACTTGTGGGATCATAAAAAAATGTAATTATTTCTTCAATATTTACGTATAACTTTTACAAAAGCACTAAAAACAAACAATGTATGGTTCTATGTATCTCGGATTAGTTCATTATATATATACAAAACAAATTGAATATAAATGGTATTTTAAGTGACCTCCCAGAATTCATAAAACACACCATGAGAGCTACCTACATCCCGTAACCTGAAACTTCTATATTGTTATCGTTTCAAATTTAATTTCTACCGAATTATTTGTTGTCTATTGATACTCACACACTCTATTAGAGTTTCTTAGATGGCATTCTACCAAAAGAATCTTGGTAAGTAAAATACATTTAGTTAAAGAAAATACACATTTATGTACATGAGCGTTTAAGAAGATACTTCTGAGGTGGAGGGGGGTATTCGTTCTGATGGGGAGGGGGATACTTACGTATCTGTACATTAAAGAGCTTCATACCCTGAAATGAGAGTATCGGTGCATGTTTGCAGAAGTTATCACGAACAACAAAAAAAAAAAAATTGCACTAACACACACATTCGTCATGGGGAAAACCACTTTTCTTTAGGTTCTGAGACTAGGTCAATCAAAATCTGACCTTATCTCAAGAGCGATTTTTCGACCCATAAAAGTGGAGAAGAACTTTATATGACGTCATGTTCCAAGTAACAAGTAGTTCAAAAAATGTGCGAAAAATATTTGCAACAAACTTCATCCTCATCAAAATAATTATTTGGGGGCCATGGTGGCCGTGCGGGCTAGAGCGTAGGGCTTTGGTCGCATGGTCTCACCATGGTTTGCGGGTTCGAATCCCGTCCGGGAGTGAGTTTTATTTCGTAGATAGAACTCCCTCCCGGGGCCATGGATGTCTTAAATAATTATATATAACACATTGACATGGCTAATATGCACCGTACATGAAGCCAAACAAAAAAAAAAAATAATAAAAAAAAAAAATTATTATTATTTTGCACAAAGAAACATTCAAATCGATGCATTTTAATGTTAATTAGTTATTGTGAACGGAAAAAAATTGTACAGAAATAAGTACATATACTTCCACTACCACCAATCAATAGGTCTACTCCAGAGACAAACATATAAAATAATAAAACATTTAAATCGGTGCAGTTTTGCAGAAATTATCGCAAACAAAACTACAGACAGTCACACGCACAGTCGCTATGCGGAAAACCACTTTTGTTAACGTTTTTTGAGCTTTGATAGTGCAATCAGAAAGTGACCTCATCTCGGACAGAATGTGACCTATCACCATGTGACCTTTTAAAACTACAGCTGAAATAAAATAAAAAATGGTTAATTTTAGCCCCTGTTTCCCCTAGCAACGTATTGCTAAGGAAGTAAAAATAATAAAAAAATAAAATATAAAAATAATAAAAAAGCAATATATGAAGGGTGGGGAGGGGGATGTGACTGAAGGGCAAGGACAAAGTGTGGCGGGGCTAGCCTATCTCAGCCTGGCTCACCAGCACAGCCTCGCTAAATCACTTCCATAGCACTAATCACCTGCAATAAACCAAGTCCCCGCTTCCTTGGCTCCAGGAAAAATGTGAAACATATAATTTTTGACACATTTCATAACTTCCCATATACCTACTGTTATTTGTTCACATCGTTGCTCCTTCATAGAAATCCTTCGTCAAAATTGTGCATAAAAAGTCCGTTCTGGTTATATAGATGGCGCAATCGAAAATTAACAAATAAACTCTCCAAAAAGAAGTTGAAATAACATTTTTTTTAAAATTTTTTGTCTCTATGTATACTTTTTCATCTAGGCAAGTTATTAATGTTATTTATTTTTGTAAGGCAGACCTTTTTGGGCGGGCCATTAAACGAAGAGCTTGTTAATATCTGCTCCAAATAAATAATACAAATGATAGAAGGTAAATTAAAATAAAATAAGTGGACTGTATATAGGTTATTTAAAAAATTATAATAATGGAAAATAAGACTAAACTAATGGAAACAACTTCCAAGTTGAGGAACGCGGACATATTGTGGAAACTTCTAATAAATAAATAAACACAAACTTATTTTTGAAATATTGTCTATTCCACTAAAGATATATATATAACTACCGGTTTCAGCCTTACACCATCGTCAGGTCTAGTTATGAACTAAGTTAGTTTGCAGAGAGCGACCCTTCAAATACATCTCAGGTGAAAGGGTGCTATTAAAACTTGGGAGTCCCCCGGCTGTACCGTTAGCTATCTCATGAAATATTTTCTAACAAAACTTCTAAATTTACATAAAACAATAATCATTAGACTAATACATGGAAAAATAACAAATAAATAAGTAAAAATATATAATATAAATAGAAATAAAATTAATAATAATATTAAGATTTAGATAACATGAAACATATACGTGGAAACAGAACTGGTTCAGGGTGTTAACAAAGGGGAATAGTTGAAATAAATAGCACCCCCCAAGTTTTAATAGCACCCTTTGACCTGAGATGTATTTGAAGGGTCGCTCTCTGCAAACTAACTTAGTTCATAACTAGACCTGACGATGGTGTAAGGCCAAAACCGGTAGTTTTATTTTTATAAATATCTTCAGTGGAATAGACAATATTTCAAAAAATAAGTTTGTTTTATTTAATGAAACAAAACAAACAAATTAAATCTAAGAAATTATAAAATAAATTATACTAAAAATATCTGGGGAATGTGGGCGGTCGTGAAGTGGAGACGCCAAGGTGTTGTCTCGTCACAGTGCAGCAGGGCTGAGGGCACTTCTGTTCAGACAGCCAGACTGGACTTGACTTGACTGACCGGTCAAGTTAACTAAACAACTATGGCTGCAGCAACCTCTACTGACCACTATACAAAGTACATACACTTCACTAATGGCGTCGCGAATAACAGGAATTTCTCAGAAAAACTACAAAAAATGTTTAGTATTTTTAGAAATTTTGAAAAATAATACATTTAGCGGTAGGTTAGTTCTAGTTACCATTTACGAAAGCGATGGAAGCTTCCTATTTGACCGGGTTTTTCTTTTTAAAAGGGTATCTCTATCTAGTGACAATGTAACTGGCCATTTTAGGAAAAGTCTAGTCATTTCAGGTAACGTCGCGACGCCATATTGAATACCATACGAATTAAAAAATACTTTGTTTCAATTGGAATTTAACTTCCCCAGCTATATGAAGTATAGGGGAAGTTATGTAATCGGTCAAAACTTCGATGCGGAGTTTTCAACGGAATTTCATGTTTTCCGACCTCCCATTTTCAAAAATGAAATAATCTGTCTGTTTGTCTGTGATTACCATAACGTCAATACATGTGTCGACACGAAATTTTATCCAAAACCCGGTAAGAACAATACCTGTTGATGGTCAAAGGGAAGGGGGACTAAAGAGAAAGCTTAACACAAAAACTTTAATAACTGCTCTAATAATGAATGCATTGACAAGGAATTTCATGTGTGATGACACCTATTAATTTTCAGCAGAATCAGGCGATTGAGAGGGCGGAGCTTAACTCAAAAATACCCAATACTGTCGAATGTATCGACACAAAATGATGATTCAGAAGCCACGATGTAAGTGTCTAACGGTCGATTGGCTTTGGAAGCAGAGCAAAAGTTCGACTCAAGCCTAGCAAAGACTTCTCAGATAGCATCAATCTAAACAACAATTATTCAAAGTTGCAGCATTTCAAACATTCTCTATAGTTGTCTGTCATAATTGCACTTAATATTTCTTTTTATCCAGCTATTTATGATTAATGATGGCATTCAAATGTGTGTTTCAGTTGTATAACTTCCAAGTTATCAAAGAGGGGGGAATTCGGTGAATTAAGAGATTTCTTAATTATTTTCAGTTTACTCCGGCGTTATGTGAAATGGCTGGACATTTCGTGAAATGACTTGTTACGCTATTTGACTGGTACTTGATTGACTTCTTAATGACTAATTAATAATATATTTTTCTTTATTTTTCCTTTTACTAACTTTATTTATTTAAGCACATTATTTATTTACTCGTGCCCATCAAGTCCGCCTTGCTCCCACTCAGAAATCATTTTTCATGAAGAATCATTCCAATCGGTTCGCTTTACTTTGGTAAGTAACTTTAAGATATACGATTACAAAAGTGGACACTTACCGTCCTCACTTACCGTCCTCGAATCACCGGCAATGATCTTCCCCAGATCGAATTAATCAATTAACTTTTCGCTCCCCCTCCAAAACCAGTTGACCGTTTGAGCTAATATTCAATATATATCCTCATTGGGTTTTGAGTTCAAATATGAAATTTCATGTCAGTTTTAGATTTTCGGAGTTGAGTTCCCCTTCCTTTCCACTGAAAATTATTAAGTGTCGTCTTTTTGGGGTTTTGAATTCACATAAGAACTTTTGTGTCGATACGTCCATTCTACCGGCAGTTATCGTGTTCACAGGCACACAAACAGACAGACAGAATTTTTATTTTTCATATTTGGAATCTGAATGTCGGAAAAAAAGAAATTCAGTTGAAAATTGCGCATCGAATTTCAATGACATAACTTCCCCTAAACTTGGTATAACTGCGGAAGTAACATTGCGTGTGCTCAACATTGGGGGTGCTCAACATTACAGGTGCTCAACATTACAGGTGCTCATGGCCTAGGTTAGATTCTAAAGACATGAAATTATCGAATAAAAACAATATAAAATTCCCAGGTCTCCACATTGATACGAAACGAATGTGGGGTGAACTACGTCTATTATCGGTAAGAAACTGAGTTCCGTTTATAACTTCGAAATTTTAAAGATCTTTCTAGAGAAGACATTAACTACTCTACATTACGTATATTTCCACTCTACAATTATTTGTGGTTTAATAGATTGGGGAGATTGTAGCTCGAGTATTAATATTTTTAGACTTCAAAAGAAAGCACTAAAAATTATAAAAAATATTATTATTTTTTTTATTTATTTTTTTTTATTATTTTTTTTTTTTTGGCTTTATGTACGGTGCATATTAGCCATGTCAATGTGTTATTTAGTTATATTTATGACATCCATGGCCCTGGGAGAGAGTTCTATCTACGAAATAAAACTCACTCCCGGACGGGATTCGAACCCGGAAACCAAGGTGAGACCATGCGACCAAAGCCCTATGCTCTAGCCCGCACGGCCACCATGGCTCCCAAAAAAAAATATATTATTAATCAAAGAATTAACTGCAGAGAAATATTTAAAAAACTTAAAATCCTGCTATTGCCTGCGCTATTTAAGTTCGAAAAGAGTTTCAGGAAAGATAAAAATATTTTGCCTCTAAACACCAATGACAAGGAAGAAGAAATAATTTTGAATAATTAAACATTGCTCCTTTTGTTGAATAAATTATAACTCATAAAGGAATTAATTTTTAAATTCTCTTCCCCACTTGTTGAAGTAATAGAAACAAAAAAAAAACATTTTAAATCCAATTAAAAATGTTTTAGTTGGAGGAAATACTGTATTCAGAAACAAGTTTGTTCTCATTGTTCAAAAAAAAAAAAATAATAATAAATAAATAAAATAAACATAATATAGAAGTCCTATTTGGAAGAAAAATAAAGATATTTGAAAAAGTCGTCGTTGTCATGCCAATGTATCTTACAACCGGTTTCACCCGCCTAGTCGTGAAGATGATGCACACCAGGTTGAAGAAAAATAAGAGGGAAAGTATAGGTGAAGTTACGTAATCGGCATAAAATTCAATGCGGAATTTCTTGTTTTCCGACCTCCTGATTCCTGAATCAAAAAAAAAATGATGTCTATGGATGTTTGTATGTCCGTGAACATGTTAACTGCCGATACAATGCATTTATCGACATGACATTTTATAGTTAGTTAATATGACTCATGCCTGGGATTGAACAACAAATTCATATCGCCTACTACCAGAGCGTTCTATCGTCACTCTGGTGGACATGAGCCCGACGCAACTATGGGAGTCCTAAATGTTGCCTACCTTAAATTGTTTATTCATGACATTGTACAGGCTCCGGACCATCGCTTAACATCCCATCCGAAGGACGGCGTGCTCAAAGTTTTTTCACCTCCCAGATAAAAAACCTAAAGGCCTCGGCCTGGTTTTGAACCGGCGATCTTGAGCTTTAAGCAAGCACACATACCACTGCACTACCTCTGATGACGACATCTATTAATTTTTAGCCAAATAGGCCAAATGGGGAAGGGGGAATTAGGAGTGTGGCTTAACGTTATTATAACCTGCCGTTATAGGCATTTTATAATTAAATTCAAGACCCAAAGATGGCACCGATTAATTTCCGGAAGGGGGACTCAAGTACCGAAATATCTGCCGATGTAATGAATATATCGTCACACAATTTTGAGGATTCAGAAGTTATATAAGTATAATATTCAGTTTTAGCCCAAACATTCGATTAACTCTGGAGGGACAGCGAATAGATAATTGATTAATTCATGCTCATCAAGTACATCGCCCATGATTTTTATTTTTTTGTAATTTTGTTATCAATATTTTGTGATTTTAGCCTAAATTTTACTTATAGTAGGTATTTTCCTGTGACAGAGGACTTGGCGAGAACAAAATGGGGTTGTGGTTGTACAAAACCCCTAAAAAACAAACAAACGTTATTCATTAATTTATTGATGGGGCTGAGAGGGACAGTTAACCGTGTTTGGGGACACCGGCCGGCCTAATGTAACCCCAGGCTGTATCAGTGTGATAAGACCAGGTAAATACTCAATGTCAGTTTTATCAAACAATAGTCTCTCCTTACCCAAACCAACATATTCTTATCTATATTACATGTAAAACATAATATTATCAACAACTAGCAGGTTACCCCGCGTTGACCGGTACTATCTCTCTGAACATTGCCGTCGATTCACTGCCCATTTCCCAACTATATGAAGTATACGGGAAGTTATATAATCGGTCAGAAATCCGATCTTGAGTTTTGACTGGAATTTTATATTTTTCGACTTTCTAATTCTAAAAATAAAAAAAAAAAATATTGTCCAAGCGTGTACTCGTATGTCTGTGAACACGATCAAATCCAGATTATTCTTTTTCAAATTTGAATTCAGTGCATGTAAAGTCATGAAATTCCAGTGAAAACAACATGAAAGTTTTGACCGATTGCATATTTACTATTGCATTACGTATAGTTGAGAAAATAATATCTCAAAAAGTCATAGTTTATTATTTTATGCGTAAAAATCTTCAGTGAATCACCCTAATGTACTTTCCCATAGGGATGGGCATTAGTCGATAGTTTACCACTATCGATAGTCAGATACTATCGATGGAAAACTATTGATATTATCGACAATTCAGTAAGTTGGCGCTTTTTCAATTATGTATTATAGTATGATTAATTCATTTTTATGTTTTCATGTACATCTACCTAATTTAAATTATTCTATGATATGGAGGATGAAAGGAGAATAAAAATAACTGAAAAACGTAACAAATGTTAGCATTTTCTAAAATGAACAGATAATTTACAGTGAATAGTGCTATAATAAAGGATTGTTTTAGAATATATATTTTCGAGTATAATAAAACATTATCAAATAGTGCAAAATAAGGATGCGATATCAAAAAAACGACTACTTACGAAATGCTTCCCGTTTTATGAATTGTTTAAAATTTTTTTTTTCACTGTATCGAGAACGAACACAGTCTAGTTAAAGTTTAAAAAACAATAATCATCATCTGTCGAAATTTTAATTTCGTAATTAGATAACAATTGATGAAATTTTATTGAGTAATTAAACAATAATTGTGCCGATTTTTATTGACGAGCCTAAAAAAAAAGTTTAAACTGAAATTTCGCAAGAGAGCTGGCAGAGAAAAAATTACGTAAATGATTAGGCCATATTTGGAAAAGGGACCCATTTTTGACACCATTCCGAATGATAGACTTTTATGAAAGTAGGCCATGAGACTGTATAAACATCTTGGAAAATATTTCTTTCATAGTAGAATCCCAGGAACTTCCATCTCTTGGGAGAAGGTACATTTTAATAAAGCAGATTTCCAAGAAATGATATCCCCAGTATGAGGTAAGTTATGGAATCGGACAGAAATGTTTTCCCCCTGAATCCATCTTATCTCGGTAGAAAGAAAATATCTACATGAAATTTTATATTTGTAACCAGAGCTCCATGTGGACGGAACCTATTGATTTTTAGGAAAAATCGGTCAAAGGGAAGGGGAGATTAGAGAGGGGGGAGCTTGCAGAGAAGAATATATCTATAAGAAATTTTATAGTTAGGTCATAAATAAGAGCGATATGCTGTAAAATGAACTTAAGCCCCCGAAGTAAAGTGAGATAAATCTTCGTCCGATCGTGGCCAATATCATTTCTTCATCAAATTGCAAGTTCATAGCTACAATTGTTTCTGTTCAGGGTACCTTGAAACGTGAAACTCCATTGAAAACTCGATCTCGGATTTTTCCCAAGATTACAATATTTTCTTGTACCAGGTACATATACAGGTCCGGCAGAACATGAAAATGGCGCCCGGGCAATACTAAAATTGGCGCCCTCAAAGTTACTTTTTTAGAGTAAAATTTTTTCAGGTATTAAATTATACATATAATGTAATTTTAGGTATTCGTTAAATACCCTCTATCCTAATTAAACTATGTAGACAACATTTAGGACTCACAGTAGAATCGTGGTCGAATAGACCAGAGCGACCAAGGAGCTTTCTGAACATGACCTGGGCGAAGAATTGCAGAGGAAAAAAAACCGTCGGTGAATCACCAATAATACTTTCTCACAACGAATTGATCAATTAAGCAATTTAGTTAATGATAGATTGGTTTAGAGGGAGAGCGAATCTCTCTAAAATCAATCTACCGTTTGGGCTAAAATCAATAGTTGACACATAGGGGCTTCTGAACCCTCATAACAAATTTAGCGTCGATATATTCATTACATCGGTAGTATTGCGGTTTTTAGCCCCCTCCTCCCCTCTCTGAAAAGTGACAAATATCGTCCTATGAGTTTCGAATTTACATATCAAATTTCGTGTCAATACATTCCTTACAATGGCAGTTATCGTGTTCACTACACACACACACACACACACAGACAGACATTATTATATTATTTACTTTTGCAATAACGCGTTGCTAAGCCTGCAAGAGCATCTAGATGAAATCTCCACTCTGTGAACTGTGGAGAATTAAGATTAACGATGGTAAATGTGTTCAAGTTACCTTCACTCTTCGAAAGCAAAACTGTCCACCTGTATCCATGAAGTGCTTTCATTCCAACCTCCAACAACGTACGGTACCTTGGGTTTTACTTAGACAGCAGACTAGCGTGGAATCCCCACACAAGACTCAAACGAAAAGAACTCAAAGGACGATATGGTCTTTTAAAGATGTCTATTTGCATCAAAGACAAAACTATCTGTTGAGGACAAACTTACAATTTACAAAACCAACATGGACATATGAACTAAAACTATGGGGCTCAGCCAAGAGTTCCAACATTAACAGAATACAATCTTTCCAGTCAAAAGTCCTTCGACAAATTGTCAATGCTCCATTTTATGTCACCAACAAAGTCCTCCATTTTCAAAGTTGAATACCCATTCCAATCCTGTCACTCAGCGCATGTCCTCTCAGTCCCATCCCGAAAACCCTCCACACCGCCTAAGACGACGCTGGCCTCGTGATATTCTTTGAATAAATAACAAGACTATCTAAGGGAGAGTAAGCACTGGATGGCTTTTCCCATCAATTGTACATTTTTATTGATTGTTCACTTCTACCCATTGTATATTTCGTACCTACAGAAAAAAAAAACTTTTGGAATCAGGAGACTGGATAGTGAGAAATTCCAGTGAAAACTTGACATCGACTGAAATCCTTAGACATACGTTAAAAGAAAAATATCTTTCATGAATATTAATGAATAAATAACAATTTCTCTATTTTTCCTCTAATTGTCATGATTTATTTAAGCAATCATCAGCAGGCTTACTTACTTAATTTTAACCCTATAATGTAAAATATAAGAGAACTCGAAAATTTTTTAAAAGTATAAATAAATTTAAAAAACACTTTATTCATGGCATCACTTGAGAGCAGCTCCGGAGTTATCTCAAGTAACAGACCCATATTTAAGTCCTGAATGTTAAACTTAAGTGTCCATTCGTTTTATATAAAGTACTGGCAACGTATTTCCCCAGAGAGAATTTGTCAACTAAGTTTTCGCTCTCCCTCTGAATCCACGAATATCATAAGGGTGGGTATCATAAGGGTGGGTATCATAAGGGTGGGTATCATAAGGGTGGGTATCATAAGAGTGGGTATCATAAGGGTGGGTATCATAAGGGTGGGTATCATAAGAGTGGGTATCATAAGGGTGGGTGTCATAAGGGTGGGTATCATGTCTCCTTGTAATGCCGAAGTTTGCCGAAAATCAGTGTCGTCCTAATGTTGTTCTGGATACACTTATTTATACATTTCGTTTTGATATACATTCATTCTATCGAGAGTTATCTTGTTTAAAGACACAGATAGACCCATAAACAGAGAGAAATTGTTACTTCCTCAACTAAATAAAGTATAGGCGTAGTTATTTAATGAGTCAGAAATTTGATGTTTTTCACCAGAATTTTGTTTTCCGACCCCCTGATTCTAAAAAAAGAAAGTCCACATGTAAGTCAACTATTGATTTTATAGCTTTTTTTTAAAATTTTGGATTCAGCGTTTTGAAAACACGAAATTCCGGTGAAAACACGACATCGAATTTCTGGCCGATTGTGTACCTCTCAGCGGTGAACGGTGGCATGGCATCGCATCTAGTTAATTTAATTTTTCAATTTTCTTGTGTATAAAAGGCCTGCAGAGATGAAGCGATGCAGTTATTCCCGCTGAGCTGGCCCCAGACATTGCTGCATCGACACAACTCACAATGTTGACCTGGCTAAACACAACACTACACCACTACCACACTACAACACTACACCACTACAACACTACAACACTACACCACTACAACACTACAACACTACAACACTACACCACTACACCACTACACCACTACAACACTACAACACTACAACACTACAACACTACAACACTACAACACTACACCACTACAACACTACAACACTACACCACTACACCACTACAACACTACACCACTACACCACTACAACACTACAACACTACAACACTACAACACTACACCACTACAACACTACAACACTACACCCACTACCAATATCGATTAACATTTAGAAATTACTTTTATTATTTATTTTTCCCACTGTGAGTTCAATAAGGTGGTTATTAGAGACGGGCAATCTACAGGTAGGCAATACCAGTATTGTTCAGGTTTGACAGAGGCAGGGAATATATAAAATATTAAATTAAAAATTAAAAAAAAAAAACCGACACAAAAAACCATTAAAATGGCGGAGGGGGACTTAAAGGGCTTTGGGGGAGGGGCTTGGCCTTATATAGATTTGAGCTCAAACTGCAAGTCTCTACCTGTAATAGAGGCCGAGATCCCTACACAGGCTCTGATGAAACCTGAAGATCTTGGAAACGGCATACCAGATTTCTACCAAACATGGCTAAGAACCATCTCGCAAATACCAGCTTTAGAAACAAAAAAAATCGGTTGAGCCGTCTTGAAGCTACGATGCCACAGACAGACACACACAGACAAAGGCTTCAAACTTATTATAACCTCCTTTTGCGTCGGGAGTTAAAAAAATATATGGAATCTTAGCAAATCACAGCTTATTTTGAGAACTTGACTTGAGGACCTAAGTACATTTTACAAGATACAGCTTATATTTATGTTAATGACCTAATCAAAAAAGTTCTTACATTTTATATGAAATACACCTTTTCGCAGATCGTTCAAATTGCGAGATAAATGCCAAAACCGGCCTAAAATATCGTTATGAAACCTATTTTTCTAGACTTATACTTGATTTACCCAAAAACGGTTAGTCCTACAGAGAAATTATTCAACTACGAAAATGTTCCTTGTTAAAAGTACAAGTAATTTAAAGTATCTTTATTATTCTTAGCATTTGACTAGAAATAATTACAGGACTATCTTATAGATTGGTTCCAGATCCCTTGTCGTACGCTTCATGAGCTGCCATTTTCTCGTTTCCATTAATCCAATTTATTATCATCACGATAACTACCGAAGTGATGAATATATCGACACGAAATTTTATATATGGATCTAAGACCCAATAAGGATGACATCTGTTGATTTTCAACAAAATCGGTCGAAGGGAAGGGAGGATGGGATCAGAGGAGTGGGGCTTAACTAAAATCCCCAAATACTTGTCATTGACATGAATGTTTCGACACAAAATTCGGTATGAGGATTCACAAGTCCCTGAATGAGACCGATTTTCAATGAAATCAGTGAATTAGTTTCTGAGGGAGCGCGAGAACTTAGTTGTTTAGTTGTTATGTAATTGGTCAAAAATTCGATGCGGAGTTTTCAACGGAATTTCATGTTTTCCGACCATTAAATACCAAATATGAAAGAAAAAATTTCGTCTGTCTATGAACATGATAACTACCGATTGAATGAATGTATCGACACGAAATTCTATAGATGAATGCAGACGGCGACACCAAATCGCCAAAATGGGAGGGGGAATAGGGGAGAGGCTTAACTCAAAAACTGCAGTTAAAATGATTGTATGACGACATAAAGTTTTATATTTAGTGTCAAGACGCAATGAGGACATAACCTGTGAAACGTAACCGATATCGGCTTAAAGGAAGGATTAGGAAGTTAAGGGGAGGGGGCTCCAACACAAGAACGCTAATAACTGCCGATCTAATGAACTTATCGACATATTTAGAGGAGTTAGGAGCCCTATGTACATACGTTAACTATTGAATATTAGCGTAAACGGTGGACTGATTTTGGAGGGGGGGGAGCGAAATATTCATCGATTAATTCGTTCTGGGGAAGCACATGACCGGTGATTCACCAACGAGTTTCTTTTTTTTTCTTCCAGATATTCAAGTCAAAAATAATTCTGGAAATGTCTAAATTATATTTATACATTACTACCATTAGTGGGAGGGATGTGAACCCGTGACCTTCTGTATGGTAGGTTGACGGGCTATCCACCACCGAGGTCTCCTCTAAGTGGATCTCAAAACATACAACAAGGTTAATAATTTAATAAATCAATTATTGTTGTATATTTGTATTTATTTAACTAAAAAAACAATAAAAACATGAGTGGATGAAAAACAGACAATAATAAAATGGCCAAATATGACCCACCACAGAAAAGTATATTGTGACTCATGGCCGGGCTGTAACAATGAGGTCATATCGCCAACTACCAGAGCGCTCTTTCGTCACTCTGGTAGACATGAGCCTGACTCTACTATGGGAGTCCTAAATGTTGCCTACCTAGGTATATTCACCAAGGGTAGGGGTCATTAACGAGTACCTGACATTGTACAGGCTTAACGTCTCATCCGAAGAACCTTGATCGGGTTTCGAACCCGTGATCTTGAGCTCAGAAAGCAAGCTACGCTACCTCTGAGCTACCGGCAAACTCAAAAATTGCACAATTTTTACTTTCTTACACTTTAACCGCGATTCTGTTCGTACGTCTGTGTGTCTCATAGCAACTTTGTGAGTGCTTCAACTTAGCGACTGTTGTAACTAGAAACTTGAAATTTGACATGTTGATGTCAACCCTCTCCCTTGTCAGAAAATGTATAACTGTTGTCCTTATAAGTTTTAAATTAACATTTTTGGAATCAGGGATTCGAAAAACATGAACTTTTTGTGAAAACTTACATAAATAAGTTCTGACCGACTGCATAACGTCCGTTGCACTTCGAATTAGGTACAATTGAAGCATAAAAAAGTAAAAACAGAACAAATGAAAATGATTTGGTGGCGGACATGAGAGAACTTTCTTAAAACCAGTCAATCCTTTAAATTTGTGTTTCCCCTACAAAGAGAAATTCTATTGTCAATTTTGAACTAATTTTAACCATATTTGGAATACAAGTATGGACAATTCAGAGACTTGTACTGTGCTGGGCAACGGTCGGCACCACAGTATAGTACGATGAGCTAGCCTAGCATGGTGAAGACGAATCTTGAAGTGTGAAATGCCGTTGAAAACATGACCTCGAACTTGTAAAATGTATTGATTTTCAACCAACTTAGTTAATTCGCACTGAAGAAGTACTTTGCAGGTTTCAACGACAACTTTTTTTTGGTTTCAACTCGAGAAAATAAACCGTAACGGATATCGATTTTTTTTTTTTTTGCCCAAAATATCGGTAAAAGTTTACCAGGTATCGGGTATTGGATCATCCCTAATAATAATGAGTAATAACCGATAGGTACTCGTGAAGCCTGGACACCATGAAGCCCGATACTTTTCGACACACAAAGTACCGGACACTTAGCATCTACTGGCGGCAGGGGCGTAGCCAGGATTTTTAGCAGGGGGGGGGGGGGCAAAGTTAGGTAACTGGGGGGGGGGGGGGGGGGGGGGGTATAGACTTCCGTGGACACGGTTCACATTTTCCGTAGTTAGCGCTGCAGACTTTTTGTTATTCATTTGGGAGACTCGGACCCCTAGAAGCCTCCCCTGAGGTAACCACTGACTGTAATACTTAAGCTGACTTCACATGAGCAGCCAAAATGCAAAGCGCAGCAGCAGCAAATGCACTCTGTGGTTTCTGTGCTTCTAGAATTAAATGACCAATAACGTGCATTTGCTGCTGCTCCGCTTTGCATTTTTACTGCGCATGTAAAATCAGCTTTAAGAGTATAAACATACATGAAGATTCTGAGCGAGGAAATGAAAGGATCGAATTCATGTTTATTTTAAAAAAATTTATATAACTTGTTTTGTACATGTACATTTAATGCAATGCATTTTTAATAAAAATTATTTTTTTAGTTTATTTAATTTTTATTTTGTTTTTTTTTTCTCTGGCCAGGGGGGGGCACGTGCCCCCCCTGGCTACGCCCATGACTGGCGGTGCATTATATCACACAAGGTAAACACTATAATATACCGTGAACAGTCTACCTGCATTGTCGAAAATACTGCAGCAAACAAGGCAGATAAGGAATCCTTGCAGAAACATTGCTGCGATGATGGTTGTCAGTTGTCAGAGAGCATATCCAGGATCCAGCGAAGAATGTAAAAAAGAACACTTCTGCCCAGAGTTAATAACAAAATCACATCACTATATAATTTTAGGGAAAAAACGAAAAATATATATTAAGAAAAAAAAGAACTCGAATTCGTAAACTTCGTGAGACGAAAAGAAAAAAAAAACGCTTTCGTTCGTAATCACGGAACACAAGACTCGTAACGTAAGACGGCTGAGGGCCAACTGAATGTGGGGATGTGACGGAGCAACTAGATATAGGACAAGAGGTAGGCAACCCGCAAAGCACTCCCACCACATGACAGGTTTAGTCCTCATTGGGTTTTGAATTCAAATATAAAATTTCATGTCGATATATTTACAATGGCAGTTATTAATGTTTTTGGTTTATTCCCAAATCCGAATAGAGACAATCTGTACACAACCATTCAACATGGTTTTTCCGCCATGGAGGTCACATCTATTTATAATTGTCTATAGTTAGTTATTTATTGTGACTCATGCCCGGGCTTTAACTACAAGATCATATCGACTACTACCATGGTGCTCGACTTCAGTAGGAGTGCTCAAGGTTTTTCCAGCTCCCAAATAAACAAACCTAGGAGCCTCGGCCGGGTTTCAAAACGTGATATTGCGCTCAGGCGGGGTTGTGGGTCCAAAATGTAAAATGAGTGCTAGCACCTCAACGGTTGCTCGGACTCTCTTGAAATTTCACAAGTAGCATCCTTATAAAAAAAAAAAAAATGCCATGAAGGATCTTTAAAGTTGGTTGTGGTGGGCGAAAAACATGAAATAAGTGCTTTAGCGTCTTAACTGTATAATAATAATATAATATTTATTTCCGTTAAACCATAACATGGTAATAGGATATGTCATAAGAATGTTTACATTAAGTAGTAAAGAAGAAATTCGGCCATTTTGCAGAAACAAGATATTCTCGCCCCACACAGGTATGTTGGCTCTCTCTCCTGTCCTTACGTTTAGTTATTACATACAATTGTTTTACAAAAGAAGCTAATATCGGTTACTTCTCCAAAGAGCCCCCCCCCCCCACTTCTGTGTTATATTGGTACAATAAACAATGTTGTTTCTTTGATATAATCTTTAAAGAGGCCCTCCTTCTAATGAAACTCATCTCGCCTATGGAGCAAGGCAATTAAGAAAACGTTTTTTGGTAAACAAAACAACAATTTATGTTGCTCTCCAGCAGTTAGTCGGCAAGTTGCTCTGTTTTGTTACTGTAATTTAGTTTTGTATAATTAACAGAAGCCTCGGAGATTGGGAAGAGCTGAGTATCCTGGAGGATGGATGTTGGAAGAGGGTTCCTGCAACAAGAACAATACTCCAGCTCCAGTTGCAAGGTTCGCAATAAACAGGGGGTCCATCTATCCAGCCCATCGTTGTGTCAAGTTCACGGTGAATCATCTGCAATGAACTCCCCCAGCACACTTTAATCAATAAAGCCAATCGACCGTTTGGGCTACAAATCCATAGTTGAATCACTCTGTTCTTCTCTCTCTTCTGAATCCTCATACTAAATTTTATGTCGATACATTCATTATGCAGTTATCCTGTTCACAGACACACAGCAATTTTACTCCCCAAGCTATAAGAAGTATAGGAGAAGTTATATAATCGATCTAAAATTTGATATTGATTTTTCACCGGAATTTCAGGTTTTTCAACCCTTTGATTCCGAAAAAATCGGTCTATGTGTCTGTGAACACGCTCCTTGTAGAATGGTCGCATCGACACAAAATTTTATATTTAAATTCAAAACTCCATAAGGACTATATTAATTTTCAGTAAAATCAGAAGAAGGGAAAAAGGGTTCAGAGGAGGGCGATTCGACTCAAAAACCCTAATGAATGTAGCAACACAAAATGTGGTATAAAACTTCAGATGCCCTTATCAATTTGATTAGCTCAAACTGTCGATTGATTTTAGAGAGAGAGCGACAACTTAATTAATTAAATTCATCACTTCTCATTTTTGGAATAATGGCGAAACTAAGAAATTCCGGAGAAAACTGAACATGGAATTTCTGACCTATTACATAACCTCCCCACTACTTCGTACAGCTAAGGGAGAATGACCGGCAGTATTCTTTCCCAGTGTCAATTAATCAACTAAGTGTGCGCTCTCCCTCACAAGTGTCCCCAGAGTCCATTGACCAATATAAACATTTTAAAAAAATCTTGCAGTTCCGAGCATTCTATTTTTTGATTAATTTTGCCATGTGAGAAGGCGCGTCAACTCATCATCTACAATAAGTGCGCTCTTCTTTAGGCTATGCCCTGCCTTTCAATAAAAATATCAATTATTCAGTTTCACTGAAGAACAGTCGAACTAAATCTAGGCTATCTGCATGTCGCCATTTTGAACGTCAGCAGGCGATTTGGTAGAAAAGTAATAAGTTTTTACTCAGGGGCTTCCGAATTCTCGTATTAAATTTCATATCGATACATTCGTTTTATCAGGAGTTATCGTGTTCAAAAGCACGCGGACAGAATATATATATATATATTTTTTTTTTAAATTCAAATGGTGGATAATCATGGAATTCTGGAGAAAATTCAACATCGAATTCTGACCGATATTACATGCATTACATAGTTTCCTTCCATAAATAAAAGGAGTCTATGTACTTCTCCACCACAAATTAATCTCTCGCTCCAAATTCTTTCTACCGTTTGGGCTAAAACTCAACATTTGTCTTACCTTGAGGCTTCTCAAGCCTCATATTAAATTTTGGGTCGATAAATTCATTACATCGGGAGTTATTGGGATTTTTGAGTTGTGCGCCCCCCCCCCCCCCTGATCTCCTCTTTCTCTTCGGCCGATTTGACTGAAAATCAATTGGTGTCGTCTTTAGAGGTTTCTGGATACACACATAAAACCGTGTTGATACATCGAATGTTATCGTGTTCACAGACGTACACAATAACATTTACACATGTTACATTATTTTTGGAATGGTGGTCTCCGCATCGAGTTGTTTACCGATTACATAACTTCCCCTATACTTCACATAGCTGAGGAAGTATAAAAAACGTTATTAATGGATTTATTGAGGGGGATGAGAGTGGGCCCCCCCCTTGATGGAGACAGATGGGGTGAAGGGAGATGAAAGCAAACAAGAGTTGCAATTATGGCTGGGAGACAAAGTCGAGCCACTCTGAACATTACCTGGTCCACAGGCTCCTAGATATGGCAACCATTAGTCGGCTATTTGCCTCCTTAGACCCGCAATGTTAATACCGCCCCTTTCAAATTATTTTAACCTCCCCTCCCTCCAGATAACGCCCCTACAGACAGTCCTCTCAGAGCAAATAGCCAGAAATTACAAAACGGCTTCTCCTTTGTTTGAAGATGGGCCCACAGGTTGTAAAATGGAGACACATTCTGACCTCTCAGACTCTTCGCCATGTTGAGTTTGAATATTTCCAGCCATTGAATGTTTTCCAACCTTCTGATTCCAAAAATAAAGAATGTGTATTCAGACTTTACGGACGACACCTGACGATTTTTAGCGGAATCACCCGAAGGTGAAGGGAGCTCGACGCCAATATCCTAATAACTCCCGATGTAATGACACAAACTCAAGTATTAGGATTCAGAAGATACTAATGTAAGTCAAATATTTAGATCAAACGGTAGATTGACTTTGGAGGGAGAGCGAAAACGTATTTCATTAATTCGTGGTTAGGAAGTACATAGCCGGTGATTCACCAACGATTTTTTTATATAGCTTACGATTATATATTAGAGTTAGAAAAAATAAATAAACAAACTATAAAGAGAGTACATATTTGTGCTACATTTTCTCCAAAACTCTCGTTTTTTGATAAAAATTAACAAGAAATTGTTTATAGATAATTTTATGCTCTTTATTTTTGGTAATAACTATTTTCCCCAAAAGACTAATAATTAATAAAATATTTAAGAAAAACTGTAAAAACGTTCTTAATTTTAACGAACTATAATGGAGTAGATAGATGAATGCATTTAGAGGAATAGTAGATCTGGCTGGCTCCCTCCACTTGTACATGGAATGTTAATGGGGCCCCCTTCAAATTATTTTTACCCCCCCCCCCCCCCCTCTCCCCCCCCCTAGGCAGATAAGTCCCTATATATATAGCAGGTGAAGTGGCCCTGAGGGAGATCTGGGGACCCGAGGGGCCGATCCAACACCCTCTAATGTATGCTCAATGAACCAGGGCTAACTTACCTGTATACCATTCTAGTTAATCAAGTCAGTCTGGTTCTCGATGAATCACTGCCAAAGTACTTCCCCACCATTTATATATATATAATTTTCGAAACCATAAGGTTTGTTCGCTTTACATGAACTAAATAAACACCCTTAAATTGTAGTACAGCAAGCACTTCGATATTTGCCAGGAAGGCGATGTAGATACGTAAAGCATATACGAGTAGTAAATATTCAGATTGGTCTGTACGGGTGCGGTTATTAGCAACCGACTATCCACAGGTAAGCCAACCCATTTTGAAAATTTATGGCAGAGAGCAGGAATATTAATTATAAGTTTACATAACTGGCGAGCACCCCTGTTGGCAACCCCTAAATAGCTTTTAATAATAATAACAATAATATTCATTTCTGTTGAACCATAACGTGTTAATAGAATATGTCATAAAAATCTATACATCAAAATAGCATATTAGGTGTGCAATACATTCTGCTGTTTGCAAAAACTGAGCTGAGTTAGGCATATCTGTATATAAAACTCAGTTATTGTTTTAATAATTATCAGTAACTTCTCACCTTGTATGTTCTTTATGAATATATTAATACATTAAATAGATTTCAATTGAATTCAATGGATTTTTTCTAGCCAACAGCTGTGAATATTTTTATCGAAAAAAAGTCGAAGTTTGTAAGTTAGAACACTGAAAAAAACGGCTCAAAAAAGTGGTGTCCGATGGTAAACCGAAAAGGGTTTCACCCGGAATTTAACATTTGAAATCGAAAAGTTTCTGATTTTTTTAGTAGTAAACCATCGTCACCGTGTCCACTACCATCGTGGCTAATTTCAATGTGATCGGTAAAGGGGTTTAGGAGGAGTACGAGTACAACGAAATACATGAGTCGCCTAAGAAAGAGCTTCGTAAACTCAGCTCAATAAATTAGACACATAGATATACAAAGAATACAAACGCATACGAGTTGAATAATAATAATAATAATAACGATAAGATAAATAAATAACAGAAAATAAATTAACAATGTACGTCCCCTGCACGAACTAAACAAATACGTTTTCGCTCAACCAATCAACCCTTTCAACTAAAAACCAATAGTTCACTTACATAGGGGCTTCTAATTCCTCAAACTAAATTTTGTTTCGTTGAATTCATTAGAGGTTAGGTTAGGTTTTATGACTCATGCCCGGGCTTTAACTACTAGATCATATCGCCTACTACCAGAGCGCTCTTTCGTCACTCTGGTGGACATGAGCCCGACTCTACTATGGGAGTCCTAAATTTTGCCTACCCTAAATTTTTATTCACCTAGGGCTGGGGTCTTTAATGAGTATCTGACATCGTATAGCTCGGGACCATCGCTTAACGTCCCACTCGAAGGACGGCGAGCTTAAGTTTATTTTACCTCCCAGATAAAATAAACTAAGGGCCTCGGTCGGGTTATGAACCCACGTTCTTGAGCTCAAAAGTCAAGCACGCATACCACTGAGCTACCGGCGCCCTCGAATTCATTAGATCGGCAGTTATTAGGATCTTTGTCATCATAAATGTTGACATCCTCCCCCCTTCCTCCCCCCTCCCCTTCGGCTGATTTGGCTAAAAATGAATAGGTGTCAGAGAGACAGATTTTTTTTTTTCATCTTTGAAATCTGGGTTTCGGAAAAAAAATTAATTCCAGTGAAAACTCAACATCAACTTTCTAACCGATTACATAACTTCCCCTATACTTCATCTAGCAGGGGAAGGAATAAAAATGTGATGGGGAAAATGATTTTTGAGGGGAATGCTGATGGAGGCAGGGGGGAATAGTGTACATCAGTAATGTGAGGCTCATCATTTTGAATGCTTCGACAACGGAACAGATGTGACGATGGAGGGTCCTTTAAAATAGTCCTTTAGACACGATAACTACCGATAGAATGAATATGTTGACATGAAATTTTATATTCGATTTTCAGTCAAATCGACCGAAGGGAAGGGGAGCTCAACTCGGAAACTCCCCGGTCCCCGGTAAGGATTTTCGTGCAGGTTGAGAAGAAGGGTTTCGAAGGAGAGCGTAAACTTTTTGATTACAAATTATTCGAACTGGGTTAGTACATTTTATAACGATCACTTGGGAGACTTGTACTTCCGGTTCCGACAATAAGGTAATAATGTAATAAATTGTCAACTTTATAACATTATTACAATTAAAATTATAAATTAAATTATAATGGTTCCTTTTAACTAACTAAAGAATGGCACAATACATAGAATGTCGGTAGCGGGTTCGAAACCCGGCTGAAACGTTTACATTTTTTATTTGTTTTATTTGGGAGATAAACTAGTGAGGTGAAAGAAGCACGCCATCTTTCGGACAATAAACGATAATCCAGAGTCCTTGTGATGTTAGGTGTCACCATATATATATAATATTTTATAATCCTATATCCCGCCTCTAATTCCACGACACACTCACAAACCCATAGTTAGGGGGATATTTTATGTAGAAAATAATAAATAACGATGTATTAATATAATGTTGTATAATATAATGTAGATAGAGAATGTTAAAATTGTATAGAACTTCATGGACCCAAATAAGAAGCTTATAGACCAAATAGACTAAATGGAACATTCTAGAAGCAATGGCTTCTATAACTTATACTTTAATATATTTTCTATATAAGAATTGTGAAATTATGTATGGTGTAATCATGATAAATATATATAGTAGAATATGGTAAAAATAATATGTAAAGATAAATACCTGTAGATATAGAAAAGTCAGGTTATGTATAGACCTTTTGGAACATAGGTCCAGAACATTCGATGGCGCTATATATAGTTCCCAGATAGTCAGTCACAGATATAGTCACTCATAGATATAGTCAGTCACATATAGTCAGAGATAGAGCCATATATAGTCAGTCAGATATAGTTGATATAGTTATTCAGTCTCACTCACTATTACCTTGTTATTGCAAATTCTTGTAAAAGCACAGTCTGTTCATTTTATTTATATCCAGTTTCTTTATTGTTCCTCTGTGTGAGCTGTTGCCCTGTGGTCAATTGTAAGTAGCAAATATATATAAATTTATGTAACTTGTCTGACTTCTTTATTATTTTTTATTACGATCTGTCCGACCTTATACATGTAAAAACGCCAGAAATCGCATTTATATTAATTTTTTATTAATTTTGTAATAAACGGTGGCAGATTCGTAATAAGGTATTCATTAAAGTTAACTTATAGTACCTACACACAATTTAGGACTCCCCCGGAGCGATGAAAGAGCGTTCTGGTAGTAGGCGATATGACCTCGTAGTTAAAGCCAGGGCATCGGTCACAAAAACGAACAATAGATAGATAGACTGTTACTTTACCAAGTGGCGAATCACCGAACTGAAATTATTGACTGTTGAGATCAAACAGAAGTGTACTCAGAATGTTTACTTGGGTTACCCCCTAAAGTTCCAACAATGTCCACCTCTTGATAGCTTCACTTAATGAACATTAATCTTCTCTTATTCTTCCCCTAATTTTTCTTTTTTCCGTTTTCATTTTTTCTCAGCCTTTTTTCAGGAAGACATTGATAAACTTTTATGGAGTTTTCTTCTGTCGACTAATAAATAATTTTTAATTAGGGCTCTGTATAAATGTAATCTTCTTTAAGGTGCCTCTGAAAATCATTTCATCTTCGTTTTCCTCAAATTCAGTTTGTAACGACAAAAAAGCAATCAACGGCCACAAAATTAAAATTTCACTTCCTCTCACCGTTAGATTGAACGTCATGAACAGACTGTGCTGACGTCATATATTTTTGCGTTCCAGACAAATCAAGCATTTGGGACTCTTTCTAACCACTCAGCCACGAGGTAGTCAGTGTCACCAATTACAAAAGGTGGGTTCAGTATTCTATCAAAATTCTTGTTAAAGTAAAGAGGAGGGGGGGTGACTCATGAGTTCTGCGGCTACGCCATTGCGCTAGACCACTTAACAGTGTTTAAACTTGTCATTGAACGGTCCGTTCTAAAAAGTCAGACATATTTACCCAGTGGTTGAACATTGAATAGCCAGGAGGTACTGTGTACACAGACATGTTTGAGCCATGATTCACTGGCCAGGCACATACCTCTGTAATCTGAGTGAGATGTGCCTCTCTCGTAGTCAGCGATAAGACCTCGCTAAATTCAAACTACACAACTCTCATCTTAGCTTATACTAAAATTTATAATCAATTTTATAATTCTAATTTTTTTTTACTTCCAAAAGACTGTATACGTCTGTGGAATTTTCTACTTTCCCATTAAAAATAACTTCTGCAAAAATGCACGAATTTAAAAGTTTGTTTTTGCAAAACTCTCGTCACAGTGAGGACAGAAGGCCTGAAGATTTTTTTTTAAACTTTGTAGAATTTAGCAAAAGTTTTCTACCTATAACATTATCGTCGAAGCATTGTATAAGATGTCCAAATAAATGGTTTGCGTTCTGTGTCGATATAGTGGAAATACTAATAAATAAAATTAATAGGATAATAAATAAAGCACTTTTTTTATTGAAAACTTTATATTGTCTAATTCCACAAAAATACATACAGCACAAGGTTCAAAACAAATGCACTAAAAAAGTGCTTTATATATCTTCTTTTTAATTTTATTCATTGAATAAGTGTTTTCTGGCGAATTACACTGAAATAGCTGAGCAATAAACGTATCTTACTTTTAGAGGGCGCCGGTAGCTCAGTGGTATGCGTGCTTGCCTTCTGAGATCAAGATCGTGGGTTCGAAACCCGACCGAGACTTACCTCCCAGATAAAATATCTTACTATATTTTATCTGGGAGGTAAAATAAACTTAAACACGCCGTTCTTCGGATGGAACTTTAAGCGATGGTCCCGAGTCTGTCAGGTAGTACTCGTTAAAGACCCCTGCCCAAGGTGAATAAAAATTTAGGGAAGGCAAAATTTTGGACTCCCTCAGTAGAGTCGGGCTCATGACCATTAGAGTGACGAAAGAGCGCTCTGGTAGTAGGATAGTAGGCGATATGACCTCATAGTTAAAGCCCAGGCATAAGTCATAAAACCAAACCTAATCTAACCTCTATAATAATATAAAACCTCTATAATATAAAAAAATAATGGAATTAATAAATCCACTTTCGTATTAATGGCATCCTCGATACGTTTTGAAAATTATTTGCGATGTATTCTAATTTTTTATGAATGACGTCAAGGATGTCATAAGACTTCATTGATAGGTTACATTTTACTCATAAATATGTAGTAATTGTATCTAGAATTTCCCTAGTTTCGTATGCCTGTATCTATAAAAAGCGTTGGATGCTTGCTAGAAATTTTCAAATTTTTCTTTCCTAGATACTTATCGGGAGGTTAGGAAAAACAAACCAGTCATGAAGAATCTTCAAAAAAAAAAAAAATGTCTACCGAGTGAAGATTGCAATAATGTAAGTTAACTACATAGAGTGCAGTGTACCGAGAGAACTAGCTGGCATGTTATCAGCTGTTATCACAAGAATGTGTGGAATGCAAGGACCAAAGGTAAACAGAGGGAGGCTGTCACGAAAGTAAACAGAGTACAAGGACAACAATTCTCTCTCCTATAATTATAATTAGTCATACAGAGTATATCTACCATTCCACAGGCAATCAGCCACAAAGAATGTCAATATTGATACAACAGGTAAATACGTGTGCAACATTCCTCAACTCCTCAATGGAATTTGTATTAATTAGATCGCAATATATTGTTACATTACACCATAAAGGTTGCTAAAAACAGTACTCGTAAGGAATTTAAAAAATTAAAATTTAATTGTTTCCCGGATATTTTAAGAAACATCAATTTTTGAGATTTTTTCTTTTCGAAGTTTATCTTACATTAGTGTGCAATCTAAGGTGATTGTTAAGAAGTAAATAAAGTTACTATTATCAAAGAATATTTACTAAAGTTTTAGTTGAAATGTTTCTCCCCCCTCCCCCCCCCCCCACCCCCCCCAGATAAATGTATAGGGAAAGTTATGTAATCGATCAGAAATTCGACAAAATGTAAAAAAAAAAAAGTCTGACTCTCTGTCTCTTTGTGAACACAATAACTCCCGATAGAATGAACGTATCGACACGAAATTTTATATGTATGTCTACAACCCTCTAAAAAGGACACCTATTGATTTTCAGCCAAATCGGCCGAAGGGAAGAAGAGAATTAGGGAGGAGACTCAACACAAAAACGCTTATAACTGCCATTGTAATGAATGTATTTACACGAAATTTCATATGTAATTTCAAAGCCTTATAAGGAAGGTGATAGAGGGACCTTAACACAAAAATACCAAAAACTGCCGATGTAATGAATGGACCTATATGAAATTTTATATTTAAATTATAAAACCTCATAAGGATGGTAACTAATAATTTTTAGCGAAATCGGACGAAGGGAAGGGGGCCAGAGAAGGGGGACTCGACTCATCGACTATTTTTTATGGTTTTAAATTTTAAATATCTCCTCTACTTTATCGCATTATTAATAAATAATCTTATCGCGTTATTATCAATGTTCTAGCTATTGAAATTAAAAAAGTTTATATTAATAAAAATTATTATTAAATTAAATTAGTTTTATTGTAAAACTGTGTTTATGGAAAAAATTGGAGTGAACATGCTCTTTGTGAAACTCAGAATGTAAGTAGTGCCTGTAAGGAGATAGCTCCACTATAGAAATATATCTCCAGTTTGTGTATCCTTCTCTGGAGGGAAGAAAACTGCGTACATCGCCGTATCACCATAACCGTTTTTGTATAAAAAACAAAATGGCGTCGACGGATCACTGAATCATCGTACTTCCCCAGTACGAATTAATCAATTTAGTTTTTGCTCTCCTTCCTAAACCAATCGACCGTTTGGGCTACAAATCAACAGCTGACCTCGTAGATTGGGGTTTTTGAGTTGAGCCGACCTCTGATCCACCCTTTCCCTTTGGACAATTTGGCTGAAAATCAACAGGTGTCGTTCTTATGGGATTCTACGGGCAATATACATATTGGGAGTTATCGTGTTGACAGAAATTTTCTTGGAATCAGGGGGTCAGAAAACATGAAATTTTAATAAAAACCACATGAAATTTCTGACCGATTAAATAACTTCCCCTATATTTCGTATAACTGAAAAAGTAAAAATCATATAACTCTGAGTTGGTTTGTTATTTCCATCTTGTTTGTGAAGTTATTTGAATTAGAAATTGATATTCTTAACTCCATGGTATATGTATGGAGTCACAGTCGTCTTTCTGGAAATATACAGAATTAAAATTGACTTCGGTTAATCACTGGTAAAATATTAATTATTACTATTGGATGTGTAAACAACTCAGGCCCCCTCCCAACAAAAAAAAAAAAAAAATTACTGTAGTAAACTCATGAAACTGTGACGAAAAAGAGATCAGATATAGTACATTACGCGCAGCAAAGCCAGTGCACATCCGAGCTAAGTTTCGAAGGGGATAGATACTCGTAAATATCTGCGTAGATCGTAAGGGCGTATTTACTTCGTTGTGTTACGTTACAGATGCCACACTATATTATAAGCTAATTTAGCTAGTTGTGAAAATGCGTTTCAGTAATAAGTAAGCCGTAAAATAACTATATTTTCAAAATTATTCCCGTTTTTATCATTTCGATTATATTCTAATTACGTAATTAACGTAAGTATTGTCAAAAAAATCAAATAAAATAAAAAAAATAATAATAAAATAGCTTTATTGACATTATTTTAGAACAAAAGCCTCTCCTTTTGGAGGTTTTGAGTCTACTGCTCTTTCAACAGAAGAAATCAGAAAAGAATTTAACGATTGTTCCTAAATTAAATTAAATTATTTCTTAAGTAAAACTTTTACTTCTTGATTAAAAATAAAATAAAAATAAAACAAGATAGAGCAAAACAAAAGCAAAAAGTAAAAAGTAAAAAAAATTAAGTGAAAAAGTAAAAAAAATTAATTGCAACAAATTACTTATAAATGAATAAATCCTAGATTTGGAGGCATAGGCATATTTATAACAGAACACAAAATGACTCACATGACTTTTTTCAAATATGATTTTGCCTTCCATCGAAATCCTTCTCTTTTATGACCAATTTGGCTGAAAATCAAAAAGAAAACTGGTCATCACCGGTACTCACTTGAAAAATAGAGTGACAATATTAAAGGAGATCCCGCGACAAACGCCGCCTCAATCATCTCGGAGTATTGTGACAAATATAAATAGATATGGCAAAAGGATTATTTTGGGAAGAGAGGTTCGTGTGGAATTCGAAAAAAAGGGATTTGATGAGGTCGTGGACAAAAGAAACTTTGAGGTCGTTGTGTAACCATACAAAATTAATGTTTTTTTTTTTGTGTTTTTATATGTTTAGTAAACATTATTAGACCGGGCATCGATCAACACAAGAACTGGGAGAGGAAGGCCGGTCCAGAGTGAGCCAGACCCAGACTTTTGACCTGACGGTATTTAGAGTAAATGTTGGTAGATAAAAATCTTTACTGGAAATCAGAAAAATTTCTAATTTGAATAAGAAAGTCAATTAGTGTCAAAAAAAGGCCAAGGAAGACGAAGAAAATCTTTGAAGTTAACAACAAAGAAATGGGAGTTGAGGAAGAAAATGTGTTTATGATAGAAAAAAGAAAAACAACAGAAAATTGAGTATAATTAAAACAATCTGACGAGCTAAACGTTATTCTTCACCTTTTAATAACTTTAAAAATTATTAATTTATTTCCTTTGAAGTTTTTTAATGAAATTTTTATTATATCCTTTTTATAAATATCAAATTAACATGATGCAATAAAAATCTTTTGTTCATTTTTTTTTCTCTTTTATTAATTAAAAATAATCTAATGTTACTTTCTACCATAATTATCATACTGCTATTGTTTGTTTTTGTGATGTTAACTATGAGGACATATCTTCTACTACCATCTAATTTTGCATACCGAGATTTAATCACCTAGGGTAGAGATTTCTAGAGAGGTTCGGGGCCGAAGGACGGCGTGCTGAAGGTCATTTTTTGGTTTTCAAACCTTTGATCTCGAGCACAGTAGGCAAGCACGCTACCTCTATACTGGTCCCCTGTAAAAATAATCAGAACGAGGCAATACATAGCAACTTTTTCCCTTGTAGTTATTGTTGACACACGGTCTACTTAGTATTACCTTGAGCACGCCGTCCTTCAGATGGGACGTTAAGCGATGTAAAATACTCGTTGAAAACCTCAGGGTACCTGAAAACCTTAGGTCACAACCGGGTTGAAACATTAAGGTCTGCCACAGTCGAGTTGGGCTATAAGCTTCATAACACTTTCGTTATATCAGCAGTTATTGGGGTTTCTAAAGGTCGATTTACACACAACAGTGACGTGACGGGCCCGTGATTCCACCGACGAGGTTGAAAGTATTCTTCTTATGACCGTGACAGTGCAAACAGTGCTCTCGCCGTCACCGTACCGTGATCGTCTGGTTACTTCTCAACAATATTTTCTCACTTCACGGCCGTGTCACTGACAGATTTTTCAGTTTATTTTTCGTACATTGTTTGAATGTTATGGATATATGAATTGTTATGTATTTGAATGAACTAAATAAGTAAATAATCTCGTTACGTAAGATATGCTACGTAGGTACTTATAACGTATGATATGCTATGTACTTATAAAGTTGATAATAGTTGTTAATTTAAGTTTTTACTTTTTAGTCTTCACTTATTTTGTTTCATAATAGATTATTCACCATTATTGTCAACTTCTGTAAATTGCATGTTTATCTTACGGTTAGTGTAATGTGTTTTCTATGATCCTTTTTCAGCAATATATACATATATGTATAGGATATTATTCTGTTGAATAAAATTAAAAAAATGTTAAATAAATCAATTTTTATTGAACACTTATATTGTCTAATTCCACGTACATGCACATAAACCACACCGTACCCGTTTTGCCTTACGCCATCGTCAAGTTCAACAATAATATAGATATTAGCTAGGCAGACATAATTATATTATCTTACCTCTGATGAACTTGCAATTGACTCAACAGTAAGTTGAACGAATTTTCTGACATTCTGAAGTACTCATAAAACTTTTCTCCATCGTCCATCAATTACTTGTACAGACTGAAAAATTCCCCTTCTGTTCCTCTGTCTTTCCTCTGTGTTGCCTGATGGACCCACTTGTTCTTCCTATTCTTCATCCAATATCAGAGCATCAAGCTCATATCAAGAGGTCATCGTCCGATCAAGTGCACTGCCACACCACGGATGAAACACCAATATGAGATCACGGCTGGTGGAATCACGGGCCGGTCACGGCACTGTCACATCACTGTTGTGTGTAAATCGACCTTAAGTCGCCCCCCTCCGCTGACCTGAATTTCTGACCGATTACATAGCTTGTTCTTCGTGCAGCTGAGGAAGTAAAAATGAAGGAATGGCTCATGAAGTATTGTGAGAAGAGGAAGGATAAGGATTCAACACTTTAGTATCCTGTCTATCTCTAGCCAGAAGTGGAAATCGTAATCCAACCTTTACCATTGTTCAATCTTCTGTAAACGATGCCGTCGAACCTTTTGAACATAGGAAAACGTACAAGATTCAATTTTTTTTCTACAATTTTTGCCATCTGACAGATAAATAATTTTTTAACAACAAAATCAATGACATTCCTTACTTTTGAAATCGATTCTTGATTTTTGCATTTTTCCAAATTAAAAAACGAAAAATCTAGGTAGTCAGGAAATGGATTCTACGATTATGGTACTTTTCTGATTGTCGTTCACTTTCGTCTTAAAGCCCGGGCATCTCTGGAGGCTATGAAGCAGCTATCTAAGCCACTACGCCGTGAGGAGGCTCACAATAAAGTGCTAACCGCCAGTTACACAAACTGATAGCGTTACATGTTAATACAACGTAACTAGTAATTGTTAGAAATTATAATTTATGGTCTTAACTTTTATAATTTATGAAAAATAAAATAAAAAAAAATGTTGTGAAGTTTTTAAAGTAGTGAAGAATGATAATGATCACGGCGAAGTTACAAGAAGAGTTTTAAAAGTTCGAATCACTAATGGCTTACTAAAAAAATATGTAAACTGCCACTTAGAGTACCTACCTATATAAAAGTTGGGAAAAGTAATGAAAAAAACAAATCAGTGCTTGGGCCTTACGAAACGTGAGTTTAAATTAGTGTAGCATCATTCATTTGTCTTTAGAGATATATAACATAACGTATCTAGGAAGAGGAGGGAGCACGCCGTCCTTAGGATGGAACGTTAAGCGATCGTACCGGTTTTAGGTTTTTATGACTCATGCCCGGGCTTTAACTACGAGGTCATATCGCCTACTACCAGAGCGCTCTTTCGTCACTCTGGTGGACGTGAGCTTGACTCTACTGTGGGAGTCCTAAATTTTACCTACCCTAAATTTTTATTCATCTAGGGTAGGGGTCTTTAACGAGTACCTGACATCGTACAGGCTCGGGACCATCGCTTAACGTCCCATCCGAAGGACGGCGTGCTTAAGTTTATTTTACCTCCCAGATAAAATAAACTAAGGACCTCGGTCGGGACGATCGTACCGAACATGTGCCATATCAGGTCCTTATTAAAGACCTTCTACCCTATGGAACTAAATTTGGGAAGACAACATTAAGGTAGATTCGGACTCACGTCTGGTAGTATGACCTCGTAGTTAAACCCTGCCATGAGTCACAATAACTAACTTTTATCTATTTTCATATGTAAATGTATTATACATACTTTGGAGCGCTATAACTTTGAATGTATTAAATTTATCATTTTAAGGTCATTCATTTGTTGAAAATTTAATAACGAAAATTTTGTGATAAAACTAAGATTTTGATAGGATCTTTTGTTTTCGTATAAATCAAACAAACGTCAAAAAAAATGATCTTCGAGAATTTTAAGATTTCGGCAAAATTACCTCGCAAATCGAGCTGTGGATCATAGAAAATGTGCCTTATAATCAGGTCTACACATGTGACATCTTCATTTCAAATTTCTAGTTCATCATTGTTACAATCCTTTCTGAGTAGGAGCGCCCACATGGTTCCAATCACATACACACAGAAGACATCATCGCGAAATTTGCCCCCTCAACATTTGAAACGTGAAATTCCATTGAAAACTCGATCTCAAATTTTCGCACGATTACAATGTCTCTTTATACTAAAGGTACATGGGAGCTAAGGACGAATCTCGAAGGCGAGGTCTGCCCCCGTGACTCTTCTCACTACACTTGGCTGGCCATATTGCCTCCAGATTTAATACAAGAGATGGGAGGCCATTGAGAGCACACCTCACGTAGTTATGAGAACCATTCTCAGCACTGTTCCCCTACCTTGGCCAAGTATTATTGGAATTAAGCACAGACGGTGTTGTCTTACATTCGTTAAACGCGGAGCATATCGCTAAATAGTCCATAAACAACTAAGTGAAATAACAAATAAAACCCCGGGAGGCGCCCTTATGCCCTTTTTTCTCCTTCCCCAAATATACGGGAAAGTTATGTAATCGTTCTGAAATTCGATACTGAGTTTTCAACTGAATTTCATTTATTCCGATCTCTAATTCAAAAAAAGAAAAGTCGCTGGTGGACCACCTGTAATGTACTTCATAGAACGATATAATCAATTAAGTGTGATGTATAATAATAATACACACATTGTAATGATTAAAATATAAACATTACAAAATTAATTATATTTATTTTTATATAAGAAAGCAAATTTATTTTAAAACAAATGAGTAAAAAAAAAAAAATATACGGCCATCAGCTGTTTTTTTTAGTGTGTATAGAGAGTCGAGGCCTGGGTTCTATGGCGGCGGTCTGAGTGAACATGTAGAGTTGTTTTAGGCTTACATATGTTGTAATGAACTAAATAGAAGAGTATTGACATTTATTGACCAGTATTGAAACTGATCCAAAAAGAAGGTACTTTTATTTATTTATATGTACAGGATACTTGCCCGGATATAAATAACTTAATTTTAGAGAATGGCCCAAAATATGAAACAAAAAGATTGAATTAGTGTTAAGAATTTAGTTTTTAAGATTTTTTTCTTTCGATTTTCGTTTGTTTCAATGTTTAGTTTTTAACTTTAATAATGTAGTTTTAAGAACATACATAAACCCAATATTTGTTCTCAAAAATTATATTCTATTCATTTTCCCTGTTGGCCCAGTAAGATAATTAGAAGACCTTTGGATTAGAATTAATATTATTGAAAACAATGAAAAATGGCATCTCTTTAGAAATCCAAATGAAAAGTTAGTTAAATGAAATTTTTTAAAAATATACGTGCACTTTCTTCAAAATTGCACGTCTTGAACTTTTGATACTTTTTTAGGGCCCTTTTCGAAAAACTACTGAAGAAATCAAAATTTAGTAAAAGAAAAGAGATAAAATTTCTACAGGAAATGTGGTAATTTATTGTTTATTTATTCATTGTTTATTTAATTATTAATATTAATTCAATTATTATTTCTATTTCTATTTATTTATCATTTATTTAAGTTTAACAATTAACATTTAAACCTCTTCTTAAGCCTTTTTTTTTTTACCACATATTTTTTTTACCACATAAGTTTTTGCATCTCCCTGTCTCACATAGGGGCTTCTGAATTCTCATATTAAATTTTATGTTGATAAATACATTACATCGGCAGTTATTAGTTTTTTATGTTGAAGCATCATCCAAATCGGCTAAGGAAGGGGGGCTTAGAGACGGGGCTTAACATACAAACTCTAATAACTGACATTATAATAATGAATGTTAAGCGATGGTCCCGAGCCTGTACGATGTCAGGTACTCGTTAAGGACCCCTACCCTAGATGAATAAAAATTTAGGGTAGGCAAAATTTAGGACTCCCACAGTAGAGTCGGGCTCATGTCCACCAGAGTGACGAAAGAGCGCTCTGGTAGTAGGCGATATGACCTCGTAGTTAAAGCCCGGGCATGAGTCATAAAACCTAACCTAACCTAACCTGAATGTATTTACACGAAATTTCATATGCAAATTCAAAACTCCATAAGGACGACAGCTATCAATATTTCAGCCAACAATAAATAGCTACTGATTGTCCATTTTTTTTTTTGAGCTAAAAAATGTTGGATGGGACATAAAGCGATAGCTCCGAGCCTGTGGGATGTCAGGCACTGGTTAAAGACCTCTATCCGACGTAACAAAACCTGGGTAGGCAAAGGGCACTCCAGTGATAGGCGATATGATCTGGAAAACCATAAGAACTGTGTATTCCAGACGGAGAGGCCTCCTCCAGGACGTCTCATGCTGGAGGTGTGTGTAACCTTCCTGGTCGGCTCTCCTCCCACCATACAATGTCCTCCTCCAGGACGTCTCATGCTGGAGGTGTGTGTAACCTTCCTGGTTGGCTCTCCTCACACCATACAATGTCCTCCTCCAGGACGTCTCATGCTGGAGGTGTGTGTAACCTTCCTGGTCGGCTCTCCTCCCACCATACAATGTCCTCCTCCAGGACGACTCATGCTGGAGGTGTGTGTAACCTTCCTGGTCGGCTCTCCTCCCACCATACAATGGCTTCCCGCTAATCACCCTCCGGAAGATGATAAAGCATACCGCTATTGTCAGCTTCCATTCGTTCTGTCTCTTCTCTTCTCTCCCAGCACCATGTCCTCCTCCAGGACGTCTCATGCTGGAGGTGTGTGTAACCTTCCTGGTCGGCTCTCCTCCCACCATACAATGGCTTCCCCCTAATCACCCTCCGGAGGATGATAAAGCAGACCGCTATTGTCAGCTTCCATTCGTTCTGTCTCTTCTCTTCTCTCCCAGCACCAGGTCCGCCTCCTGTTAATTAAGATAGTTGCTCCGTCCAGGCCACCGTATACAAGATCTACTCTCTCAAGATCTCTCAACAGACCGATGATCCCAGGATCTTCCGGGCATAGTCAGTCTCATCAATGAAATATAAGAACAGTTTTCTCTCTAGATTTATTTGATTCTATGTTGTTTTCCAGGATTCAGATCAAGTATGAATTAGTGGAAGACCGAATTAACGCTTTTCATCTAGATATCAAGATTTTTTTTTCAAAATAGTATGTAGGTATTTATTCAATTTTGAATAATACAATAAAAGTTTTAATGATACCTACAGTTTTTTGCGAGTTAGTTTTAATACAGTTTTTTTAAAAATGTTAATTCACTCCGACCAATCAAACTTTTATTATATTTGGACGGAAAACTGAAATGTATCAATGTAAATATTTTCAGCAAAAATGTGGAAGTGTATTGTAGCAACTGGAGGAAGGTCAGAGATCCCTCCGTACTCAAACGTACCTGTACACAACTCAGATCTACGGAACTTCAATACGAGCTAATAGGTGTCGGGGCTATCAGCTTTATAAAACAGGAATAATATCATTTTCTAATTAAAACATTAATTTTGGTTACAAAAAGCCAAAAATGTTTCAGTAATGATATGATTTGATATAATATTTTTGGATTTATGAGAGAAAATAGCGGCATTTAAAACCGACCGAAATGTCAATTGGAGGAAATATACTGTGATAAGAAACTTTGCCCACCCGAGTTTTTCAGCCGAAATTGCTTAATGAGGAAACGAGTTTAGAGGAAGAGTGAAAACTTAGTTAATTAGAGGTAATAACAACTAAAAAAATTCTGGGGTCGAAAAATATGAAATTTTTGGTAAACATAGAATTTTTATAACATAATTCATACTAAGTATACTTGGGGCAGTTAAACCTGTATGAGCAGGCTACTGAGAAAATAAATTACAAATATATATTTTAATTTATTTTATTTTACAATTCCTTTATTATATTTATTTATTTATATTTTTGTTTTCATTGGTAGATCATTAGCCATCATTAAGAGGCCTTAGATCATTAAGGGTGTCTTTTACAAAGAGAGAGGCGCTCTTACAAAAAGGCACCCTTACCGCCTTCCTTTCACAGCCAGCCCACATTCTAAACGTGAACTAAGACAGGATCAACTCAAGTATATTTCTTTACCTTTTTTCTTATTTAGAAAAAAAAAAATAACATTCAGCAAATAAGGACCACAGTAATGGCGTTGAGAGAGAGTTACTATATCAGCACAGAGCCTCGTCACTTCTAATATGTCTACATCAAGTAGAGGCGTTATCGGCAAATCAATCCAAGCGCCTCTAACGGCAACTGTTTCAAGATCGATAGAAGGAAATTATTTTAGAAAATGTCTGGGTTTATCAAATCTTTTCATAAAACGTTTTTGAAAAAATGTCAATATATTTCCCCTGCTCGAATCTATCAATTAAATTCCAACCAATCGATTTGGGATACAACCAATCGATTTGGGATAAAACCAATCGATTTGGGATAAAACCAATCAATTTGGGATAAAACCAATCGATTTGGGATAAAAATCTATAGTTGACTTACATAGAGACTTCTGAGTCGTCATACTAAATTGTGTGTCGATACATTCATTACATCGGCAATTATTAGGTTTTTTGTTTCTCTGATCCTGCCTTCACTTCGGCCGAATTCCCAGAAAAATAATAGGTGCTGTCCTTATTGTGTTTTGAATTCAAATATGAAACTTTATGTCGATACATTCATTACAAGAAGCTTTTGAGTTACGCCCCTTCTGATGCGACCGATTCAACTAAAATTGAGGATTTTCGATAAACATAAACAATTTCGTGTCGATAGATTCATCCTATCGGGAGTTATCTTGTTCACAGACAGACATACAGACCTTTTTTTCATTTTAGGAATCAGAGGGGGTCGGAAAACATGGAATTTCGTTGAAAAATTCAGCATCGAAGTAATAAACATATAATGCTTGTATAGTGAAATAGAGTGACACTAAACAAATAAACGAAGAACCGTTTGTATACAATGATCGTGCCAGTCTCCAGGTTGCGAGTTGAGATTTCAACAGAATTTTATGTTTTGCGACCCCCTGTTCCCAAATATGAGAAACGTGTGTCTGTGAACACGATAACTCCATATCTGCACGAAATGTTTTATGAGTCAGAATTTCATAAGGACAATAATTCTTGTTTTTAAGCCGAATGGACGGCAGATTAGAGGATGGAAGGACAACACAAAAACCGTGATAACTACCGAGGTAATTAATGTATCAACACGAAATTTTATATGTAAGTTCAAAGTCTAATAAGGAAAATACCTATCAATTTTCAGTCAAATTGGTTGAAAGAGAGTGGGGCATAAGAGAAGGGGGCTTACAACAAAAACCTTAATAACTCTCGATGGCACCAACAAAAAATTTAGTATGAAGGTTTAGAAGCCCCTGAGTTGATATTCAACCAAATTGGGTTCAAAGGAAGAGCGGAAACTTAGTTAATTAATTCGCGCTGGGGAAGTACGTTTTTATAACTACGTCGATAACTTGTTTTTGGGGGGAAACGAAGTGAACCTCGAGGCTGTATTCCCAAGACATTATCCTACTCTGAAATCGGTACCTCCTGTACAGTCCTGGCTATCTAATGGTACAGGTCTACGAAGTGTTCAAAAAATAACGGGAATTTTCGGTTTTTGAAAAGAATTTTATTTATTCGTCTACTTCAAATTTATCCCCTTCAAAATAGTCCCCATTAGATAGTATACACTTATGCCAGCGCTTCTTCCAATCCCCGAAACACTTCTGGAACTCGATCTTTGGGATAGCATTTAGCCCTCTCAGCGATACGCTTTTAATATCATCTATGCTTGTGAAACGACGGTCCTTTAAGGTTCTCTTTATTGTTGGGAACAGAAAGAAGTCACAAGGAGCCATGTCTGGCGAATATGGAGGCTGGGGCATCATTACAGTGTTGTTTTTGGCCAAAAATTCACGAACAAGCAATGAAGTGTGAGCAGGTGCATTATCGTGGTGCAAAAGCCATGAATTGTTTCGCCACAAATTCGGGCGTTTTTTTTCGGATTGCTTCAAGTAAACGACGTTGCACTTGAAAGTAGTATTCCTTATTGATCGTTAGACCTTGTGGCAAGAACTCATGGCGCACTATGAAAATCGAAGTCATTACCCTTTCTGTAATCGGTACCTCCTGTACGCTCCTGGGTATCCCATGATACAGGTATACAGTATGCTACAGCTAATTAAGAAGGCACCCTATTTCAGGTCTTCCAACCCCCTAAGACCCTATCAGGTAGGTATTATCTACCTCAATTTATCGCTCCAACTTATATTTCCCCTCTCAGAGCCTCTCCCCCACCCCTCCATTAATTTATCAAGGATCAATATCTCGGCTCATTGATAATTATTCAAGTCTGACATTGACGTATTGAGAACCCTCTTAAATAATAACAATTTCCTCGGCAGCCCTACTAACTGACTTACAATAAATATTTCATACAATATTTTTCATCTATTTTTTTTTTCTTTACAAACAGTAAGATTCACAACTGTATAAATACTATATACAACAAGCAAATTTGCTAAAACAGTAAAATATGGCATTGTCAAAATGTCAGGAGGGGGAATCACCCAGTGGTGACACTCCCTAGGCACTGAGTTGCACTCACTGTTACTGGTGCTACTAAGGAGGTCTCTAGGCCATTAGCGCTGAGGCGTCTTTGGGGAAGTGTGGCAGAAGGACTAGAGGATTACTATAGGAGGAGAATAACTTTTTGTACCTGGATTTATTAGCTACTTTGGTAATGTAGAGAAGTCAATATTCATTTCAGTTTTTTTTTATTATTATTTTTTTTTTAATTTCCTCAGCTATACGATGTACACGGGAAGTTATGAAATCGGTCAGACATTCGATCTTGTAAGAAAGGTAAGTGTAATAATTTAGTTTTTCTCAAATCGATATTTAAGAACTTCCATTAACCCTCCTAATACCACGTGGGGTCAAAAAAGACCCCATGCGTTTTAAAATGTGTATGAACTGCTCAATATAATTTCTATTTCGATGAGGCTTCAGGACATTTATCCGTAGACTATCTCCATTCGATTTCATTAAGAAAATGTATTCAGTTTGTATTTTAAAAATTGATATAAAATAATATTTTTACAAAAACGTAGTTGGGGTCACGCGGGACCCCACGTGGTATTATCCGTATCACATTTTCGTTCGTCTGATGAGAAGAATTTCCAAGAAGTTCCACTCAGTAAACAATTCCGAAAAGTTATCTTTGCTCTTCAATTGACCTGCAATTCGAAGAAGACATTACCCGCACCCGCTGGAGTTTTTCCTGGAGCTCTTTCTGATCAACATTTCTTGGTTTCCACTTCTCGTTCACCTCTTGAATTTTATTTAGATCTAATTTCAGTATGCGTTGACGGTTCGGACCGTAAAGATAAATCATGGAACACATTGTGTCCTCGCGAACGTTGATGTTAGTAGAGCGTGCCAGGGAGATTGCAGGGTTTGAATCTGAGGAGGCCCTTGTGGAAACGGAACAGCTCGAAGTGATCTCCGATGTTGAAGACGTTTTGGAAACGGACGATGAAGAACTTGATGAGCTAGAAGCACGTATGTAAAAACCATGTCACAAAAAAATTTCTTTGCGCTAAATGTAAATAATAATAGCACCCATAGTGTGAATATACTTTTATAAGTTTCATGATTTACTTTTTTTTGAATAAACATTTTTTATACCATTTTTTCTCAACTTTTTTAACTCTTTGTTATTTTCCCCTCATTTTTGAATGAACTTGATTGAAAAAGTTAGAATGAAAAGCTAGTTGGTACATGAAAAATTGAAAAATGAAGTGGTATTTTTCGTTTCACATGTCACGTGGTATTAGAAGGTTTAATAATTCTGTAGAAAAGTCGAAGTCGCTGGTTCAATGAGTCACGTTATCTATATGTGAGGGTTCCAAGTCAGCCTTCTGCAGAGTTTACACCGCCCCACAACTCTGCCTCCATTCGTCCTATCAATCTTCTCTCTACTCTTTCACAGATCTTCGAGAACTATGGAGAACTATTCTAGAAAACCTCATTTCTTTTCCGTCGCCTAGTTGAGATGCGACTACATACCTGTCCCAGACAGACAGTGGCCACTCCCTGTGATATATACTCCAGCATCCCTTATATCTCTGATAATGCTATAAATCCCAGGTATGACAGACACAGACCTCCACCTCTTTCTCTTCCTACCACCTCTGCTTCATTCCTTCTCCTTTGATAAGATATATTTCTTTTGAACCCCTGTTTTATAGAATACAGAGAAAGTTATGTAACTGGACAAAAAACAGAATTTCATGTTTTCCCAACCCTTAAATCCAAAAAATGTCATCAGTGGAATTTTCTTTCTCCCCCCAAACCCACCGGTATACCCACACAATTCAGAAGTGTGTCGCAAAATAGAATAAATAAATTAATAAAAAATAAAATCAATTCAAAAATATATCAGGTGTGTTCAAGACCTAGATTTTCTTATCGATGGGACGTTAACCGATGGTCTCGGTCAGGCACTCGTTAAAGACCCTAGGTACCTAAACCTGAACAGGCAGTATTTAGGACTCTCACTGTATATCAGGACTCATGTTCGCCAGAGGGACGAAAGAGCGCTCTGGTAGTAGGGCTAACTCCAGTGAGTTTAGAAAAGACGTTGATCCGTTATTAGCTGGTTCTGTATTAGTAGTTACAGTAATGTACAACAGAGTCGCACTGCAAACTATCGTTCCTCCTATTATTGTCCAGGATCCATGCCATCCCCAGTCGTTTTCTTCATATTTCACATAATTCTATAACCTATTCATAATTATATTCCTGCCTTAAATCTTTGATTTGTTTATTAACCGAGATTAATTTTTCTTGATTAGAATTTTTTCTTTTCTACTTTTTGATAATACAAACTGTTAACTGCAACTGGTGATAACTATTATAAGTTAATCTTTCCTTATTTTTGTTAGATACAAATAAATATTTGCTTATCGATAAGCACCGTGACAAAATTATTTTTTTCTAAGTGTGCTGTGAAGTGAAAAAGGTTGGGAATTACTACCCGAAACTTTTCTTCTCTTCGGCCGATATGGCTGAAAATCTGTCTTACTTATAGTTTCTGGATCCAAAAAATTGTATATGGATCCATTCATTCTATTAGTTTTGGCGTGTTCAAAGACAGAACAAGGCCTTTCTGATTTATCATTATGTTTTAATCTTTCTACTCCTCAATATATTTATATAGGTATGTTAAGCAATCGTTCCGAGTTTGTACGATGTCTGGTGTACTCTTTGAAAAACCCTATTCTAGATGAATAAACCTGTATGGGCAACATTTAGGGCTCTCACAGTCGGGCTCATGCTCACCGGAGTGACGAAAGAGCGCTCTGGTAGAGCCCTGGCATGAGTCACAACAATACTTCTCAATATGGTTTGCAATCTTGAAACCCCAAATTCTAACCGAATCCCAAAAATTTTAGGGATTAGGTACTCGAGTATTCAAAAGATTCAGGATTCTTAAATTTTTAAATAATAATTTGGCAGTCAAAAAGGTTCATCGAAGTCACAATTATAACAAAACATTTGTTCATTTTAAAAAAGTGAGCTACTTATATTTAAAACATGTCTCGTTTTCAAAAAAATTGCTCTACTCCTATGAACAATGGCTGTCAGATCTTTGTTTTTTGATAGAAGTAAATGTATATCTTTATATTATTTAGTTTATTTATTTCCAAGACAAATCGTAAATAGAATTTTAAGTCTATAAAAACAAATTAAAATTTGTCTTAATAGGTAGCTTACCACAAAGGAAAGCTTAACGAAATATTTACATAATACGTAAAATGAAGTGTCCGGACGCAACTCTATCTCAAAAAGTCGGCGGTGAATCATCTGAAATGTACTTCCCCAGAACGAATTGATCAGTTAACCTTTCGTGCCCCTCCAAAAGCAGTCGACAGTGCCGGGGGCTTCTAAGCCCCCATACTTCATTTTGTGTCGATACATTCAATACAACGGCAGTTATTAGGGTTTTTGAGTTAAGCCTCTGCGCTAATCCCCCTCCCCTTGGGCCGATTTCGTGTCAATACATCCTATCCTATCAGGAGTTATCTTGTTCACATACAGACATTTTTAATCATATTTGGAATTTTGGGGTCGGAAAACATGAAATTTCAACGAAAACATAACTTCCCCTCTACGTCGTGTAGCTGGTGAAGTAATATTTCTTTAGGAGCCAGGAATCCTGCATTCTTCTGCGTCATTGATTGGTATCCTTTGAATGTCTGGATTGTCTAATGCATTTTTTTAAAAACAGATTGTAGGATATCTGCCTGAAAGAGGCTGGTTCTCTGTGTAGAGAGAGATAGCTCCACTCCGGCTGCACTTCATAGATAGTGCATCTCTGAAGGCTCCCGCCTTAGATCCCGGACCTTGGTGTCTCAGCCTTATCGCAACTATCCCAGGCTTTCTCCTTACTTTATAAATAAAGTACACAGCCATCCCAAACAACACATTTTGTTAACTATACCCAGACAAAACATCTCCACAAGCACAGTGGTACAAACCATTTTTTTGCGGCCGAAATGTTTTTTTTATGAGTTGAGCCTCGTCATTGATGTACTTTCCCTTCGGCTGATTCCGCTGAAAATTGTATCGTCCTTATGGATAAACCTTATGATTACTACCCTTATTCCTGTCCCGTTTTACTACCCCTAGTAATGGGGAAGTTACATAATGGGCCAGATATTTGATAGTATGTTGTCACTGGAATTTCTTGTTGTATATGTGTGTGTCTGTGAACACGATAACTCTCAAATGAATATATCGACACGAAATTTTTTGTATGCGTCCCCATGAGAACTTAACAATCTTCATCCGATTCGACTTAACGGGACCAGAGGACGGGGGCTCATTTCAAAAACACTAATGACTGTCGACGTAATGAACGTATCAACACGAAACTTTTTATAAGGTGTAGTGTAATGGATTTGCGACGGCATCTAAATATAAATTTAAAAAGTAAAGTAAATAATACATATAGACAGTAATGGTGAAATAAACCCTTAATTCTGGAGGCTGGCTAGAGGGACCCACCCGGCTCAGGTACCGAGGGATAGCCTAGTTACCTGTGAGTATTTGTATAGTCTTTTACAACCCATCGAGTTGACAGAAGAATGGAACTAGGAAGATAGTACCCAGATTATAACTCCAAGCCCGCTGTTAGTGGTATATAAAACTGCCAACATAAAGATGACAAGGGCAAATAGGGGCATATTAAAAATATCTGGAATGTCCAAACTAAAGTGGACCGAGGTCAAATTGATTGCCTCCCAGGCAAAATTCCGAAATGGCCGAGGAGAAGAAAGAAGGAGAAGTAGTGGGGGAAGATGCCAGTTCAGGAGCCAGGAGGAAGTCGGGGGTTCATCGAGCAGACAGTTGAGGTCTAGAGGTGGAAGTGGACACTTCACTTTTCTGGAGCAGTGGAAGTCTGGAGAATCATTTCGTCAGTCGAGATCCACCAGTGGAGGTCTTTAGCTCCAGTCCAGATGAGCCGTTGATGCCCAGACCTTGAGGAGGAACTCAGCCAGCCGACAGCCCTCTTTCTACTCTCTGGCCATCGCAGACCTCCCTAGCATCCAATCATCAGCTATCTACCCAGCCCCGTCTCTCTACAGATTTCAGTAGTAATAAGGTCTATATTTTATTTTTAATTTTAATTATTTATTGTTTTAGCATAAATATATTTTTTTTAATATGAGTTACTAAATTTCCGTAGTTTGTTCCTATGCTCCACCCAAAGTCACTATTGATTTAAGAATTTAGTTTTTCAAAACTCTTTTCGCTGACGAATCCTTCGCCTTTGGTTATAGAAATCCAATTCGTATATAAAAATCAGTAAATTTAAATGATTGTTCTATTACATAATAGAGCTGGCATCCTTTGGACATTTTAAATTAGTAAAGATAAAGCAGTTTTATAGAAAATCTCCGCAATTTAGATTTAAAGCAGATTCAAATTGTATTTTTTTTTAAATTAAAACCGCGACGCGCAACTTTAAAATATTACAAAGGATTCAGAAGTCCCTAAGCAAGACAACTTTTAACTTTTATCCAAATCGAAACCAAAATTTTCAACACAATTTTTTGAATAATTACCCTATTTATATAACCTCTGTAATGTAAACAAACCCGTTGCCAAAGCAACGGATTTATTAGCAACGATATATTTTTTTTTATCAAACCGAATTTAGAAGACGAAATCAAAGTAAAAGAAGAAAGAAAATTAAGAAAGAAGAAAAGAAAATGGAAATCTGAAGAACAAAACAAGTTTAAAAAGAAATAAAATACAGTAAAAGTAAAGAAAAGGTAGTTTTAGGCCTAACCTTACAGTTATCAACAAACATTTTAAATAATAATTACAAGAACCACCGACTTCAAAAGGAAACTAAATTTTAAGAAGGGATTAATTTAGCACCCAGAAACAAAATGAAACAGCTAAAAGAAGAAGGAATGAAGAAAATTTCAGGAAGTTATAAGCAAAATTAAGAAAAGGTCAATAATTAAAAAACGAGTCGGTAGAAGGTTGTGAAAATTTTTAGGAAAAGACAGTTAATTATTAAGAAAAGATTAAAGAAGAAAAAGAAGAGAAAAACTGCCCACATCAGAAAGAAAAGCCAGTAGTAAATTTTGAAGAAACGGTCAGTTCGAAAATACATCGAATCAACTAGGCCGGATCCCATCTGAAATAATACAAGTGATCCGAAAGTGTATACCACAAACTTTAAATGCTATTTTCGAGAAATGAAGAAGCCAAAATTAAAAAGAAAAGTTACAGAAAATTAAGATGACAATTTAGAAAAGAGAAGAAACGGAAGAAAGGAGAGAAAACACCAAAAAATATTAATATTTAGAAGTGAAACAAGAGACAACAGAAAAAAGAAACTCGAATTTGCTACCCATAATTCCGTGCGGAGGCAGTTTAGGCAGTCTATGTTGGGTTCTGATAGAGGTGAGACCTATGAGAGACTAGTCTCTATATTTTTTGACAATTTCAGTGAAAAGAGTGAGTTAACATGTTAAAGTGAGTACTAAGTGAATAGTGAAGGGTAGAGAGGATGCGGGAAGAACGTGGACCTCATAATTTATGTTAAAGGAGTAAAATTTGTAAATATATTTCAAGGGTGACGTCACGAGGTAGGATTCATTTTATTTTTTGTATATATTTCAATGGCCAATTTTCAAGTTCGAAGTTTTTTTTTTATTAAAATAGTTTTCATTGTAAATATGTTTTGATTTTTTTTGATTCCCCATATCTCTCTCAATGAAATTCAAATCTCAAAACTCATAGGCCTTGCGAATCAACACCTTTGAGATAAGCGCCAATCGTTATCGGGACATAATATTTAATAATCTTAATTTTCAGAATCACACCGGGAGACTTTTGGATTTTTGGATTGGTGCAAGTAACGTAGTTTGAAAATTTTACAGAGTTATTTATAACATATGTTTTTCATTTTTTTTAAGAGCTTCACTCAACCATAAGGTAGATTATTTTATTTTTGAAATTATAGATTTAATTAACTTAAATTTTTTATTATTCAAAATTTTATTCATTTTTAATTTATTGTGAAAGGCATCAAGTCAATAAAAGACATAAAACCTTTCATTATGGCATATCCCTTGTGTGGAAATTAAATTCAATTTTTTTATATACTCAAAGTAATATAACTAAAGTAACCTCAAATATAAGTGTTACAAAAGAAAACCTAGCATTATGGCATCTCCTTGTGAGGATAATTTCTTGTTTTTTATTTTTGCATTCTTTGACCAATAAATAACTCGCATAGAGTCACCGAAACATTTTTTTTATAAAGAGTAAATATGCCTAAAAGATGCATTTATTTAAAATCAGGAAAAACAAGGCCATGAGGAGATATGAGTTTCGTTGAGAGAGTGGGGAATATTGTATGAAATTTTTTCAATATATATATATATAATAATATTGAACACAATTGCGTTTGTTGCGATATTTATATAAATTTAATTTTGTTTTTGTATTAATATTTAATTATGCCATTGACGAGAGGGGAAGCAAAAAGATTAGAGGAAGAGAACAAGGGGGAGGAATTTAGTTCTGACGAAGGGTCCGAAATAGAGATTTCGGAGGAAACAGATAGGGAAATACCCGTTGCAATGGAGACCAGAGAGGGTACTAGTGAGGAAGTACAGGAGATTGATGTGGTTAGTAAAGAGACAGAGGTAGGGATGAAAGAGAAAATAGAAGAGAAACCAGACAAGATGGATAGATTCATGGAATTAATGACCCAGCAATTAGCAAATTTAAGTAGCAAGATGGACGAACAAAAAACAGACATGAACACAAAATTGACAAATTTAAGGAAAGAGCAGTTTCAAAATATAGAAAAGTTGAGAGGGGATATGAAAGAACAATCTCAAAATTTAGAGACAAATTTAAGAGGGGATATGGGGAATTTTAATAGGGAAATGGGGGACAAATTAAGAAACATAGAGTCTATGTTGAGTTCTGATAGAGGTGAGACCTATGAGAGACTAGTCTCTATATTTTTTGACAATTTCAGTGAAAAGAGTGAGTTAACATGTTAAAGTGAGTACTAAGTGAATAGTGAAGGGTAGAGAGGATGCGGGAAGAACGTGGACCTCATAATTTATGTTAAAGGAGTAAAGTTTGTAAATATATTTCAAGGGTGACGTCACGAGGTAGGATTCATTTTATTTTTTGTATATATTTCAATGGCCAATTTTCAAGTTCGAAGTTTTTTTTTATTAAAATAGTTTTCATTGTAAATATGTTTTGATTTTTTTTGATTCCCCATATCTCTCTCAATGAAATTCAAATCTCAAAACTCATAGGCCTTGCGAATCAACACCTTTGAGATAAGCGCCAATCGTTATCGGGACATAATATTTAATAATCTTTATTTTCAGAATCACACCGGGAGACTTTTGGATTTTTGGATTGGTGCAAGTAACGTAGTTTGAAAATTTTACAGAGTTATTTATAACATATGTTTTTCATTTTTTTAAGAGCTTCACTCAACCATATGGTAGATTATTTTATTTTTGAAATTATAGATTTAATTAACTTAAATTTTTTATTATTCAAAATTTTATTCATTTTTTTAATTTATTGTGAAAGGCATGAAGTCAATAAAAGACATAAAACCTTTCATTATGGCATATCCCTTGTGTGGAAATTAAATTCAATTTTTTTATATACTCAAAGTAATATAACTAAAGTAACCTCAAATTTATAAACAAAACATATAAAACCTAGCATTATGGCATCCCTTGTGGGGAAATTAAATTCAATTTTTTTATATACTCAAAGTAATATAACTAAAGTAACCTCAAATATAAGTGTTACAAAAGAAAACCTAGCACCTCCTATATTGTTTTAGTTTGATCATGCGCAATTTTCTTTCAGAGGGAGAGAGGAAACTTAATTCGGCGTTGGGAATTATATATCCGATGATTAAACGACAAGGTTTTTTTTTTTTTTTATAGCTGAGGAAGTAGAAGACTGGCATATTAAAAACAAAAAAAATATGTATATAACACTTTTGTCTCAACTGAATAGAAATAAATCAAAAAATATGAAATGGCATTAAAAATAAAACATTTTTATAACAACTTTTTTTTTATTCCTTCTAATCTCCGCCATTGAATGTTTTTTTTAATTAAATCTTGAATATTAATATTAATGTAAAAGAACTGTAAAAGTTAAAAAAACAAAATTAAAAAAAATATTTAGATGGGAGGGGGGGAGGGGGAGGGGGGGAGGTGATGGGGGGGGAGGGGGGGAAGGGGGGGTCTATTAACTGAGTCTTTAATAGAATTACAGAAATGAAAAGACGAGCTCGGGTAATTTATCTGGGCAAAGCCTCCATCTTCAATTTTCTTTTCATATTTTCAATCAAAACTTTTCCTGAATAATTACCCAATTTATATAACCTCCATATTGTTTCAGTTAGATCGTGCGCAATTTTATTTTAACTCAATTATATAAAAAAAATAAGAAAATGGATTCTTGTTTCCTGTTCTTATTCCTCAGCTAATTTTGTATTTTCACAATGTTTATTGACTTTTGGCAGAAATGTTTTGTTTTTCCACCCGCAGAATCCAAAAAAAAGTAGTCAGTGAGTCGCCGTCGATGTATCGATACTTACCCAGAACGAATTAATCAATTACATTTTCGCTCTCCCTCTTAAGTCAATCGACCATTTGGGCGAAAACTCGATATTTGATTTAATAGGTACTGAATCCTCATATTAAATTTGTGTCGATACATTCATTGCATCTGCAGTTATTAGGGTATTTGCGTCGAGCCCCATCCTCTGATCCTCTTTTCCCTTTTTGCGATTTGGCTGAAAATCAATAAGTGTCATCCTTAGAGGGTTCTGTATACACATAAAATTTCGCGTCTTTTTCAATTCATTCTACCGGATCATTCTGTCAAGTTGTCGGCAGATCACATGCCATGTACTTCCCGGCTCTCCTCTGAAACGTACCCATTTGTAGAAAATCATAGGTGCCAGATTTTTGGACTTACTGTGTCGTGTTCATTTAATTGATACAGTTGAAAAGTCGTTCAGGCAATCGTGTGTTTCCTCAAGGCTTCTTTGGAATATTCTCCATTTTATATTTTTGGAAAATTTTGATCTCTAAAAATCAATTTGTAGAGACAGTGAGAACGGAAGGATATATATATAATTTTTTTAATCTTTTATGATAAAAGATATTTTTTCTCTGGGTTATCATTGTTTTACAATTATTTATTTGATTTCATTTTTTTAATGGACTTTTTGTTAAATAATATAACTTTTTATTTTATTTATATTTATTTATTGTCAAATGTTGATTTGATCCTTAATAGTTTGTGAAGTGTAATGATGTTTAAAAAAAAAAAAAAAAAAAATTGTTTATTGTTTATGTAAGTTCAGATAGACCAGCTGATAGCTTAAACTGAAACAAGTTGCGGTGTAAATAAATTATATTATTGGACTGATATCTATTGGTTTTTTCTTAACTTTCACTGATTCGAGCTGACGAAGTACATTGCAGCTGATGCACCAATGCATGTCCAATTTTATATAATTACTAGTAAAAATGTTTTGTTACTTGTTTTCTGACTTGAGAGAGAAAGGTGGGTTATGGAGAATCCTTATGTTAGTTATTGTGACTCATGCCCGGGCTTAAACAACAAGGTCATATCGCCAACTACCAGAGCGCTCTCTCGTCACTTTGATGGACATGAGCCCGACTCTAGTGTGGGAGTCCTAAATGTTGCGGTCACTTTTCACGAATCTTTAACGAGTACCTGACATTGTACAGGCTCGGGACCATCTCTTAAGGTTTCATCCAAAGGACGGCGTGCTTATGTTTATTTTATTTCCAAGATAAAATAAACTAAAGGCCTCGGCGGGGTTTCGAACCTGCGATCTTGAGCCAACAAATGTTTGAACTCTCTTCTCTTGTCTGTGAAGTGGTCTGGTCGGAGGAAGGAAGACTGATGAAGGTCCTGTACTCATTATCCACTAGCTCAGAAGACACTGACTGTAACACAACCAGTGATTTAATATCAGAAAGGCTCCGGATATTAGCTGAATGTAGGAGAAGATAGTGGTGGGTGGGGGGGGGGGGGGCAGCCAAAGTTCCCCCCAGCCTTATAGAACCACTAAAACAATCACTAAAGGCCGCTAACTTTTAACGACTCTCAGTTAGTGGGTCGTTAAACACCGATTTGGTTTCATTACGTCAGGATTGCTGCCTCCTCGCTCTTCTGCAGTAATCCCGAAAGTTCAAGAAGTATATCAAGTGTACTGCTTAGCGGATTTTCTGATAAAAAAGTCGTCGGTGAAGCGGCAATGAACTTCCCCAGAAGGACTTAATCAATTAACTTTTCGCTCCTCTAAAACCAGTCGACCGTTTTCGCTAACATTCAATAGTTGTCTTACTGAGGGGCTCCTTAATCCTCATACTAAATTTTGTGTGAATAAATTCATTACATCGGCAGTTATTATGGTTTTTCAGTTAAGCCTCCCCTTTAATCCCCCTTTTCTTTTGGTCGATGTGGCTGAAAATCAAAAAATGTCGTCGTTATAGGGTTCTAGATTTACATATAAAATTTCGTTTCGATTCATTCATTCTATCGGTAGTTATCGTGCTCACAGAGAGACAGGACCTTTTTTTTTTCATAATTGGATTCTGGAGATAGGAAAACATGAAATTCCGTTGACAATTCAGAATTGAATTTTTGACAGGTTACATAACTTCCCCTATTCTTCGCATAACTGAGGAAGTAAAAATACAATCGATTTGAATGAAATTCAGCATCAATGAGTAATTGGGCAGGAATGAAAAATATCAAGACATGGTTATCCAAAGAATATTTTTTCGAAATATACCAAATTTTGAACAGGCATCCGCAACCCCAATGTCACTTAGAAGTTTGTGACAAAAATATATGGGAAATTTTTATTTAAATTCTTCTTTTGACAGAGTAAATATTTTCACTTCACCGTCTAGTATAGGGAAAGTTATGGAATCTGTCAGAAATTTCATGTTGAATTTCCGAGAGAATTCTTAAATGTCAACCTTAGGAATTCAAAAATTTAAAAAAATGTCCTTGGATACTCCCAAGTCAACATTTTATTTGTGGGTTCAGAAACCCATAAGAACGACACCTATTTATTTTCAGTCAAATCGATGCACCCCCGGTGTTCAGAGTTGATGCTCGGAACAACCCCCTGTTAGGTTGTCATGTTGGATATATGCCTTGAGTGAGACAAAATAAAAAAATAAAATAAGAAAGTCGTCGGTTAATCACCAGAAATGTTCTTCCCCAGGCCAAATCAATGAATCAAGTTCTCACTCTCTCTCTGAAACGAATTTACCGATTTTGTAGGTGTCTAAACTTCTACATTTCGTGTGGAAACATTTGTTACATTAACAGTTATTTCGTAAGTTACAACCCCTTCCTGATCCTCCCCTTCCCTTAAGTCGATTCGGTTGAAAGTTGATAGGTGTCGCCCCAACTGGGTTTTGGATTAATATATAAAATTTTGGGTCAATACATTCAATATTTCAGCAGTTATTGGGATTTGTCGTATAGTTGAGGAATTTAAACAATGTACACTGGTCTTTCAGGAATTTTCAGTTATAAAAAGTGGGGTTAGAGCAATTCGAGATTTTATAGCTGATATACATATATGGTTGAACCATTGGTGACAGGATGCAGGACAAGGTCGGGAATGTTCAGGTTGCACTCTTGGGTTACAATATTCCCACATTATGAGAACTCCTTTCTCACCAAGTGACATGATATGAGGGGCGTAATCAGCGATAACATGATGCTTAGCGTTGCCCACTTAGGAACATTACGCAAGTTAGTAACTGTATGTAATATATTACTTTAGAGGTAAGTGAGGTTGTTCTTTGATGTTTAAAAGCGAAACATAATACAGAAAACCGCATAGCAATGCGACTGATCGTTATCAAGTTTTACTGGAGAGCCATGTTATTATTGTTCAGCTGATCAATGTTGGCGGGAGATAATTCCTTCGCGACGCGTGTTTCCCTCCAACGTTCAGGATTTCTTACTCCTGCCTTGCTCAGCCTCATTCAATACAAAAATGGCACATGCCATTCTTAGCCTGATGATTTTTAGCCTAAAACCATCTTCAATAAATAATGACTTAATGCATAAAGACTGTACTACATTATTGATATAGAAAAAATCACAATTCCATCACAAATAAATTTAAGAAGTGAAAGACTTCATGACTTATTATGAAGACCTAGCCAATGGGAGTTGGTCAATATTATTGAATAACTAAACATTGTTCTCTTCCTCTTTTTGAAAAAGTATAGCTCAGAAATTTGCCCTTACACACATCGTAAAAGAAATAGATACAATAAAACCATTTAAAATGCAATAAGAAATGTTTAAGATACGGAAACGTAATTTTTTTCTCATTGTTCAAAAAGAAAAAAAATTAATAACCTTAATTTGAAAGACATATTTCTTGTATAAAAGTTTTCGTTTTTGCTTTAATTTTTATTTTTTTGGCAGTGGCCCTTCAGTAGTATCCTATAATTTTTATCGTAATTACTTATTATTTAATATTTGTATTATTATTATAATTTTTTTTCTCATTTATATACTATTTACTTTACTGTCTTTGTTAAATTATATATATTATTTTTTGCATATTTCGCTCTCTTTTATTTTATATTTTCTTCTTTGTGATCTGAGAAAGGGCTCGTGATCGCATCGAAATATCGTCCAAATATGTAAGAAAATGTATTTATATAAATAAAACAGAAAATATTTATTATTAAAAATATAAATAATACCAATTGTAATAGGAGTTTGATATTCATGTATCTTCTATTATTTATTTAAAAAAACAAAAAAAAAACAATTATTATTCATCTTATGTGTATCTGTTTTCTAATATTTAATATTGCTTGGTGTATATAATTTATAAACATTTTGATGCATAAAATTCTATGACTTATCCAACTATACTATACTATCTAACGGAAATGAAGAGGTATTATTACTAAAAATGCATATCACGGGTTGCCTGCTGTCAGTCGGAAGGCGAAAATTTGAGTATTTCAGATGTTGAAGGCTTTTAATATGCTATTGTTTTATATAGATCCTTCTTTCTTTCATGAAAGCCTTGTTTGAATTGAACGTTGTTGGGAACCCCCCCCCCCCCCCCCCCCCCCCCCCTTGTTCAGAAAGATAAGAGTTCAACTATAAAAGTGAACTACAATAGCGGATTTAAATTAAAAGAAAATCACCAATTCGAAAAGAAAAAAAGGAAATCAATTTGATAAATTATACAATATTATATAGATCTCCTCTCTCTCGCCTGTTGGCTATTTGTCTCCTTATAAATTAATTCAACTAACATGTATATATGAGGAGTTTGGAGCCAGAGCGGACCAACCCACAATTTTTCGGAAAATGAGTTATTACCATCCTGATGTTGGCATAGGTTCCCTTTTTCAAAACCAGTGTGGATCACTTAGTTTCTTCACTTCAGTGATAGATAGCAGCACTTTAAGTTTAGTCCACAAATATTTTGTACATATATTTTCAAAGTCCCAATGCATCATACGGCCTTCAAAAACTTTATAGAACACAAAAAGGGATCACTCATCCAATACTATTCTAAAATTTCAAATATAAATAAATATTTGGGGCCCATTTATGGAGATAAACAAAATGTACTCAATTTTCAATTGCCATTTTCTACCTGTTCAGTTTCAACCAGTTGGTCCGCTCTGGCTCCAAACTCCTCATATATATATTAGTTGAAACTGAAAAGGAAACAAATAGCCAACATGGGGAGAGAAAGGACGAAGATCTAGGGGCAGGTAGTCATGGAGATAAGAATTAACTTAGGATGTCAATAATTACTATAATGAAAGGAAATAAATAATACAATCTACTGGGAGGTAATTTAGGTAAAATTAAAAAGTAATTGGATAAACTACGAAGAAGTATATAAAATTAAGAGTGGCTGCCAAATTTTCTTTAATCTCCCGGGAAGTTAAGTGGTAGGCGTGAAAAGTATTTCGAAATTTTGATGTTTTGTAATTTTTCAAAAATCTAATTAAGTTGGTTTTATCATAAAATTGAATTTAAAAAAAAAATAATTTGGCATATTCCCATACATCATGAAGAAATATTTCCTAAATCGTGTTGAGAGGATTGTTTTATACCCAGTCAATTTTTTATAAACTTGAGTTTTCCTTGCGCATTTTCTCAAGTCAATAAGCCGCTGAACTCGTATGAACAGACTGAATTAATGATAAATAACCTTTTTTTGAACAGTCCTGCTGGGCACACTAATGATTGGAAATCTCATATGAATATTTTTAGTGAGGACAAATGTTTCGATAGCTCTGACCGTTATCGCATAAATCGATCAAATGTATAACAAAATCAAGTTGACATTTTAAGACGGTTTTCTTCATTTATTTGGGCGGCTTTCAAAAACAATTATTGAATGTATAATTGTGTTTCAATTTTCTCAACAATTCTTTTTTATTAGCTTGAGTCAATAATATAAGGAGCGACAGTAAAGTGGCCTCAAGTGGCCCCACACTTAACATCGGGAAAATGGTCAAATCATATTCAGTGGACCTTAAGATGGGAAATATTGTCAAATTTTCGAACAATTAAAATATTTCCTTGCAACTATGGTATAAAACAGATAAAAATAAATGCAGCCAAAAAATAATAATAATAATAATAATAACAATGAACATTAAAAATGAACGGTTGTTCAAATAAAAATAGAAATAATTGTAAGTTATACTGTGAGTAATTATTTTAACATAAACCAGCAAGCAATTATTACAAGAAAATAAAATGGGGTAATTGAAAAAGAGAAAAAAAGTAATAAAAATAAAAGTAGACATTCATTAATTGTAATTAAAAAACAATTAAAACTTATAAATGAAAACTTATAAATGAATAACTGTCAGGTTGGGAATGGATGGAGTTTCATGCTTTATTGGTATAATTAGTTTTATAACTTGTTCTCTACTCTCTTGTATTGTACAATATTATTATTGGTGTACAAATTAAAATATAATTGTTTCTTGTTCCTCACTTTTCCAGTTTATAATGAATTTCAATTGGCTTTAATGACTATAATAAAATTTCAATTGTGTTTTATCACTTTTCAAAGTAGAGAAATTTGTCCCAACAGTTGGACCACTGCTAATTGAGGAGTTGTCTACATTCAATAATGTGGTCAGTTCGAGGCTCAGGCCAAAATCGCAGGATGGAAAAGGGCCCCAATATTTTCTTGGGGGGGGGGGGGGGGGGGGGGAAGGAAGACAATATATCTTTTTGACTCCCTTGTAATTTGGACTGAAGAAAATTAACAATTAACAATTAACAATTAAAGTGAGTAAAGAACTTGTTTTACATTAAGTTTTATGTTGTCCAATTTCTCAAAAATATATACATACATATATGAGCAATATATTGTGACGTGTAGAATGGGGGGGTCACAAAGAATAAAAGAAATTGTTATTCTTTATAAAAATAGTAGGAAAAAAATAGTAAGTACAAATAAATAAAAATGTAGGTACATCTTGGCAAAAGATATTAAAAGCAAGAAAAAAGAATATGATTAATTGTAAAAGAAAAGACTAACCTGATGACATTGGGTGGGGGAAAAGATGGCGAGAAGGGCAGAAGGAGCCGACTCGTGGTAGTAGGGTTTTGTAGGATCTTGGAGGAGGTGTGGTGTGATTTAGAGCATCTTGGAGGAGGTGTAGTCTGTTTTTTTTGGAGGAACTTGGAGGAGGTGTCGGGTGTTTTGAAGAGCGTAGAAGGAGCGTAGAAGATGGAAGATAGCACATTTATATGAAGGATTGTCGTGGAAGAAGAATAAAGAAAAGTCCCGAGAAGGTTAAATTTTGTATATGGAAGGAAGAAAAGGCTGAGAAGAAAGTTACGAAGAAGGAAAGATACAAAAGAGGATATAGGATGCCGTGAGTTGCCAGAAATTTTATAATCCATATTTGTAACCATATAGTTGTTGTCATTTGCCAAGAGTACATTTTTTTGTCTAAATTAACTTATAGGAGGTTTATTTAATCTATTGTCAAAAAATTATAATAGTTTACTAACCCATTAACCTTTTTTTTTTACCATTTACAAAAAGAAATTAAAAATATACAACTTATAAAACCTTATGATTAAAAAATGTAGTTATCATTTTTCCTTCATTTTTACCTAAGCACTCTAATTAAGGAAAAGAATGCCACCCCTGTTTTTTTTGTTAGATGTATAAATTAAAGTAGGAAACTAATCAATTCATAGAATCATTAGTTGTCCCATTGGCGCCCAACGTGGGGCATTTGCTAAAAACAAATGAACAAATAACCAATTCATAGAATTATTAGTTGTCTCAATATACATGTAGGTATGCTGACGATGGCGTAAACCGAAACCGGTACCACAATATGTATATATTTTTTGTGGAGTTAGACAATATAAATGTTAACGAGGGAGGGCGCCGGTAGCTCAGTAGTATGCGTGCTTGCCTTCTAAGCTTGCCCTTAGTTTATTATATCTGGGAGGTAAAATAAATTTAAGCACGCCATACTTCGGATGGGACGTTAGACGATGGTCCCGAGCCAGTACGATGTCAGGTACTCGTTAAAGACCCCTGCCCTGGGTAAATAAAAATTTAGGGTAGGCAAAATTTAGGACTCCCACAGTAGAGTCGGGCTCATGTCCACCAGAGTGAAGAAAGAGCGCTCTGGTAGTAGGCGATATGATCTCGTAGTTAAAGCCCGGGCATGAGTCATAATAACTAACTGTTAAACGAGGTTTTTGCTTTTGTTTGTTTTCATTGATTGTAAAAATGTATTTAGACATCTATCTAAAAAAAAAAAAAAATGGATCAATTAAAAACTGTGAACTATACGAACACAAAACCTATCATCTTGAATAATTTAGTTACACAATTTCCCACTAGAGTGCAGTTTTCATAGCTGAGAATGCAATTAATAATATGCTATTATTCCCACGATAATTTACAATTATTCCCACAATAATATGCTATTATTCCGACGTTATTATACAATTATTCCCATAATATCTCTTAAAGCAAGGCTTGAAGGAAAACTGAACTAATGAGAGATGAGATATGGAACAATGTTATTTAAATTGTCTGTTTTGTGTCTTTTATGTACCTACATAAGCAGTTTTTACTTCTCCAGCTGCACAAAATTATGGAATCTTTCAAAAATTCTGATTGATTTTTCACCGTAATGTCAGTCTAATTTCAAAAAAAAAAAGTTATCCTGTCTGTCCGTCTGTTTGTGAATACGATAACTCCTGAAAGATTGAATAAATCTACACAAAATTTCATATCTGTGTCCAGAATCTTATAAGGATGACTGTGAACTTACGAATTTCAGAAAAATCGGCCAAAGGAGGGGGCTCAACTCAAAAACCCAAATATTGACCGTTGAATCGTAATGTATCGATATGAAATTTTATTTGAGGAATCAGAAGTCTCTGAGTAAGACAGACACTTAGTTGATTAATTCGCCTAAAACATTGCTCATTAAAAAAAAAAAAGTATTTCAGTGTAACGAACGGAAAATGGTAAAAAGAATCTGGTAGTATTTATTTGTCAACAATAGCACATTCCATTGTTGGGTCATAAATCCAACAATGATTATCCACTTTTCAATATAAAAGTGTCAATATACAATGACCCAAGAAATAGGATCTCTAACAACTAACTTTCCCACAATATCGGCCCTTCACTGTCATGAAAACATCAAAATGTATAAGAAAGCCATGAATGTTGATCCCAGATCTGCTCCTGGAGTGTGCGGCTTCTGTTCCCTCTTCCCTCTTGGATCCGGCCAATTAAACAGGAAAACCTCAACATAATGGCCTCTTTTCTTCCAGCTTCTCTTCTCTTTCATCTCCAACATTCAGATACAACTCAGCTTTTCTCTCCTTTCAAGAAGAAAAGGGTTTATTACTGTTATTTCCTTATGTTGAGTGTTCACAGAGGATAAGTGCTATAGGAAATCTAATTGTAAACAATAAGAAAACAAAAAAAAAAATCAATGTGAGTAGTATAGAGATGCCTTGGGCCAGACAATGACGACACACGTATTGCGGCAGTCTCTGCGCCGGTCATTCCACCAAAACATAATCTATTTACTTTATTTTTTTTTACCCCCTCCCCTACCTATATTGCACCTGGTTTTCCTAATCAAAGCCATCTTGACAATCGATATATTATTGGCTTAACCATTCCCAACGATTGAGCAAGTCATCCTTTGCCCTTTGAACGGTGCCAAGCTGGTAATGAGGGGGAGCCCTAGGCTCCTGGTGAGTTACTACCATTCTACTTCCCCAGGTCGATTTTATTATAATCAAACAGGTATGTTTTCGCTTTCCCTGGGGGCCCGACTTATTATGTTTTTGCCTTCAAAACCCTCCCTCCTCTGACCCCTTTTCTTTTCGCCAATTGAGCTGAAACCCAGTAAGGGTCGCTATTATGTGGTTTTGAACATAAAATTTTATGTATCAACATACATTAATTATTTATTTTTATTATTATTATTATTTTCTTTTGATAACGCCCACCTTTAATGGAAATTTCTTCCTTTGGCTGTTAGATGGCGGTGGAATGTTGTAGCCCAGTTTTATTTTGGCACCACAGGGGAGGGCTACATTACCGGGGTTATTTACAAACATCCAAGGCCCCGGGAGAGAAGTTTTATCAAAAAAATAAAATTCTCCGTGGGACGGGATTCGAACCCGCAACCATGGTGAGTTCATGCACAAACAAAGCCTCACGCTCTAGCCCACACGGCCACCACTAATTACCTTTATTATCTCGGCAGATATTAGCGTTTTAAAAAGTTTTCGCCGCTCTTCTATTATCTCCCCCTCCACTTTGGTCGATTCTGTTGAAAACTAGTGGGTGTCGTCCTTACAGGCTGTTGTATTACCATATACAATTTCGTCTTGATACATTTGCGTCATGAGAGATTTTTGGTTAATTCCTCAACTCCACAGTGAGTTTCCAGTTGGGAAAAATTTTTGAGCTTCCAGTTGGGAAAATTTTTTTGAAAATCCACCGTAATGGTGAGGGAGGGATAAGGGCATGGAAGTGGTTCTGGGGTGAAAAAATGGGTTAGAAGAAGAGATCTGTTGTCGAGAGCTGAGATCCAGAGAAGGGCAACTATTTATATAGAGCTTATTGGAAATGTTTCGGATAAGAAGCTTTATAAGCCGATTTCAGGCTAAAACTTTAATGATTTAACGTAACGCATCCTCCTCCTCTTCTTCTATCTCGGAGGAGTCCATCAAATCACAAATATTGGAAGTCACTGAAAGGAGGGGGAATTTATCAAAAATCAGAAAGTATGATAAAAACATTGAATCACCGTCCATGTACTTCCCCAGAATGAAATATAAGCTATATCCCTCCGAAACGAATCGACCACTTGGGCCAGAAATCGATAGTTTACTTTCGTAGGGGCATCTGAATCCTCGATACATGGGCAGTTATTAGGATTTTTGAATTGAGTCTCCCCCTCTTATCCCCCTCCGACAAATTTCGCTGAAAATGCATAGGTGTCGTCCTTATGGGAATTTGAATGTAAATATAAAGTTTTATGTTGATACGTTCATTACATTGGTAGTTATTACAGTTTTTGTGTTGTACCCACCTCCCCCTGATTTTTTCTTTTCTTTGGTTGATGTAACTTCAATGCAGAGAGTTTGCTAGTTACCGGTTGCTTTGGTGTGAAAAGTAGCAGGCTGCTAGTCGCTGGTTGCTTTGGTGTGAGAGATAGCAGGTTGCTAGATGCCTGTTGCTTTGGTGTGAGAGGTAGCAGGTTGCTAGTCGCTGGTTTCTTTGGTGTGAGAGGTAGCAGGTTGCTAGTCGCTGGTTGCTTTGGTGTGAGAGGTAGCAGGTTGCTCAGGTGTGAGAGGTAGCAGGTTGCTCAGGTGTGAGAGGTAGCAGGTTGCTAGTCACCGGTTGCTTTGGTGTGAGAGGTAGCAGGTTGCTCAGGTGTGAGAGGTAGCAGGTTGCTAGTCACCGGTTGCTTTGGTGTGAGAGGTAGCAGGTTGCTCAGGTGTGAGAGGTAGCAGGTTGCTAATCACCGGTTGCTTTGGTGTGAGAGGTAGCAGGTTGCTCAGGTGTGAGAGGTAGCAGGTTGCTCAGGTGTGAGAGGTAGCAGGTTGCTCAGGTGTGAGAGGTAGCAGGTTGCTCAGGTGTGAGAGGTAGCAGGTTGCTAGTCACCGGTTGCTTTGGTGTGAGAGGTAGCTGGTTGCTCAGGTGTGAGAGCCACCAAAGTAGTAAAACTGCCCTTAATTCATGAACGTTTTCCATCCCCCCACACTAGCCCTGGCTACGCCTCAGTCCCCAACCCTGAAGTACCCCGAGCTCTGAACAATAGCTCAGGAGCTGGCACCGTATTGTTTTGTTTTCCCTTCTTTCCAAGGCCCGCTCCAAACAATGCTAATTACTTCGGAGTTTTGGAGCCTTTTCAAAGGTTTTGTTAACAAAAACGAGAGAAACACAACACATCCTCACTCAATTTATTTTTTAATTGTATTAGCTACATCCATGTACTCGTGCTCCATGACCCAGTACCATGTATTCTGTTGATGACGTTGATCCCAGAGAAGCAATTCCAAACTGAAATATACGTTTGATCGTGTAATTCTGCAGCTAACTGAACCCCACTCAGCTGAGGAACAAAGCATAGTTTAATTTAGGCCCCTCCTCGCTCAATATAGTGAATTCCGCCTTTGGAACATGGAGTACTTGAAAATGCCTAAGTTCCACCGATCTTAAGGGGCATGTAACTTCCATCTATCTATCTTAGCCTGCAAACATCCGATATTCCCGCGTCGGTGAATTACCGGCAATGTACTTCCCCAGTACAAATTAATAAATTAAGTTTCTGCTCTCCCTTTAAAACCAATAAACCATTAAGGCTTAAAATTCATATTTGAACTTCATAAGAGCCTCTGCCTCCGGGTACTAAATTTGGTGTTGATACAATCATTACGTTGGCAGTTATTGGAGTATATGAGTCGACCCCCCCCCCCCCCCCCCCCCCCTCATCATCCTCTTCCCTTCTACGGATTTCGGAGAAAAATTGATAGTTGCTGTCCATATGGGAATTATGATTTTTAATTATTATGAATGTGCATTCATTACAGCGGCAGTTATTAATTACACTTTTTGTGTTAACCCACCCCACTAGTCCCCATTTTTCCCTGGGGTCGATTTGAAAATGCAGTTGAGTTAACGTCCCTTCGTGCTGATGGTTTTCTCATCTTCCAAATCGACCGGGTTTCGAACCCACGCACTTAAGCTCTGTAGTCAAGCACGCTATCTCGGAGCTACCGGCGCCCTTCAGAGCTGTCTCTTGCGTCAAAACGGTACTTCGTTGATAAAGTTTCACAAAAAGTGTACTGGAAGTATCTTTTGATTACTCTTTTTATTTCATGAAAATAACAAAAAAAAAATATCTCCGCGGTTTTTTTACTTTGTAATAAACCCGAGATCAAGTTTTAACAGAACTTCATGGTTTAAAGTCTTCTCTAGAAGTCTGTTTGTCTGTCTGTTTGTGATGGGAACTTTTTGAGGTGTCTAACCCACTCTAACTCTGTTAACCGTTTTTACTCAAATCATGCAAACGTCTTAAATATTGATAATGTTAAATATACTAAGTGCCGAAGTAAAATGGTCCTAAATTTCGGTCAAAATCTAATCAGATCTGAGTTAGCGCATCTGACATCTTCAAAGTCCTGTTATGGCCACATGAGACATTTTATGCTGACTACTAAGTTCAATCGATATGGATACTGGGAAAGTACTGGCTCCAAAGACAGGCGGCCAATCTGCAAGTTGTCAGAGAAGCTCCTTACCTACCTACTTCAGTTTCATCTTTAGCAGCGCCTACCTTCACTTCAATTTGTACCTAAAACTTGGAATGAGAACAATCATTTTATAACTTAAACTTTAATTAATCCACTTGGACTAACTTAATATAGGATTAAATCTTTTAATCCAACTTTCTCAGTCCTTTCAGTAGCTGTCTGATTAATTTCTCAATACCAAACATTTTTAGTACCTTCAAGAACCGAACAACTGAACTCAAATGGAATTTCATCTCAGTTAATCAAAAAACAAATCTTCCGCAATGTACTTCCCCAACTCGAATTATTTGTAAATTCGCTGAATAATGAATAATATGGGACGGTAACGAATAGATTTGATTTCGTTGGAGAGAATATGCGATTCGATTGCTTCATAGGCGCCAAGTAGTCACCTTAAGTCTGTCCTTCAGGACGTCTACAGTAAAAAAGTATTTTAGACATAATGAATTTCTTAGGAGGGTTGTATTTAGTCAAAGCCCAAATACGTAATTACATCAAATGTCTTTCAAGTACAACCTTTTTAACTAGCTTGATGCAAAGACGTCCTGTGAGTGATAAGAGATGGACATTAAGAAGTTTTGGAAAACAATTTTTTAGGTCTCTAGGAAATTCACAGAAACTAAATTTCACTTAATGCTTTCTACAAGAAATATGTAGATGTGTATGCTGGGGTTTTAGAGGAGCATAGCTTCTATATCAGTTGTATGCTAAACTAACGGTGAAAAAATGACTCTGAGGTAGCTTAAGCCTCCCTCAACATTTTTTAAAAATAGCTATCGGTGAATCGGTGCCATAGAATTCACTTGCTCTTGAGTGGCGCAGGACAACTGCAGGTATGCAAACTGGAAAACTGTCTTCATCCAAAAGTACAGGCTCCATTTACCTTCTACGTTTCACTATTTGGGGAAGCTGGTGTAAAATGGCGACAACTTTTAGTTTTCGAAATAAATTCACGAATATGAATGACTTTTTTTGGATCCGATCAGTGTTCCGCAAGATAGGCGGAGAAGGAGAGGGGGGTCAGAGGAGGAGGAGACTCAAAAACCGTAATAAACCTAACGAATATATCGATATAAAATTCAGTATGTAAATTCAAAGTCCCATAAGAACGACACCTATTAATTTTCAACGATATCGGCCGAAGGGACGGAGTGACCAGAGGAGGGAGCTCAACAGAAAAACCCTTATAACTGCCGATGTAACGAATGTATCGACATAAAATTTAGTATGAGGTTCAGAAGTCTCTGAATAAGGCAACCATTGATTTTAATATGTAATACAACAGTTCACCAAATAGGGGGTCTGTGTACGTCACGATAAATCGAAATAGAATAAATACATCGACAGAAAAATTGAGGAATAAGAAGTACCTGAATAATTGATTTTCAGTCAAATCGACCGAAGACGAGAGTTTAGGGGCAGGGACACAAACTTTTAGTAATTCAAATGCGACATTGACCAACCATTTTCAGTCAAATCAACCGAAGACGAGAGTTTAGGAGCAGGGACACAAACTTTTAGTAATTCAAATGCGTCATTGACCAACCATTTTCAGTCATATCAACCGAAGACGAGAGTTTAGGGGCAGGGAAACAAACTTTTAGTAATTCAAATGCGTCATTGACCAACCATTTTCTTTGTAATTTTTGGAGTAGGTCCTGAAATGTATGAAGAGAGTTTAAGAACTCATTAATTGTATATGAAACATCCCGTATATCCGACATAGGCTGAGGATGTTCTGCCTGAGGCTGCAGTCAAGTCTCCCCTACAGGAAATGAGCCTGCTTCCTGGAAACCCGATACTTGTTTAGTAAACAATTACTTCCAGACAAGGTTTGATGTTACTGAATATATTATAAAGATATATTAGGAGGGTAGCCAGCCTACCGAGACCCTTAGGTAAAAAAAACAGAACTTTTGCATGCCATCTTTCGGATGGGGCGTTAAGCGATCACAAAAACAAAACAGATACGAGGCTTGGTACATACAATGATGGACCGAAAAAACTGCCAACATTACTTCTAGAGTACCTTGGACTGACATCGGATCAAATTTCTAGACTTGGTAGGTATGGACTTACTTCCAATCTCAATAATAATTATTTCAATTATCGTGTGTTCAGAAATTTCTCAAAAATGTATCAACAATTTCAACTTATTTTTCCAAAAAACAAGATAAATTTTGCACCATATAGGCAAAATATTTTCAATGAGAATCTATTGGCATTTATAAATATATGTACATATTTGCTTTACACTAAATATATTTGACTAAAGGATTACTGTGGGACTAAGGGAGGAAAACAATGTTTTGTACCTGGATTTAGCTACTCCGGTATATAAGTCGTTTTGTTTTCAAAGTTAATGTACATCTTTTGTCTAGTAGTCTTAGTAACAGGTTAGTAGGTCCTGTTCATTTCTTGTATTTTCAGTCTCGTGTGAGGGTTTCATGTTAGTCGCTTGTCAAGTATTAGGCATAGATAGCGGACATCGTTTTTTGAACGGATGGGCTTATTTTTAAGGTATACTAGATAGCAGGTCTTATATACACTAGATACATTTTTCTGCCAAGTAAGAATACTGAAGTAGCGGTTTCTCACTAAATACTTTTTCCCTTTATACAATACTTTCCCGGTATTTATTACGTTATTTTCTTTTTTTTAGATGGGGACGTACCAGGGAATGACGAGCGGCGTTTCCACTCAATGGATCTCAACAATAAAATCTAATATTTTTATTTTGTATAATTTTATTTTTTGCCAGAATAATATTATTGTAAATGTATTTGCATTAAATAAAAAAAAGCTTAAAACATATTGACTGACTACTGCTTTATCCTTATTGTTTTTTCTAATAAGAATAAAATTATATGCCTTAAATAACATTTTTTCATAACGTTGAGCTGTTAGGGGTGTAGCGTTGCCAAGACTTGCACCCTCTCCCTGCCACGGACGACAACAGGTGGCAATACAACCCCTTGCTATTGGCCACCGCTGACCACGCCCATTCTCTATCCCCAGGAGCCTAGCGGCAAGAATTAAGTGGCTCTACATTAACACTGTGTATCTAAATGCATAGAATGGGAAATCAACTGACATCATAAACCTCATAATTGTCTATTCAATAAACCTTATCGCACAATTTAAAACCAAAATTAGAACATTTCTACTCAAGTTTAGGGAAATAATAATTCTGAAATTGTACTTGTGAGCACTGGTAACATTTTTAGGTTTCTTCCTTTTTCAGTTTCTAGGTGGCACAATCGAGAGTACAAAAAAAACTATTTGATATGACCAACACAGACTTTCTTATACCAACCATATTGTACAGATAACTCACCCCTCCCATAACTTTGTTCGTATTGGCTCTACGTCAAATCTAAAGGCATTTTGTTAATTGAAAATTTAATAAGGAACATTTTTAGCCAGGATCAATGTTTCGACAGGACTAACAGTTTTCAAGCAAATCAAGCAAATTACTATAAAATGTATTTAAATTTTAGGACGTATCTCAGCATATATTTGTATCTTGCAAACCGAGCGACCTTCGAAAAAAAGTATTTCACATTTTTACATTCAATCTCTCCACATTTCATTTTTAAGGATCTTTGATTAGGACCTGAATATAAGCTGTATCATGTAAAATGTACTTTTATGACCCGAAGTAAAGTGGTCTTATATTTTTTTTTCTAAGTTCATACCTACAATCGATTTTGCGTTAGAGTGCTCAAAAGGATTCAATCAGATACACACAGACAGACATCATCGCGGAAAATGGTCAAATCGTATTCATAGGACATTGAAATGTGAAAATCAGTTGAAAACTAGATCTCATATTTTTCATACATATACAATACTTTCTTATACTAGAAAGGTATAAAAAAGAAACATCACTCGCCTAGTACGGAGATTCTGGGTTCGAATCCCAGGACAGCCAAATAGTCCTTCTTTCTGCATTGTAATCATGGAGAACTTGTGAAGATCGATTTATCCAACTAGCTATATCGATATTTGAGTGTATTTCAGAATCTCCCTCGTATGAGCAACATACCTTACATTCCACACTAATCATTAAATACCATTCAGGGATGGTAAATATATTACTGGCAAAGCGGAGCGAAGTAGCAGATACTTTTAAAAAAATATATTTATAACAGTTTTTGTCAGACAGTTCTACTGTTCATCAATGTTGTCATATGTGCATTACTTTTTCCGAAAGAAGTACGTTACATTCATATGGTTTTCTTAAAACTATAAAAAAATTAAAAATTTTACATTAGAAAAAAATTGATGATATAGAAATAATTTTTAGAATGATATTTAATGCAATTCCTACACTTTTGCATAAATAAAAATATATCTGGATACTAAAAAAAGTGTCAGGACTTTGTTTATTTGGAGTGTAATTAAACATTTTACGATTTTTTTTCAATTTTATTGTCATTAATTGAATTAGAGAAGGAACCAGATTTTGTTTTCACATTTCTCTCTTTCACTTTCACATCTCTGCTGAAATTCAAAAAAAAAAATTTTCTTTTCACCAAGACATAAAGACAATCTACATCTAACTTTTAAAGATGTATATTACATCTCTTCGTATGACTTGATTATGAGATTGTTTTTCGATAAATTGAACTATCTATAGATAGCCACCACATCTGTATCAAAAGGGCCTTTATAGAAAGGATGAGAAAGGCGAGAGGAGGGGGGAGGGGGTATTGCAATTTAATGGTGGTGTTATGCGGGATAGTAGCTGACAAAGAAACAGGAGCTGTACCCAGCCTGTAGCTCCTTCTAGATACATTATTGATGAGAGGCCAACCCTGGGGTCGCTTTGATGAGCACCTTTCAGCTCTCTTACAGCAGGAAACAACCCTTTATTGGAGGTCTCTAGCCTGGTCAGCTCTTCTTATGATATGAGGATCTCTAACATGCTGGCCCATTGTTGGATATGAGGGTCTCTAACATGCTGGCCCATTGTTGGATATGAGGGTCTCTAACAGCAGGAAACAACCCTTTATTGGAGGTCTCTAGCCTGGTCAGCTCTTCTCAGGATATGAGGGTCTCTTACATGCAGGCCCACTGTTGGATATGAGCTTATCTTACATGCAGGCTCATTGTTGGTTATGAGTGTCGCTTACAAGCTAGCCCATTGTTGTAAAAGAGGGTCTCTTACATGCTGGCTCATTGTTGGATATGAGCATCTCTTACGTGCAGGCTCATTGTTAGATATGAGCGTCTCTTACATGCTGGCCCACTGTTGGATATGACCGTCTCTTACATGCAGGCTCATTGTTGGATATGAGGGTCTCTTACAGCAGGAAACGAACCCTTTATTGGAGGTCTCTAGCCTGGTCAACTCTTCTCAGGATATGAGGGTCTCTTACAGCAGGAAACAACCCTTCATAAGAGGTCTCTAGCCTGGTCAGCTCTTCTCAGGATATGAGGGTCTCTTACAGCAGGAAACAACCCTTCATAAGAGGTCTCTAGCCTGGTCAGCTCTTCTCAGGATATGAGGGTGTCTTACATTCTGGCTCATTGTTAGATATGAGCGTCTCTTACATGCTGGCCCACTGTTGGATATGAGCTTATCTTACATGCAGACTCATTGTTGGTTATCAGTATCGCTTACAAGCTAGCTCATTGTTGGATATGAGCATCTCTTACGTGCAGGCTCATTGTTAGATATGAGCGTCTCTTACATGCTGGCCCACTGTTGGATATGACCGTCTCTTACATGCAGGCTCATTGTTGGATATGAGCGTCTCTTAGAAGCTAGAAACAAGATAAAAATATCGTCGGTGAATCTCGGGCAATGTACTTCCCTAGAATCATTTAAGTTTTCACTCTCCCTCGAGAGGACAATCGACCGTTCGGGCTAAAAATCAATAGTTGATTTACCTAGGGGTGTCTAGGTTTTTGATTCGAACTCCGTCCTCTGATCCCTTTATTCACATTTGCCCGATTTGGCTGAAAAACAAAAAGTGTTGTTCTTATGGAGTTCTGAATACACAATGTCATATAGAATTTCGTGCCAATACATTCGTTGAAACGAGATTTATCGTGTTCACATACACATACAGAATTGTTTTAATTTTCATTTTTGGAATCGGGATATTTATCAGAAAACATGAAATTTCGGTGAAACTAAAAACGAAATTGTGATTGATTACATAACTTGCACTATACATCATATCGGGGTGAGCTGCTAGTATACAATATGAAAATGTAGGCAATAAAAGGAGTATTGAAGGAAGGAGTGATTGGGGCTGGAGTCCAGTTAACTTGGGGCTGGAAATGGTCGGTCTGTGGCACAGTTAATCGCTTTCCAACATCCCCCCACCCTCATCAATTTGGTTTTAATATCCGGCCCCAAATAATGTCCCCCCCCACCCCCTGTATGGACCCCAAATGGGCTTTCTATAGCCCCATCCCCTCTCCTCCTCTCCCCTCAAATAAAATGATTTGTCCCAAATTGAACATTAAATGGTCCTCTCATCGTTCCTCTATTGGGGTCTATAATGAAACTGACATTATATTTGTATAATAGTGTATCAAACATACAATTTAAGGTTATGTAATACATAGTCATACATTTTATCTTTGATACTCTATACTTAGTAAATATTGTCTGTCATATTAATAGATGTTTGTATCTGCCTACAAAGCTGCGATCTATGGACACACCCGAAATTCAAAAAAATATATATTTGGCTTGAGGAAGAGGGGGGAACAGAGGAAAGGTACTCAAAAGCCCTAATAGTTTAGTATAAGGACTCAGAAGTGTGTGAGTAAGACATATAATGTTCAATCAAATTGGTAGATTGATTTCAGGAGGAGAGCAACAACTTACTTCTCATCAATTCGTGCTGGGGAAGTACATTGTCAACGATTCTCTGATTTTTTTTAAACCATTGCAAGGTTCTTAATTTTGCCGCAATAAAATATTGAGAATCAAGAGTAGAACAATTTAATACAAATTCAAAATTTTTTTTTCGTCTCAAGGAATAATTCAATAAATCACTACTACTTCCCCAGTAATAATACGTTTTTGCTCTCCCTCCAAAAAAAATAGGCCGTTTGAGCCAAAAATCAATAGCTGATTCATTAAATCGGCCCTAATTTGTGTTGTGCCCTCCTCTTCTAAACCCTTTCCCTTCGGCCAGTTTCGCTGAAAATTAATAGGTGCCGTCCTTACGAAGATGTGAATTTAAATATAAAATTTCATGTCGATACATTCATTATATTGGCAGTTAATAGAGAGCTTTTGGGTTAAGCCCCTTCCTAATCCCCCCTTTCTTTTTGGTCGATTTGACTAAAAATCTATAAGTGTAGTCCTTCTGGGTACACATAGAAAATGTTGTGTTTAGTGAGTTTAATATTAATACGAAGAAGTTGTTTGGTATGTTTATACTACATACATAGAGTACGTTAGGGCTTACCAATTAGTAAGTTAGGTTGTCAGTAGTTGCTTACGGTACTAATTCGATCCAGTTTTATAATATTCGGTTGTGAATTAGCCTTTCCAAATTCTGTATATCCTTGGGGGGGTATATATTATACCCTTAGTGCATTGATCCCACTTCTGATACAATAGAAGTAAAGGACATGGAAGCAGAGTTGTGCGTGGTAGGACGGGTGGGGGACCGGCTGGGGGTCGCACCCCCTTGCGTGTCCCAGGCCTTACCCTCCCTGTCACAGCAGGAACATCACCAGGGCCCGTCAGGAGCTGGAGTCCCAGTGACGGAAGAGCCCACTATGAGCATTATCTTCCCGGGACTGGATGGCAGACGGTTCGCCGAACTGGTGAATGAACTCCAGCAATACACGGAGAACAGTAAAAACGTCCACAAGCACGTGAAGATGATCGCCAAGAAATTGGCCACGATTTGGGATCGCGCTATGTGGAAGGAACGGACGGAGGTCCGAGCCATCGTTCGGGCCGAGGTAAGAGAGGTGACGACTCAAACATCACCCCTCTTCATCAGGAGGGAAGAGGGTCTCCCTAAGAGATCCAGAGATTCTCCCGAAGGAGTGACAAAGGCCTCCAGGAGAAAAATGGACCCTTCCATGACATCTCCGACCAGGGCAACTACATCAGCCCAGGAATGGACGGAGGTAACGAAGAAACGCAGGGGAAACGCAGCACACCAGCAGCAGCAGTGGCAGCGACAGCAACAGCAGCAGCGACAGAGACAGCAGACCTCAACAGCAGCACCCCCTGCTCAGGCCAAACATGTCAAGCAGGCAGCAGCTGGAGGCAGCTCCGGGCGCACAACTGTGACCGCCTCAGCAGAAACTACATCGGCGAAGGGACGAGCAACAAAAGCTGCACTGGCTGACCCTAAGAGGGATGGCAGAAAGCGGGTCAGGCCCGACGCCATTGTCATTAGGAAGTCAGAGGATGTCGCGTACAAAGACATTCTCGCCCGAATGAAAGCCGACCCGTCCCTAAAACAGATCGGCGAGGCGGTCACAAAGATCCGGAGGACGGCGACAGGGGATCTTCTCCTCATCCTAGGGGGCAGCGAGGCCCCCCCGACGCAGGAATTTGCGGAGACTCTGAGAGCCGTACTGACAACATCAGCGGAGGTCACTGGGAAAACCCCGATGGCCGAGATTGTGATCAGGGACCTTGATGAGTCGACTACGGCCGATGAAGTCAAGCAATCCCTGATCATGCAACTCGATGGAACGGCCGCTGATTTGGCTGACGCTATCATCCACCTGAGACCGGCCTTCGGCCAAACTCAGGTGGCGCGCGTCAGGCTGGGGCGGGTCCGTGCTCAAAAACTGTTGGAGGTCGGGAAGATCAAGATTGGCTGGGTGTCCTGCAGAATCAGGACATCAGAACGGCCTCAGAAGTGTTTCAGATGCTGGGAGACAGGACACATCGCCCCGCAATGCAAAAGCAAGAGGGACCGGTCGAAGGACTGTAGGAAGTGTGGTCAGACCGGTCACATGGCACGGGACTGTAAGCCCCGCGAGGAAGGCTCTCAGCAGCCACAAGATCGAAAGCCGGAGGAATCCCCGGAGGGCAATATGGAAGTAGAGCAGGGAGGAGCTGCATCCTCGCTCAGAGTATGAAGGGGATTCAGCTTAATCTCAATAGATGCGGGGTGGCGCAAGATCTCCTTGCGCAGGAAATTCGTGAAGCAGGTAAGGACGTAGCCCTTATCTGTGAACAAAACCGCGACCTGAGGGATGACAGCCGGTGGAGATCGGATCCCACCGGCAAGGCAGCTCTATGGGCTTGCGGGACTATGTCATTCGGGGCGACACCCTGCAGGCGTGGCAAGGGCTACGTCCACGGAGAGATAGCCGGAGTACACTTCTTCAGCTGCTACTTCTCACCAAATGAGCCCCTAGACCTCTTTGAGGCGGGACTCTTGGAACTGGTGAGGGAGGCGCGCACGCTCAAGCCCCTAGTTATAGCAGGCGATTTCAATGCCTGGGCGGTCGAGTGGGGCAGCAGGGGCACCAACCCAAGAGGGAAGGCTCTCTTGGAGGCTTTCGCCTTATTGGACTTGGTGCTGCTGAATGTGGGAAATGTCCCGACGTTCACGGGGATAGGTACGGGGTCCATCGTGGACCTTACCTTCGTCTCCCCTACCCTGTACAAGGGAGGTGGGGGCTGGAGAGTGGGTCAGGGGTACACCGCCAGCGACCATCAGGCGATCCTGTTCGAGGTGTACCCTGTCAAGAGACTCACTCGAAGAGGAGACAGAGGGTTAGGCTCACCCCACTGGAACGTTAGGGACTTCCAGATGGACACCTTCAATCAGGCACTGGAGCTATGGCCGTCTGAGACTAACAGCGCCGGCGCAGGGAGTGCCGCCGAGCAGGTAGAGGCCGTCATGCTCTGGCTCTCCCGTGCGTGCGACGTCACCATGCAAGTCAGCAAGGGTTGCATCAGGGGCCCACCGGCATATTGGTGGAGTGACACCATCGCAGCTCTACGCAATGAATGCCACTCCGTCAGGCGCCAGTACCAAAGGGCAAGGAAAAGGAATGGGGGTAGGCGAAACCTGCGCAAGGAGATTCAGAAGAGCAAGAGAACCTGCTGGACGGAGCAGTGTGCCGAGTTGAACGCAGACCCATGGGGTAGGGCTTACAAGATCGTGACCAAGAAGCTCCACAAGAGCCAGCCAAAGATGGAGCCAGGGGAGGTCCAGAACATCGTGGAATGCCTCTTCCCCTGCAGCGGCGTGGCAACATTAGAGATGGATGAAGGCGGGCCAAACGACATCCCCCCTGTCACAAGAGAGGAAATTGAAAGAGCCTGTCGACACGTCGGTGCCAACAAGGCACCCGGGCTGGATAAAATCCCAAACCGAGCCCTGAAAGCAGCAATGAAGGCCAGGCCAATGGTCTTCGCTGACGTGTACGATAAGTGTTTGAGAGCGGGGGTTTTCCTTGGTCGATGGAAAAGGCAACGTCTTGTCCTGATCCCGAAGCCGGGAAAGCCCCCAGGTGATCCTTCGGCCTACAGACCCCTCTGCCTCCTTGATACAGCGGGGAAGGTGCTGGAAGGCATCATCCACGAGAGGTTGCGCGAGCATGTGGAGGCTGGCCTAACCGACAATCAGTATGGGTTTCGACCAGGGAGGTCAACAACAGATGCAGTGGAAGAGGTGAAGAATCTGGTGTGTGCAGCAATAACCGGGACGCTAAGGAACCGGAAGCGTTGCCTTATGGTCACGTTGGACATCAGCAATGCGTTCAACTCGGCTCGGTGGGACAAGATCTGGGAGAGCCTCTTACGGGACTTCAAGATCCCCAGGTATCTGATGAAGATCATCAGGAACTACCTAAGCGAGAGGATGCTGTTCGCGGACACCACTGACGGAACCAGGGAATTCAAGGTCACTACAGGAGTTCCACAAGGGTCAGTCCTTGACCCCACACTGTGGAACATCCTGTACAATGGCTTGCTGAGCCTGCCAATGCCAGAAGACCTTACCTTGGTGGCGTATGCTGACGATGTAGGGATCGTCATAGTGGCTGATGATCTGGAAAACCTGGAACGCAAATTCCAGGCTGCCATGGAGCGGATACACCATTGGATGAGCTCTGTGGGCCTTTCCCTGGCCATCCACAAGACGGATGCAGTACTCTTCACCGGGAGGAAGGCCAGAACCAACATGTCACTGACCTTCCAGGGTTATACTATCGAGACCCAACCGGCAATCAGGTACCTGGGAGTAATGCTGGATCAGAGGCTCACTTTTAGGGAGCACCTCAAATACGTGGGAGCGAAGGCCGCCAGGACATCGGCGGCGATTTCGAGAATTCTGCCCAACGTCGGTGGCCCTAGGCAGAGCAGGAGAAGACTGCTGGCAGGAGTCAGCACTTCCATCCTTCTGCACGGGGCCCCGACATGGGCAGATGCAACGAGGATTCCCTCATACCTGAGGCTGATCGCCCCCGCTCACAGGCGAAGCGCACTGAGAGTCGCATGCGCCTACCGAACAGTTTCTGGCGACGCTGCCTATGTAATTGCTGGGCTGCCCCCCATTGACCTCTTGGCACGGGAACGTACGCGACACTTCAAAAGGAAACAAGACCCGGTTCAGGTGGAAGAGGTGGTGCAGCGCTTCGACCACAGGGGAAACCGGGTCTTCTATCAGGACGCGGGGGCCAGCCCTGGTCCAGCAGAGCCAGAGAGGGCCAGGACAATTAGGGAGTGGCAGGAAGAATGGGACAAGTCCACTAAGGGACGGTGGACCCATCGGCTCATCCCTCGAGTCGAGCCTTGGCTCACCAGAAAGCATGGGGGGGTGAATTACCACCTCACCCAGGTACTCACGGGACACGGTGGGTTCCGGGGGTACCTCCACAAAATCGGGGCAGCAACAACACCAGACTGCCCCGCGTGCCTTGGTGAGACGGAGTCGGCGGAGCATGTCCTCCTCAAATGCCCCAGATTTGAGGAGGGAAGGAAAAATCTGGAGTGCAGCATGGGCGCCCCACTGACTGCTACCAGTTACGTGGACGCTATGCTGCGCTCCCAGGAGTCGTGGGATGAAGGCTGCGATTTTGCAGCGCTCATCATGGGCGGGTTGGCCCTTCAGGAGAGGGCTGACAAGGAACAGTAGCGGTAATAAAACAGAAGAAGGGGCGTTACCAGCCACCCTTCCTCCCTTCCGCGAAGTAATGACAGACCGTCAGTTCCGCGGAAGGGAATCAGGATCGGCAAGGAGGGGGTTTTAGTGGGTATGGTGATGGTGAACCGTCTCGAGTCCCACACTATCCAGGGCTACCTTCCCTGGATGTGCGTCACAGCATTTCCCCCTCCAATGCAAAAAAAAAAAAAAAAAAAAAAAAAAATGTTGTGTTGCTACATTCATTCTATCGGGAGTTATTGTGTTCACAGACAAACACAATCACACACAAACGCACAGACAGACAGGACTTTTTTTTTTCGTTTTTGGAATCAGGCGGTCGAAAAATATGAAATTCCGGAAAAAATCGACATGGAATTTCTGATCGATTACATAACTTCCCCGATACCTCCTGTAGCTAGGGAAATTGAATCAATTAAATTTCCATTTTCCCAAATTTTCTGTTTTTTTTTTGTATATTTTTCGAATTGTATTTAATACACAATAATTCTAATCAGGGAACTTGAAAGAAATAAAACTTGTTTATTTATGATATTGTCTAATTTCACCAACTATATTTACATGGGAGTACTTTCGATATTTCTACCATCCTCAGCCAAAAGCATAAGAGATAAGACTCTTCTCTTAAAAGCATAAGAGATAAGAGTCTTATCTCTTATGCTTTTGGCTGAGGATGGTAGAAATACCGAAAGTACTCCCATGTAAATATAGTTGGTGAAATTAGACAATATCATAAATAAACAAGTTTTATTTCTTTCAAGTTCATTTGAATTATTTCACAATATCTCTGCAATAATGTCAGTTTTCATCTAATCAGGGAGTTCTCAATTCATAGATACCCAGTCGATACTATTCATTCCATCCAGTTATTAAGGTCATTGAGTTAAGCCTGAGAGTTAGAGAACGATAAGGATGTTAAGGCCCGGTTTCTGAAACTTCAATTAAATGAAAGATTAGTAAATAGGAGATTAAACTCCCAAAAGTTAATGTTCAGTGAACTTAACTTAACTTTTTAATATGTTCCTTAGATTACCATGCTGTAACCTTATAAATGTCTATTGGGTTAGCTCTTTGAAGGTAAGTCTGTGAAGTGTTTGGAGGTAACATGATGTGTTTAATATAATGGTAACTATATTTCGAGGGCGCCGGTAGCTCAGAGGTAGATTGTAGCTGGTTCGAAACCCGCCCGAAGCTCTTAAGTTTTTCCCTGGGAGGTAAAGAACCTTAAGCACGTCTACTTCGGATGGGACGTTAGTGATGGTCCCGAGCCTGCGCGATGTCTGGTATTCGTTGAAGACCCCTACCCCAGATGAATAAAAATTTAGGGTAGGTAAAATTTAGTACTCGCATAGTAGAGTCGGGCTCATGTTCACCAGAGTGACGGAAGAGCGCTCTGGTAGTAGGCGATGTAACCTTGTAGTTAAAGCCCAAGCATGAGTCACAATAACTGACTAACTAGTGATAGTAAAAACACGACAACGCAGCCGCAGTGGGATACGTGGCCCTTCTTGTGCGTGCTGCAGAGGATGTATGGACACTAGGGTTCAGAAATTACGTTCTATGGCAGAGTGAGATCTCTGAAACGCGACTACTCCCGCTCGGATTGACAAGCGTACTGCCGAGCTATGCTCCTGTGGACGCCGAGCGTGAAGCTAAATTGAGCACCGATTGCGTTATGCGTGGCGCGACAACGGCGCGATCTGCGCACGAGACACATGCGAGATCGAGTAATGGTTTATTTTCTTTAAACAACGATACCAAAGTAAGTTAGTACGATTGCAAAGATATAAGCAATATTAGTGTTACATGTTTTCGTTACATGCGGTTTTAGCAAGGGACTCCCTACTCACCGAAATGAAAGACGTTTCACATAAAAAAAACCAACCACTTGTATACTTATCAAAAAAACCACTTGAAATTTCCCAAAAGTAGTTTTTAAACTGTGAGAGGATTAATTCTCCATCAGAAAAGTAATTAAATCAACTTATATATTATAAAATTTACCAAATTCAGAACATATTCTATAATTAATTCTTTATTTATAGATAAAGTAACAAAACAAAAAAAAAACACTATGGAAAATTAAAAATAATATCTATTAAATGACTGTTGCAGATACTCTTGTCAATTATATAATGGATGATTATTCGTTAATTAAACTAATGGTAGTTTAATAGCTTCCATAATCCAGTTGTGGCAGCTCATTCCACAGGTTTAATGAAGAAGTAACTTCAATCATCTATTAAGCAGTTGAATGAATGTTTCAAAAGCCAAGGACTAACAGGATAAAAGGAGAAAAAAGCAGTTATTTTGCCGATTTGGCTAAGAATGTATAAAGATAGTAGTTCCTATAGGATTTTAGTTGTGTAGAGTAAAATTTAGTTTCCAGATCAATCCATTCAGTAGGGAAACCACATGGTGGACATGAATTTCAAAGCATCTAAACAGCGATCTGATAAGAGACGGTGTGAATATCAGGTAGTTGGGAATTGAAAGGGAATTAGAAGAGATTTATAGATATATAGGAAGGAAAGGTAAACGCAGAGATAGAGCAAACAGACAGAGCAAAAGTCAAGAGAAGGGGGAGGTGGATTAGTGCAAAGAGCGGGGAAGATAAATAGGATATGTAGGTGGACAACCATCTGAGGGCATTATTATACATACATGGTAAGGAAAGGTAAACGTAGAGATAGGGCAAACAGACAGGGCAAATGTGAAGACGAGGGGGGGGGGGGGGGGGGAGATGAGGGGCGTAGGCAGATACCTCCCTACGTAGGTGGACACCCATCTGAAGGGATTATCAATCTCATGTGGTGTAGAGATAAATGTATTCTCCGGTTTCTCGGTATTTTGGGGAAAATATTATTGGGTGAACGGAACACTAAAAATATATTTGTTATGGCCACAACAGGACTTTCTTATACCTATCACGTTTTTACAGACTACTCACTAGGGTGGGCGCTATTTTAAAAAAGTTAAAATTTTCTTGCTCCGGTACCAAAAACATGTGTAGAATATCGAAAAAATGTGGCCTAAATTTTTTCAGATTTTTTAAATCATATTAACCGGTGCCTGTAAGAGGTCGAATTTTAACATGGGTTTTAAATGGGGGTTTTGAACTTTTACCGACTTTTGAGCGTAGTTTCAAATGTTTCAGACATAAAAATCTGAAAATTTACATATTTATGTATTTGGGTCCGCTGAATTGAAATTCACCGTCAAAATTCAATTTTGACAGTTGTAACTGCCAAAAAAACTGTCATTACTTTTTGAAAAATATCAATTTCATGAAAATATCTATGATTGGCGTGATTTTATATGTTTTTCGGGTCGCTGATTACAAATTTTTGGTCAAAATTCGTTTTTTGACAGTTAATGCTGTAGAAAACTGTCAACAATTCATATAGATAGACTATTGCACAAGAATATCGATAATAAAATAGATAATAGGTTTTCAGCTTGAACTGTCAAAACTTACCTTACGATATTGAATTCAAGTTTCGTGACCTAAAAACCTATAATATCTCTATTTTATAATCGATATTCTTGTGCAATAGTCGATCTATATGAATTGTTGACAGTTTTCTACAGCTTTAACTGTCAGAAAAAGAATTTTGACCAAAAATTTGTAATCACCGACCCGAAAAACATATAAAATCACGCCAATCATCGATATTTTCATGAAATTGATATTTTTCAAAAATTAATGACAGTTTTTGACAGTTACAACTGTCAAAATTGAATTTTGACGGTGAATTTCAATTCAGCGGACCCAAATACATAAATATGTAAATTTTCAGATTTTTATGTCTGAAACATTTGAAACTACGCTCAAAAGTCGGTAAAAGTTCAAAACCCCCATTTAAAACCCATGTTAAAATTCGACCTCTTACAGGCACCGGTTAATATGGTTTAAAAAAACTGAAAAAATTCAGGCCACATTTTTTCGACATTCTACACATGTTTTTGGTACCGGAGCAAGAAAATGTTAACTTTTTTAAAATAGCGGCCACCCTACTACTCACATAAATTTCCCGAACTTGCTGTTCTACGAGCCCCGTCTTCGAGCGTTTCGTCGTCTCGACGAAATTTGGAAAACCAAAATTGAGTTTTACGCTCAGAGACAGCCTTCTCTCCAAACACGGAACATATTTTTCGAGCGGCCACAGTAGCTTTTTTTTAAGCCGAGTTTAAACTGATAAAGTAAAATCCACCTAAATTGAATTTCAATTCAAACCATTTTAATAAATTCGTTTGAATATCTAGCAGTGACTGGATTAAAATATTATACTGTTTTCACAGATAGTAAACAATGCTGTTTACATTAGCAAAGGTCGCATTGGAATTAGAATCATAACAAAGACCCTGCAGTCAAAATAAACATTCCTTTATAAAAAAAACGACAGAACTTTTGAAATGACCATATATTTTCTATGTATAAGTAAAGGCCTTCTGCTAATCTACTGAGCTCAACATCGCAAGTTCGAATCACGCCCGAGCCCCTTAGGTTTTATTATATTAAAGGTGAAAAAACCTTGAGCATGCCATCATTCGGACGTTAAGCAATGGTTAAATACGCCTACCCTTCTAAACATAAAAATTTACGTTAGAAAACATTTAGACTACCATAGTAAAGTCGGGCATATGTCCACCTGAGCGACGAAAAAGCGCTCTGGTAGTAGGCGATTGATTTCCGCTGTATATAATTTTATTATATCACAATAATGTGACTGTAAAGAGAGGACAATCTGAGCGGAAGGTAGCCTTCTAAAAGGAGAAACAAGGGAGCTGGGAGCTGTAAGTAGGGTGGAGATTGTAGTGGAGTCTTCAATTAGCAAGTGGCAGGTCACATAATTGTGTGGGGGGGCTTTGTGATCCCAGAAGAGGCCACACTCTTGACCCAGATAAGACAGGGGTTTATCCACCCTCCCATTTTATGAACAGACTTATGCAAACTGTTTTTTTTTTTTTCCTCCCTTCGATTTTCTTTATCTTCTGAACAGTTCATAAAAGTTGATAGCCCCGCTAAAGGGTAAGCCTGATCTTCAGTGTTTACAGTTATGCCCTCCAAGATATGTTTATAAGCAGTAGCGCTCATGTTGCGGCCCAACATCCTGCGACAACTCCTGCTAAAACAACATTTTACTTCCCACAGCTGTTCGTATAAGGGAAGTTATTTAATCAAAAAATTATCTTCACTTTATCAGAGTTTTATTCATTTCGAACCCTCTAAATCCAAACAACAAACAACATTTGAACATCAAAAGGCTGAGGTCGGTTCAACTTGATAGGTCTAAAGACTTTTTTTTTTTTGAAGGGTGCTCCGGTATAATCACCTGGCCCGATATCGTCGGGGAAGAGGAAACATAATTTTGGGTTTATTACAATATATAATGTGTCAGGAGGTTGCTATAGGTGCCTGGGGGCGACAGCGGGACAGACTGGCGCTCCCAGACCTCCTTGGGTTGCGGCTGCCTGGTGGTGCCGAGAGAGCTCGAGATCGGTGAAGTGGGACTGCTTCTACATCCCGGTCGCCGAGAGTAGAATTCGGGCCTGGCAGAAGAGCTTTTTCTGTTCCCGCCAGGAAGTGTCAAACCGGCTGAACGCCGGGCAAGTTGGAGTCTAAGGACGGTTGAACATCACTACCTCTACCCGCAGACAGGCCCCATCACTACCTCTACCCGAAGACAGGTCCCATCACATTCGGGAACTTGGAACATCAGGTTAATATTCTTCGTCCCCTTACTGATCATCTTCTGACGTTCCTAGGTAAAGTTTATCATCAATCGCTCCATGTTTCTAGGTAACATTTGTTAATCGTTCCAGTCGTTCCCAGTGAAAGTTGATATTCATCAGACCTACCAACTTGATTCATCATTACAAAAGATAGGGTACAATCCACTTACCCGCCCCTCACGGCATAAATGAAAATTAAACCCCCAACATCTGTCGATCTATGTAATAAATAAGTATACAATAATAAGTTATGGGTGAATGGCTATGTCCCACATTGCCGGGACTGTTCAAGAGTGGACATCCTCGGATAAGAGAGGAAAGTAAAGCAAACAAAGTGTAGAAGGGGAGAAACTGTGATTAGAAGAGAACGTGAGGAGAATAGGGCAGAGGATGGAGGGCATCATAGCCCGGGCTACTTCAATAATGCCACTTGTGACATCTGCAAGAGGGGACGTGGTAGTGGGAGAGGGAAACATAATTAAATTTGGGAGGATTGGCAACACTGATTAAATGTTACATGTGTCTCCACACGCTATGTACACATGAAACAGCTGTCGAAAAGCGGGCTTATTGTTCAAGCGTGGCAGAGCAATGAAAATAGTAATATCACCCATGTTTGTCGCTTAGTTTCTTGTATTTTGTGTTGACTTATCTTAATGATGTCCTGAAGCTGATAATCTGTACTCAAGAGTACCAGAAAACATTAAATTTCAATAAAAATTTATTATCGACTTTTTGACAGATTACACAACCTCCAACATACATAAATAGTTTCCTATTGTAACGCCTTTCCTGTCCCCCAGTTGTCTTAAACTATGAAATGAAAAGAAATTTTATTATTCTGGGACGAGGTCCCTTAAGAATAAATACACACAGAGTAAAGAAAAGGAAACAATGAAATATAGTATCAGTATGACGTACAAAGAAATAATAAATAAATTAGTGCTACATTCGAGAAAAACTGGACAATTATAAATATAGATAAACAAAAGATTAACATGAAAAAACAAAAAATTAACTGCTTAATTATGAAGAAAATTAAATAAAAGTATATAAATAAACGAAAATAAGAAAAAAAAATCTATATGAAAAATAAAAAATAAAATAGATTTAAAAAATCGACAGAGCAGATTTTATTAATCTATTTTATTTTTATTTTTTATATAGATTTTTTTTTTCTTATTCTCGTTTATTTATATAGATTATTTTAAAATCGGATGCACGGTAATATTGAAAGAACCTTCAAATTATTTATTACAAAATGTATAAAGCTGGCCAGAAACAGAGCAGATTTCTTCTTATATTTAGAATCGGATTTAATGCCTGTTTTTTTGTTTACATTGAAATTGCATTTACATTTTATAAAGTTATCTTTAAATCTCCCATCTTATAGATATATAAACATTGTTACGAGGAATGTCATCGATAAAAAGGTATTTTGGTATAACGAAGTGCAATCTATTTGTAACAACTGTAATGTTGATATAACTGAGTTTTTGGATGGCAGAATAAAAGGGAATGATATTGTAAATAAAGTAAGGGATACATTTATTAATGAATTTAAATTAAAATCAATAAATAGTACCAAGCATACTTTATATAAACAGTTAGTTACAGATCATAAAGTTCTTTTCGCGGAGATGGATGCGAATTCGATAAGCTGGGTGCTGAAGGTACGAGGTGAACTTCTTTATCTAAATAAGTATTCTTACACTAAGGAGGTCAAGCTTTGCTCCATGTGTAATAACAAGCAACATGAAGATGTGTTTCACTTTATTGCCGTATGCCCCATCTTAAGGCAATTTCGTCTTATCTATTTTGGTGAAGCAGAGTTGAGCTATGTTCTGTTTATTGAATATATAAATGGACGAAATTACAAAACTTTAATTAACTATTGCAAAGCCGCCTGGAATTATAGATTTGAGCTGGTTTCAGAGTTTAATTGTTAGTGATATATAAACAGCAAGATGTTTTTTATTTTAATTTTTTGTTAGTTTCTTTAAAGGATCATTTTGTAAATTACTGCATTTGTATTTGTATTTGAATTTTTTTTGTTTTGTCACTTTTATATATGTGTGAGTAGAAATAGAAGAGATAACCCCTCAGACGGTCAATCTGACCATGAGTATTGTCGGTCAATATTATTAATGTACATTTGTAAAAAAAATAAAAATAAATAAAGACTATTATTATTATTATTATAGATTATTTTATTATTTTTTTCTTCATAATTAAGCTGTTAATTTTTTGTTTTTTCATGTTAATCTTTTGTTTATCTATATTTATAATTGTCCAGTTTTTCTCGAATGTAGGACTAATTTATATAAAAAATAAAATAGATTAATAAAATCGACAAAGCATAATACTATGATGGTTGATTATAAAAGAGAAGGGAGAATGCCAACTATAGTATCGTGTACACGATAACTGCCGATAGAATGAATGTATCAACACGAAATTTATTATGTGAGTACAGAACTCTCCAAGGACGACATCTATTGATTTTCAGCATAATCAGCCAAATGAAAATGGGGATTAGGGGAGAGACCTGGTACAAGATCTCTAATAACTGCCCATGTAATGACTGTATCAATACATAATTTATAACGAGCATTCACAAGTCCCTACGTAAGGCAATTATTGATTTTTAACCCATACGGTCGATTGGGAGAGTGAAAACGTAATTAATTTGTTCGGGGGAAGTACATTTGTAGTGATTCACTATGACTTTTTAGTTTCTTATTACATAATATGTTATATTATACTATATGATCGAGGTTTTAACGGATTTTCACGTTTCAATGCCCCCTGAATAGGTTTTGACCATTTCCACGATATCAGTCTGTGAGTGTGTGTATGTGATTCAAACATGTTAGCACTCTAACGGAGTATTGATTGTAGATATGAACTTGAAATTTGGAATGGAAAGGTCACATGTTATAACTTACGTCTCATTAGATTTTGGCTGAAATCTGACGAAAATGTAGATCATTTTACTTTAAGAACTAAGTACATTTTACAAGATACCATTTACATTTATAACCTAATCCAAAATCTTTTCGAGTAGAAGCTGTAGAAAAAATTAAAAACTTTTATATAGAGTATGTTTTTTTCGCAGGTTGCCCGGTTTTTGATATATATGCCGAAAACCGTCCTAAAACTTCGTGTTGATACTCATATTTTTAGACATTCCCATGATTTACCCAAAAACTATCAGTCCTATCGAAAAGTTGTTCATACCAAAAATGTTCCCTATTAAATGCCCAATCGCTAATGTATGTTAGATTTGAGATAGGACCAATATGTCGAAGCTTATAGCGCCTCAAAGAATGAAGTCAAATAAATTTTCAGGAATCTTCCAGTCAGCCAGTGTCCAGCTGGTCCCTGATGATACTCGAACGTATCCCTTGACCTCTTCTCTAGAAAGGTATTTTAATTCAGAATATTTTAATTCATTGTACTGTTTTTAATTCAAATATTGTAACTTATTGTACTTTAGGTAATTGTTACGTATTTTTAAATTGTTATATTTTATTTTTAACTTATTTATTTATTGTTAATGATTGACATGAACTGTAAAAGCTCGTAAATTCTAATCTAATTTTTGGTTTATGTATGTTCAGATTCACCACCTGAAGATGGCAAATTGCCGAAACTAGTTGTGGTTTAAATAAAAAAATGTTGGACTGATACATCTAATTACTTATTTAACAAGTTAGTCCACTACATCTGCCTACCACCAAGAAATATAATGTTTAAACTGTATTGCAAGGAATTACAACATATTTTTTTATTATGAAAGTAATGGGTTGGCATTTTTTAAAATGTATTCGAACATAGACACTAGTTTGACTGCATTCGGTCCGTTCAGCTTGTATTGAATGGGACGGGACCATTTCAACTAAAAGTGACACAGCCCGCTAGTTGGCTGTCCTTCAGATTGGTTCTGGTACACACCTAGGACTAGGACACTTTCCAAAGTTGTCCTCGTCTTCCTGATCCAAGTTCTCTTCACTCTCCCAATCAGGATGGCATATCCTAGCAGTTCTCTAACTTGTCCTCCTCTCAGCTTCTTATATAAACGAAACATCTCCAATCTAATAAAAACTTCCAAAAGTTAAGTCTACTCAGCTTAAAAGTCCATCTGTACCTGGTAGGATTTCTCAACAAATTTTCCCGCAATGCTCAGACTTTTCTGCTTCCGATTCCCGGGTTTTAGAGGTCTCATATAGATTTTACTTTCTTACTACCGTTAGGATAATACTCGGCATCCAGTTTTCAATAGAATTTCACGTTCAAGGTGTGAGAAATGAAAGACTCACTTTATAAGAAATACATTTTTTCGAAGATCATCCGGTTAGTAAAGAGCAACATGTCGAAAACTGTCATTTTTTTAAACGTTTCCTTCATCTATGCGAAAAAAGTTTGTCCTATAGAAAAAGTGGTTCCAACTAAAAATGTTCCTTATTAAATTTGCAATCGTCAATATGCGCTTAGAGAAGACATAGGACCAGTATGAACAATATTATAGAGCCCTAAAGAATGTACAATAAAAAACAATGTTTTAATTGTGACGCGTAGCAATTTTCATTAAAAATGAAGGAGCTGGTAACTCAGAGGTATCGTGCTTGCCTTCTGAGCTCATGATCATTAGGTTTTTTATCTGGGAGGGGAAAAACCTTGAGCACTCCGTCCTTCGGATGGGACGTTAAGCATTGTCTGTAAGATGTCATGTATCAGGTATGGTTCTTTATCCTAAATGAATAAACCAAAGTAGGCAAAATTTAACACTCCCACAGTAGAATCGGTCTCATGCTCACCAGAGCAGCGATATGACCTCATAGTTAGCCCGGGCATGAGTCGAAATTACTATTAAAAATTATAAAAAATAAAAAACATAATTTGTTTAGTAATCTCCGTTTATTATTAATTATTACATTTTTATTTAAGATAAACAATCATCATTTTCCAATATTACAGTAAGTCTAGTGCAAGTGAATTGATACAAATTTGCATGGGGAAGTTGGCTTGAGTAACATGGATGAGCACGTAAACCAAGTTAAAAGGCATCAAATGTATTCTATTAAAAGAGAGAGAGGTGGGCGTCAAGCCATGAAATGGATTCTTCAATTAATAAAATATCCCACCCATTCAATATGAATAGAATTTCAAAAGAAAAACAGGGACGAAGTTTGCTAAACCTTTTATCTGTTAAATTCGTTCTCCGTTTTCCTGTTCATCTGATTCATTCTATTTTCCATTTCCTATTCTATTTTAAAATAGTTATCCTTATTCAGGTGCTACGACCAGGATTCCATATCATAAACAGTTATTTACAATCCCGGGTTTTCATTGTTTTATTTTCATTAGGAATAATTATTATTCATTAATTTATTTATAAAAAAATAAGTTACATAGGTAATCATGAGGGCAGATAATGTTGCACTAATGATTCTTGCAGGGTTTGTTTGAATCGGCTGGGTGATTTTGTGGGCAGTCTGGTTGATGCCAATAATGGATTGGGACGACTGGTGTGAATGCAGAGTTTGGCGAGCAAGTTCGTCTATCTCTCTGTAAGAACTGTGGATAGGAATGACATTTATAAGTCGTCATGAGGGGGATTGTTGTTGACGTAGAATGGGATGTAGAACACATGGAACTCGGTCGCAGAATTTCAAGCCGTACGTCTAAAAACTCGCTTGAGTTAGTCAGGGAGAGTAATGATCCTTGTCCAATTAATGATTTCGATAGTCTCCGCAGCGAGTGTTCCACATGAGTCGTCTGCCTACTTGTATCCTAAGATAGTGGCCAGTCTTGTTTGTTGATTAGGAATAGGGTCTTTAACGACTACCTGACATCGCACAGGCTCTCCGCAGCGAGTGTTCCACATGAGTCGTCTGCCTACTTGTATCCTAAGATAGCGGCCAGTCTTGTTTGTTGATTAAGAAAGAGGGTCTTTAACGTCTACCTGCAATCGCACAGGCTCTCCGCAGCGAGTGTTCCACATGAGTCGTCTGCCTACTTGTATCCTAAGATAGCGGCCAGTCTTGTTTGTTGATTAAGAAAGAGGGTCTTTAACGACTACCTGACATCGCACAGGCTCTCCGCAGCGAGGTTTCCACATGAGTCGTCTGCCTACTTGTATCCTAAGATAGCGGCCAGTCTTGTTTGTTGATTAAGAAAGAGGGTCTTTAACGACTACCTGACATCGCACAGGCTCTCCGCAGCGAGTGTTCCACATGAGTCGTCTGCCTACTTGTATCCTAAGATAGCGGCCAGTCTTGTTTGTTGATTAAGAAAGAGGGTCTTTAACGACTACCTGACATCGCACAGGCTCTGGACTCGACTGTCGCTTGATCTCTGACCTCTGGGTCATTGGCGCAGTTCCATCCAGGTTACCTTGATCCGCTTCGCTCTTCCTTCCCCACATTTAGCCTATTTTCATTTTCACGTTTACAATACTCGCTAACACTTCTGATTCCTCTTCCTCCTAGAATATTTCCATTCTTTTCCTTTATCTGGATCAAATTTTATTTTTGTTTTCGTAAAAATAATTGACAAAAAAACATTATATTTACAAAGCTAAGAAGTATGAGGAAAGATATGTAATCGGTCAGGAATTCGATATTTGAGTTTCCAACGGAATTTCAAGTTTTCCAATCCCTTGATTTGAAAAAAAAAAAAAATAATAAAAATATCCCAGTATGTCCGTGAATGTGTGAACTCTCGATAGAATTAATTTTATATGTGTGCTCAGAACCCAGTAAGTACGACACTTATTTTCAGTCCAAAAGGCCAGAGGGAAGGGGAGGGTCAGAGGGAAGGGGGGGGTCAGAGAGGGCTTAACTCAAAAGCCCTAATAATTGTCGATGTAACGAATGTATCAACACCAAATTTAGCTTGATGATGATCAGAAGTCCCTGAGTAAGACATCTATGATTTTCAACCAAAATGATAAATTGGATTCAGTGAGAGAGTGAAAACTTAGTTAATTAATTCGGGCTGGGGGAGTTCATTGTCGGTCTAACACATCTTTACTTCCCCAGCTACATGAAGTATAGGGGAAGTTATGTAATCAGCAATTCGATGCGGAGTTTCAACGGAATTTTATGTTTCAATGTAACTGTCCGTTTAGGAAATTAGGGTGTCCATTAGGGTGTCCGTTTAGGACATTAGGGTGTCCGTTTAGGACATTAGGGTGTTTGTTAGGGTGTCCGTTAGAGTGTCCATTAGTGTGTCCGTTATTTTGAAAAAGTTTAAGTTTTGATGATTTCCAAACGAATTCTGGTTTAGAATCACGAAAAAATAAATTTCTCAAAATAATTGTAATTTTTTGAAATGGAAAAACCCATGCCACCGATCATTTGACTTTCAAATGGAGTTTAACATTCGTTTTCGACACTTCAAGACATTTTACAGCGCGGTTCGTTTAATTTCTAATGTTTTGGACTTCAAAATTCGTATTCTTCACTTGTAGAATAACAATTTTGATGACAATTTCATGATTAGAATTTGTAAAAACTCTTGGAATAATAAACAATTCCGTTTAAACAGCAGATTTTATTATTTTTTCAAAAGTTGACAGCATTTTTGACAGTTGTCAACTGAAAAACTTCAATTCTAACACTGGATTCATGATCAGCACCCACCAAAACCTAAGAATACGAATTTTGAAGCTGAAACATTAGAAATTAAACGAACCGCACTGTAAAATGTCTTGAAGTGTCGAAAACGAATGTTAAACTCCATTTGAAAATCAAATGATCGGTGGCATGGATTTTTCCATTTCAAAAAATTCCAAGATTTGACAGATTTATTTTTTTGTGATTCTAAACCAGAATCCGTTTGGAAATCATCAAAATTTAAACTTTTCTAAAATAACGGACACCCTATTGTCCATGTAATGAATTTATCTACACAAAATTTAGTATAAGGAAGTCAGCTGTTGAATATAAACAGTCGACCGGTTTTGGAGCGGGAGCGAAAAGTTAATTGATTAATTTGTTCTGGGGAAGTACATTGCCGGTGATTTATCGACGACTTTTTATATCTCAAGACAAGCCCCTGGAAGGCTACCAAGTCCCTGGAAGGCTACCAAGCCCCTGGAAGGCTACCAAGTCACTGGAAGGCTACCAAGCCCCTGGAAGGCTACCAAGCCCCTGGAAGGCTACCAAGCCCCTGGAAGGCTACCAAGCCCCTGGAAGGCTACCAAGTCACTGGAAGGCTACCAAGCCCCTGGAAGGCTACCAAGCCCCTGGAAGGCTACCAAGTCACTGGAAGGCTACCAAGCCCCTGGAAGGCTACCAAGCTCCTTTAGTTTGAATAACGCTGGACGAGTCTATTGCGTGTGAAGTGGCCTCAAATGGTTCTATGAGTTCAAACTAATCGAGGATGTAGTTCTATAATTTTTTGCCCTGCTATGATAGCGGTGGGTCCCAGTTGGGGTGTGGCGGGTCGGGAGGTCTGTGATATGGGACAGAAAGGCACAAGTTAGTTATTGGGAGATAAGCCAAGTTTGTAACGAGCCTTGCCATTAGCTGGAGCTGGACGCTGTGGCTGTATGGCTGGAGCTGGACTGGGAGCTCGTTATTGCAATCACTATCTCTCCCCTCATCTTGATAACGTTGTCCCCAACTTGACACATTTCACATCTTCTTCACCCCCACCCCCCCGACCCCCACCCCAAATATCACTTCCACTTAAATTATCATTATGGAGGACAATTGTGGGAATTGCTTTGAGGGAGGGGGGTCTTTGGTCATTCCCATCATGTCCATTATCACCATTAAGCGATAAGCTAGCTGTGCTTATAGTGGCGTAGGTACAGCAAGGCGGGGAGGGCGAACCTAGAGGGGCCATCACCGATCAGTTAATTCCTTTAGAAATGTTTTTTATTATATATTATTTACATATATAATATTTACATATATAATATTTACATATGAGATATTTATCTAATTATTGTTCCGCATATGCTATGTTTGAACGGGTCTTATAAGAACGTTACATAGGATTTTCAATTTCATGAAAATCCGGTCAATCATTTTATGTTTTGTGTTTCTCTATGCCAACATGGTTCCTGGGTTGATATGTTCCTGATATGCCAACATGGTATAAGACTATTTTTAATGTTCATGTTAGGTGTAAGGCCCAAGAGAAAATTCTGGGTTGGAGAAAGCCCAAAATTTGAACTGGAGCGGAGCCACTTTGTGTTTACCCGACCTTACCCAGGAAATTCGCCATCTTTCTTGTCATTTCGACGCTTTTACCAACATTACTTTTCGACTTTCTTTTTCTCGTGAAACTCTTTAAAATGTCATGACACGCATAAAGAGGGGGGGGGGGGGGGGGGGGGGGAAGCATCTCCTAAACACATACAGACAAAAATAAGACTCGTTATAAAGGTTGCGTTTATGATCTAAGGACTTAAGTAGACTTAAATGTGTTTATTACCTTTAGTTAGAACAGCTAACCACACATCTCTCACCAACAGCCCGCCTGTGCTCGTCGGAAAGACTACTCAGAACTCCAACATCAAATCTAAGGTTCGACAGTAAAAGAACGATTTTTCGTTTAGGTCAAAAGCGGAATATTAAGTTTTGTTTTTCTGTATACGTTCAAAGGACTTGTTCAGCTACATTTTGTCATTTTTGAGCACCTCGACCTAATTATAGTATTTTAAAGTATTTTTCTTCGGTTTTTAAATATTCCATTACATATATATTAGTCATGTAGAAATACATATTTATTATCAGAAATCTATACAAAAATGGTTCTATATATTTTTATTGGAGAAAGCAAGTTTCTCACCATATGCAGCAGGGTAATGACATTCCGAAGCTGCACCCCATACTGGGAGGTGGGTTGGTAATTCCGTGTTTTTTTTTTAATTCTCGTCCTGATATAAAATATATCACAAAATAAGAAAATATTAACCATTTTATCATGAAAACCAACAAAAAAAAAAAAGAGAGGAAAATCATAAAATCATTAGCATCGGAAAATCCTAATTTCCATATTTTGTTAATACCTGGAATCATTCAAAAGTCAATAATGGAATTTGCATATTTCTAATCTGCTTCCAATATAGTATAAATAAATACATAAATATAAGGAAAACAGACAACATGAATATGAAAATTATTTTTTTATATTTACATACAAAATTTGAAAAACAAAACAAAAACCTTCATAAAAGGTAAATTTTAACTAAATTCAAAGGATATCCTAATAGATATATCTGGAAAATAAAAATAAAAAAGTTGAGCACGCCTTCCTTCGGATGGGACTTTAGGCAATTTTAACGAACCTGTGCGATGTAGGGCGCTCGTAAAACACTCTTGGTCTAATGAAGCCTATATGAGCGCTCTGGTAGTAGGCGATATGACCTCGTAGTTAAAGCCCGAGCATGTCTCACAAACTAACGAACTTTCTCCTCGTCGAACAAGTTCAATTAATTTCAAATTCAAAGAAAAATTATTGAACTAAAGAATGTTCCGGGAAGTTCGGATATGATTTCAGAATCACTGAATGGAGGGAAGTTCAAAGTGAATGTATTTTATCTATCTTCCGTATCCGGTAAAACAGATAATAGAAATAAATCTGGATAAGTGACACTTTTCCCTTTCTTCTACTCTAAAGGAATTGCCATCAACAATTCCCATCCAAAAAGACATTACATTGCATACAAATTATTTTCATATTTCATCGATGCATTCATAGCACTTCTTGTTATTTTTACGTAGACATAACATATAATACATATTGAGCAAAATAACAAATACATATTATAAACGCCGATAAGTACGTATTAACATTGGATACGTAGGTATGTATACCTTGTTAAGGCCGAAAAGTGAAATAAACTTTATAAAGACTATGGGGTATATGTGGAGGGGGTGATGCCATGTGTAAAGTGCATGTACTTTATATAGTGGCCACTAGAGGTCACGGTGGCCATGGTAGTTCAGTTAACCTGATGAGTCAAGTGCAGTCTGGCTGTCTATAGAGAGGTGCCCTCAACCCTTTGCTGTACAACTCACCACCAACTCGACCAGTGCCTGCCCTCAGCCCTTGCTGCAGGTATTGGTCAAGAAGCCCAGAAGACGGACCCTCAACCCAGACGCATTGTGACGAGGCAGCTCCTTGGCGTCTCCACGCGACCGCTCTCCTACCCCGGACATTTTAGTATTATTTATTTTATCATTTCTTAAATTTAATTAATTGTTTCGTTTTGTTTCCATTTGTTTAGTATTTTTTTTTCATTATTATAATTTGTTTCGTTAACCTATATACAGTCCACTTTATTTTGTTTTCAATTACCTTCTATCAATTATATTATTTATTTGCTCTAGGTATTAACATATGGTACCTCCGAGCCGGATGGCAATTGGCTTATTTGTAATAATTAATATTAGCATAGTGATTTGGCCGGCCGTGTTTAATATAATACTAATTAATTTATAACCCGTCTTAAATCACCTCGTTTTCTTCCTTGTTCTTTTGTTTTTCTCTAATTGATTTTTTTAACCTCTTTTTCTCTAGATAATATATATAATTTGATCATGGCGCCAAAATTAAAGACAGATAACGAATCTGTTTTAGCGGAACTTATTGACGAATTAGAGGACTTGCATAGTGATATTATGCAGACTAAAAAATTAGGACAAGCAGTCGCCACCGACAAAACTAATCTAAAAATATTTAAAGCTCGCCTTTCTAGAATTGATTCCACTTTTGAGAAATTTAATTCAATATTTTCTGAGGCAAAGCGAATTGCAAATTCTTTGAGCAAAAGTGATGAATTACAATTAATATCGCAATTACGGAATGTGACCAGAGAGTATTATTATGAGGCGTTATCGTTTGATATTGAGCCAGGTGATACGTCTTTGGGTTAGTCTATCAGTTCGGGGGCTGGGAGGACCCAGGGTCCTAGATGCAAGTTACCCACCATTCAGTTACCCGTCTTTCAAGGGGACTTAGCCACCTGGGCTTCATTTAGAGACACTTATATCTCCTTAATCCACTGCAATAATGAAATATCAGATGTAGAAAAGTTTCACTATCTTAAAACATCGTTAAATGGGGTAGCTTTACAAACTATCTCATCCATCCCTATAACATCTCAATATTATTCTCAGGCGTGGCAAACAGTCATGCAGAAGTATGATAACGAACGACTGCAGGCTACCCACTTTCTTACAAATATTTTTAACTTTAAGTCTTCATTCAAATCCAATTTATCGTAATTAGAACAATTCTCAAAAGTTGTTTTGGAAAGCGCACAAGCGTTTCAAGCGTTGAAACTTGAAGACGAATCAGGTTTTATCATTTTAACGTACATCCTGAAATTATTAGATCAAAAAACTAGGGAAAAATTTGAAACTGAACATAATAAAATCGATTTACCCACTTTGCAAAATTTAATCGATTTTGTCCATCGACAAAGTGTATTTCTTCAGTCGGAGAATCTAACGTCTGGCGCGCCCTCTGCTTTCGCTCCTCCTTGCAAGTCCAACGAAAGTCGTAAACAAATTTTCATGTCGACTGATGCCTCTGAGAGGTTCCAGTCTTCTTGTTCTTTGTGCAATGAAAAACATCGTTTGTACAGATGTAATACATTTTTATCCATGAGCCCATCTGAGAGATTTGCTCAAGTAAAACGTTTAAGGCTTTGTTTTAATTGTCTTCCCCCCCACCATAACAGATCTAAGTGTTCATCGTCTGGGTGTCGGAAATGTAACAATCCACATCACTCTTTGCTTCACTTTCTTACAAAGGACACCTCTGTCACTAAAGATAAACCTGATCCTCAAATAATCCCGCCGGCTAAACAAGAACCCTCAGCTAAAGGCGCTATTTTATCCTCATCGGTGCGGGGCGAACCTTGTGTCCTTTTAGGTACCGCTGAGGCTAGAATCAAAGATTCGAATGGAGATTTTCAAAAAATTCGAATGGTATTAGATAGTGGGGCACAACGGTCTTTTATAACTTCGGCATGTGCCAAGAGGCTTGGCCTAAAACAGTACGTTAACTCGCAGATGTTGTGCGGATTCACCGATAGCCCGATCCGAGGTGGGAAATTTCAGGTGAATTGTTTATTGGCCCCAAAAACCTCTTTTCAGCCCCAACTTGAAACCAAAGCTATAGTTATCCCTCAAATTACTTCAAAAATGCCCATGTATCCTATACCTCGAGAGGTTTTGCATTACTTTGAAAATTATTTCCTTGCGGATTCATCTTTTGGGGACCCGGGTTCTATTGATTTTCTGCTAGGAGCCGATTTGTTCAGTGAGATTTTCGTAGGAGAATCCTTGTCTACTCCCACCGGTTATCCCAATGCTCTCAAAACGATTTTTGGTTGGGTTGTGGTAGGCCCCATGGATAACCCCTTCACTACCACCGGTAAGGCGGCAACGCTAATGGTAGTTAACCAAACCCCCCCTCTAGACGCTATTTTAGAAAATTTTTGGGAAGGTGAGGATGTTTCCGGAGTTCAGGTCACCAATCCGGACGAAGTTCAATGTGAGGAACATTTAGTCCAAACATAGTCGTGATCAAACGGATCGCTATGTCGTGCGTTTACCTTTTAAACTTTTAGATAACATAACTTTGGGAAATTCTTATCATACCGCACTACATCGATTTCCAAATTTAGAATACCGCCTAAACAAGAGTCCTGATCTCAAAGTTGGTACTCACAAGTAGTCAAAAATTATCTTGAGCTATATTACATGTCCCCTGCGACCAGCCCAGATAAATATTTCCTTCCTCACCATTGTGTTTTAAAGGATATCACATCAACTAAGTTACGAGTGGTATTTGATTCTTCCGCGCCTACTATATCTGGATCTTTAAACGATAAACTTCACGTAGGCCCAAAATTAAATTCAGACATTAGCACTGTTCTCCAATTTAATAAGTATCCCATCGCTCTGACTGCCGATATTTGTCAGATGTATTTGCGAATTGATGTTCACCCAGAGAACAGTACATATCAACATGCATTATACCGTTTTAAGTCTATTAAATCGGTGCAAGAGTTTGAACTCAGCCGAGTAACTTTATTCCCATTTATTGACTTAGTGGGTATCTTCAGGGTGGGCGGTCGCCATCCTATTTTGATGCCCTCCAAGGCACATTTTGTAAATTTATTAGTAGATCATTACCACCAATCTCACCTTCTTGCCGGCCCGCAGCTGTTACATTCTTTGTTGCAACGGCAATATTGGATCATATCGGGGCGAAGTGTTATACGTTCTCGTATTCATATATGCATAAAATGTTGGAAACATCGTGCTACGACCGCCACAGTCTTCATGGGAGATCTTCCGGCTTCCAGGTTTGAGCCGGTAAGAGTATTTATTAATGTGGGGGTAGATTTTGGAGGCCCTTTTTTAATTAAATCATCCGCACTTCGAAAGGCCAGCATAGTTAAGGCTTATCTTTCCTTGTTTGTGTGCATGAGCATCAAGGCGGTGCATCTTGAGCTTGTGTCCCAACTTTCCATCGAAGCGTTTTTGTCGTGTTTGGACAGATTTGTCAGCCGCCGAGGACTGCCATCCCAAATCTTTTCAGACAATGGTAGTAATTTTGTGGGCGCAGATCGACACTTACGAGATGTGTATAAATGGTTACATGAAAGTAGAACCCAAAATGCTATTAGCAGTCATTTGAACTCGAAAGGCGTTCAATGGGAATTTATACCTCCGGCAGCCCCACATTTCGGAGGAATATGGGAGGCCGGGGTAAAGGCGTATAAAGGTCATCTTGTCAGAGTTTTAGAACAACGGGTACTGACATTTGAGGAGCTTAATACAGTCATCATTAGGATTATTACCACAGGATTATACCCCGGACATTTTAGTATCATTTATTTTATCATTTCTTAAATTTAATTAATTGTTTCGTTTTGTTTCCATTTGTTTAGTCTTTTTTTTCATTATTATAATTTGTTTCGTTAACCTATATACAGTCCACTTTATTTTGTTTTCAATTACCTTCTATCAATTATATTATTTATTTGCTCTAGGTATTAACATACCTAAAAAATGAAAAATTGCTAATACAGTAGAGTCCCACTAATCCTGTATTGTACAATACAGTACCTACTACTGTATAAAACAAAGCACGGTACATTAATGTTATGTTGTGGTATAATGTGAAAATTAAGAATTTTAAAAATGAAGTATGTTAAATTCTGAACAGGACTATAAAATAAAACACGAACGTAATGAAAACAAGAATAATATTTTTACTCACTGAAAAAAAACCATTTCCTGGAAAATAGGGGGTGCGCGCCGTCTTCTTTGTCGCCATTTGTTCACCGTAGCCAACTAAGTCAAGTCAAACCCTCTCTTTGAATTATTTTCGTACTTACCGCTCGCTATTAAATTTTTAGTTTACTAAATTTTAATATATATTTTTTTTAATCCCGTCTGGATTAACCGGATTTTCGGATAATTGGTGTCCGGATTAGCGGGACTCTACTGTATTTGTCCAATTTATTAATTATTATTTTTTTTTTAGCATCCAGAAGGAAGAACACTTGCTGAAGTGGAGATGGGCCGGGCACGTGACAAGGATGGATCCTCGACGATGGGCTAAAGTCTGCACGGAGTGGATTCCTAGAGACAGAAGAAGAGGAAATGGAAGACCTGGACTGCGGTGGAGGGACAAGATAGTGGGAGAGAATAGGGGATGGATGGTGCACAGTGGCCAGCAACAAAGAAACATGGAACAAATGTGTTACAGTACTATTTAAGAAATAACCCTCGTTTTGATAAGAAGACTGTTTGGTGGACAGAAGCGCTGCTGTGTGGAGAAACTACAAAGTGTCAGTTTCCCGCCAGTTCTGTTTTAGCCCTCTCTATCACTCCTGCGCATGCTCTAAGCCGTCTTTAGGTAATCGATTCTATTGTAGTTTATTTCAATCCTATTAAACATCCTAGTTGGTTATAAATGCCGACATTTGCCCTCATAAATCCAAAAATGTTCTAAATATGAGTCATTATAAAATCAAATTAAAAAAAAAATATATTAACATTTTTTTTATATATATATATTTTTTAAAAATTAGGTGTGCATATTTAAAATCGGTACAGACAGACCATAAGTAAATTTGTTGACAATAGGTAATGGAACTATTTATGTACAATGAAAACTAAATACAACAGAGAAAAAAATAAAATAGAATAAATAATAATAAAATAAATAAATAATAAAAAAAAATCTCTGGGTTAATTTCTTATTAGTTTGCCTCGAGGCTTCGCCCCTCTTCCTTCCATACATTTTTTCACTGAAGTATGTCTGTTTAAATAAATAAAACAAACTTATTTTTGAAATATTGTCTATTCCACTAAACATATAAATATGAACAATTTATAACTAGACCTGACGATGGTGTAAGGCCGAAACCGGTAGTTATATATATTTATATCTTTAGTGGAATAGACAATATTTCAAAAATAAGTTTGTTTTATTTATTTATCACAAGTTTCCACAATATGTCCGCGTTCCTCAACTTAGAAGTATGTCTGTTTGTCACATCATCATGCGAAAATCGCTCAACATATTTTAAGCTAACATTATATTTTTGAACCTGCCTATTCAGAACAACATTTAGGATACGTATGATTTCAAAATTACTGAATAGAGGAAGGTTTATTTAAAGATAGAAAAGTTACTTAACGTTCTCTCAGTCCCTGTTGATCTTACCTGAAAAAATAACAGAATCAATGGGAGAAATTTTTTTTTGAACATTTTTTGCCAGTTATCCCATGTAATCAGTTTCAGTTAAAAAAATAAAACGTAAAGTTACGCCAACGCTAATCATCCTACTTAGTTTAGAACACATATTATATTAATTGACAACACTCGAGCAGGCCAAGTTTCATCATTATTACAGGCTACCAATTATGGTAAGATATACCGAAAGATGTGGTATGGCGTGTAGAGTTCTAATTGTACATCAAGTTCTCTATATCTGGTGCATTATTTATGAGGATGTGGAAGGAAGTTTGGGAGGCAATCTGCATGAGGGCTGCATCAAAGCGGCAGAGCGAACTTCAAACTGATAGCGGAGTCATCAACATACCTCTCCCTTTTATCAAAACCAAATATTCATTGGAGGTAATTTCACTTGGGGGTACTTACTTAGCACTTAGATTGAAGTTGACCTCTGGGGGTGTAGCTATGGGCATATTAAGTAGACATATGGAAGGAACCAACCTCCAACTGGTCTCTATAGTAGAAGTCACTAAGTTGACTTTCGGGGGGTGTACCAATGGGCATATTAAGTAGACATACGGAAGGAGCCAACCTCCAACTGGTCTCTATAGTAGAAGTCACTAAGTAGAACGTGAGGGATGAGGACGCGGGATCAGAGAAGGGGGCTCAACTCAAAAACCCTAATAACTTAGTTATTACGACTCATGTCCGGGCTTTAACTACAAGGTCATATTGCCTACTACCAGAGTGCTCTTTCGTCACTCTGGTGGATATGAGCCCTCAATTTTGCCTACCATAAATTTTTATTCACCTAGTGTAGGAGTCTTTAACGAGTATCATCGCTCGGGACCATCGCTTAACGTCCCATCCGAAGGAAGGCGTGCTTAAGTTTATTTTACCTCCCAGATAAAATAAACTAAGAGCCTCGGTCGGGTTTCGAACCCACGATCTTGAGCTCAGTAAGTAAGCACGCATACCACTGAGCTACCGGACTTCCTCTACCCTTATTAATGCCTATGTACAGGGGCCTGTCACTTGTTGCTCTAATTTTCAAAAACCTGTGTATTTTTTGGAAAATGTTCTTGTCACATTGTTTTACTGCTTTCTCTGCCCAACGTCAATCTTCACCAAGATCCGCACGACCTCTAACAGGAAAATGTTTTATGTAAAAAAATTATTCCATGCCAGTAAAAATAGTTTTATTATTTACTAAAAGGACATTTTTTTTTAATTTCGGGGGGATTGATCCCCCACATCCCCTCCCCCTACGTACGCCCCTGTCTATGTAATGAATCTATCGCAATGAAATTTAGTTTAAAGATTCAAAAGTTCCTCTCTTAGTCAACTATTGATTTTCAGCGACTGACCTTCAGGCAACATATCAGACAGAAAGCAGATACTGTGAGCGGACTTGTCTTCTCCTTTTTCTCGTTACTCCACAGAAAGGCAGCCCTGAATCTAACCAATAGACTCCTCATATACAAGCTTCTGTTGCACCCAGTGATAACGTATGCATGCCCAGTGTGGGCCGGTTTTGCAAGCAATACCAACTTGAGAACTCTTCAAGTGGCCCAAAACAAATGCCTTAGATTGGTTGGTAGCTACTCGAGGGACACCTCCATCCCCCAAATCCATGAACACCTCCATGTTGAGCTCCTACTGGACTACGTAATAAATTTCAGTAAAAACTTTTTACTTAAGTGGGACACAAATCAAAACGTTTTGGTAAAGAAAATAGGGAAAAGTGAGGGAGGGAAACACAAAAATATCAGTTTACGATTTTAAATTATAATCTCTGTTTTTGAATCTTTATTAATTTATTTTCTATTAATTTCAGTTATTTTGTATTTTTTTTTCTTTTTTCTTTAAGAATTTTTTTTAATTTACTCTTAAGCAGTAGCATTGTTTTTAATTTAACTGATTATTTTTTGATCTGTATTTAGTGTATAAGGGTAATAGTTAAGGTACCTTATTGTATAATTGTACCTCTGTAAATGCGACTGTTATAATAAACTCTTCATCTTGTCTTGTCTTCTTGTTTTTCAGCCAAATAGACAAAAATGCTACTCATATCATTACTTAGATGACATCAGTAGTAACTGAATTATACTGCATATTATCATTTTCCCAACTCTGTTTTTCCTACTCTATTCTAGAATGTATTCTAACTTAGAATAAGGTTCTGAATTTAGATTTGCAAGTAAAACTCAGTGAAATTAAAGTTAAAGGAAGGGGGAACTAGAGAATGGAGACTCGACTCAAATTTCATAATAACTGCTAATTTAATGAATGTATCGACACAAAATTTAGTATGTGGATTCAAAAGCCACTGTGTAAGTCAAATATCGAGTTTTAGCCCAAACGATCGATTGGCTTTGACGGGTGAGCAAATTAATTGATTAATTCGTGCTTAATCGACTTTTTGTTTGATCGTCGTCCAAATTGTCTTTTGAGTTCTATGTCATTCATATATGAGTTCACTTTTAACTACTTTCTCAATACCAACTTACTGTTTAATCCTTTGTATACACAATGACGTAGAACCTCCCAAAGCTCCATAAACTTCAAAACTCTTTATTTTCCTTCTATTTTTTTCCTTAAAGCTCTGTTTTTATTTTATTTTTTACTTTTCTTGTTAATAATGCGTTAATAAATGAGAACAGGGCTCGGCCGAAGACAAGGAAGGAAGAACAAAAGATTTTTAATTAGAGCCGACTTGTGGAGGACGGGATGAGGTCCTTTCAATATCGAGGGGGGGCCAATTTTAATTAGTTTTTATGGAGGGGGGTGGGCTGCACACAGGGGGGTGTCACATGTGTCGCAGGACCCACAAAGACAAACATACCTTTTTTCCTGTAGAAAGTAGTTAACAATTAATTACGCATTATATTTTCCTTTTTTTATTTCTCCCCAAAATTTCTGTTTAATTCTCTAACACGCCCCCCTCAGTATTAGATTACGTTCAAGAGGCAAGATTTTCCCAAAGTAGATTGGGATCCATTGAATGATAGTAAAAAAACACTCATAATAATAATAATATGTTATATATTCGTTAGTTATTGTAACTCATGGACGGACTTTTTGACGTGACAACGTCTTATAATTTGGTAGGCCGGGCCCTCATGCACGAAAACGATGTCCCGTAACGAAAGTCACGCGGAACGCGGAACACACGTATCGCGCATGCGCCGAGAGAGAGAGAGAGACAGCTGTTACTACTAATACAGAATATATATTATATTATAGTACAGCTGTTACTTTCTGTATATACAGATAACCTAGTTATCCAATATTATTATTAGAGGTTAGGTTAGGTTTTATGACTCATGCCCGGGCTTTAACTACGAGGTCATATCGCCTACTACCAGAGCGCTCTTTCGTCACTCTATTATTATTAGATATATACAGATTAATAATATAAATAATAAACTCGTTTTTTAACTATTATGCTTATGAATGTTTTCTTTCTATATTGTTTTTAAATTGTTTCAAGGTTCAAAAATTTTATTGAAATGATTTGTTATATTTGATTCTGGACACTTTCGCTATCTCGCAACGCTCATTTCGCCACGCATCGGAGTTGCACGCACCCGATCTTTTTTACGAGATGATGTCTGTCTGTGTAGTTGCCTTCTCAAGAAATAGCAATTTCAAAAGTTTCGGGAAGTATTCCCATCATCTATATATGTATATATATTGTGACATTTTGTGTTTAGCCACATGGTAAATAAAAAAATTAAAGAGTAATTATATTTAATATTTAATTTAATATTATTAGAATATACTCAAGGAGGAAATACAGGAGAGATCGTCTAGGTTGAACAGCCAAAGGTTCTCGATTCACAGGAGGGGGGAGCGAGAAGCGAGATGAGAGATCGTCTAGGTTGAACAGCCAAAGGTTCTCGATTCACAGGAGGGGGGAGCGAGAAGCGAGATGAGAGATCGTCTAGGTTGAACAGCCAAAGGTTCTCGATTCACAGGAGGGGGGAGCGAGAAGCGAGATGAGAGATCGTCTAGGTTGAACAGCCAAAGGTTCTCGATTCACAGGAGGGGGGAGCGAGAAGCGAGATGAGAGAACGTCTAGGTTGAACAGCCAAAGGTTCTCGATTCACAGGAGGAGGGAGCGAGAAGCGAGATGAGAGATCGTCTAGGTTGAACAGCCAAAGGTTCTCGATTCACAGGAGGGGGGAGCGAGAAGCGAGATGAGAGATCGTCTAGGTTGAACAGCCAAAGGTTCTCGATTCACAGGAGGGGGGAGCGAGGAGCGAGATGCGAGATCGTCTAGGTTGAACAGCCAAAGGTTCTCGATTCACAGGAGGGGGGAGCGAGAAGCGAGATGAGAGATCGTCTAGGTTGAACAGCCAAAGGTTCTCGATTCACAGGAGGGGGGAGCGAGAAGCGAGATGAGAGATCGTCTAGGTTGAACAGCCAAAGGTTCTCGATTCACAGGAGGGGGGAGCGAGAAGCGAGATGAGAGATCGTCTAGGTTGAACAGCCAAAGGTTCTCGATTCACAGGAGGGGGGAGCGAGAAGCGAGATGAGAGATCGTCTAGGTTGAACAGCCAAAGGTTCTCGATTCACAGGAGGGGGGAGCGAGAAGCGAGATGAGAGATCGTCTAGGTTGAACAGCCAAAGGTTCTCGATTCACAGGAGGGGGGAGCGAGAAGCGAGATGAGAGATCGTCTAGGTTGAACAGCCAAAGGTTCTCGATTCACAGGAGGGGGGAGCGAGGAGCGAGATGAGAGATCGTCTAGGTTGAACAGCCAAAGGTTCTCGATTCACAGGAGGGGGGAGCGAGGAGCGAGATGAGAGATCGTCTAGGTTGAACAGCCAAAGGTTCTCGATTCACAGGAGGGGGGAGCGAGAAGCGAGATGAGAGATCGTCTAGGTTGAACAGCCAAAGGTTCTCGATTCACAGGAGGGGGGAGCGAGAAGCGAGATGAGAGATCGTCTAGGTTGAACAGCCAAAGGTTCTCGATTCACAGGAGGGGGGAGCGAGAAGCGAGATGAGAGATCGTCTAGGTTGAACAGCCAAAGGTTCTCGATTCACAGGAGGGGGGAGCGAGAAGCGAGATGAGAGATCGTCTAGGTTGAACAGCCAAAGGTTCTCGATTCACAGGAGGGGGGAGCGAGAAGCGAGATGAGAGATCGTCTAGGTTGAACAGCCAAAGGTTCTCGATTCACAGGAGGGGGGAGCGAGAAGCGAGATGAGAGATCGTCTAGGTTGAACAGCCAAAGGTTCTCGATTCACAGAAGGGGGGAGCGAGAAGCGAGATGAGAGATCGTCTAGGTTGAACAGCCAAAGGTTCTCGATTCACAGGAGGGGGGAGCGAGAAGCGAGATGAGAGATCGTCTAGGTTGAACAGCCAAAGGTTCTCGATTCACAGGAGGGGGGAGCGAGAAGCGAGATGAGAGATCGTCTAGGTTGAACAGCCAAAGGTTCTCGATTCACAGGAGGGGGGAGCGAGAAGCGAGATGAGAGATCGTCTAGGTTGAACAGCCAAAGGTTCTCGATTCACAGGAGGGGGGAGCGAGAAGCGAGATGAGAGATCGTCTAGGTTGAACAGCCAAAGGTTCTCGATTCACAGGAGGAGGGAGCGAGAAGCGAGATGAGAGATCGTCTAGGTTGAACAGCCAAAGGTTCTCGATTCACAGGAGGGGGGAGCGAGATGAGAGATCGTCTAGGTTGAACAGCCAAAGGTTCTCGATTCACAGGAGGGGGGAGCGAGAAGCGAGATGAGAGATCGTCTAGGTTGAACAGCCAAAGGTTCTCGATTCACAGGAGGGGGGGAGCGAGAAGCGAGATGAGAGATCGTCTAGGTTGAACAGCCAAAGGTTCTCGATTCACAGGAGGGGGGAGCGAGAAGCGAGATGAGAGATCGTCTAGGTTGAACAGCCAAAGGTTCTCGATTCACAGGAGGGGGGAGCGAGAAGCGAGATGAGAGATCGTCTAGGTTGAACAGCCAAAGGTTCTCGATTCACAGGAGGGGGGAGCGAGAAGCGAGATGAGAGATCGTCTAGGTTGAACAGCCAAAGGTTCTCGATTCACAGGAGGGGGGAGCGAGAAGCGAGATGAGAGATCGTCTAGGTTGAACAGCCAAAGGTTCTCGATTCACAGGAGGGGGGAGCGAGAAGCGAGATGAGAGATCGTCTAGGTTGAACAGCCAAAGGTTCTCGATTCACAGGAGGGGGGAGCGAGAAGCGAGATGAGAGATCGTCTAGGTTGAACAGCCAAAGGTTCTCGATTCACAGGAGGGGGGAGCGAGAAGCGAGATGAGAGATCGTCTAGGTTGAACAGCCAAAGGTTCTCGATTCACAGGAGGGGGGAGCGAGAAGCGAGATGAGAGATCGTCTAGGTTGAACAGCCAAAGGTTCTCGATTCACAGGAGGAGGGAGCGAGAAGCGAGATGAGAGATCGTCTAGGTTGAACAGCCAAAGGTTCTCGATTCACAGGAGGGGGGAGCGAGAAGCGAGATGAGAGATCGTCTAGGTTGAACAGCCAAAGGTTCTCGATTCACAGGAGGGGGGAGCGAGAAGCGAGATGAGAGATCGTCTAGGTTGAACAGCCAAAGGTTCTCGATTCACAGGAGGGGGGAGCGAGGAGCGAGATGAGAGATCGTCTAGGTTGAACAGCCAAAGGTTCTCGATTCACAGGAGGGGGGAGCGAGAAGCGAGATGAGAGATCGTCTAGGTTGAACAGCCAAAGGTTCTCGATTCACAGGAGGGGGGAGCGAGAAGCGAGATGAGAGATTGTCTAGGTTGAACAGCCAAAGGTTCTCGATTCACAGGAGGGGGGAGCGAGAAGCGAGATGAGAGATCGTCTAGGTTGAACAGCCAAAGGTTCTCGATTCACAGGAGGGGGGAGCGAGAAGCGAGATGAGAGATCGTCTAGGTTGAACAGCCAAAGGTTCTCGATTCACAGGAGGGGGGAGCGAGAAGCGAGATGAGAGATCGTCTAGGTTGAACAGCCAAAGGTTCTCGATTCACAGGAGGGGGGAGCGAGGAGCGAGATGAGAGATCGTCTAGGTTGAACAGCCAAAGGTTCTCGATTCACAGGAGGGGGGAGCGAGGAGCGAGATGAGAGATCGTCTAGGTTGAACAGCCAAAGGTTCTCGATTCACAGGAGGGGGGAGCGAGAAGCGAGATGAGAGATCGTCTAGGTTGAACAGCCAAAGGTTCTCGATTCACAGGAGGGGGGAGCGAGAAGCGAGATGAGAGATCGTCTAGGTTGAACAGCCAAAGGTTCTCGATTCACAGGAGGGGGGAGCGAGAAGCGAGATGAGAGATCGTCTAGGTTGAACAGCCAAAGGTTCTCGATTCACAGGAGGGGGGAGCGAGAAGCGAGATGAGAGATCGTCTAGGTTGAACAGCCAAAGGTTCTCGATTCACAGGAGGGGGGGAGCGAGAAGCGAGATGAGAGATCGTCTAGGTTGAACAGCCAAAGGTTCTCGATTCACAGGAGGGGGGAGCGAGGAGCGAGATGAGAGATCGTCTAGGTTGAACAGCCAAAGGTTCTCGATTCACAGGAGGGGGGAGCGAGGAGCGAGATGAGAGATCGTCTAGGTTGAACAGCCAAAGGTTCTCGATTCACAGGAGGGGGGAGCGAGAAGCGAGATGAGAGATCGTCTAGGGTGAACAGCCAAAGGTTCTCGATTCACAGGAGGGGGGAGCGAGAAGCGAGATGAGAGATCGTCTAGGTTGAACAGCCAAAGGTTCTCGATTCACAGGAGGGGGGAGCGAGAAGCGAGATGAGAGATCGTCTAGGTTGAACAGCCAAAGGTTCTCGATTCACAGGAGGGGGGAGCGAGAAGCGAGATGAGAGATCGTCTAGGTTGAACAGCCAAAGGTTCTCGATTCACAGGAGGGGGGAGCGAGAAGCGAGATGAGAGATCGTCTAGGTTGAACAGCCAAAGGTTCTCGATTCACAGGAGGGGGGAGCGAGAAGCGAGATGAGAGATCGTCTAGGTTGAACAGCCAAAGGTTCTCGATTCACAGGAGGGGGGAGCGAGAAGCGAGATGAGAGATCGTCTAGGTTGAACAGCCAAGGTTCTCGATTCACAGGAGGGGGGAGCGAGAAGCGAGATGAGAGATCGTCTAGGTTGAACAGCCAAAGGTTCTCGATTCACAGGAGGAGGGAGCGAGAAGCGAGATGAGAGATCGTCTAGGTTGAACAGCCAAAGGTTCTCGATTCACAGGAGGGGGGAGCGAGAAGCGAGATGAGAGATCGTCTAGGTTGAACAGCCAAAGGTTCTCGATTCACAGGAGGAGGGAGCGAGAAGCGAGATGAGAGTTCGTCTAGGTTGAACAGCCAAAGGTTCTCGATTCACAGGAGGACGGCGCGAGAAGCGAGATGAGAGATCGTCTAGGTTGAACAGCCTAAGGTTCTCGATTCACAGGAGGGGGGAGCGAGAAGCGAGATGAGAGATCGTCTAGGTTGAACAGCCAAAGGTTCTCGATTCACAGGAGGGGGGAGCGAGAAGCGAGATGAGAGATCGTCTAGGTTGAACAGCCAACGGTTCTCGATTCACAGGAGGGGGGAGCGAGGAGCGAGATGAGAGATCGTCTAGGTTGAACAGCCAAAGGTTCTCGATTCACAGAAGGGGGGAGCGAGAAGCGAGATGAGAGATCGTCTAGGTTGAACAGCCAAAGGTTCTCGATTCACAGGAGGGGGGAGCGAGAAGCGAGATGAGAGATCGTCTAGGTTGAACAGCCAAAGGTTCTCGATTCACAGGAGGGGGGAGCGAGAAGCGAGATGAGAGATCGTCTAGGTTGAACAGCCAAAGGTTCTCGATTCACAGGAGGGGGGAGCGAGAAGCGAGATGAGAGATCGTCTAGGTTGAACAGCCAAAGGTTCTCGATTCACAGGAGGGGGGAGCGAGAAGCGAGATGAGAGATCGTCTAGGTTGAACAGCCAAAGGTTCTCGATTCACAGGAGGGGGGAGCAAGAAGCGAGATGAGAGATCGTCTAGGTTGAACAGCCAAAGGTTCTCGATTCACAGGAGGGGGGAGCGAGAAGCGAGATGAGAGATCGTCTAGGTTGAACAGCCAAAGGTTCTCGATTCACAGGAGGAGGGAGCGAGAAGCGAGATGAGAGTTCGTCTAGGTTGAACAGCCAAAGGTTCTCGATTCACAGGAGGAGGGAGCGAGAAGCGAGATGAGAGATCGTCTAGGTTGAACAGCCAAAGGTTCTCGATTCACAGGAGGGGGGAGCGAGAAGCGAGATGAGAGATCGTCTAGGTTGAACAGCCAAAGGTTCTCGATTCACAGGAGGGGGGAGCGAGAAGCGAGATGAGAGATCGTCTAGGTTGAACAGCCAACGGTTCTCGATTCACAGGAGGGGGGAGCGAGGAGCGAGATGAGAGATCGTCTAGGTTGAACAGCCAAAGGTTCTCGATTCACAGGAGGGGGGAGCGAGAAGCGAGATGAGAGATCGTCTAGGTTGAACAGCCAAAGGTTCTCGATTCACAGGAGGGGGGAGCGAGGAGCGAGATGAGAGATCGTCTAGGTTGAACAGCCAAAGGTTCTCGATTCACAGGAGGGGGGAGCGAGAAGCGAGATGAGAGATCGTCTAGGTTGAACAGCCAAAGGTTCTCGATTCACAGGAGGGGGGAGCGAGAAGCGAGATGAGAGATCGTCTAGGTTGAACAGCCAAAGGTTCTCGATTCACAGGAGGGGGGAGCGAGATGAGAGATCGTCTAGGTTGAACAGCCAAAGGTTCTCGATTCACAGGAGGGGGGAGCGAGAAGCGAGATGAGAGATCGTCTAGGTTGAACAGCCAAAGGTTCTCGATTCACAGGAGGGGGGAGCGAGAAGCGAGATGAGAGATCGTCTAGGTTGAACAGCCAAAGGTTCTCGATTCACAGGAGGGGGGAGCGAGAAGCGAGATGAGAGATCGTCTAGGTTGAACAGCCAAAGGTTCTCGATTCACAGGAGGGGGGAGCGAGAAGCGAGATGAGAGATCGTCTAGGTTGAACAGCCAAAGGTTCTCGATTCACAGGAGGGGGGGAGCGAGAAGCGAGATGAGAGATCGTCTAAGTTGAACAGCCAAAGGTTCTCGATTCACAGGAGGGGGGAGCGAGAAGCGAGATGAGAGATCGTCTAAGTTGAACAGCCAAAGGTTCTCGATTCACAGGAGGGGGGAGCGAGAAGCGAGATGAGAGATCGTCTAGGTTGAACAGCCAAAGGTTCTCGATTCACAGGAGGGGGGAGCGAGAAGCGAGATGAGAGATCGTCTAGGTTGAACAGCCAAAGGTTCTCGATTCACAGGAGGGGGGAGCGAGAAGCGAGATGAGAGATCGTCTAGGTTGAACAGCCAAAGGTTCTCGATTCACAGGAGGGGGGGAGCGAGAAGCGAGATGAGAGATCGTCTAGGTTGAACGGCCAAAGGTTCTCGATTCACAGGAGGGGGGAGCGAGAAGCGAGATGAGAGATCGTCTAGGTTGAACAGCCAAAGGTTCTCGATTCACAGGAGGGGGGAGCGAGAAGCGAGATGAGAGATCGTCTAGGTTGAACAGCCAAAGGTTCTCGATTCACAGGAGGGGGGAGCGAGAAGCGAGATGAGAGATCGTCTAGGTTGAACAGCCAAAGGTTCTCGATTCACAGGAGGGGGGAGCGAGAAGCGAGATGAGAGATCGTCTAGGTTGAACAGCCAAAGGTTCTCGATTCACAGGAGGGGGGAGCGAGAAGCGAGATGAGAGATCGTCTAGGTTGAACAGCCAAAGGTTCTCGATTCACAGGAGGGGGGAGCGAGAAGCGAGATGAGAGATCGTCTAGGTTGAACAGCCAACGGTTCTCGATTCACAGGAGGGGGGAGCAAGAAGCGAGATGAGAGATCGTCTAGGTTGAACAGCCAAAGGTTCTCGATTCACAGGAGGGGGGAGCAGAGAAGCGAGATGAGAGATCGTCTAGGTTGAACAGCCAAAGGTTCTCGATTCACAGGAGGGGGGAGCGAGGAGCGAGATGAGAGATCGTCTAGGTTGAACAGCCAAAGGTTCTCGATTCACAGGAGGGGGGAGCAGAGAAGCGAGATGAGAGATCGTCTAGGTTGAACAGCCAAAGGTTCTCGATTCACAGGAGGGGGGGAGCGAGGAGCGAGATGAGAGATCGTCTAGGTTGAACAGCCAAAGGTTCTCGATTCACAGGAGGGGGGAGCGAGAAGCGAGATGAGAGATCGTCTAGGTTGAACAGCCAAAGGTTCTCGATTCACAGGAGGGGGGAGCGAGAAGCGAGATCGTCTAGGTTGAACAGCCAAAGGTTCTCGATTCACAGGAGGGGGGAGCGAGAAGCGAGATGAGAGATCGTCTAGGTTGAACAGCCAAAGGTTCTCGATTCACAGGAGGGGGGAGCGAGAAGCGAGATGAGAGATCGTCTAGGTTGAACAGCCAAAGGTTCTCGATTCACAGGAGGGGGGAGCGAGAAGCGAGATGAGAGATCGTCTAGGTTGAACAGCCAAAGGTTCTCGATTCACAGGAGGGGGGAGCGAGAAGCGAGATGAGAGATCGTCTAGGTTGAACAGCCAAAGGTTCTCGATTCACAGGAGGGGGGAGCGAGAAGCGAGATGAGAGATCGTCTAGGTTGAACAGCCAAAGGTTCTCGATTCACAGGAGGGGGGAGCGAGAAGCGAGATGAGAGATCGTCTAGGTTGAACAGCCAAAGGTTCTCGATTCACAGGAGGGGGGAGCGAGAAGCGAGATGAGAGATCGTCTAGGTTGAACAGCCAAAGGTTCTCGATTCACAGGAGGGGGGAGCGAGAGCGAGATGAGAGATCGTCTAGGTTGAACAGCCAAAGGTTCTCGATTCACAGGAGGGGGGAGCGAGAAGCGAGATGAGAGATCGTCTAGGTTGAACAGCCAAAGGTTCTCGATTCACAGGAGGGGGGAGCGAGAAGCGAGATGAGAGATCGTCTAGGTTGAACAGCCAAAGGTTCTCGATTCACAGGAGGGGGGAGCGAGAAGCGAGATGAGAGATCGTCTAGGTTGAACAGCCAAAGGTTCTCGATTCACAGGAGGGGGGAGCGAGAAGCGAGATGAGAGATCGTCTAGGTTGAACAGCCAAAGGTTCTCGATTCACAGGAGGGGGGAGCGAGAAGCGAGATGGATCGTCTAGGTTGAACAGCCAAAGGTTCTCGATTCACAGGAGGGGGGAGCGAGAAGCGAGATGAGAGATCGTCTAGGTTGAACAGCCAAAGGTTCTCGATTCACAGGAGGGGGGAGCGAGAAGCGAGATGAGAGATCGTCTAGGTTGAACAGCCAAAGGTTCTCGATTCACAGGAGGGGGGAGCGAGAAGCGAGATGAGAGATCGTCTAGGTTGAACAGCCAAAGGTTCTCGATTCACAGGAGGGGGGAGCGAGAAGCGAGATGAGAGATCGTCTAGGTTGAACAGCCAAAGGTTCTCGATTCACAGGAGGGGGGAGCGAGAAGCGAGATGAGAGATCGTCTAGGTTGAACAGCCAAAGGTTCTCGATTCACAGGAGGGGGGAGCGAGAAGCGAGATGAGAGATCGTCTAGGTTGAACAGCCAAAGGTTCTCGATTCACAGGAGGGGGGAGCGAGAAGCGAGATGAGAGATCGTCTAGGTTGAACAGCCAAAGGTTCTCGATTCACAGGAGGGGGGGAGCGAGAAGCGAGATGAGAGATCGTCTAGGTTGAACAGCCAAAGGTTCTCGATTCACAGGAGGGGGGAGCGAGAAGCGAGATGAGAGATCGTCTAGGTTGAACAGCCAAAGGTTCTCGATTCACAGGAGGGGGGAGCGAGAAGCGAGATGAGAGATCGTCTAGGTTGAACAGCCAAAGGTTCTCGATTCACAGGAGGGGGGAGCGAGAAGCGAGATGAGAGATCGTCTAGGTTGAACAGCCAAAGGTTCTCGATTCACAGGAGGGGGGAGCGAGAAGCGAGATGAGAGATCGTCTAGGTTGAACAGCCAAAGGTTCTCGATTCACAGGAGGGGGGAGCGAGAAGCGAGATGAGAGATCGTCTAGGTTGAACAGCCAAAGGTTCTCGATTCACAGGAGGGGGGAGCGAGAAGCGAGATGAGAGATCGTCTAGGTTGAACAGCCAAAGGTTCTCGATTCACAGGAGGGGGGAGCGAGAAGCGAGATGAGAGATCGTCTAGGTTGAACAGCCAAAGGTTCTCGATTCACAGGAGGGGGGAGCGAGAAGCGAGATGAGAGATCGTCTAGGTTGAACAGCCAAAGGTTCTCGATTCACAGGAGGGGGGAGCGAGAAGCGAGATGAGAGATCGTCTAGGTTGAACAGCCAAAGGTTCTCGATTCACAGGAGGGGGGAGCGAGAAGCGAGATGAGAGATCGTCTAGGTTGAACAGCCAAAGGTTCTCGATTCACAGGAGGGGGGAGCGAGAAGCGAGATGAGAGATCGTCTAGGTTGAACAGCCAAAGGTTCTCGATTCACAGGAGGGGGGAGCGAGAAGCGAGATGAGAGATCGTCTAGGTTGAACAGCCAAAGGTTCTCGATTCACAGGAGGGGGGGAGCGAGAAGCGAGATGAGAGATCGTCTAGGTTGAACAGCCAAAGGTTCTCGATTCACAGGAGGGGGGAGCGAGAAGCGAGATGAGAGATCGTCTAGGTTGAACAGCCAAAGGTTCTCGATTCACAGGAGGGGGGGAGCGAGAAGCGAGATGAGAGATCGTCTAGGTTGAACAGCCAAAGGTTCTCGATTCACAGGAGGGGGGAGCGAGAAGCGAGATCTTCTAGGTTGAACAGCCAAAGGTTCTCGATTCACAGGAGGGGGGAGCGAGAAGCGAGATGAGAGATCGTCTAGGTTGAACAGCCAAAGGTTCTCGATTCACAGGAGGGGGAGCGAGAAGCGAGATGAGAGATCGTCTAGGTTGAACAGCCAAAGGTTCTCGATTCACAAGAGGGGGGAGCGAGAAGCGAGATGAGAGGAGATCGTCTAGGTTGAACAGCCAAAGGTTCTCGATTCACAGGAGGGGGGAGCGAGAAGCGAGATGAGAGATCGTCTAGGTTGAACAGCCAAAGGTTCTCGATTCACAGGAGGGGGGAGCGAGAAGCGAGATGAGAGATCGTCTAGGTTGAACAGCCAAAGGTTCTCGATTCACAGGAGGGGGGAGCGAGAAGCGAGATGAGAGATCGTCTAGGTTGAACAGCCAAAGGTTCTCGATTCACAGGAGGGGGGAGCGAGAAGCGAGATGAGAGATCGTCTAGGTTGAACAGCCAAAGGTTCTCGATTCACAGGAGGGGGAGCGAGAAGCGAGATGAGAGATCGTCTAGGTTGAACAGCCAAAGGTTCTCGATTCACAGGAGGGGGAGCGAGAAGCGAGATGAGAGATCGTCTAGGTTGAACAGCCAAAGGTTCTCGATTCACAGGAGGGGGGAGCGAGAAGCGAGATGAGAGATCGTCTAGGTTGAACAGCCAAAGGTTCTCGATTCACAGGAGGGGGGAGCGAGAAGCGAGATGAGAGATCGTCTAGGTTGAACAGCCAAAGGTTCTCGATTCACAGGAGGGGGGAGCGAGAAGCGAGATGAGAGATCGTCTAGGTTGAACAGCCAAGGTTCTCGATTCACAGGAGGGGGGAGCGAGAAGCGAGATGAGAGATCGTCTAGGTTGAACAGCCAAAGGTTCTCGATTCACAGGAGGGGGGAGCGAGAAGCGAGATGAGAGATCGTCTAGGTTGAACAGCCAAAGGTTCTCGATTCACAGGAGGGGGGAGCGAGGAGCGAGATGAGAGATCGTCTAGGTTGAACAGCCAAAGGTTCTCGATTCACAGGAGGGGGGAGCGAGAAGCGAGATGAGAGATCGTCTAGGTTGAACAGCCAAAGGTTCTCGATTCACAGGAGGGGGAGCGAGAAGCGAGATGAGAGATCGTCTAGGTTGAACAGCCAAAGGTTCTCGATTCACAGGAGGGGGGAGCGAGAAGCGAGATGAGAGATCGTCTAGGTTGAACAGCCAAAGGTTCTCGATTCACAGGAGGGGGGAGCGAGAAGCGAGATGAGAGATCGTCTAGGTTGAACAGCCAAAGGTTCTCGATTCACAGGAGGGGGGAGCGAGAAGCGAGATGAGAGATCGTCTAGGTTGAACAGCCAAAGGTTCTCGATTCACAGGAGGGGGGGAGCGAGAAGCGAGATGAGAGATCGTCTAGGTTGAACAGCCAAAGGTTCTCGATTCACAGGAGGGGGGAGCGAGAGCGAGATGAGAGATCGTCTAGGTTGAACAGCCAAAGGTTCTCGATTCACAGGAGGGGGGAGCGAGAAGCGAGATGAGAGATCGTCTAGGTTGAACAGCCAAAGGTTCTCGATTCACAGGAGGGGGGAGCGAGAAGCGAGATGAGAGATCGTCTAGGTTGAACAGCCAAAGGTTCTCGATTCACAGGAGGGGGGAGCGAGAAGCGAGATGAGAGATCGTCTAGGTTGAACAGCCAAAGGTTCTCGATTCACAGGAGGGGGGAGCGAGAAGCGAGATGAGAGATCGTCTAGGTTGAACAGCCAAAGGTTCTCGATTCACAGGAGGGGGGAGCGAGAAGCGAGATGAGAGATCGTCTAGGTTGAACAGCCAAAGGTTCTCGATTCACAGGAGGGGGGAGCGAGAAGCGAGATGAGAGATCGTCTAGGTTGAACAGCCAAAGGTTCTCGATTCACAGGAGGGGGGAGCGAGAAGCGAGATGAGAGATCGTCTAGGTTGAACAGCCAAAGGTTCTCGATTCACAGGAGGGGGGAGCGAGAAGCGAGATGAGAGATCGTCTAGGTTGAACAGCCAAAGGTTCTCGATTCACAGGAGGGGGGAGCGAGAAGCGAGATGAGAGATCGTCTAGGTTGAACAGCCAAAGGTTCTCGATTCACAGGAGGGGGAGCGAGAAGCGAGGATGAGAGATCGTCTAGGTTGAACAGCCAAAGGTTCTCGATTCACAGGAGGGGGAGCGAGAAGCGAGATGAGAGATCGTCTAGGTTGAACAGCCAAAGGTTCTCGATTCACAGGAGGGGGGAGCGAGAAGCGAGATGAGAGATCGTCTAGGTTGAACAGCCAAAGGTTCTCGATTCACAGGAGGGGGGAGCGAGAAGCGAGATGAGAGATCGTCTAGGTTGAACAGCCAAAGGTTCTCGATTCACAGGAGGGGGGAGCGAGAAGCGAGATGAGAGATCGTCTAGGTTGAACAGCCAAAGGTTCTCGATTCACAGGAGGGGGGAGCGAGAAGCGAGATGAGAGATCGTCTAGGTTGAACAGCCAAAGGTTCTCGATTCACAGGAGGGGGGAGCGAGAAGCGAGATGAGAGATCGTCTAGGTTGAACAGCCAAAGGTTCTCGATTCACAGGAGGGGGGAGCGAGAAGCGAGATGAGAGATCGTCTAGGTTGAACAGCCAAAGGTTCTCGATTCACAGGAGGGGGGAGCGAGAAGCGAGATGAGAGATCGTCTAGGTTGAACAGCCAAAGGTTCTCGATTCACAGGAGGGGGGAGCGAGAAGCGAGATGAGAGATCGTCTAGGTTGAACAGCCAAAGGTCTCGATTCACAGGAGGGGGGAGCGAGAAGCGAGATGAGAGATCGTCTAGGTTGAACAGCCAAAGGTTCTCGATTCACAGGAGGGGGGAGCGAGAAGCGAGATGAGAGATCGT